>OY997592.1:19921230-21138129 GCA_963921825.1 Erodium maritimum | reverse complement strand
CGAAAATTATTACACGGTTTATCGAAACCGGTTTCAAAAAAGAATTTTCCGAACGTTTAATTTTGTGGTTCATCATGACGGTTCCAAACTCGTCGCAATTCCCCAAATGGTTTAGCCCCGGCGTTCTGACTATCCAATAGTCACGACTCGGCCTAGTTCCGTCCAACGGAGCCCCATCCGGTCACGGGATCGGCTCCCCGAGAGTCCCGGTCTCGTGACCCCAAAATTAAACTTTGTCCAAAAAAATCAGATTCGATTTTATTTCGAAAATCACCAATTTCATGCATAATATCCACATGCAAGAAATTAAATCATGTTATCAACCAAGCATACATCCATATATGCAAAAACATGAAATTAAGAAGCTAACATGCATTTTTAAGCACTTTAAAAGAAAAAACCAGCAAGCACTTCAAAATTTCCAGCACCAAAACTGAAAATTTCAGCTCTTGTTTTTTTCCGTTGGTAGCCAAGCTCTGATACCACTGTTGGGTCTCGATGTCGTGGACATGTTAAACACAAAATGCAGCGGAAGATTAACCACGAATCAATCGAGATGAATCTACCAAATATGAAAAACAAGTCTGAAAAATCAGCAAAGGTATATGAACATCACCTTTGCAAGTGCCTCATATTGCAGCTGGTATATCTCGCAAACGAACCGTTGAAACTCAAATCCCTTTGGTCAGATTTAATTCCCATATGTGTAGAAAGTTCACTCCAAAAATCAGCTTCATCGGACATCGGATGAACCTCCGATCGATCTCTTGAAAGTGACTGGTCGGACAAAACTGTGCTGAAAATCAGCACCCTCTATTTGTCCGAAATTGGTTCAATAACACCAAACTTTGAATGGCTTGAGCCCCTTGGACGCCTACGTATCCTTAACGGAATCAAAGCCAACGTAGTTCTTGAGTTTGATGACTCAAGAACATGAAAAACCCACTTTAAAGCTTGGAGGGGTTTTTGGTCAAGGTAGAAGAAGAAGAAGAAGAAGAAGAAGAAGAAGAAGAAGAAGAAGAAGAAGAAGAGCTCTCTAATTCTCTACACTTGCATGTTGTTATATCCAACCTATCTTGCATGCTTAGTTAAGTGGAAACACTTAGCTCTCTACTTGAGACAAGTGTCCATGCCAAGATGCTAGGTGGAACTAATAAACAACCTAGTTTATTAGTTTAGTGGAAATTGGGTCCCACCCAATTTAGGTCAACAAGACTAATAGTCATCTAATGACTTGAGTCCTTGTTGGGCCTAGCCTATATGGGCCGGCCATGGGCCTCTCTAATATGCTAACCGGTCCACTATGGCGATCCCCGCCACAATTCCCTCCAACTCAGGTTCGTCATGTTCTTATCGAGTATCAAACTGTCGGTGTGACCCTTAGGTCTATGCATGTCGGTAAGATCAACGTAAAATCCCATTTTACTTGATCTTACCAAAGTGGCGACTGACGAGACTCAGTATTGCCCGACACTGCATAACGAATCGCGCCCTGTCGATTCTGACCTTTCAGCCGTCCTTGTCATTATCCCTTTATCACCGATATCCGGATTGAGATAAGGCACAGAGCTGTCATCCTTATTATCCTCAATCCATGTTCCTTGATATGTGAGATGACTGACCTTATGATACCCAGTATCATGTGCATGGCCATGCTTTCTTGTCAGTCACTCTCGATCAAGCGGCCGTGAACCAGATATCTTTCCCATACCGTAGTATGAGGGATAAATCCCTTAGCCGTCTATCATGTCACTCATGTAGTCATTCCCCAAGCCAATCCTGGCCGTTATGGAAGCCCAGTCACGGTGCAACGTTGGGCTTTCAGGTCAAACTTAGTTGTTTACTGCATAGCAATCATATAGACTCCTCGGTCTAAGGATACCTGACAAGCTACGACTCTGAACATGTTCATGACTTAATCTATGGAACATATTCAGGTCGGGTCGTCCAACATCATGTCCCACATGATGTTTATGATCAGACTCCGGAACCCTTTCCTATGGCTAATAGAACGTAAGCCATCAAGAGTCATATCTCATACTAGTCGCTTCCAGAGAAGACTATTGACTAGGGACCTCATCGAGTGTGATCCATCCTGATCTATGGTTCTATTCGCATGGTGGGCATAGATCGGAAACACACACGACATATTACTCCAACACTTAAGTAATATAAAAGCCGTTTTATTTATATTGCCAACGATGATCTTTACAATTGGACATTTACGATCGGACTACGGGCACCGAGGCTAACAGTTCCAAGAGGCCCATGAAAGGCTCATGCAACCAAGGCCCATGGAACTAATTAATCAAGTCTTGATTAATTAGTACTAAGTAAGCAAGACAAGGATTAAGGTGTTGGTGATTCACCACCTAACCCAATCTTGTCTTGCCATACTTTGTCCTATTTACACGTTACTTGTCACCATGCTTGTCCCATGCCTTTAGTTGGATAAGTATGGGGTTTTTTTTTATGTTTAAGTCATCTTTTTTCAACATAACAAACACAAGACAAGAATAGGAAACACAACTTCTCTCCCCCTTCCCTTGCAATTTCGGGTTTGGCAAGCTCCCACCTCCATGTTTGTGTTCTTGAGTCCTCAAAGAGAAGAACTACGTGGCTTTGATTCCCACGTGGATACGTAGGCGTCTTGGAGACTCAAGCCAATCATTCGTTACCCGTGTTCTTGTTTTGGTAAGAACTAGTGCTGAATTTTTCTCTTGTGAATCCATTCTTTGTTAGTTGTTTCATGGTTTTAATCGTCTCTTGGTTTTCCTTGATTTTCCGCTGCGAGTTGGTTCATCTCCAACCCTACCTCGAGACCCAACTTAAAGAAGAGGATTACAATACATGTAAATCTACTCAATTCACACATTTGCAAGATACATTAAACAAGATAGTCTTTGAAATGCAAAATATTACCAGATCAGCTAGCTACACCACTAGCACATTGCTTCAACTTCAGCACGGATACGCTTTTCCAAGTCTTGATCAATGAATGGGAGTTTAAGATTTTACCATTCCTCTTCCTCCTTTTCATCCAACCCATCTTCCTTGGCAATGAGTTCACTTTGTTCGTTAAAGGCTTCCACAGCCGACCCCCATGGACCCGGGTTGAAAGCCTTAGACAACCGATAAAAGTATTGATGTAGTGAAGGACAAGGATGAACCAACAATGGCATGTATCTGGTGAGATCGTCATCCTGTGACGACCCACCGAGTCTAGAGTCGATAAACACCACCTTAAACCGACTTTCTTCAGCTACATTAGCTTTTTGTTGTGCGCGATATGCAGATTTCAGCATCGATACAAACTTACCACGCCGGACAAATCCATACAAACCATACAGATAAAGAACCCTCTTCCCCGAGAGTTGGGAAAGCGCGTCAACAAGATCAACTCCATCGCCCCCAGGGCGGGGGCGCTGGAGGAGACAGCCTCCAGGATGGAAAAACCACTGCAATATGATCTCCCTTTTCTGCAACTCGTACTCAGCCTTGTAAACAGAGGATGGCGTGAACGGGTAGGCTTCGATCCCCCAATGATCGAGAATTTGTGCACCTGAAAACTCGAAAAGGACTTCATTCGTGTCATTAGGAGGAAAAATTAAAACAAGGGAATCTCCGTTCCAGCGTGCAGCTAGCTCTTCGTCGATGCAATCTTCAAAGATGTGTTGTATTTTTCTAAAGGTTGAGTCCATGGAAGGCAGTGTCAACCAGAGGACATCTCCACGGATGGGCGCTACTAACGTAGATTTGGCATTGAAATTGAAGGTTATTTGCACGATCTCGAAATTGAGACCACGCGAGTTAGCCTCTTCGTAAACCTTCTTAATCATTTCCATGGAAGGAGAGTTTGGATATTGTAAGAACCGCCCCCGGTCGAACCGGTGAATTTTGGCGAAAGTTGACTTTTCGGTGGAAAAGTCAACTGATGACTCCGAGAGTCATTCGGGACCTTTCCGGGGTCCAAAAAGCTTAGTCGTCGTTACGGTTAGCTTAATTGCTCCATTTCCTTTCAAAAGATTATTTTTTTTGAAAAGTCAACTCGGGGTCAATTTCGGTTAAACCTCGAGTCTTAGTGAATAAATTAATTGTTTGCTGAGTTACTTTGGTAGAGGTGGTCCCCACATGGACACATCTCCATAGTGGATCGGGTGAGAAGAAACAAGGGGGAAAAACCCTTTTACCCTCAAAATTGGTCTTGAGAGGCTTTTAGGCAAATGGGGCAAAAGGGGTATTTTTCACTTAGGTTTAAAGCAACAATGGGTGACCATTTCATCCCATTTCATCAAGGTGGCCGAAATTTAGAGAGAGATAGAGAGGGAGAGAGAGAGAGAGAGAGAGAGAGAGAGAGAAAGTGAAGCTTGAAGCTTGAAGAAGAAGAAAGGAGAGAGCTTTGGGGTCATTTCTTCACCAAAGGCTTAGATTCTTCCATTTTCTTCTTCTATTCTCCACATCTAAGGTAAATCTTCAATCCTTTTTCATTTTTGTGGCAATTTACTTTATGGGTTTGGGAGAAAAAGGGTTGGACATTGTAAAGACCGCTCCCGGTCATAGCCAGTCAAAGCGGCGAAAAACAGGAAAATTTAAAAAATTTGGACAGACACATGAATGAACCTAAATTTGACCCTGAGGGTCATATCGGACTTGAGTTGACCCCGATATCGACCAAAGTGAGTTCTGGGGGACTCAGGGCAACTTTCTGACCAATTTGGGAAAGGTTGACTTTTTGTTGGAAAAGTCAACCGAGCGACGTTTTGGTCCGTTCGAGGTCCGTTTTGGATCCAAAAAGCTTATCCGTTGTTACAGCGGTCTTAGTTGAGCCGTTTCCTTGTAGCCCGTGAAGTTTCATAATTTCTTGGAAAATGGGCCCGCATGGGACCCGGGACGGCCGAATTTCATGAATCTGATTGAAAAAGATATACCAAGATATTTTGTAACTCTTGGGACCCACAAGACACTTGTCATAAACGTGGTGGTGGTTGGTTTTTAAAATAAAGAAAAAGGAAACTAAGTGTGGTAGTTTGGTAATTAAGTGTTAGTTGTTATTTTTTTGAACAAAACAAAAGGCAAACAAGAGGAAGTGTCGGCCATAATTCAAAAAGGGAGAGAAGTAGAGAGAGAAAGTGGAGAGAAGAAAGAGAAGGAGGAAAAATAAAAAGAAAGGAGAAAGTGTAGGGGTTTTGGGATTTCCCAATGATCCAACCGGCGGATCGTCTCAATGGTTGAAGAATCGAACTCCCATCGTCATTCCCTACGGTGAAAACCCGTCTTTTTCTCGCTCTGGAACGTTTGAATTTTAGGGTTTGAGTTTAAATGGGTTGATTAAGGTTGAGTTAAGGATTGGGGTTCGTTAGGAAAGTTTTGGGGCGAAAAGGAACATTTTTCGTTGTGGTCGTGTGGGGCCCACTTGGTCGGGTCTCGGGTTTTTTTGTGCTTGGGTAGTCTTGGACGATCCCCAAGTCGATAATTCACACCCGGAACAAATTTTGGAATTAAATTGTGAAAGTATGGGGATTTCGGGTCTAGAAACTTTAAACGCAAATTAAATCGCTCGGAAGTTGGAAATTGATTCCGTCGATTGCATTAGAACCCTTGAATTGTTCTAAGACCGTAGAAATGAAAACGGGAATTTTCGGAGCCCCGGAAGGGCGTTTTCCAGTCCCGGGCAGATTCGCTGGGCCGTGCGAATCGGGCCTTTCCGGGTCCATTATCGAAAATGTCGAGTAATTGGGAAGTTTGGGAGTGATCGACATTGTCGGGGTTGCATTTGGGCGTCAAGTGTATTAAAATTCAGTTTATGCCTGCGAACTTAAAAAGTGTTTTAAATTGTGTTCTTATTAGATCGTGCCACCGATAGAGGAAATGGAAAGCTAGGTGAGTGATCGTGAGCACGCCGAAGCTTGGTTGTGAGCTTTTGGGAAAGCGTACGAGGTAGGGAAAAGTAGCCGGATCTCGGCCCTGACTAGGGAAAGTTAACAGTAGAAATGCATGTGACACTTGGGTGTCGTGGGTTAAGTAAGTTTATCGAACAATAGAAAGGCATGCGACACCGTGTGGTGTCGTATGATACGGGAACGTATCGAACAATAGAAATGCATGTGACACTTAGTAGTGTCGTAGGAGCAGTGAACGTTTTGATATTAGAAATACTGGAGGCATTTGGTTATGCCCGGAGGTTGATTGTATTATTTATGGGTGGCCATGAGTGCCCGTGGGGTGTTGAACCCGTATTTTATTGTTGGTGTCTTGGGTGGCCATGAGTGCCCGTGGGGTGTTGAACCCGTATTTTATTGTTGGTGTCTTGGGTGGCCATGAGTGCCCGTGGGGTTGTTGAGCCCATGTTTTACTGTTGGTGTCTTGGGTGGCCATGAGTGCCCGTGGGGTTGTTGAACCCGTATTTTACTGTTGGTGTGTCTTGGGTGGCCATGAGTGCCCGTGGGGTCGTTGAACCCATGTTTTACTGTTGGTGTCTTGGGTGGCCATGAGTGCCTGTGGGGTGTTAAACTTGTGTTGTTACTGTTTGTTGAACTTTGGTTGTGATTGTGGTTGCCTGAGGTTGGGGGCCCGACAGAGATCGGGGGAAGTTGCGTGGGGGTTGGCTAGCTTTCCGACAGAGATCGGTAAAGTTGAGCATTCTTTTGCTAGCTTTCCGACAAAGATCGGTAAAGTTCAGCATTCTTTGGCTAGCTTTACGACAAATATCGGTAAAGTTGAGCATTCTTTGGCTAGCCTTCCGACAGTGATCGGTAAGGTTGAGCATTCTTTGGCGATGAAGGGCGGGGCCCCTTCCGACTAGCTATCAGAAAAGTAGCACTGTATATATCGCTAACAGGTCGACCGTCTGGCCCGACAGAGATCGGGGGAAGTTGCGTGGGGCAGGCTCATGCCCAGCCGGTTAGCAACCGGCACTGAGCAGCTGGAGTGCGATCCTTTGTGATCTTGGGTGTTGCGTGTTTATCTTTTGTGCCTTTCGTAGAGGTCGTAACCGTTGTGTCGGGTTTACATTACGTGTCCGAGTGTTGAGTTGGTTGGGGGAAAGTAACAGTTCGTGTGTCAGTCGAGTTACTTGAGTTGGGGATAGTAGTCCCCGGTGTTTGGGTTGTTGTTGGTGTTTCTGGCATTTTCTGCTAGTATGCCGTAGTCAGTCTGGTATCCGTGGTGGTGAGCGAACGGTCACCCCTAACTGCTTTTCCTACAGGTACTGGTCGCGAGACGGACTAGGGGAGCTCTCGAAGCTTGAAGAGCTGGGAGCGGGAGTCCGGGTTTTCTTTTGAGTTTAGCGACGTACGCCTTGTCTTTTGTCCGCTTGTTTTGGACGTGCTTTTAAGTTGTAAAATATTATTTAGATTAACTAAACGGTGATTTTAAGAGATTTATTTAAAAGGTTTGAAAATGGTTTTATTGTTTACCGTTCGCGTTCCGGGTTCGGTTCTACTGAATTCGGGGCGTGACAAACATGGTTGGATTGCCATGGGTTTTGAGATAAAAGCTTAGATGATGATTTATGGAGAGAAAAAGGAGATGGATGATGGATTTTTTATTGTATTTGTGGTGTTTTGATGAAGACCCATGATGGGCATTGAAGTATTGACGTTTTTGGAGCTATTTTGGAGGCTTGGGAAGGTTAAAAATGGAGGTTTTGAGCTTCATTTTCGGGAAATCGGAGCTGGAGGAAGAAGAAGGACGATGATGTGTGTTCCGGTACGGTATGATAGAGCCGGGCTGTGGACAGCCGGCGGAGTTCGGGCACTGTTTTACGGGACGTGTGGTTGTTTTACTTTATGTTCTAGGTTTGATGTTTGGATAAGTAATGTGAGTATAATGTGATAACGGTCGTGTAAGTATGTTTGTGAGTGTGGTTATAGTCATGTGACTGAGGATTGTGGTTATGTGATTATGTGATGTGGTTAGTTGTGTGCCCCACTAGTATGCCCTAATTGGACGGTTACTCGTGGTGACGAGTGGACACTCATCACCTTAACTACTTTTCCTACTGAGCGAAAGCTCACCCCTTTACTTTATTGTTCTACAGGTTTTGAGTGGGATGTGTTCTAGCGGGATTCTCGGTGCTTGGGAGCTAGCGAGGGTCTTAGGCTAGCATGGTCTAGAGACATACTGTTTATTTGCCACTAAACTTATTTATTATTTGGTTTTGTCGAGCTGTTGACTCGTGATGCTACTTGGATCTTTTAAACTATTATTGGAGACTCCTTTTTGGTTTTAAGGTTACTGTTATTATTTATTATCTTAGTTCACGTCTCGAGTCTGGTCAAAACCGGATTTGGGGCGTGACAATTTGGTATCAGAGCCTGGTTTTTTCAAAAACTTCGGACTGTACGTCAATTAGGTGGGTAGAGTTAGTGTTAGTCTTAGTGCCCGTAGTTCAATCCTAAATGTCCAAATCTGTATATCATCGTTAGCAATAAAATTAAAGCGGCTTTATATTACTTATGTGTTGGAGTAATATATCGATGTGTGCTCTGATCTATGCCCACCATGCGAATAGAACCATAGATCGAGATAGATCACACTCGATGGGTCCGTAGTCAACAAAGCTTTACTAGAAGCGACTAGTATGAAAGATGGCTCTTTATGGCCTACGTTCTGTTAGTCAATCGAATGGGATTCCGGAGTCTGATCATAGATATAATGTGGGACATGATATTGGACGACCCGACATGAATATGTTCCATAGATCAAGTCATGAACATATTCATTGTCGTAGCTTGTCATGTATCCTTAGACCAAGGAGTCTTTGTGATCGATATGTAGTCAACAACTGAGTTTGACCTGAGCCTAACGTTGTCCGTAACAGGGCTTCCATAACGGCCAGGATTGGCTTGGGGACGGGCTACATGAGTGACACGAAAGACGGCCAAGGGATTTATCCCTCATACTAAGGTATGAGAAAGATATCGGTTCTCGGCCGCTTGATCGAGAGTGACTGAAAGAATAGCATGGCCATGCACATGATACTGGGTATCATATATTCAGTCATCTCACATATCAAGGAACAGTGATTGAAAATAATAAGGATGACGGATCTATGCCTTATCTCAATCAGGATATCGGAGATAAAATGATAATGACAGGGACGACGGAAAGGTTAGAATCGACAGGGTCGATTCGTTATGCAGTGTCAGGCAATACTAAAGTCTCGTTAGTTGCCACTTAAATAGGATCAAGTAAAATGGGATTTTACGTTGATCTATTGACATGCATAAACCTAAGGATGAAACTCATTGACACATTTATGGAGAATGGCCAAAAGGGAGTTTTCTCGGGACATGATCAAAACTGGGTTTTGAGTCATGTGCCCGTAAGTGAATAGGACTTTACGGATCAAGACAAGGCTTGGAGTCTTGGGATTGATCGCGTCGGATAATGTTGGACATTTCCGGTATGGAAGGTTTGGAGGCGATGAGCGAATCACGAGACCTCGTTGGAAATGGCCACGGGCCATGTTCCAAGAGGCACATGCAACCAAGGCCCATGGAACTAATTAATCAAGTCTTGATTAATTAATACTAAGTAAGGAAGACAAGGATTAAGGTGTTGGTGATTCACCACCTAACCCAATCTTGTCTAGCCATACTTTGTCCTATTTACACCTTACTTGACACCATACTTGTCCCATGCCTTTAGTTGGACAAGTATGGGTTTTGTTATGTTTAAGTCATCTTTTTTCAACATAACAAACACAAGACAAGAATAGGAAACACAACTGCTCTCCTCCTTCCCTTGCAATTTCGGGTTTGGCAAGTTCCCACCTCCATTTTTGTGTTCTTGAGTCCTCAAAGAGAAGAACTACGTGGCTTTGATTCCCATGTGGATACGTAGGCGTCTTGGAGACTCAAGCCAATCATTCGTTAACCGGTGTTCTTGTTTTGGTAAGAAATAGTGCTGAATTTTTTTCTTGTGAATCCATTCTTTGTTAGTTGTTTCATGGTTTAATCGTCTCTTGGTTTTCATTGATTTTCCGCTGCGAGTTGGTTCATCTCCAATCCTACCTCGAGACCTAACAGTTAGGGCGCTAGGTTTCCGTGTGTCGGTTACGCAAATCAGAGATGTCCTACGCGTTGAACCGAGACGAAAAGAGTCTCGGGTTAGTGGAATGGCCGGTATAGGTACCGTGTACTAGTAGTGAACCGTTATGGTTGTTGTCTTGGATGGTGTTATTTGATTTCTAAGTGTTGACGTGGCCGGGTGGTGATGGTGTAATTACCGGGACCCGAGGTGTTTAGCTACGATGACTTGCAGTGTGCTATGACTGTGTTGAATGCGTTTTGCAGGTTGTAAATTGAATGTCCCTCATAAGCGGATGGTTAGTGTAATTTACGAACGGGTCATGCCCAATTTTCTGCAAAAATTGAAGTGTATGTACCATCACGATTCGACTATAGGGGCCACTGTAGTTGAACGTGATGGGGGGATGTCAAGTGGTTACAATGTAGTTCGGGGACGCTTGAACCGGGTTGTAACGACACGATATTGACATGAATGTTATAGTAGAAAGAGAACGTGTTAAGAACTTGAATCTAAGTTGATGTGTGTCTAAGGTGGAATTGTTGTGTGGTATGAATTGTGAACTATGTGACTTGTGTGTGAAATTGTTGATTGGGTGTTTGACATATGTGACGCACTAGTGTGCGGACTTCTCTGATTGTGTGAGATTGTGTGACTATACTATACTTAGTATATTATTAGTTAGAGTGTGACTTATGTGAAACGTGTGTGAACGATAGTTATTTAAGCGCATCGCTTTATGCGAATTTAAGAAACTGAACATGTGCGTTATCCGTGCAGCGGATATACGACATGACGCCGAATTACGTACCACGAGGCACCAGGAGCCGACCAGTTGGGGGCCGAGGGCAACCACCTGCCATTGAGTCGGCAGTGGCAACGAGTGCCCAAGGTGCACCTGTTGAGGGGCACGAGAGAGTTGAGATTGGACCATCGAGACTCCCACCTAGAGTTCTGCATGTCACCGAGCCTACCCAGGCGGCCGCTCTGGAGGAGCTGACTCGCACAATGCAGGGCTTAGCAACGGCCTTCGCCCGGAGAGAGGCTACGACCCCGGCACCAGAGATTGTGCCTGCTGCCACTACAACCGCTACCGTGAGGCCTAGCCTAGTCGACATCCACACTGCTCAGGCACTGAGAGACTTTCGCAGGTTGGGCACACTTGTCTTTTCTGGGAGCGAGACCCCAAGGTAGCCGAGAGATGGCTAGAGCGGATGACCCGCAACCTGGACACGTCGGGGATACTGGATGGTGGCATGAGAGTATCTTTTGCGACGTTCCAGCTGGGGGGAGATGCATATCATTAGTGGCAGCGCGAGCAGGCGCGAGTCGGGGATGACTTTATGCTGTTAGGACAACGATTTTTGGAGCAGAACTTCCCACAGTTGGTATTAGATGATTGGCACCAGCAGTTCCTGGAACTGCGTCAGGAGGGGATGACAATGTCCGAGTACGAGGCGAAGTTCACCTCCTTGTCCCGATTTGCCCCGGAGATGGTACAAACTGAGGCTCACCGCTGCAGACGGTTTGAGGGAGGGCTTCGCCCCGCGATTTCGGATCGGGTCGCCGTTATGAGGACCCATGTATACTCGGACCTGGTGGATCAGACACTAGCAGTGGAGCGACGCTTCCGTGAGACAGCCAGAGTTCGGGAGAGAAGGCCGAGACCGAGCGGCTCCTTGAAACCGTCTGAGGCCCAAGATCCGAGGAGACTGAGGACCTCGGGATCGTTCCATTCCCAGATACAGTTGAGAGGGACGCGACAGGTCGGATCAGTGGCATCCGTAGGACCTGCCCCAGTAAAACGGGCGTGTTTTCGATGTGGGCAGCAGGACCACATGGCTCGAGACTATCCGAGGGGCAGTGGGCCAGCAGACCGTCCGACGGGCAGACCTGAGGATAGGCCGAGTATCGGGCCGCCACTATGCCATCAGTCTGGCCGACCTAGACACTTCACTGCTAGGTGCCTCGATCGGTTTGGAGAGAGGTCGACTCCCCGACCTCAGCAGTCACAAACTGGGCAGTCACCGCAGTTCCATCAGCATCAGGCTCAGGCGTCGAGGGCTCCACGATAGGCAGCGAGCGCGCCAGCGCCGAGGCAGAGAGCTGCACAACAGGTGGCACTTCCACCACCCCCGAGAGGTGGACCTCAGGCACCGTAGGGAAGGGTGTACGCGGACGCTAACTCTCAAGCTGAGGGACGTCACTCCGGCCATGAGGCTACTCAGGGTACGTGCTTGCTTTACAATTCATGGGCGTCTTTCTTATTTGATACTGGAGCATCACATTCTTTCATCTCTTCTTCTTTGGCTGGTATTTTGGGGTTGAGGGTGGAACCTTTGAGTCGACCTTTATGTCTTGACACCCCTGTTATGGGAGACGTAGTTCTGAGTACCGGGTGTCATGCATTTTAGATTAGAGTGGCTGATTGCCCTTTTTCTGGTGATTTTCTTGTGTTGGACATGACGGCATTTGACGTGATCTTGGGGATGGACTAGTTGGCAAGGTACCGGGCGTCGATCGATTGCTATCAACGGCAAGTGACTGTAGTATCGGGCGACACGATCGCCACTTGCGTCTTGGGCAGTAGGATCGGAGTTCTCCTGTCAGCATTGACCATGGGAGATGAGGCGGATACCGTGCAGAGTAGAGAGCTGCCGCGAGTGGTGTGTGAGTTCCCGGAGGTCTTTCCGGAGGAGTTGTCAGGATTACCGCATGCGCGCGATATTGAGTTCAGGATCAACTTGATACCGGGTACGACGCCGATATCCATGGCCCCGTACCGGTTTGCACCAACCGAGTTGGTCGAGCTAAAGCGACAACTTGAGGAGCTTCGGGAGAAGGGATTTATCCGACCGAGTGCTTGACCGTGGGGAGCACCCGCCCTCTTCGTGAAGAAGAAATGTGGAGCACTGAGGATGTGCATCGATTACCGGAAGTTGAACCGGGTCACGGTGAAGAACCGTTACCCGATGCCGAGGATCGATGACTTGTTCGATCAGTTGAGAGGAGCGAAGTGCTTCTCGAAGATTGATCTGCGATCCGGGTATTATCAGTTGAGGGTTCGGGGGGAGGATGTGGCGAAGAGCGCATTTTGGACTCGGTATGGGCACTACGAGTTCCTGGTGATGCCGTTCGGGCTGACTAACGCGCCTGCAGCGTTCATGGACTTGATGAACGGTATCTTCTAACCTTATTTGGACCAGTTTGTCGTGGTATTCGTAGATGATATTCTGATTTATTCGCCGAGTGAGGAGGTGCACGTGGAGCATCTGAGGACAGTTTTGACGTTGTTGTGCACTCACCAGTTGTAAGGAAACCTGTAGAAGTGTGAGTTTTGGCTCGCCGAGGTGAAGTTCCTCGGGCATGTTGTATCCCGAGAGGGTATACTAGTCGATCCGGATAAGATCGACGAAGTCCCGAAGTGGGCACGGCCCAAGAGTGTCTTTGAGATTCGCAACTTCCTAGGCTTTGCAGGATACTATCGACGGTTCGTCCAGGACTTCTCACGCCTGGCCGCGCCGATGACTGCCCTGACACGCAAGGGAGCCGAGTTTGTGTGGACTGATGAGTGTGAGCACTCCTTTACCGAGATGAAGGCTCGTCTGACTACCGCACCCGTGCTGATAGTGCCGGAGCGCGAGATCGGATATGACGTGTATTGTGATGCGTCTGGCGAGGGACTGGGTGTGTGCTGATGCAATCTGGGAAGGTAGTTGCTTATGGCTCCAGGCAGTTGATGACACATGAGCGCAACTACCCTACCAAGGACCTAGAGTTTGCAGCAGTCGTCTTCGCGTTGAAGAGCTGGCGACACTACTTGTATGGAGAGCGATTCCAGGTGTTCTCGGATCACAAGATTCTCAAGTACATCTTCTCTCAGCGAGACTTGAACATGCGCCAGAGGCGGTGGATGGAGCTGCTCGAGGAGTACAACTTCGAGCTACTCTACCATCCGGGCAAGGC
The DNA here is from genome assembly GCA_963921825.1 of Erodium maritimum. Classification (NCBI taxonomy): domain Eukaryota; kingdom Viridiplantae; phylum Streptophyta; class Magnoliopsida; order Geraniales; family Geraniaceae; genus Erodium; species Erodium maritimum. Next base: position 21,124,131 of record OY997592.1, on the reverse strand, counting down.
GAACGTCGTCGCCGATGCCTTGAGTAGGAAGTCGACTCACTGCCTTGCCGGGATATCAGTTCGGGAGTGGAACATGATGGAGGAGTTGAGCATGTTTGGGCTAGAGCTTGATGAGATCACATATGGCGTGGCCATGTGTTCGCTGGTAGCTCAGCCCATACTAGTTGCTCGTGTGCTGGAGGCACATGCCGAGGATGCCGAGACGGCAGAGATCCGGGATAGGATTATCAGCGGTGTTGACACCGAGGGCTGGGAGCAGGGTACTGATCTGGGTTTACGATACCGAGGAAGGTTGTTTGTGCCGTGTGGTTGTAGAGATGATGTGTTGAGAAAGTCTCATCACTCCCGTCTTGCTGTGCACCCGGGTGTATCAGGATATCAGACGGCAGTTCTTGTGGAGCGAGATGTAGAGAGCAGTTGCAGAGTTCGTCTCGAGATGCCTCACCTGTCAATAAGTAAAGGTCGAGCATCAGCGTCCCGCCGGTTTATTACATCCATTGCCGGTTGCGCAGTGAAAGTGTGAGCACATCACGATGGACTTCGTGTGTGGCTTACCAAGGTCGCCGAGAAGACACGGCGCAATTTGGGTAGTGGTCGACCGACTGACCAAGTTGACACACTTCTTAGCCATGAGGATGACTGATACGGTTGACACTCTGAGTCGTATGTACGTTCGGGAGATTATCCGTCTTCCCGGGGTTCCGGTGTCGGTTGTGTCCGACAGAGATCCCCGGATCACCTCTAGGTTTTAGGAGAGCTTGTAGAGAGCGCTGGGGATCGAGGTCTTGCTTAGTACATCGTATCATCCACAGACAGATGGTCAATCAGAGCGCTGATACAGATCTTAGAGGATATGCTGCGAGCATGTGTGTTGGACTTCCGAGGGTCATGAGAGGACCACTTACCATTGGCCGAGTTCGCCTACAACAACAACTTCCAAGCCAGTATTGAGATGGAACCGTTTGAGGCGTTGTATGGTAGGCCGTGTCGTTCGCCTGTGTGTTGGGCAGAGGTGGGAGATAGGAGTTTACTTGGTTCGGATCTTGTCCGGGAGACGACTGAGAAGGTCGCACTGATACGGGAGCGGTTGAGGACCGCGTAGAGTCGACAGAGGAGTTACATCACAGACGGCCCCGGCCGTTCGAGTTTACAGTTGGTGACCATGTGTTTCAGCCACCTTTCAGGAAGTCGTAGATGGGCCCGACTCCGAGTTATGGGTGGGAGCCATGAGGGAGGAATTGCAATCCATGTCGGACAACCGATTCTGGGAACCGGTTGATCCCATCAATGGTGTGAGGACCATTGGATGCAAATGGATCTTCAAGGTGAAGATGGACATGGACGACAACCCTCTGACCTACAAAGCTCAACTGGTGGCGAAAGGTTATAGGCAGATCCAATGGATTGACTATGAGGAAACCTTCTCCCTAGTGGTTATGGTCAAAATCGATCCAAATTCTTCTTGACATAATTGCGTATCATAATTACGAGATATGGCAAGTGGATGTCAAAACCGCTTTCCTAAATGTAAATTTGACTGAGTACGTTTGTATGTCTCGGCCCAAAGGTTTTGACGATCCGAAGAATAAGGGAAAGATTTATAAGTTGTTGAAATCCATTTATGGATTGAAACGAACTTCTCGGAGTTGGATCCTTCGTTTTGATGAAGCTGTAATTGGATTTGGCTTAATCAAGAACGAGGTCGAATCTTGCGTTTATAAGAAGGCTAGTGGGAGCAAGATTACCTTTCTGGTTCTCATTGAAAACGACATCCCAACCTTGCACGAGACTAAAGATTTGTTGAGGAAGTGTTTTTCAATAAAGGAGTTAGGCGATGCTTCTTATATCTTAAGGATTAAGATATGTAGAGATCGCACCAAGATGGTCTTGGATTTAAGTCAGGGAACCTATGTGAACAAGGCATTGAGTAGGTTCTTAATCCTCGATTCAAAGAAAGGACTCTTACCCACTAGTCATGGCATTCATCTCAGCAAGACTTAGTGTCCTAAGACACCTGATGAGCTGAAAAGGAGAATCCTATTCGCCTGGGGGAAGGAACGATCATATATGCCATGACATGTATGAGACCGGACGTCTCGTAAGCCTTATGTTGTACCAGTAGACATCAGTCTAACCAGGGGAAAGATGATGCTGAACTAGTCGTCGAAGGATGAGTAGACGCTAGTTTTCCAAGACAAATCCAGATGACTTTAGAAGTCAGTCAGGATATGTGTTTATGCTGAATGGCAGAGCTTTAGCCGGAGAGCGTAAAGCAAGATACCATTGCCGAATCTACAACAGAGGCCAAGTACATGGATGCTGCAGAGGCAGCTAAGGAGGCTATGTGGATTTGGAAATTCACGGCAGGGTTGGGTGTAATTAAAAACCCATCCATCCCGGTGAATCCATTTTGCGACAACAAAAGGGATGCCTAGTCAACAAAGCTTTACTTGAAGCGACTAGTATGAAAGATGACTCTTTATGGCTTACGTTCTGTTAGTCATTGGAATGGGATTCCGGAGTCTGATCATAGATATCATGTGGGACATGATATTGGACGACCAGACATGAATATGTGCCATAGATCAAGTCATGAACATATTCATTGTTGTAGCTTGTCATGTATCCTTAGACCAAGGAGTCTTTGTGATCGCTGTGTAGTCAACAACTGAGTTTGACCTGAGCCTAACGTTGTCCGTAACAGGGCTTCCATAACGGCCAGGATTGGCTTGGGGACGGGCTACATGAGTGACACGAAAGACGGCTAAGGGATTTATCCCTCATACTAAGGCATGAGAAAGATATCGGTTCTCGGCCGCATGATCGAGAGTGACTGAAAGAATAGCATGGCCATGCACATGATACTGGGTATCATATATTCAGTCATCTCACATATCAAGGAACAGTGATTGAGAATAATAAGGATGATGGCTCTATGCCTTATCTCAATCAGGATATCGGAGATAAAAGGATAATGACATGGACGACGGAAAGGTTAGAATCGACAGGGTCGACCCGTTATGCAGTGTCAGGCAATACTAAAGTCTCGTTAGTTGCCACTTAAATAGGATCAAGTAAAATGGGATTTTACGTTGATCTATTGACATGCATAAACCTAAGGATGAAACCATTGACACATTTATGGAGAATGGCCAAAAGGGAGTTATCTCGGGACATGACCAAAACTGGGTTTTGGGTCATGTTCCCATAAGTGAATAGGACTTTACGGATCGAGACAAGGCTTGGAGTCTTGGGATTGATCGCGTCGGATAATTTTGGACATTTCCGGTATGGAAGGCTTGGAGGCGATGAGCGGATCACGGGACCTCGTTGGAAATGGCCACGGGCCATGTTCCAAGAGGCCCATGAAAGGCCCATGCAACCAAGGCCCATGGAACTAATTAATCAAGTATTGATTAATTAGTACTAAGTAAGCAAGACAAGGATTAAGGTGTTGGTGATTCACCACCTAACCCAATCTTGTCTTGCCATACTTTGTCCTATTTACACCTTACTTGTCACCATGCTTGTCCCATGCCTTTAGTTGGACAAGTATGGGGTTTGTTATGTTTAAGTCATCTTTTTTCAACATAACAAACACAAGACAAGAATAGGAAACACAACTTCTCTCCCCCTTCCCTTGCAATTTCGGGTTTGGCAAGCTCCCACCTCCATGTTTGTGTTCTTGAGTCCTCAAAGAGAAGAACTACGTGGCTTTGATTCCCATGTGGATACGTAGGCGTCTTGGAGACTCAAGCCAATCATTCGTTACCCGGTGTTCTTGTTTTGGTAAGAACTAGTGCTGAATTTTTCTCTTGTGAATCCATTCTTTGTTAGTTGTTTCATGGTTTTAATCGTCTCTTGGTTTTCCTTGATTTTCCGCTGCGAGTTGGTTCATCTCCAACCCTACCTCGAGACCCAACTTAAAGAAGAGGATTACAATACATGTAAATCTACTCAATTCACACATTTGCAAGATACATTAAACAAGATAGTCTTTGAAATGCAAAATATTACCAGATCAGCTAGCTACACCACTGGCACATTGCTTCAACTTCGGCACGGATACGCTTTTGCAAGTCTTGATCAATGAAGGGGAGTTGAAGATTGTACCATTCTTCTTCCTCCTTTTCATCCAACCCATCTTCCTTGGCAATGAGTTCACTTTGTTCGTTAAAGGCTTCCACAGCCGACCCGCATGGACCCTGGTTGAAAGCCTTAGACAACTGATAAAAGTCTTGATGTAGTGAAGGACAAGGATGAACCAACCATGGCATATATCTGGTGAGATCGTCATCCTGTGACGACCCACCGAGTCTAGAGTCGATAAACACCACCTTAAACCGACTTTCTTCAGCTACATTAGCTTTTTGTTGTGCGCGATACGCAGATTTCAGCATCGATACAAACTTACCACGCCGGACAAATCCATACAAACCATACAGATAAAGAACCCTCTTCCCCGAGAGTTGGGAAAGCGCGTCAACAAGATCAACTCCATCGCCCCCAGGGCGGGGGCGTTGGGGGAGACAGCCTCCAGGATGGAAAAACCACTGCAATATGATCTCCCTTTTCTCCAACTCGTACTCAGCCTTGTAAATAGAGGATGGTGTGAACGGGTAGGCTTTGATCCCCCAACGATCGAGAATTTGTGCACCTGAAAACTCGAAAAAGACTTCATTCGTGTCATTAGGAGGAAAAATTAAAACAAGGGAATCTCCGTTTCAGCGTGCAGCTAGCTCGTCGTCGATGCAATCTTCAAAGATTTGTTGTATTTTTCTAAAGGTTGAGTCCATGGAAGGCAGTGTCAACCAGAGGACATCTCCACGGATGGGCGCTACTAACGTAGATTTGGCATTGAAATTGAAGGTTATTTGCACGATCTCGAAATTGAGACCACGCGAGTTAGCCTCTTCGTAAACCTTCTTAATCATTTCCATGGAAGGATAGTTTGGATATTGTAAGAACCGCCCCCGGTCGAACCGGTGAATTTTGGCGAAAGTTGACTTTTCGGTGGAAAAGTCAACTGATGACTCCGGGAGTCATTCGGGACCTTTCCAGGGCCCAAAAAGCTTAGTCGTCGTTACGGTTAGCTTAATTGCGCCATTTCCTTTCAAAAGATTATTTTTTTTGAAAAGTCAACTCGGGGTCAATTTCGGTTAAACCTCGAGTCTTAGTGAATAAATTAATTGTTTGCTGAGTTATTTTGGTAGAGGTGGTCCCCATATGGACACATCTCCATAGTGGATCGGGTGAGAAGAAACAAGGGGGAAAAAACCCTTTTACCCTCAAAATTGGTCTTGAGAGGCTTTTAGGCAAATGGGGCAAAAGGGGTATTTTCACTTAGGTTTAAAGCAACAATAGGTGACCATTTCATCCCATTTCATCAAGGTGGCCGAAATCTAGAGAGAAATAGAGAGAGAGAGAGAGAGAGAGAGAGAGAGAGTGAAGCTTGAAGCTTGAAGAAGAAGAAAGGAGAGAGCTTTGGGGTCATTTCTTCACCAAAGGCTTAGATTCTTCCATTTTCTTCTTCTATTCTCCACATCTAAGGTAAATCTTCAATCCTTTTTTGTTTTTGTGGATATTTAATTTATGGGTTTGGGAGAAAAAGGGTTGAACATTGTAAAGACCGCTCCCGGTCATAGCCAGTCAAAGCGGCGAAAAACAGGAAAATTTATAAAATTTGGACAGACACCTGAATGAACCTAAATTTGACCCTGAGGGTCATATCGGACTTGAGTTGACCCCGATATCGACCAAAGTGAGTTCTGGGGGACTCAGGGCAACTTTCTGACCAATTTGGGAAAGGTTGACTTTTTGTTGGAAAAGTCAACCGAGCGACGTTTTGGTCCGTTCGAGGTCCGTTTTGGATCCAAAAAGCTTAGCCGTCGTTACAGCGGTCTTAGTTGAGCCGTTTCCTTGTAGCCCGTGAAGTTTCGTAATTTCTTGGAAAATGGGCCCGCATGGGACCCGAGACGGCCGAATTTCATGAATCTGATTAAAAAAGATCTACCAAGATATTTTTGTAACTCTTGGGACCCACAAGACACTTGTCATAAAAGTGGTAGTGGTTGGTTTTTAAAATAAAGAAAAAGGAAACTAAGTGTGGTAGTTTGGTAATTAAGTGTTAGTTGTTATTTTTTTGAACAAAACAAAACGCAAACAAGAGGAAGTTTCGGCCATAATTCAAAAAGGGAGAGAAGTAGAGAGAGAAAGTGGAGAGAAGAAAGAGAAGGAGGAAAAACAAAAAGAAAGGAGAAAGTGTAGGGGTTTTGGGATTTCCCAATGATCCAACCGGCGGATCGTCTCAATGGTTGAAGAATCGAACTCCCATCGTCATTCCCTACGGTGAGAACCCGTCTTTTTCTCGCTCTGGAACGTTTGAATTTTAGGGTTTGAGTTTAAATGGGTTGATTAAGGTTGAGTTAAGGATTGGGGTTCGTTAGGAAAGTTTTGGGGCGAAAAGGAACATTTTTCGTTGTGGTCGTGTGGGGCCCACTTGGTCGGGTCTCGGGTTTTTTTGTGCTTGGGTAGTCTTGGACGATCCCCAAGTCGATAATTCACACCCGGAACAAATTTTGGAATTAAATTGTGAAAGTATGGGGATTTCGGGTCTAGAAACTTTAAACGCAAATTAAATCGCTCGGAAGTTGGAAATTGATTCCGTCGATTGCATTAGAACCCTTGAATTGTTCTAAGACCGTAGAAATGAAAACGGGAATTTTCGGAGCCCCGGAAGGGCGTTTTCCAGTCCCGGGCAGATTCGCTGGGCCGTGCGAATCGGGCCTTTCCGGGTCCATTATCGACAATGTCGAGTAATTGGGAAGTTTGGGAGTGATCGACATTATCGGGGTTGCATTTGGGCGTCAAGTGTATTAAAATTCAGTTTATGCCTGCGAACTTAAAAAGTGTTTTAAATTGTGTTCTTATTAGATCGTGCCACCGATAGAGGAAATGGAAAGCTAGGTGAGTGATCGTGAGCACGCCGAAGCTTGGTTGTGAGCTTTTGGGAAAGCGTACGAGGTAGGGAAAAGTAGCCGGATCTCGGCCCTGACTAGGGAAAGTTAACAGTAGAAATGCATGTGACACTTGGGTGTCGTGGGTTAAGTAAGTTTATCGAACAATAGAAAGGCATGCGACACCGTGTGGTGTCGTATGATACGGGAACGTATCGAACAATAGAAATGCATGTGACACTTAGTAGTGTCGTAGGAGCAGTGAACGTTTTGATATTAGAAATACTGGAGGCATTTGGTTATGCCCGGAGGTTGATTGTATTATTTATGGGTGGCCATGAGTGCCCGTGGGGTGTTGAACCCGTATTTTATTGTTGGTGTCTTGGGTGGCCATGAGTGCCCGTGGGGTGTTGAACCCGTATTTTATTGTTGGTGTCTTGGGTGGCCATGAGTGCCCGTGGGGTTGTTGAGCCCATGTTTTACTGTTGGTGTCTTGGGTGGCCATGAGTGCCCGTGGGGTTGTTGAACCCGTATTTTACTGTTGGTGTGTCTTGGGTGGCCATGAGTGCCCGTGGGGTCGTTGAACCCATGTTTTACTGTTGGTGTCTTGGGTGGCCATGAGTGCCTGTGGGGTGTTAAACTTGTGTTGTTACTGTTTGTTGAACTTTGGTTGTGATTGTGGTTGCCTGAGGTTGGGGGCCCGACAGAGATCGGGGGAAGTTGCGTGGGGGTTGGCTAGCTTTCCGACAGAGATCGGTAAAGTTGAGCATTCTTTTGCTAGCTTTCCGACAAAGATCGGTAAAGTTCAGCATTCTTTGGCTAGCTTTACGACAAATATCGGTAAAGTTGAGCATTCTTTGGCTAGCCTTCCGACAGTGATCGGTAAGGTTGAGCATTCTTTGGCGATGAAGGGCGGGGCCCCTTCCGACTAGCTATCAGAAAAGTAGCACTGTATATATCGCTAACAGGTCGACCGTCTGGCCCGACAGAGATCGGGGGAAGTTGCGTGGGGCAGGCTCATGCCCAGCCGGTTAGCAACCGGCACTGAGCAGCTGGAGTGCGATCCTTTGTGATCTTGGGTGTTGCGTGTTTATCTTTTGTGCCTTTCGTAGAGGTCGTAACCGTTGTGTCGGGTTTACATTACGTGTCCGAGTGTTGAGTTGGTTGGGGGAAAGTAACAGTTCGTGTGTCAGTCGAGTTACTTGAGTTGGGGATAGTAGTCCCCGGTGTTTGGGTTGTTGTTGGTGTTTCTGGCATTTTCTGCTAGTATGCCGTAGTCAGTCTGGTATCCGTGGTGGTGAGCGAACGGTCACCCCTAACTGCTTTTCCTACAGGTACTGGTCGCGAGACGGACTAGGGGAGCTCTCGAAGCTTGAAGAGCTGGGAGCGGGAGTCCGGGTTTTCTTTTGAGTTTAGCGACGTACGCCTTGTCTTTTGTCCGCTTGTTTTGGACGTGCTTTTAAGTTGTAAAATATTATTTAGATTAACTAAACGGTGATTTTAAGAGATTTATTTAAAAGGTTTGAAAATGGTTTTATTGTTTACCGTTCGCGTTCCGGGTTCGGTTCTACTGAATTCGGGGCGTGACAAACATGGTTGGATTGCCATGGGTTTTGAGATAAAAGCTTAGATGATGATTTATGGAGAGAAAAAGGAGATGGATGATGGATTTTTTATTGTATTTGTGGTGTTTTGATGAAGACCCATGATGGGCATTGAAGTATTGACGTTTTTGGAGCTATTTTGGAGGCTTGGGAAGGTTAAAAATGGAGGTTTTGAGCTTCATTTTCGGGAAATCGGAGCTGGAGGAAGAAGAAGGACGATGATGTGTGTTCCGGTACGGTATGATAGAGCCGGGCTGTGGACAGCCGGCGGAGTTCGGGCACTGTTTTACGGGACGTGTGGTTGTTTTACTTTATGTTCTAGGTTTGATGTTTGGATAAGTAATGTGAGTACAATGTGATAACGGTCGTGTAAGTATGTTTGTGAGTGTGGTTATAGTCATGTGACTGAGGATTGTGGTTATGTGATTATGTGATGTGGTTAGTTGTGTGCCCCACTAGTATGCCCTAATTGGACGGTTACTCGTGGTGACGAGTGGACACTCATCACCTTAACTACTTTTCCTACTGAGCGAAAGCTCACCCCTTTACTTTATTGTTCTACAGGTTTTGAGTGGGATGTGTTCTAGCGGGATTCTCGGTGCTTGGGAGCTAGCGAGGGTCTTAGGCTAGCATGGTCTAGAGACATACTGTTTATTTGCCACTAAACTTATTTATTATTTGGTTTTGTCGAGCTGTTGACTCGTGATGCTACTTGGATCTTTTAAACTATTATTGGAGACTCCTTTTTGGTTTTAAGGTTACTGTTATTATTTATTATCTTAGTTCACGTCTCGAGTCCGGTCAAAACCGGATTTGGGGAGTGACAAATATTCACATAAATACAAGCCTACGACCTTGCGTTTACGGAGGGAGGACACGGGTACCTGTAAAGTAATCCACAAACAAGCAATATATTGTAACATAACTCTAGTGTTTATGTTCATGTTCATGTTCATGCTGTGTAAAGCTAATCAGATACAAGTGTTCAAGTTCATGCTATATATATATATATATATATATATAGGGGAAACCATGGGTCCTAACCCCCTTTGAGGTTTGTGGCTAGATATGCAGAGATGACAGGGGACAACTGAGAGGGGGCCCGATCTGCATCATTCAATGGAGCTCAGAACCCGGGTCTCGTGGAGGCATATGCGATTCGTGAAGCACTGACGTGGCTACTACAGTATCCAAGGCAAAGGGCGTTTGTGCGAAGCGACTGCAAGGTCATAGTGGATATGATCAGTAAAGGAGGACGATTGTTATCTCCTTTGGGAACAATTGTCACATATTGTATTTCCTTTTTAGCTAAACTCGAGTGCGTGCAACTCGATTTTGTAAAACGGACAGCGAACAAAGCAGCTCATTGGCTTGCCAGGACGGCTTGTTCTTCCCTTGTCTGGAATTGACAAGGGGGTCATATCCACGAGCCTCTTCAAAATATCATTATTATCGATATTTAAATAAAATCTCATATTTCCTCAAAAAAAAAAAGGAATTATGAGTAAATTTCCATTTAGATGTTGTACCAATATACCAATCCCTAACCTCAGCTCCACCATCACTATTCCGACTCCGACAACATTTTATTGATTTTTCAGATCGTGGTTGATGGCATCGTCGGAGAAGAGATGCCTGTACGAGGTTTTGGGGCTCGAGCGCGATTGTACGGCGGACGAAATTCGGACGGGTTACAAGAGGCAAGCCCTCCAGCGGCACCCAGACAAGCTTGTCCAATCCGGCTTGTCGCTAGCCCAAGCCACCGCCCAGTTCCAGGAGCTCGTCAATGCCTACGAGGTTCTCTCCGATCCCAGAGAACGCGCCTGGTACGACTCCCACCGCTCCCAGATCCTCTTCTCCGACCCCTCCCCAGGAAACTCCGGCTCCGTCGTCCCCGACCTCTTCTCCTTCTTCTCCAACTCCGTCTTCTCCGGCTACTCTGACTCCGGAAAGGGCTTCTACAGGGTCTATTCCGACGTCTTCAACAAGATATGTGCCCATGAGATCAACTTTGCCCACAAAATGGGGCTGGGTCTCCACAGCATTCGCGAAGCTCCCCTGATGGGGAATTTGGACAGCCCCTATACCCAGGTCTCTGCTTTTTATAACTATTGGTTGGGTTTTGCCACGGTGCTGGACTTTTGCTGGGTTGATCAGTACGATGCTATGGCAGGTATCAACCGCAAGTCCAGGCGGGTTATGGAGGAGGAGAATAAGAAATTGAGGAAGAAGGCCAAGAGGGAGTACAATGAGACTGTCCGGGGCTTGGCCGAGTTTGTCAAGAAGAGGGATAAGAGGGTGGTGGATATGCTGGTGAAGAAGAATTTGGAGCTGGAGAAGAAGAGGGAAGAGGACAAGGAACGGAAGAAGAGGTTGGAAAGGGAGAGGATGGAGAAGGCCAGCTCCTACCAGGAACCCGACTGGTCGAGGATCGAGGATGAGGAGATTGTTGATGAGGAGGTTGATGAGGTGGAGGAGAAGAAGCGGGACGAGTTTTATTGTGTGGCCTGTGGAAAGAAGTTCAAGAGTGAGAAGCAGTGGAAGAATCACGAGCAGTCAAAGAAGCATAAAGAGAAGGTTGCTGAGTTGAGGGAGTCTTTTGCTAACGAAGATCAATTCTATCAAGTTGAGGATGATGACAACAACATGGAGGAGAATGTTGAAGATTATGCTGGAGGAGATGCCGAGAAGTTGAATGTGGATGAGGATGGTTTTGAATCTGCGGAAGATGACATTGAGAAGATAGAAAAGAAATTTAGAGATGGCATTACAATTGAGGAAGAAGAGATTGAAGATGAAACTAGTCCTGAAGAATTGGAGGAGAAATATGATGTTTTTGATAGTATCAATTATAACGTTAGGAACGCAAATGATGTTAGCCACTCACTTGGCGATGATGATGAGACAAGTGTTCTTGAGGCAATGTTGTCCGGGCACAAGAATAGAAGAAGGGGAACTTCCAGACGTGAGCATACAGCCTCATCAGCTGAACCTAATGCTGAAAATAATACCGGTTTCATGGATTATGATAATAGGAAAGGCACAAGAAAGGACAGAGCAGCCAAGAAAGGTAGAGGTGAAAAGAATGGTGTTGGTAGTCAACCTGAGGGAATCCGTGGACATGATAATTTGCATGTGGAGGAATTCTCTTCCCATCCTTTTGCAGAAAATGAGAGCGCTGGTAGAGGGGATGATCAGTTGACAACTCAAAATAATTCTTTACACTCTTTGACGGAAACTGGTAATGACATAGAGGATACTGATAAGTTACCCAAAAGAAAGGACTTAAGCCAACCAGTCGATAAGAAAGGAGCCTTGAAGAAAGACTCTAACAACAGGTCAAAGAGCTCAGCTAAGGGAAAGAAAGCAAAGGTAGTTACAATGTTTTAAATATTTTTGGGTTATTTACGATAAGGTACCCTAATGTTTCGTCCACGAACGATAAGGTACCCTAATGAATTTTGTGTACGATAAGGTACCCTAATGATTCGTCCACGAACGATTTGGTTTTCTGCTGTTAAAAGACTAACAGCCCAAAGTGAAAAGACCATTTTGCCCTTTATCATTTTAGTTGACTTTTGACTTAAGAGTGAAATGACCATTATACCCTCGGTTATTATTTTTCCTTAATTTATATTTTCTAATTAATTTTAATTTTCAAAATAAAATAAATAAAGTATATTTTTTAAAAATATTTTTTTTTTAAAAAAACTGTTTTTTTTTCAAAAATCAGTTTTTATTTTTTAAAAATCAGATTTATATATTTAATTAGTTTTATTTTTTTAATAATTATTTTTTATATATATAAATAATTTTTTATTAAAAACAGTTTTATATATAAAAATCATTTTTATTTTATAAAAAAATTAATTTTATTAAAAAAAAAATCTGGATCGAGTTCTGCATCTTCTCCGGCCAGCTCCGGCGTGGTCTCCGGCATCCGTGAACCAGATGGGCATCGCCGGCGTCCTTCCCCGACATCCCTCCTTCTGCTTCTTCTCCTTCCTTCTCCAGCCTCGACGCGCCTCATCTCGTACCCATACCAGAAAACCCCCTCTTCCCCTCTCTGTCCCTGTCTGAAACCTCGCCGCCGCCCTCTTCGTCTGAACCCTCGCCATACCACGCTCAGCACCGGTGAGCTCTTTTCTCACCCGTCTCACCTCCCTCACCATCCTTTGACGGAGAATCGAGACCTCCGTGCTCGTCTGGGGGTCGGGCGCCACTGGGGAACGTCACCGGAGGTTCGAACTCCAGATCTGAACCAAATCGCGATTTGGTTCAGATCTGAACCAAATCAACGACGCCGGCGGTGGAAGAGGGAGGAGGGAAGATGCCGGAGGAGGAGGCGGAGGTGGGAGTGGCCGGGGACGACGCCGGCGGAGGACGGGTGGCCGGAGACCACGCCGGAGCTGGCCGGAGAAGACGCAGAACTCGAGCTGCGATTTTTTTTTTTAATAAAATTAATTTTTTTATAAAATAAATTTGATTTTTTATTTTTTTTTATTTTTTAATATTTTAAATATTTTTTTAAAATTTTTATTATTATTTTAAATAATTTAATTTTTAAATTTAAATAATTTAAAGTTATTTATTTATTATATTTTTATTGTATTATATAATAAAGGATATAATGGTAATTTTGTCTATATAATTTATAAGCTTAAAATAAGAAAGGGTAAAATCGTCATTTCACACCCCACTTAACTGAAAATGTCTAAGTTAGAGGAATATTCCGTTAGTTTTTAACGGAATATGCCAATTTTAAACCAAATCGTTCGTGGACGAATCATTAGGGTACCTTATCGTACACAAAATTCATTAGAGTACCTTATCGTTCGTGGACGAAACATTAGGGTACCTTATCGTAAATAACCCAATATTTTTTGATACTACATTTGTCGATTGTGATGTTTTTATGTTACAGTTTTATATGAGTATGATGTGCATTTACCACTTAGCTAATGAAATATCAAATATGCATATTTTCTGAATCTAATTAGTCCCTTCTCAATAAAAATAATATGTATACAAACAGTTATGAGGAAATATTGTTTATATTACCAGTGGTTACGTTCCATTGTATATCTTAGTTGCATGCATAATACATTAATTTTACCTAACGCCATCTCCTTATTTCTGGTTACATAAGAAAGCTAAAACTCCTGGAAATTGTAATCGCCTAAGTGTCTTAGCTAAAATAGTTCTCTTCAATGTCTCCCGTGGTATGCCATGATGGTGGCGCGGCAGGGTGTACAGTGGCGCCCTCTTAGGCAATCCATAGTGCGGCTGCGGCCTGTTGCCTAATGTGCCTATCTGCGTCATTTGTGCAGGCACGGCCTAGACACAAGTAAAGCACTCAGCCCAAGTGTTTTGTCAAGACTTTCAACCTTTGATGTTTATAGAACAAAAATAAATAATGGTGAAATGCACATGTAAAAAATGGCTATACTCCTAGTGTGTTCTAGTTGTAAGCTGAACTGTCAGTCCTGGAGGGGTTCTAAACTTCCAATATTACATTCAACTATCTATATGTTGTTAGTGTTCATCTCTTGATTTCAGTTGAGTGTGCTCAAGCGTTATTTACTTTTAGCATAAGCATTGGTGACCCTTTGAACTTTTAGTCTTGTATTTTGAATCACTGTCGTCGTGTTTTTTTTAGTGTGCTTATTCTTTAAATATGAGTAGAATATTTCTACACTTTGAAATCATTCTTGCACTTCAATTTAAAAGGCACGGGCCTTGTGTCATGGCCCTAAAAGAGGTCTTTATCAAGTGTGCTCTCCGCACGTGAGAGAGAGAATCAATTATGAAGTTTGGTTGCTATCTGTTCTGTTTAATTTAAGCATGTGTTTGTTTCCCAGGCATCATCAAAGAATTCTAGCTCTACATGTGGAACTTGTGGAGAGGAATTCGAGTCAAGGTAAACTATGGTTTCTCAGGCTTTGCTGCTTTAATTTTTCATGTCTGGGTGAAAGTTAACGCAAGTGTATCCTCTGATGATGACAGGAATAAATTACACAAGCATTTGGGTGAAACTGGCCATGCTACACTGAAATCTAGATGAAGACTCAAATGAGAGATCCATTGTCCAAAAGAAGTCAAGCATTTATGAATAGTGCTTCAGACCCCTTGTAGACGATTTGCAGGAAAATTAAATAAAATAAAGTTTTGAATGCATGTTGACATTTAGTATGGGAAGTTGTATATGTATTGGGTCTATGCTTTGTGAGAAATACAAGTACAAGATAGGGTTGAGTTTGAAGGAAGATTTGATTTGATGAGTGAAGTTGTAGTTTGAAGGAAGATCGGGTTGGACCGTTGGAGTCTCCTAAATCTGCTCTTGCAATCATTATATGAACTCACATCCATATTAATATGCTTTGGTATGGCTCCATTAATGTGAAACAAGACCAGGGCAAAGATGGGATCATATTTCTCCATCCAAGTGAATGCAAGGAGTCGAGATTTATATTGGATTCAGGCAATACACTAATTAGTTATATATATTATATACCTAGCTTTGGTCATATAAGTGCATTTGGTCTAGTGGTATGATTCTCGCTTAGGGTGCGAGAGGTCCTGAGTTCAATTCTCGGAATGCCCCTTTTGCTGTTTATTTAATTTAGTACGTCAACATTCTTCTTATTTGCAGTGATGGTTAAGTCCCCTTTTTTTGCATGAACAACCTATCAAGTGAAACCAACTACATCATTTTCCGTAAAAAAAAAAAATTGAAAAGAAAAATTCATTAACGAATTAACAAACCTTACAAGTCGAACACAAACTAAACCGAACAAGCTGAAAAACAAGCGTTGCATCCACTGGTCGTTCTCGGGAGCCCGAAAAACGACCAATGAGATGAATAGCTTTCAACATGGGCGACGCAGCGCCTAGACAAACAACTACTACCACGTTGGTCCTCTTTATCGGCTCTCTAGAGAGATATACCTATAAAGAATTCCGACCGGACACACTACCACCTGTCGGATATCCAAGAGTGCGACAGGGAGGACAAAACAACAACCAGATAACAGAAAACAAAATAAACAACATAATAACCAACACCGACAAACAAGAGCTACTCGCGACCGCCCTCCGATGACAGAGCTTGGGGTCGTGACGAGGTGGACGGCGCCGACGAGTACATATCTGATCCGCTAAATGCTGATGCACGGGACTGGCCGGGTAAACACAATAAGCAGGAGCACAGATGAACGACATCAACTGCAGTGTTCCGACAGAAGATGGGTTCAGACCTGCCCGTTTGGCCGGAGAAATAACGTGGCTAAGGAGATCGATCGGAGGTAGCCGAGTCGTCGTTGTCGGAGAGCTCAAGATCGACTGCCGTCTATGGTGGATGGAAGCGGAGCACGGGCATGAAGTGTCACCAGATCTAGCCGGCCTAGCACCTTGGCCGGCAGATCTAGCCAGCAACTTGAGGGATGAGCTTGGGGACGACGATTCCATGTCAGAAAAGGGGAGCGGCGGCGAGGCTATGCCGGAAACGGGACATAGAGGCAGCGGACCAAAGCCAAAAAAATCCGGAGGCCGTCCACCGTCGTCAGGGCAAGAGGCCGGAGTGGGGAGGGAGCAGAAAATCTGTCCCCTAGACCCTGCCATGGCCACGGTCGGAAGAGGTCGATGTCGCCGAAGTAAGTTCAGATCTGGAGAAAGTTGGGGCTTGGGCAACGAACGGAGGTCCATGTCGCCGGATCTGGACTCGGGGGACGGAGAACAAAGGCTAAGGAAGCCGGTCGGAGCTGCCGGAGAAGAGGAGCAAAGACCTCCGGCCACGAACTCCGGTGCGCTGCTCATGTGCCAAAGTTCAGAAGGTTTAGACGTTATTGTAAAGAAGAGAAAGAGGAAATATAGAAGAGGATGACAGGGTGGGGGCCGCCGGCAGCTATGGAAGCCACCAGCGGCAGAAATGGCACGGAGACGTTGTTCTCTCAGTGAGAGAGAAAGGGAGGCGTGCGTCTGTCTCAATACTTTATGCCGTAAAGAATTTTGATACTTTATGCCCCTGGACACATTATATTGATTTTGTATGTTTTTATAATTTAAAATTTGATATCAATACTCACTACGTTAATTTAAACGATCTAATATATAATCTGTTGTTATTTTTGTTGTTCCAAAAAAATATATATAATCTGTGAATAAGATGAACTTTTTTTTCGATGAACTTGTCGTTCATATTTGTGGGCACCGTCATGACCATAAATCACTATACTACCACTACCACTACCACTACCACTACCACTACCACCACCACTTTCTCCTTCTCCATCTAATTCACCATCTCTATTTCGGACCTCCTCTCGGAATGGCTGGGAGAACCAACTGAAGGCGATCCGATCCCTCACCACTATTCGCGATTGCACACCATCACTCCCTCCCCCCTCTCCCCCGATGATCAACCAGTCACTACCAGTGACGCCGCCTCCGTCTCTTGTGTCACCGCCTCTGGCGCTTCCAGCATCGCCGCCCTCCCCAACCATCATCCACGATCTAGCACTACCACCTCCTCCTCTACCACCAGAGCCGCCACACTACCTCCTCCTTTCAGAGCCGCCTCCGCAGCGTGACTGTGTACTCCCTTTATGTTATGGATCTGTTGAGATCCCATATCTTCTAGGTCGCTCTCCGATCATCCAAGCTCACCGAAGACTCAACCCTAATTCTGGTGTTATGATTGTGGTGTACTCGTTCATTCAGGGACTCCATACAGGGACGCTTCATCCTTATCCACCGGATCGGGACCTTCGCACCCCTGACTGGAATCGGGAAGATTAGACTCAACATTTGTTCATGTCATCAACAACGGGTGAAAATTCAACACCCCAACCTCATCCGCTGGACCGGGACCCTAACACCCCCGCTCGGGGTCAAACTCTATCCGACCCCAACCTCCCCCTTTTTCCTGATATTGTTCCTGGATGCCTGGTGTTCCCTCAACGGTCCCTAAACGGCTTCTATTGAAAGATCAATATGTTTATCATACACCACATACATTTTCAAGTTTTTGATCAGCAATTTTTTTGTTTTTATTAAAACCTAACTTTCGAAATGAAAGCCAAGATTAAGGGTTTAACCCTCCATTACAATTACAACCCAACAACCTCCAGAAAAACTCCACAACCGGAGTCTTGTGTCACAAGTTTCCCAACCACTTTTTAAAACTTAACTAACATTTTGCCCCCCAAATTACAACAATATTAAATACCCTAACCCCAAATCTGTCCGAGCTGAACTTTTTTCCACCCCTTCCCCTAAAAATAAAAGAGATGCCAACTTGTAGCAGGCCCTTACTAACACCTGCAATTACATAATCTTTCCACCATTTTGCATCTAACCCTATCAACCTCTTCCTCTAAAATCAAAACAAAAGCCAAACTGTTGTGACCCTTTCTAACAACTGCAAATAATAAACTTTCCCTCTTTTCTGCAGAATGTGCCCCAGTCCTAGAAGTTTCAGTGTTTCTTTTAGTGACTGAACTTGTCTGCAGCCTCAGTCCAAGCATGCAAGCTCAGACACAAAAAACACGTTAGTTAACTTTTCTGATCTGCTGAAGTACCTGTGAAGAGAAAAAACCAACAAATCTAATACTAATCTAAACCACTCCTCACACCCTAAAAAGATGATTGACTACCCTCACACTGACCTATAAATGTACCAATCTCCCACACTCAGAAATGCAAAGTTGCCAAAATGATCCCAGAAATGAAATTACTCACACCACTCCCCCAAACCCTCCCAACCCTTCCCAATCCCCCCCGGATGTTCCTCAAACTGTAACCAAACTACTTCAAAGTCCTTCTTCAACATAATTGTGGAGATGTGATCCAGGATAAAAAAGAGAAGGCATGGTCCTCTTTAAATCTTGCCCACATAATAAGAAATGAATCACTTTGAATAGCTTGAAGTACCTCTTGTGGATGATCAAAGGTGTTTTTAAATAAAAGTTTGTTCCTGCATAACCAGATTCTCCAAAGCACTATGGAGAAGAGCATATCCCACTGTGGTTTCTTCTTCTTCCCTCCTAATTGGTTCCAAGAAATAAACCAATCCTTTATAGTATCACAACAAGCTGTTTTGATTCCCAACCAATCCAAACATAAGCACCAAATGTTCCAGGCCACAGGACAACCAATAAAGAGATGATCTATCTCCTCTGGTTCCTCTCGACAAAAGCTACACCAAATGTTAATATGATATATACCCCTACTTAATAGGAAGCATTTTGTGGGGATAGCTTGCATACACATTAGCCAAGCAAATGCAACTATTTTAGGAGGGATAAGAGGAGACCAAAGCAAGGTTGACCAATTCAAATTTTGATCATGTTCCTCATCCAACAACTAATACATCTTCCTTATTGAAAAACCCTTCATATCCACCTTCCAAGAGACTCTATCCTCCCCAACCATTAAGCTAGGAGCATTATCTAACAATTGTGATAGTAATTCCAGTTGGTCAAGCTCTCACCCTCTTAGATCTCTTCTGAATAATAGTAACCAATCTTCTACATCCCAACAATTAGCTACCATCTTCTTCTTCTGCATACTAAGATGGTATAACCTCTGAAATAAAATTTTGAGTGGAATCTCAGTTAACCAAATATCCTCCCAGAAGTAAATGGAATTCCCGGACACCACTGTCCATTGTAATCCTTCTGCCCCAAAAGCATTGGCAAATTTAGGAATTGATAATAAAGATTCAATATGTCTAAGAAAGCCTTGTCCACTATTAAGTAAGAATTTTGATAGGTCCCATGACTGTTGATCCCATCCATATTTTGAACAAAGTAAATTTTTCCACAAGGAATCAGTTTCAAGTGCAAATCTCCACCACCACCTTGCTAGCAAAGCCATGTTCATAATCTTCAAACTTTTGATTCCCAAACCCCCACTTTTCTTAGGCCTGCATACCAAGTCCCATCTTACTTTGTGTAGCCCCTTCGTGGTTAAATTCCCATTCCAAAGAAACCTTTTTTTGCCATTTTTCCATTTCTAGGATCACTCCTTTTGGTGCTTTGTAAAGTGACATATAATAAAGGGGTAATGAACTGAGAGTTGATTTGATCAATTGGATTTTGCCTCCAAATGATTTGGCCTTGGACTGCCATAAATTCAGCTTAGCTTTGAACTTTCTGATCACAGGTTCCCAAGTCTTTTTCCTCCTTGGATTAGCCCCCAACTGAAACCCTAGATACTTAAATGGTAATTGAATTGAGCTGCACCCCAAGATCCTTGTTATGTCTTCCCCAGTAACAGTAGTAGGATTTAAAACTAAGACCTTTGATTTTTGATAATTGATTCTCAGTCTTGTTGCCTGTTGTAAACAACTTAATGTATGCTTCAAGTTGATTGCTTGCTGTCTCCCAGCTTTAATGAAAATCAAAGTGTCATCAACAAATTGAAGGTGGGAGATCTCAAGCCCATTTTCACTACACTTTACCCCTGCAAACATTCCTTCAGAACACCCTTTAACCATTAATTGATGTAGACTTTCAGCAATTAGAGCAAATAGCAATGGAGAGAGTGAGAAACCCTGTCTTAGACCCCTTTGTAATTGAGAATCCTCTGAAGGAGAGCCATTAATCAGCACAGATGACCAAGCTTTTACACATTCAGTGATCCATGATCTCCACACAATGCCAAACCCCATAATTTCCGATAGATAAATCAGAGCCTCCCAATCAATGTGATCATAGGCTTTTTCAAAGTCTATTTTGAATACAATAACCTCCTGGCCAGACTGTTTTATAAACTGAATGAGTTCTGAAGCTATTAAAATTCCATCTAGGATTTGCCTTCTTGCTATAAAACCTGTCTGAACATCATGTACTAAGTAATTCATATGAGGCTTCAACCTTGTTGCAAGGACCTTTGAAATGATTTTATAGGAGCTGTTGATCAGGCTAATGGGTCTATAATCATCCCAAGTTTGAGGAGTGTTGGTTTTTGGTATCAGAGTTAGAATTTAATCCTTTACCTAGTTGACCTCCTGCATGAAAGTGATGAACCAACTGCATAATATCACCCTTGATTATGTTCCAACAAGCCAGGTAAAATTTGAGGGTGAATCCATCTGGACTAGGAGATTTTTCTCCATTACAGGCCTTAATACCTTCTAGTACTTCTTCTTCTTGAAAGGGAGTTTCCAAATTTGATGCCTGTAAATGAGATAAAGATAGAAAAGGCAAGGTTGACAAATCTATACTGACCTCTTTTCCTTTCTTGAACCTATTGGCAAAGTGAATTCTAGCCAAGTCTTTTATTTCAGCAGGCAAATGATAGGTTCTCCCACCATCTTGAAACAAGGTGATCTTTCTTCTGGTAAAATTATAATTGGCTAACAGATGGAAGAATTTGGTACACATGTCCCCTTCTTTGCTCCACTTGACTCTAGCTTTCTGGCACCACATCCTTGCTTGTAACTTGATTTTTTGAGTTAACACAGCCTGACACAAGGCCCTAAGGGACAATTCAGCTGGTAATAGCCCTCTAGTTTCACTTAAACCATCCCAAACATTGATATGAGTTTTCAAATCTTCAATATCTTTGTCTAAGCACCCAAAGGTATTGATGTTCCACCCCCTAAAAAATGTTCTCAAGGCTTTTAATTTAAACCAAAGTTTGTAAGAAGGAGAACCATGAACCACTAATGTTTCCCAAAATGCTTTAGTATCAAAGAGAAATTTTGGATGTTTAACCCATGCATTGATGAACTTGAAAGGCCTGCCCCCCCCCCCCCCCCCCCAATCTACCGCATGATTACATAAAAAGGATAGGCTTGTGATCAGAGATACCTCTAGGCAAGCAAGACTGAGAGATATTAGTAAAAGTTGCAAGTACTTGTGGCTTGACCAAAAACCTGTCAACCCTTGAGCCACTTGATATATTGTTGAACCAAGTGTATTTTCCACCTGACATTTGTAGATCCACCAACCCCAAATTGCTAAGTAAGCTTCTGAAATCTCTGAGACTAGCCTGTGAACAAAGAGGACCAGCTTTTTCAAAAGGTTCCAAAATTGCATTACAGTCTCCAGCCACCACAAGATTAGAAGAAAGGCCAATGGACTTGTATTCAATATCCCCCAAAGTATTGATCTTAGTGACACTGAGCAAGGAGCATAAACATTAACTATAGACATATTATAATCAAGGGGAATGAATTTGCCAGACCAATACACAACATGTTCCTCTGCGAGTGATGAGTGTTTTTCAAAAACTATAGTGTTCCATATAGTAATTATCCCACCAGAATTCCCCATAGAAGGTGTATACTCAGCCTCCCAACAATTTTAAAAGCCACAACTATCTAGAAAATAAAAGGGCAACTCCACAAGTTTGGATTCCTGTATCAACACCATTGCCACATGTTGCTTGTGACACAAGCTACTGAGAGCTCTTCTCTTTTCTTTAGAAGAAGCTCCCCTCATATTCCATGAGAGAATTATCATGGAGTAAAGAGTCTCTGAGTAATAGGAGTATGAATCACAGAGTTGTCCCTCTCTTCATCATTCTCCTATAGATCACAAAGATCATCTTCTGAATCTCCTTCCAAGTCCAATGCTTGATTATTTTCAATGTCCAAGCTATCAAACTGAGCAGCCACTAGATCCTCCTCTATATAAGCTTTGAGACCAAGTGCTTGACAATAATTCCAAGTACCTTCTCCACCGGGTTTAAAACTCGGAAGGTCCTTATTTTCTTTAGCTTTTGCAGTAGACTGAAATGGTTTTGGTATTGGTAGTTTTGTTCTTGATCTTGTATTGTAAGCTGCAATAGTATTTGTGTATTTCTTCTTACCAGTGGGGCCCTTCTTATCAGATAAACAAGTAGAGTTAGTTTGCAACTCAGAATTTGAAACCCTAATTCCCTCCAAAACCGAATTAAAATGCCTAACATGCTATTCTCTGGGTCCCATAGGAGAAAGAGTATGTTGAATCACATTAATGTGTTCAACTCCCAAAACTTCCTTTTGTCCTTGCTGAAGTTCATTTGTCCCATCTGTAGTTGCCAATTGTTGCTTCAATGTCTCCTCTGCTAGACTCGCCGGAACAGTAGCTTCCTTCTCTAAATTTTCTTTCCCAAGTGTATCAGGTGCAATAAGTGCCTCCTTAAATGAACCAGATGACATAGGTTGCTGTGATTGCAGAGAGTTTATCCCATTGACAATGGGAGTTAAGGAAGGGAAATCCAAGTCTTGTACACCCAATGATTGTCTACCAACCTCCCTTAACAACAAATTCCCATCCTCCATCATAATGTTATCACCAGCCTCAAAATCTTCCAATAAATTCTCATGACCATGGTAGTTATTTTTGTCTCCTCCTTCCACTTCCTTTTGGACTTGTTGAGATAATGTGTTGGGTACTCCAGTATCTAATGTGTCCCCAAGGTTACTGGACAATTCATCATTTGAGTTCAGAGTATCAGCATCAGATTCAGAGGAAGTAGTGATCACACTAGGTTTTGGATGAACAAAAGGCAGAGATGAGCTTTCCACCGAGCAGACCATGACATTGTAAGTCTTGTCTTCTAGAATAAAACCAGTTTCCTTGTAGACCTTCAGATATTCCAGAGAATGAATCAGAACAATAGCCACATCCAATACATGACCAGCAAATGAGACCGGATGGACTGTTACAAAGGAACCCAAATCTTTGGTTATTGCCTCAAATGTCTCTGCACACCAACCCAATATTGGCACACCATGGATAGCCACCCAAGTGAACTTCCCTCCATCTTTTCAGAGTTTGTATTTGTCATCAACAATGGTCATCCAAAACTGAAGCCAAAATGCCTCTTCTTTCAATGCCTCATTTTCTACTTGTTCATCAAGAAAATAAACCAGCACCACCTTACTCCCCAAAGACTTGAGGACAATATCCATCTCCCTTTCAGCTTTAAAGTCCTCCATAATAGCTTCAACAGAAAAATTATTGTGTAATAATGCTAGATAACCTCTTTCAATTAACTTGACAATCTCCATCCGAGAATCTTCTTCATTTGTCTGATTGTCGTCTTGATCTTTTCTTTTCCAATGATTGACAGTGTTTCTTCCCCCTTTTATCGCCCTTTTGTCCCAAGCTTTGACCACAAATAACCAATAACCCTTTAGAACATATCCGTTGAAGATATGTAATCCTTTCTGCATTGCTTCAGCTGTGTAGAACGTAACAAAACCAAACCATTTCCCCCTCAAGTTTGGGTTGGAAGGAGTCTCCACCTTGTTCATCTCCCCATATTCCGGAAATAGGTTTTGTAGCCAGATTGAGGATGTCCTAGGAGGAAGGTTGTGAACGAAGAGTCTGAACTCCCCCATATCACCTCTCCTTTCAGAAACCTCATCCTCCCTGAGACGTTGCTGTGAGGGCACAATCACTGATTTGAGTCGACCAACTTCTGCCTCCAAACCAAATGGATTTGCTCGCTCAAAATCAGGTGGAGGACCAGTTGCTGAAGAAGAAGCCATAACCTAAGAAATTAGTGACTAAGACCCTGAGTTCTAACCGTAATTGCAATCCAGAATAAAACACCCCGGTGGATCGATGGATCAAAGAATGATCCATCCTGAACACTACACCAAAGTCTAACACTCTTCAATCCCCACCCATGCCCGAAAGAGTGGTGTAAATTGAAGAACTCGAAGAACAGAGTTGAAGATGCTACAGTGCAATTACGATAGCAAAAGAGAGCTTTCTTGGCGAATGTACATACATTTTTAAGTTGAATCAAGAAAAGAACGAAATAGACTACGGCTCCTACAAATCCAAAGATTTTTGTTAAATAAACTCAAATTTTGAACTCTGAGACCAGTATGTATTAATTTGTCATAATAGTGTCAATTTGATTGAAGAATTATTTTTATAAATAGAATATTAGTGAATTAATTTTCACCCCATTATACAAATGTGCAAGTAAAACGTGATGCCTAAAGTTTACACCCACCATGACCATGTTCGCATTTCCATAGCACAGCACCACCAAGTGAGTTCATAAAATCTAATGAAAGGGATGTTAATTGGGGGAAACGAAACCGCTAAAACAAAGCACCAACAACCAGAATCTGTACTGGGGAATCCAAAATCGGGATTACTGGTGGCATTTTTTACGGAAAGACGATCGAACCGAAAGATTAACGGTTGATTGTCAGTTCTTAAAACGTCAAACCATCGGTTAACCAACCAAACCGGTATTGTTCATCATATACATGTGGCTTCTTAATAACCACTGATATGATATAGATGAATGACCCATGAGCACTCTTCGAACACGATGACTTATATGTATTTTTTCTGTTCTTTTGGAGAATGTAGTAATATGTTTTGGCTTGAAATAGAAATTCGTGTATAGTTATTGGTATCCAAATTTATACTTACATGTAGTAAAATGATTGGTTGGTTAAAACCACTAACAAACCGACCAGTCAACTGATCGGTTTCACTATAAAAATTGGTTTTTGAATTGAGGCTGGTTCTAAAATATGTCAAACAAGTAATATCATATTAGGTTCGTGAAGGGGTCCATTAGGGAGTTAACCACACAATGCCCACCCATGGTGTTAATTGTTCTCTACATATAAAATAATGGAACAAAACCTAGCTATTAGCATAATAATAATCTTATATCATCCTTACAGAAACTGACAAATTAAGATTGAAGAGCTTCCTGCGACTGTGGTCCGTGCGATCACAACCCACTCTGCTTGTATATTTGAGCAGAAACAAAAGTGCAATTCAGCAACAAAAGCTTCCCACTTAATCAGAAGAATCACCATAGCCATTCGGATTAATTATAACCATTATACATCATTCCTAATTTATCAATCATCGCTGATAAAATATGCAAGAGACTTGATTTTACATGTAGAGCCTCGGTTTTTGGTAAATCACTTACTGGCACAATACTCTATCAGGTCTAACAAAGCATGATGCTGCAAGATACTCCTGACCAAACACAATCTCCTGTTAGCAAATGCAACCACAAGTACCTAAATAATGATATTGCTAAAGCCTTAACAAGACAATTTGTGAGAAAGGATATAGATATATATGTTCTTACCAGACAAGATAATCCCTGGTGGAACTTTTATTTATGGTGAATGTCCACTTTTGACCCTCTTCTGATTCTCAATCACTCCACACCATGTCTCGCCTCCTTTTGCAGGTTCCTCAGATCACTCATCGCATACCCCTTCGTCTTTCCTAATAAAACAAAGCTTTCCAATGAGAAAATACGTATCTACTTTTAACAAATAGCAGAACTCAAGCACTCACTTCAAGTAGTTTGGTATATGGATCCGTTGAATTGAATGAGCGTCAACACAACTCCAGCCTCATTACCCCGTTGTTCTCCTTCCACAAATTACTAGAGGTTGTACACAGAGGAAATACTCCTCCGTGAATGTGATCCTTATCCTGTGTCTTCATTTGCGGCGTAGGAACTTCAATTTGATGAGTGCCACAGATTAGTAGCACCTTTAAATTATGTTGATGTTTGAGGTGCTTGTTGTGTGATTTCATTTTCAAGTCCAGGAGTCTTCACATGTCCAATGAGAATGCACGGATTGTCTTCTACCTTCATCAGGGAAAACTTTGTAGGGCTAGTTTTGATTACGACAGTCTTCTTTTTAGTGCTTGTCATGGAACCGGATTGGTAAGGAATCAAACCCCTATTACTTTGTAAGGACTGTTCTAACTATTCAGATCCTAATGACAACTGATCTGATTCTTCAAAAGGCTTAAGCTTCACTTTGGCAGTTTCAACAGCCGTTTGCTTCACCAAATGAACTGGTTCTCCTGGATCCTTATAAGTCTTGCTTGGACCCACATGTTGCAAAATTCCATTCTTGACTATCCGCGTGGATTTTGATGGTAAAGAAACAGGAAAGAGGTCATTCACTAGATGGGCTGACTGTCTTGGATCTTTGTAAGCCTTGCTTGGACCCACTGTTTGCACGGTTCCACTCTTGACTTTATTTGAGGAGTTTGATGATAAAGCCGCAGGAAGAAGTTCTTCTACAGCAAGTTTTGGAGAAATTAGGCCAATGCTTGACCGGCATGATTCACAAAACCAAATTTTTGGTACTTCTTTCAGAAGAACTCTCATGCAATATCTGAAAATCAAGAAAGATATAAACAAAATAACATATAATTATCAACAAGAAGGTATTACTTAATTTGGGCTACATAACATTAATAGTAATATAACAAAATTAACCTATAGAAGTCCCATTGTCACCATCTAAGACAGTCAGTTCAGCCATATGACCATATAAGGTTCGCCAGGCTTATGGAGCCATCAAACACCTTAATCAAGTGCTTATATAAAGAGGCTGCGATTAACTGACTAGCATTGGAAACATGCAACTAGCAAGCTTTTTGCTATTCTCTTATTTGCCCAGGTACGTGGAGCTAGTATGATGGAGAAAATAATCACCTTAACCAAATAAGAAAAAAGACAGGATTTTATTTTTTCCTGTTTATTTTTTTAATTCAGATTATTTCACCTCACTCATTACACTTAAAGTTAATCTTAAATTGACAAGGAAAATTATTAAACAAATATGAATTTGAGTGTGCATATGAGCCCATATGTAAGTCTCTTCTACATGTTTCCATTTCTTGCCCTTTAGATAATATAGATATGCACTATAAGCAAACCATCTAAACAATCGTATACTTCAAAAGTTTCAGAACATCAGAAAGGATACCGCCATATAGAAAAGTGATATCCACAACAAAAAAGCAGTGCATGTACACGGCATCAGACAAGGAGGGGAGAATCATACATGTGTTCCCTAGCCATTCGACAGTTAAAGCAAGTTGACATTGACCCAGAAAAGCCTACATCTCCACATATATCACAAGGTTCGTCCTGCAGCATTGGAAAATGACATAAGAAATTATACATAAATTATGATTTATTCTGGATATACTTGGATTTGAATTTTCAAGTGGCAGAAGATATGAACCTAAGCTGAATAGATCTTTCATTTAACTAGAAGTCTAGCATAACATACATCCTACATCAACAGAAGTCAGATTTAGTTGTTTTTTGAAAGCTTTTTATCAAGCACCATATGTCATTTAGAGTAGTAGCTGCCAGGTATTATAATACTTCAAGAAAACCACATCATAGCCTTTCCTTTCATCCAACTTGACTGTCAACTCTGCTCTCCTCGAAAGATAGCTTAGAATCAGGAAAAGTGGATATCAGCGATATTTCAACAGGACATGATAGGATAGGAGGGGTTTGTGAAGAAAGTGGCATGCGCAGGATAGATTATTCAGAAAAGAGCACTCCTCGCAGCTGTCTTAACTGATTGGTCCGGTTACTTTTGATTTCCTGTGCATGTGCCATCAATACAAAGGAAATACCTACTATAATCAAGTATGATTGCAAGGCTGAGGTAATTTGGTGAAGGAAGGAAGCCAAGCACAAACAAAAAATCTAACTCAGTAGCAATGATTGAAAGCTAGGTATATGGTTTTTTTTTTTTCATCTATCCATCCTTCTATATCTGATAGATCCCTGTCTGCTAATGTAATTATATCATTGTAGTAGCACGACATAAAAAGCACAAAAGAGCTCGAGTCTGAAGAGAAAGCAAGAGTTGAAATGGAGAATGATAAAGATAAAAAGACTACCCATGTTCCTGAGACGATGAACAACCTCTGCTTGTTATGAAGAAGAATGGGAGAGCTAAGTTGAAATAAAGGTAATTAATTATCATGGTCAATATCATAATGCATGGAAAGTAGGGGTTAAAAGGAACAAGAAGAAGACACAGAAAAAAGGATGAGGAAGGGGTCAGCAGCAAGAAAATCATTAATCACATGCCATCAAAACCATAAAAGAGAGATTGTTACTGTATACCTCTGTGACAGATCCAGCAGCAAGATAAGCAGCTTCAGGTGACACTTCATTAAGATATGCGTAACTGAACTTCGAAGCTATCTGTTTCTTCTGCGAATTTGACTGTTTGGAGCTTATATTTTTTATCACATCATCCTGGTTTCTGGTGTGAACGGATAGTTTGTGTGTATCCCCTGCTTCTTTGGCATCCAGAACCACACATCTGAAGGGGGAAAGGGTCATCAACATTGCCGGATGAATAAAATAAAAATAAAAAGGGCTAAATGAGCATTTAGTAGAGGCCCGCTTGTCGACGGTCAAATTTACTGTAGCATCTAGTAGAAAGAGGCATATTAGTTAAGTTGGCTATGGATCATCCTGGGTATGATCCACCATAGTAATCTCTTGCAGTTCAGAGGGCCATTTTAAGAATTGCTAACCTTTCATATAAAAGCATACACAGCACAACAATTGATATCAGAAGTGGACATAGAAAATGGAGGTCAAGGGTCCGTAGAGCGTCTACACAATTATGCAAAAACAAAGTGATCTGTAACTTGAACTGAAGCATGTATTCAACATTAATAATCAAAATTCAAAATTTAAAATACACTAACTAACATGTAGGCTAGGAATTCATAGGTGTCAATTCCATGAACAGAAGAGAAAATCGTGACAAGGAGTTGAATTACCGCTGAGCAATGCCGGCAGTTTGGAGCTTGCACATGATGTGGTCGTCGTCGTGGAGGCGGCGTTGATCTCCAGAACAGGTTCTGATGGTATCGGAGTCGACCACCTCCATGGCTGCTGCGTCGGTGCCCTAACAAGTAAGAATTGACGATGGAGGAGCAAAGATTGTGTTGTGTGCTATGCCTATGCCTACGGGAGCAGTTCCACCCCCAACTTAAATAACTCACTATCCCAAATATTTGGCCTTTTCGCTAATTTTATATTTTTTTGATGTACTAATTACTCTATATAAGACCCGAAGGTGAAAAAAATTAAGGTTTGGGGTTCGCTTGGTGTGGGGAGGGAGGCGTGCGGGGAGTGAAGGTTCGAGGGGCAGAGGTGCGGGGCCAAAATCAGCCCCGTAGCCTCGCGCCTCTTTGCCTCTTTGTCGTCCAGTAACAGCCTGCCACGTGTCCAAGTAAAAAATGATTGTTGCCAACGGTCGGCAACGGTTACCTTTTTTTAAAATTAAATACAAAATAAAATTAAAAATAATTTCTTCAACCACTATAAATACCCCTCACTCTATTTCACCAAATCCACACCACAAACTTCTAAATTCTCTCAAACCTCACTCTCTCAAATTCATATCATCTATGCAAAATCCGATCGATAATGTCTAACGACGATTTCACTCAACCGTCGGTACACGACGTTTTCAGCTCGGAAGAGGAGGACAACACCGATGACCAAGGTGCGAACCCCAATCAACAAGGTGTGACCACCAATCAAGCCAGGTCGACTTACGTACAGATGTTGCAAACTGGTTTCACCCCAACCGGTGGTTGGAACTCCGAAGCGTTCAACCAATACATGGCCTCTCTTTGGGGACAAGGTAATTTTATGAATTATAATTTTATTCATTTCATTAATTAAAATATTAATCATTTCATTAATTTTAATGTCATGTATGTTCAATTATAGTTACATTATATGTTTAATTTTAATTATTTTTATCAAACAATGAATTATCCACTTTAATTGCAATTAAAATTTAAATGTCAACGTAGGTGGAATAGGACAATCGGCCCAACCGGGCAATCCAATGGGACCACCGCCCAATCAATTTGGACAACCGTCAAATACGACTGGGGATTCAACTGGCCACTGTTCGACCCGTACAACATGGTGCCAACTATTTTGGCCAACCACAATTCTCGATGTCGGCCGCAACCGGAACCCGCATGTCGTCTACTTCATCATCCGTGGGACCAAGTACCCGGGCGACACTAGATAGGCGAAGCAAATGGACCCCTGAAGTGGATATGCTCTTGATCAAAGCCTGACAACGCACGACCCCATCACCAAAACCTCTCAAGATGGGAGCACGTTCTAGAGCACGGTTCATAGGCGACTGTGCAATGCTGGGAATTTCCCACCCACTCAGTGGACGGTGCAAGCCGTCAAGACCCATTTCAACAAAAGTGCTACAAGAGTCAAGCGATATGTCACACTGCTGAAGAAAAAGAGGGCCCAGGAAGGTCATAACGGCTGGAGCGAAGAAAAGTTTAGGGAGCGGACGATGGAACTATATCGAATCCACACCGAACATATAAAAAACGAGCCGAAGATTTTCAAGCTCCACCATTGGATACATCTGTTTGAAAATGATGAAAAGTTCTGGGCAGAGGAAGGCGAAGCCGGGGTACGTCGACGACGATTGGACGCGCCCGGCAGTTATAGCTGCACAACCCCAGCCACTTCAGTCCCCACCTACGATGATAATGTCACACATTTAAGTGGTGACGAGCAACCAGCCGGAGGCTCAACTTCCCCAATCGCTCCAAGTTCCACAACCGAACGTCCAAGTTCCCTAATTGGCATGCCGCCTCCACGAGAACGCTCAATTGGCAATAAGGTCGCGAAGAGGAAGGGGAAGAGTATGGTGGACAGAGCATCGTATCTCGTCCAAATGGATCAGGGGATGTGTGAGAAGGCGAAGCTTACCGTGGATCTTGACGAGAAAATTGATAAATATATGCAGGAAGTTAAAGAGATGAAGGCTACGGACACGTCCGATTTTACCCCGGAACTGATGGAACATTATATGGAAATGCTGCAGGTATGGATGGCTCAAATTCGAAAACTTCAAAAACAAATCGACCACATTAACGGGGATGCCTAATTATGTACTTTTTTTAGATAAGTATTTTTTTCGTTATGTACTTTTAAAATTTTTTATTTTATTAATGAACTTTTATTTCTATTTATGAATTTTATTTCTATTTTATTTAGTAGTTGCTGATTTAAAAATAACGTTAATAGATTCAGTTAAAAGCTTAATTAATTACACAGTCAGTATTCCTGAAAATCATGCCCCCCATACTTGCCCCTCTTATGTGCAGCACACTAAATTTAAGGGGCAGGGGGTTGAACCCTGCCCAGTCAGCAGATGATTCTGCCTCAGGGTTTGTGATCCCCTCCCTCCTCCCACCACTGATGCGAATGCTCTAAGAAGTGGGCAAGTTGGCTCACAAAAATATTGATTTGATACGGTTTCTTTAGTGTAAATGCCATTAGATGTATAGGAAAGCATTTTCAAGTTAGACTAGGAGGAAGCATTTCGGTAGAGTGGCGGCTAGGTTTGTGTCGTCGTTGTTCCTTACTTGACCATAGCCATATCAATAGCTTATTTCGGGAAGCTTGATGAACTGATCATGTTATTGTCTCTTTGGATATTAATGATGTCGTGGGGCTTGATGTGTGAAGAGAAGCAGGAGCATCTTGAAGAGATAAAAACGCAGAACATTGGTTGTTATGTGATTCCTCAAATGGCGGCAGCGACGAGGTTCCTCTCCGGAAACGATCATGCGATGGTGTGGGGTGGGTCTGAGAACAAGGCGGTGGGGGCGTCTCCTCTGCTATCTCAGATCTCGAGCCTACGTGCAACGATCCCCTGTCCTGGTCCATCGTTCCCAATCCCCGATGGGGTTGCAGCGATGGAGGGACGTCGGGATCTTGTGTTCTCTGTCACTGCGACGGTAGAACGAGGAGCATCGGAAACACACGTCGCACTGGTCGGGAACTTGGAAGGTATGAGCGGTGGTCAGAATGGGAGGAAGAGGGAGGCGGTCGAACCACGACAACGACCACCGGACGTGGAGCCGGAGTTCAGCGGACGGGGGACCTGAAAGCGGCGGCCGGGGAAAGAACCTGCTTCTAGGGTTTCAGTGGAGCCGACAGGACAATCGGGCCGGTGGGCTGAACTGGTCAAACATAAGGACAAATCTGGGGTGGGCCGGGGGCATATGGCAGACGCAAGCTCTTGGACCGGGTCGGGTCAGGGGGTGGACCATCTGGGTTCCACAGCCGGATCGGGCCTCACATTCAGGGGGATGGACCACCTGGGTTCCACAACCGGGTTGGGTCCACTAGATCGGACGAGACATCAATTATAGCGGTGGGGGGCTCTAAGCACCCTCACCTCGCGGAATGAGTCCGAAGTGGTCCAGAGGGGAGTCGGCCGGTTACACCGCCCCTCTATATGTAGGATGGCAGTGGTACCATCAAGAACCGACACCAGATTCTCTTACCAGCTTAGGGGTCAGCAATCACGCGCTTTGGAGCTCTACCTCTATCAATCAAGGGAGGACGGCGCACGCTGACAACCGGGGGGATACTCAGTCCACCACTATGAGAAGCTACAATGGACCTGCTCGGTTGTTGAAACCTCCTTTGGAACCGTTGCATCAATGATCTTTGGACGTTGTCGCAGTACTACCCTCCGAACACCAACTGATTCTACAAAAGCGCTTTTATTTTATGTTCAGTTTCAATTTATGTACTGATATGTTTGTCAGATGTTAACATTTCACAGTTATAATATTCCTCGTATTTACTTAAAAATAATTGTAAATGCCATTGCTATATATTATATTAATTACATAAGTATATATGACAGTTAACTGCTGGTGTCAGATAAAATTCTAAAGCTTTCTAATTATCTCTCAAAAGTATCTTAATGGTGTCATCGTTCCCTCTTTTTCTATTCCCCAACCACGTCTTGTTTCTATCGGTCACCAATATTATAGTTACGCACTCTATCTCCTCTTTATTCTTGTTATCTCATGTGTCACCACAGAATTCATCAAGCCAATTTGAAAACCTAAGGCTATTAAAAGGCATTCTAAGACATCTAATTCGCCTCTTCCGCTGCCCTTCTTGATTGTAAATATTCCGGTATCCCCGCCTCGCTGCTCCCATGAGGTCATAGTCCAAAATAGGAGTCTCGGACGGCGAAAACGCATAAGAACTCTACCTTTCTTGCCTTCGTCGATCTCGTCACCGCCACCATCGAGGACATGGCTCTTGATGATATGATATTTGTCGCCATCACGAGCTTGTTACCCCCGTATCGCCCCTCTTATGAGGTCGTCCGACCACATCGGGCGCCTTGTGACCTTCTTGTCCCTTCGTCAACCGTCGACACCCTATCTTCCCATAAGGCTCTAACCGGAGTCACTCTATCGATCTTCCATGCAGGGATGTTGTCTCCTCCTCCAGACCATTTCATTAGTCGTGGTAGGCGACCACAAAAGCCTTCCATTAAGAGACGACCTAATGCAACACCATCTATCCCGGTGGGACTACAATCGTCTCATTTATCGGGGGGTCTTCCACCACCCTATCCCTCCCTAGAGGATATCTAGAGGAGTTTTGCAGCATTCACGTTGTCAGTAGGGAACCCAGGGTCTCCAATCCTTCCAGAACCAACTATGTCAACGAGTTTGTATCAAAGAATGTGGTCTCTAGTTACGGCTTCCCCACCACAGTCTCTTGATGAAATTTAGGAGAGGCCGTCATCGAGGTTCCTCACACACCGTTGGACCAAGCCTCTCCGATATTCCTCTAGTACAAGGTGGTGGGGTGTTTGTTGTTTCAACGGTCGTACAACGAGAACGTCATGCTTCAGGTCGTAACGAAAGGATGGGGCACCTCGGTAGAGGGTCTAGTGATCAAGGACCTACCCCCGAGGTGTATGGGTTCTACTTATCCTCGTAGGAAGCCAAGGATATGGTGCGGCAAGACAAATCTTGGTGTTTTAGTCGCGCTCCTCTCATCCTCGTTGACCGTCCAAGTAATGGGTTGACCCTACCCTGTCTGGATCGGATCCAGCTATGGGTCAAGGAATGAGGCATTCCGTCAAAAGTGATGACGGTGTAACTGACACCATGGTGGATGATACATTAGTGGCTACATAAGGGTGCATTATGAAAAATAGGGGCTATACTGCGGGAGGTTAACTTCGAGTCTAGTTTTGGCGGGACATTGCTACTCCCCTTCGCCACTCCATGGTCATGTGGTTTTAAGGAACTTCCTCAGTTGGTACGAGTTACCCTCAACTCAAGTATGAACGTTTACCATTGTTTTGTTTCAACTGTGGTTGTTTAGGCCGTGCAGTTCATGAGCAAGGTTGTAAAAAGCGTTAGACGCTAGTCGGGAGGCGAGGACCCCTAGATGTTAGGTAGGGACTAGTCAGGGCATATGCAGATTTTATTTTTTATTATTTTTAAATATTAATAAATATAGATTATCGGATTTTTCACTTTTAATAAATATATTACATACAAAAAAATTATATTAAAATCTAATTTTAATACTTGTAGTATATATAAATATATATTATACTAAATTATAATTTATAATCATATTAATACATATAATATATAATTTATAATCATATTAATACATATAATATATAATTTATAATAATATTAATACATATAACATATAATTTATTTTAATATGATAACATTTTAAACAACCATTTAGAGCGCTTGCACTATGCAAACCCACTACACGAACCACGACTCGCGATTTGCGAGAACGTGGTTCACGGTTCGCGAATCGCACAGTATGACGTACGTGATCCCCATACATGATCCCCTCACTATGGAAACATCTCATTTTCATGGACTCACATCCACAAATCATCCTAGTTACCACATGAATCGTGCATCATGATCCCCTCACTGTACATGCTCTTAATTCTATATTTCCATTGACCATGTATGGTCATGCCTATCATATTCATCGACCATATACAGTCATGTCTAGCATATTCATTGACCATATACAGATGCGGGATGCCTCACGTCCAATTCCATATTTCCATGTTAATACTTGGCCCAAACAAATAAATTTGCACAACCCAAACAAATAACCAATTTGCAGCTCATTCTATATTAAGTTGATTAATAACCCTAGCATGCGGTAGACACTCATTCTCTTTTTCAACTTGCACCGCTTCTCTCTTCTACAAGTCACGCATATTTTCGTTTTCTCGAGTTTTTCTCACTACTTCTCTTCTATACCATTCGAAACGGGACGATGAGCTAAAGTATCTTCATCTGGAGACAATGGAGCAGACCGGTCTTCACAGGGAAGATCGATTGCCTAGGTCCGATTTTTCTGATTAGTCGGATCGAAATCGGCGAGCTACCCGACTATCACTAATCGAGTCGTTATTGTGAATTTCGGCACTTAGTTACATCCTTGTTCATGAGTATGACACACCCTTGTTGGGTGTACTAAGTTTTGATCTTTTTCCCTGTAGATGGGATTTCTAAGATGGGGCAACTGATTAACAAAGATTAGAAGGTCATACAGCTCTGGCCTTCGCCGGAAGTCCCTCTCCCAGATTTCTCACATATACATGATCGGGGATCATATCTAGCACCCAATGACTTGCCTAAGTCACCCATACACCTAGAGCTCCCTAGGCCCGTTTGAACCACCCTCTCACCGAGAGAGTATAGTGTGGGATTCGATGCTGGTTGTAACAACTAACGTTCTGCCTAACCCTCAAAAAGGTAGTACAAGGACAACATGTTCTCTAGGGGCTCCCCCAAAAGCCATCAGCCTCCAAACCAGCTAAAAAATAAGGTGAACCACCCTCTCCTTATAGACATTGAGCCAAAAAAGACCCTCACTAAAAAGGTGGAAGAAACAGAATATTATATTGAGTATTAGGCGAGGGTTGGGAAGAAACCTCTTCATGATCCATAAGGCATGTTAGAGGCCTCGGGTTGCTAGGGAAAAATGGCAACTTAGCCTTTCTTGGGGTCCCTCCGCCACTTATTGTATTTCTTGTCCAAACATGGCACCTTATTCAGACTTTTAATGGGACTTATGGGAGGTTCCAACGACATCTAGGCATCCATGTGAAAATTTACCCAGTAGATAGATGCAATGTCAGGTCATGTCAAGAGATTGATCACATGATCAAACCCATGAAATGGGTCCCTTAGTTATTAGACTCGGTTGTAATGACTCTTTTTTGTCAAGCAAGTTATACCCTTGCAAATAGTTTTCATGCTGAAAACAAGACTCAATATATATACAGGTGTATGCCTACTTATAAGATTAGTATAGTTTTACAATACATTTTCGTTCGATTCCACAAGGAACACTACACTAGGAAGCCTCCTGGCCCAAGAAAGTTTTTTTTTGGTGTTGAAAAATTCAACACCAAAGATTATTTTGATCCTCGGTGTTGAAAGATTCATAACCAAGGATCACAAAACTCCTCGGTGTTCTAGGTCGAGGAATATCGTTTTCCTTCAAAACCGAGGAAAATATTCATCCTCCGTGTTGAATTTTTCTATGTCGAGGAATGTTGATTACCTCGGCGATGAAATCTTTCAACACTGAGGATTATTATTTTTCTCAGGTTCGATTTATTCTACACCGAGGCGTATCTTTTTCCTCATCCTAGAAAAATTCAACACCGAGGAATTTAGATTTCCTTAGTGTTGAAAAATTTATATCTCTTACCAACACTTTCTCCAGCATTATGACAACCTCCTTCTCTTCTTCTACCCCATCATAACCGCATTTTTACAAATTTTCTCTTCACGCCCTTTATTTTCTTTCAAAAACGTTTTTTTTCTTCACACACCGTCTTCATGTTTGGAAGTAGTTAGGTTATATTTGGAGTTGAAGGAAGCTAAAAATAAATATGGTAAGATTTTCTTAATATTTTTTTGTATTTTTTTTTTATTTAAGTGAATTTGTGGTTGAGATCAAGAAGTGTTAAAATTGAGTAGTTATAGTTAATTAGTTAAATGTGTTGGATATGATGAAATTTTATGTTTAAGGATGATGAAAATATGAATTATATATACAAATGTTATGTTGGTTAAATTATTAATTTGTTAGAATTGAGTAAAATATTATTTACTAAAATAAGGGTTGAATAATTATTATATAATTTTGTTGAGGAAATCAAATTCGTAGGAAGGAGAGGACGAAGTTGGATGAATTTACAGATACAAAATATGACTTACCAAAAAGGTGTGAGGAAGTTTTTAGACGACACTTAGAAGAAGTAATATTTTACTTAGGCGACGAATGTTGTTCGCCAGTCAAGTACCTTCTAACAGTGGTGTTGGATGGAGCTGGTAATATAACTCGTCCTCAACATTGTTATCAATTAGTTAAAGTTTCGGTTCTGGTTCTGGTTCACTAGCAAAATGGACCCCAAATTCCTTTAATGAGAATTATATGCACCTCCGTAAAGGTGTACACAAAGAACAAAGGCGACCAAAAAGAAAAAAAGGAAACCAAAGTATTTGGAAATACAGTTGCAAATTTCATTGGAATTTGAGAAAGCAGGAAGGTGGAGAAAACAAGCTAAGAGAATATTAAGGTTGTTGAATGAGATGAATTTAACGCCATATTACGGTAATTGGAGGAAATGACCACATCTTAAATGATGTCAGAACACTTGAAAGTTCATCTGGAACAACTAGCACGACTCAAGTCCCACATACCTAAGTAAAGTCAGGATAATTAACTAGATATGTAAAGTAGTATTTTATATAATTTCGTTTGTCTTATTTTTGGTAAGACCACAACTTTCCAAATATGTTGGAACTCTTTTTTTGGGCTTATAAATGGGAATTTTATTGATAATAATTAAAAAAAAGGCTAAATACATTATGGTACCCTTATGTTCGGTCCACGGACCTTTGGTGCCATTATATTTTTTTAAGGGTTAGATACTTTTTGGTACCCTTATGTTCGGTCCACGAACGTTTTGGTACCCTTAAGTTTTAAATGACCAATTTGGTACCCTTATGTTCGGTCCACGGACGGAATTGGCATATTTCGTTAGAAAACTAACGAAATATTCCTCTAAGTTAGTCATGTGACCCCATGTGCAGTTAAGTGTAAAGTGAAATGACGATTTTGCCCTTAAACAATTTAGCCTTAAGAATTTTAAATGGAAAATTACCATTCTACCCACCTTTAATAATAATAAAATAATTATAAAAATTTAAATAAATAAAATTATAAATTAAAATAATTATATTATTATTTAATTAATTAAAAAAAACATAAAACATAATATAATCTATCACTCTCATACTCTCAAACCTAAATATGTCCAAGACTTGAACCGAACACGGCCAGATCCTGAACCCTCGAGGAAGAACATAGCCAGGAGCTCGAGCATCGTCCATGGAGCACGCCAGCTTCGTCCATGGAGCACTCCATCATTGTCCTCCCCCACGGCGGAGCTCGAGCCACCGCATCGTGTAGGTCTAGAGGGTTCTTCGTCGGAGAAGATACTCCATGTCCGCCTCACCGTGAGGTCACCGGCGTGAGCAGTTCTCCATATCAACTCGTCTCGTCGGAGCCCCATTTTTTCGCCGGCGTCCTTGCATCGGAAGGCAAGCTTTGTTCCACCGAGGGGTGCTTCAGTGGCTACGATTTCTGTCTTTAGGGATCGTCCCCTCGTTTCCACCATCAAGCATGCAAATCGGTTCATGTTCCCCTCGCTTCCCAAGGCAGGCGTAATAGTTGGGGATCCAGCCCCAAGTCCTCTTTGTAAGTTGTGGATCCATTCACAAATACTCTTTGTTTGTTCTGTATGTTTTTGGATTTCAAAATGGGAAATAATTGTTTGTCGCTCTTCTTCCATTTCAAACATTCTCCTTCACTATATGTATTCAAGTTTTAGTATCTATCTATAAAGGAACAAAAGCAAGAACATGTTTGAGATTTGGTTTGATTTGTGTAAATGTTTTTGTTCAGATCTGTATTTTTTTCAACATCGTTTCGAATCAGGATTTCTTTTTTCTAAATCGTGTTGAATTTGTTAAATCAGGTATGGCAGATTCATCTCGAGTTGTACTGGTTCTGACTAGTTGGGTCGGAGAGGTTGAGAACACCCACGACCTCGCCGACGATCTGGTTACGCTGAAGAAGACAAAGAGCCCCAGATTCATCGGTTTCTTATTTTTAAAATAAATCAGAATTAAAATAAAAAATTTAATAAGAAGACAAAAAATGTATTACTAATAATAAAAAAGAAAATTTTAAAATTTATAATGTTATAAAAAGAATTAATGATTTTTTAAAATAGTAAATATAAATTATAAAAAATCATAAAGTGAAAAATAATAATCTAGATCCAAAAGAAAGAATTAAAATTGAAAGGGGTAATTCCATTTTAGTACCCTAAAACTTTCGGATTTCGTTTTTAGTACCCTAAATGTTTTTTGTGTCATTTCAGTACCCTAAATCTTTATTTATTCCAGTTTAATACCCGTCGTTAACTTTCCATCCATTTTTGGATGGAAAAACGTCATGTGTCTTGCACATGACCCTATTTTTTATAATAATACCCAAACTACCCTTAGGTAGTTTAAAACCCTAAATTTGCACATGTTCCTCTTCTTCTCCTACACGCCTTCCTCATCCCTCACCCCTCATCCCCCTTATCCACTCTTCACCTTCTTCATCGCTCTTCTCCTCCAACCAGACTCTCCATAAACTCCAACTCAACCACTATTCATACTTCCTCTACGTCCCTAACTTCTTCTCCTCCCTTCTTCGACCTCCTTATCCACTATACCTCCAGCCCCATCCCGAACCACAACGCCTTCACTGGCCCCATTTCACCTTCCCTCTCCTTTAAAAAGAAGACCCAATAATCTATGTGGTGTCCAAATCCGAAGCTGCCGGTGAGTTTAAGAGTGGCGGAGAACCGAATAGGTTTCGGGGTGGGTTCGACCAGAGATCGTTGTATAGGGATGTATTTCTTGTTCATCTGAAAATTATTTTGAATTTTGTGTTGAAATAAAATCAGATATGGATCTGTGTTCATGTAATTTGTTGAAAATTTTAGTTGATTCAACCCAGATCCACCCTTTATTGGTCGAAGCCGCCGTGAAACTTTGTTGTTGTTGTTTATATGAAATTGATTTCGAAATTTGTGAGCTCGAAGGTCTCTAGAGATCTGCAAAAATATGGGGAAGAACTCTGTGGATGTAGATTTTTTTCATTTCTCTTTATTTCAATTTTGACAAAAATATAAAATAATTTAATTAATGAAATAAAATAAAAATAGAAAAGTGTTAAATGTATACAAAAATATTATGAAAGAAGTAAATAAAAATTTATAAATAATTTAAAACATATGTTTTTTTTAAATAAAACTGATTTTTTTAAAGTAATTTTATATTTTAAAAATAAAACAGATTTTTTAAAAATAATTTGTATATTTTAAAAGAAATCTGATTTTTAAAATAAATTTTGATTAAAAAATCAAATTAATTTTTTTTATAAATAAAAATGTTTTTTAAAAATAAAAATTGACTTTTGTTTAAAATATAAACTAATT
Source organism: Erodium maritimum (assembly GCA_963921825.1). NCBI lineage: Eukaryota > Viridiplantae > Streptophyta > Magnoliopsida > Geraniales > Geraniaceae > Erodium > Erodium maritimum. The sequence continues at coordinate 21,083,338 of OY997592.1, read as the reverse complement.
TTTTAAAAAAAATTATTTTTTAAAACAGTAAATTTATTTTTTTAAATAAAAATATATTTTTTATTAAAAAAACCTGATTTTTATAATAAAAAAATTAAATTCAATGGAAATTTTTTGAAAATTTGATGTAACATGAGGGGTATTTTGGACATTTTATGTTCATTGGATGGAAAGTTAACAGCATTGGATGGAAAATCAAAGTTGGGTACTAAAGTGGAATTATCAAAGATTTAGAGTATTGAAGTGGCACAAAAAACATTTAGGGTACTAAAAACGAAATCCAAAAGTTTTAGGGTACTAAAATGGAATTATGATATATACAACTTTTAATTACTGATATATACAATTTTTTATTAAAAACTTAAAAAATAGTTAAATAATATCACATATTTTTTATTAAATTTTTATGATATATACAATTTTCAATTACTGAAAAATAAAAATTAAATATATATTAATCAAAATATAGAAATTATATATATATATATATATATATATTTAAAAAGTAATTAAAAATAGGATTTTTTTTAAATTATTTTTTTAAAATGTTACTAATAATTTAAGAAATAAATAAAAGAATAATTATAAATATTTTATGAAATAAATGATATTATTAATATTTAATAATGAATTATTAAAAAATTATAATCAGAAGGGTAAAATAGTCTTTTAACTCATAAGACATATTCATTTGAAATGCAAAGGGTAAAACTGTCATTCCACATGATTCGTTTAGTTTTTTTAACCCCAATGGCTCAAAATATCTGTGGACCGAATATAAGGGTACCAAAACGTTCGTGGACTAAACATAACGGTACCAAAAAGTATTTAACTTTTTCTTTAATACATTTGGGTACTCTAATGTTCGGTTCACGGACGTTTTGAGCCATTGGGGGTTAAAAAACTAATAGAAGAAATTTAAATGACTATTTTACCCTTTGACATTTCAAATTAAGTTGTTTTATGAGTTAAAAGACTATTTTACCACTCATCATCATCATTTCTTTAAGAATTATTTTTTTTTTCAATTTTCGTTATGAATTTTCATAAATTCTTAAAAAAATTAGTTTATCATTAATTAATCAATTGTTATTTATTTATTTTAAATTTTTGTTTCATTAAATTAATTATAAAAATCAGAAATTTTATATTTCAAAAATAATTTTAACTAATTAATTCTTATATTTTTTTTATTAATTTCATAATATTTCTATTTTCATCTTTAAAATTTAATTTTTAAAATATACCAATTCTTTATTTTGCTAATTTTTACTTATTTTATTTATTAAATATTATATATTTATTTTATCTATTTTTCTATTTTCAGATCTGTAGTCGAACTGTAATATTTTTATTAGATTCAAAACATAATTATCATATTCAACCAATATTGTTATCAGATTCGAACAACATTTTTTTCAGATGAATCACAAACAACATTCTTATCAGATGAACCAAAAACAACATTCTCTGATTCCCTGAGTTCGTCGATCTCCATTGAGCTCTCGAAAGCTTCATCATTCAACTGATATTTGTGCAAAAACAAGAACAAATCTAATAGCAACCAAATGGAATCTGGAACAAAATTCAATTACCAGTCCAAACTTGGATTTATAAGAACGGGTCAGAGCTATAATTTCAACAAGAATAGATATGCAAGGAGGAGAACATGAACCCAAATTTTTTTCCTTGTTTCAAGAGCGAGGAGGAGACATACAGATCGAACAAGAAGAGGGAAAAGAACCTTCAATCTCGTCGCCGTAGATCAGGTTCGCATCTCCGATAAACCCTCCATATTGCCGTCTTAGATCTCCAAACGGATTGTACGAAGAGCGACGACTACTGATCCATCATCTCCATTTGACCCGTCGCGAAGCTCCTCTCACCTCGTCGTGGCTAATCTGGACGAACTCCAACGAGGTCGTGGGTGTTAAAAGCGACCCATGGCCAAATGACCTGACCGCCCCTCTATACGAGGAGATATGAACTCAAATTCAGATTTGGAGATCTAAACTCAGGTTCATATTTGGAGGTTCGTTGAAGGCCGACCTCGGGATAGAAGTTTGTGAAGAGTCCTACCGCCGCACAGAGAAATCATCGTAGAGTCATCAGGCACACCGTGGAAATATCGTCGCAGCGCTACCGGACAGTGCGTGAGCGTTTAAATTGAAGAAGATGAAAGGGAGATGAAGAGAAGATGATGACATGGAAAGAGAGACGAATAGACTGAATATATTAGGGTTAACATATCGATTGGGATTAGAGAGGTTGTGTAGATGATGGCGTAGCGATGCTCGGGAAGGACACACCGATGATAGTGATGAAGATGAAGTGTTTAGTATACGTTAGGTTAGATTTTATGTTATGTAGATTAGTGGAGGTTTAAGTTAACGGTGCAGATTAATGGTGTGGATTAGGTCAGATTTAATAGCTTATTTAATTGTTTATGTTTTTTTTTTAAAATTTTGCGTGACTCCCACGCAACGTAGAGCTCGGACAGAGGAAGAAGATGTATGTGCTTGACACGCGAGGCTCGCCAGTGAAACGCACCGTTTAATTAAAGAGAGAAAAGCAACTAACTTAACGACTTTGTCTGATGCTTCATACGCATGAAATCACGACAAATACCTCCTGCTTCAAAATTTGTTTGACCTCAAGCCAATGCTTTGGCCAACTACTCCGGAAAATGGTGCTGAATTGTTGGAGCTTCTTCCCAAGTTGCATCTTCAGGTCCAGACCTATCCCAGTGAATCAAGTATTGCACTGTAGTTGCATTATTGCGCTTCACAATCCTCCTCTATAGCAGTGTTATTGGATGAAGCTTCAAATGGCCTTCTGATGTAGTGTCTGGCAACTGATGTAGGAGCCTGTTATTATACCCCAATTGTTTTTTCAGCAGTGAAACATGAAATACAAGATGAATGAGAGAAATATCTGGCAACCTTAACTTATAAGCTACCTGACCAACACTCTCAATGACTTGAAAAGGACCATAAAACCTTGGTGAGAGCTTCAAATTGGATCTTAGATTGACAGAATTTTGCCTGTATGGCTGCAACCTCAAGTACACCCAGTCACCCACCATAAATTCTCTCTCAGTCCTATGCTTATCAGCAAAGTGCTTCATTCTTGATTGAGCCTGAATCAAGTTCTCTTTCAGCATTCTATTCAATTCTTCCCTAGAGTTTATAAACCCTTCAACAGCAGCAACTGAGGACTGTACAAGGACAAAGTTAACCACTGGAGCTGGAAAGCCATAGACAACCTCAAAAGGTGACATCCTAATAGCAGTTTGATGACATGTGTTGTACCAAAATTCAGCAAATGTTAACCAAGTGCTCCATTTCTTAGGAAAGAGATGTGTCATTGCCCTCAAATAATTTTCTAGGCACTGATTGACCCTCTCAGTCTGCCCATCTGTTTGAGGATGGTAAGAAATTGACATATGGAGCTTGACATCTAATTTCTGGAACAGTCCCTTCCACAAATTGCTGAAAAAAAGGTGAATCTATCTGAAATAATTGATGTAGGGAGGCCATGCAGCTTGAAGATGTTACCAAAAAATGGTTGAGCCACTTGTGCTGCAGAAAAAGGATGAGAAAGTGGTAGAAAATGGCCATATTTGCTGAATCTATCCACCACAACCAATATAGCATCTTTTGCTCCAGAGCTTGGCAACCCCTCAATAAAATCCATGGATATATATGTCCAGGGCTTAGATGGAATAGGGAGAGGGTTTAAGAAACCAGCATAAGGTGTGTGCTCAGCTTTGCCCTTCTGACAGACATCACACTCTCTAACAAAGTCATAGATGTCCTTGTTCATGTGTGACCAATTTTTTTTTTGCTTGATCTTCCTAGTAGTAACACTGATACCACAGTGACCCCCAATGGGAGATTCATGGAGGCATGAAATTAACTTCCTTCTTATACCAGAATCAGATCCCAAATAAACCTTTCATTCATACAAAATAATACCATGTTGCAGATCATAAGATGGCATTGCCTCTTTGGAGAGTGACAATTCTAGTAGGAGCTTTTGTGCCTCCAAATCATTATCATAACTGGAGTGGACCTCAGACATCCAAGAAGGAATTACAATTGATATATGGCAAATATCAGCCTCATGCAACCTGGATAAGGCATCAACAACTAAGTTTTCTTTCCTTTTCTTAAATTCAATTGTATAATTCAAACCCATCAGTTTGTCCAGCCACTTGTGTTGGAAAGAGGTTGCTAATTTCTGCTCCAATAAAAAATTTAGGCTTTGGTGATTTGTTTTCAACACCACACTACCAGAAGCAAAGTAATGTCTCCACTTGTGGATACAAGTGATAACAACTAAGATCTCCTTTTTATATGTGGACATAGCTGCATGCTTCTGCCCTAGTGCTTTACTCAAAATTGCAATTGGTCTTCCTTCTTGCATCAGAACCCCCCCCCCCCCCCTAATACCTTTGTCACAAGCATCAGCCTCAATGATAAATGGTTGTGTAAAGTCAGTCAACCTCAATACAAGAGTAGTGCTCATAGCTTCCTTTAACTTTTCAAAACTGATTTGTGCTTCAGGACCCCAAGTAAAGCTATTTTTCTTTAATAAATTTGTCAAGGGCCTTGCTATAGTCCCATACCCTTATACAAACCTTCGATAGTATCCTGTCAACCCTAAGAACCCTCTCAAGGATTTAAGTGTTTTTAGGATAGGCCAGTCCCTAATTGCTTGAACCTTTGCAGGATCAGTAGCCACCCCTCAACAGAAATGATATGCCCCAGATATTCAATTCGTTTCCTACCGAATTCACATTTTGAAAGCTTTGCAAATAATTGATTGTCATGTAGCCTCTGAAGCACTAATTTCACATGCATAAGGTGGTCTTCCCAACTCTTACTATAAATCAAAATATTATCAAAAAAGACCAGCACAAACTTTCTGAGGAAGTCATGTAGCACCTGGTTCATCAAGGACTGAAAAGTGGAAGGTGCATTAGTCAACCCAAATGGCATCACCTTGAATTCATAGTGCCCCTCATGAGTTCTGAATGTTGTGCTAGCCTCCTCACCCTCAGCCAATCTCACTTGGTGATAACCAGACCTCAAATCTATTTTGGAAAAATATTTGCACCCAGCCAACTCATTCAATAGTTCCTCAATAGCGGGTATTGGGAATTTTTCCTTCACTGTTTGGTCATTTAGCTGTCTAAAGTCCACACACATTCTATAAGAGCCATCCTTCTTTTTGACAAGTAAGACATGATAGCTATAAGGACTAGTACTATGGTGTATCACCCTAGCCTTCAACATGTCCTGAAGTAGTGCCTCTAGCACATTCTTCTGCTCATATGAGTGTTTTTATGGTCTAATAGAGGGTGGTCTACTACCAGGGAGGAGCGGGATTTGATGGTCACGGAATCTCTTAGGAGGCAAGGAGTTGGGAGCCTCAAAAACACTAGGAAATTGATCCAAAAAGGACTGTAATTGAGGCTCTAACTTGACCTCAGTCATTGTATCACAAGCAATCAAGGTAAATTGTGCGAAATATAAAGACTCACCAGCCAAGATGTCATGTCTCACAGACTGAAAACTAGAGAAACTACAACTATCAGAAGAAGTTGCTTCCTACAATATAACCTTTTGTTGCCCCAGAGAAATAGTGATAGATCTTGCACCATAGTCCAACTCAATGGGACTCATAGTTTGGAGCCAATCTACTCCCAACACCATGTGAAAGCCCTCAATGGCATAACCAAGAATTCCCAAACCAAGGTCAAATCATGAATAACCCAAGAGATTTTTGCAACTGGAGTGCACTGCTAAACGTGACCATTTCCCATCTTAACCAAAACTTTAGGGCCAACGAACACTAGTTAAACCCAATTTAGATGCAGTAGATTGGTCCATAAAGGATATAGTGGCTCTAGTATCCACCAGGATTGCAATATAATTGCTGAGGATGCTACCATTAATTCTTATAGACTTCGCTTGGTTAATATACACCATGTGACCAAAATATTCATGGGAAAGTAGACATACTTCAGGCTGGGGCAGTTCCTCAATAAAGGGTTCGTTAGTACCCAATTGGAGCAATTCAGGTTCCTCATAATCAGTAGTAATCTGATACAGTTTGTGCTTGTTGGGATAGACATGGTCCTTTGTATACTTAGCTGGACATGTATAGAAAAGGCCTCTCCTCTTTTGCTCATCAAAAACCTGAGGGTGAACCTTAGTAAAAGGGACAGTAGAAGAGGAGTGTCTAGGATGTTGATGCTGCAATTGGTGTGGAGCTTGTTGGGGCCTTGGTCTGTAATTAGAATGACCATAGGAAGAAGTACTAGATATGGATGCTTTGACTTTGATCATGTGCTCCTCCTTCTTTGCTAGATGCATTGTTTCAGACAAGGTTTGAGGATCATACATCAGCAGCTCTACTTCTAACTTGGGATTCAACCCAACCACATAATTTGAGACAAAATATGCTTTAGAATATTGGGGGTCTATACTCAGCACCGGGAACCTCAATTCTTCAAACTTATCATCATAATCACTCAATGATCCCTCTTGCTTCAACTTTTTAAACTCACTCTCCACATCTGAATGGCCAACATCTTCATATTTCAGTGATATATCTTGACAGAACCTCTCCCAAGGTATGATTCCCCTACCAAAGGAATATTCTGCATACCAGTATTCAGTTGCACCAGTCATATGCAATAAAGCCACCCTAACTTTGTGTTCCTCAAGAATGGAACAGTACTGGAAATAAACATTACACTTTCTTATCCAGTGTTTCACACCCTTGCCATCAAACAAAGGAAAACCCAATTTGGGGGTCTTGAAGGTCAGATCTATCATATCATTCTGTGGGTAACCCTGCATCATCTGGGGTGGCTGAGGGATTGGAAATGGCTAAAACCCTTGCTGGTTGTATGGAAAAGGCATTTGAGCATTCATCATCTAAGGAAATAATCCCATATAAGGGTTGGGGGAAGATTTTTGGGGGCCTGGGTAAGCTATCTGAGGGAAGGGTACAATGAATCCTTGGCCAATATGTGGTTGTTGGTGTGGGTTTTGTACCAGGTTTGGGTTTTGTGGGGGTGGTATGTTTTGTGGTATGGATGATGTAGTGGTAGACATAGGAACTGAGCAAGTTTGCTGGTGTTGTGGGTGTTGACCTAGGAAGAACCATCAGAAGGTGGATTCACCCTGGGTTTTTGTGGGGATTGTGGATCTGGGGGTTGGGTTTGATGTGGTGAATATGTAAGACACTGAGGTGTTATAGGGATGGGTGGATTTATTACCTTTGGACCCATAGAGCTCGAAGGATCTCTAGGTTGCTGGGTCTGACCTTTCTCACGCATCAGCATGGCTAGCTGTTGCTTCATTTCGTCCATCTCATCCAAGCGTGTTCTCAAGGCATCATTTGCAGCTCGCAGCTTCGAATTCTCTGCTCTGAGCTCCAGTGAACTGACCTCTGAGTCATGCTCCATTTTAGTCGTTACAGCCATCACATGTTGCGAGATTTGAGGCTCTGATACCACTTGTTACACTCAAGATGTAACTGAAGCTCGAATAAACAAAAATGAGACCAGGAGAGGAAGTATTTGGTTCAATTGAGCTAAGAAAGGTTACAAATTGTTCGAGAGAAATGAAGAACAGAAATTGAAAACCTAACTTAACCAAATACAAGATAATACCAAATCAAAGATACGAATAAAAGGGAGGACAGAGCAGCCTTTTGTATCGTGCCTACGATCCGCTTCTGACGCTGGAAGAGCAGGACCACAACGTTGTGTGACTCCCACGCAACGTAGAGCTCGGACAGAGGAAGAAGATGCACATGCTTGACACGCGAGGCTCGCCAGTGAAACACACCGTTTAACCAAAAAGAGAAGAGCAACTAACTTAACAACTTTGTCTGATGCTTCAGACACAAGCAATCACGACATTAATATATGTTAGGTTAGATTTTATGTTCTGTAGATTAGATTAGGTTTAAGTTAACGGTGTAGATTAATGGTGTGGATTAGGTCAGATTTAATAGCTTATTTAATTGTTTTTATTTATTTATTATATGTTATTCCTTTTTATAATTATAATTATTTTAATAATTAATATAAGAGGATAGAATGTTAACTTCCTGTTTAAAATACATAAGGTCTAAATGTTCAAGGGTGAAATCTTCATTTCACAATCCTCTTAACTGGCTCATGTGTCACATGACTAACTTATTTGGAATATTCCGTTACTTTTCTAACGGAATTGCTCAAAATGTCCGTGGACCGAACATTAGGGTACCTAAATGTATTAAAAATCCATAAGGGTACCAAAAGGTCTGTGGACCGAACATAGGGGTATCATAATGTATTTAACCCTAAAAAATATAAAGAGTATAGATATTATATCTGATAAAAAGGCGAGACGATTTCCAAAAATAGGGTTTCTGGACACTAACTCTATAACTACTATACCCGACTAATTCAAAGGAAGCAAATGCAAGGGAATCCTCATGAAGATTGTTGGTCGACTGTAGATGGTGGTGATCATTTCCTAACTCGGCCTAAAGATGCATATGGTAGATGACAGGGGGCACTTAAGGGAATAACAAACATCTAAGTATAACACTAGAAAACGAGGGAAACAGTGGGTTCAGTTGATACCGACCTTCGAAGGGCGAGGTATGTGCCCTCACACATACCTCGTTGCTCAAGGGCACACTCATTGATCTTTGCGAGGCTACTTCGCAGACCTTGCCTTGACATTCTCCAGAGCAGTCAGTTCATGTGCTTGGCCGGGGGCGTCCAGACCCCTCTTCTTGTGGGTTGGGAGCGGGGTGGTCACCCTGGCGTTGGGGAGACAAAACCTGACGTTTACCCTCCGTTGTTTTCCAGGGATTGGGATACCGAGGCATGCACATTCCTTGTACCAAACAAGGATATTTCCTGGTTGGGAGGAGATCCAGTGTCGTAGTCACCTCGCTTGGTACTGCTCCCGAGGATGCATGAGGTAGAGGCTCAAGGAGAGTAAATATGTGCGCCAACTCTAGGTATGTGTCAGTGCTATGTGTAGAAGATCGTGTGTCGAGAATAGATTCGGTGGTCCAAGTGGGCCGAAAACTTGTGGGACAATGGGACCTAGTACCGGGAGGGCTAGAGCATGGGTTCCATTCTTTGACGGTGGTCTTCGGCATTGGAGGGGCTAAGAAGGACGGGATCCAACTAGTCCTTAAGGATCCATGTGCGCAGATTGGATGGTGTCGGCGCCATGAGCGACAAGTCAAATCAGTGAATCACCTAGGGAGTAGTAGGGTTCCCCCTGGGCATTCCATTCCCACATGACTTATTCATCCGCAATGATAACAGAAATCTAGTAGTCACATAAATTGGAGTCGAAATTAGAATGGTGTCTGATGTTTCGGGACGAAGACTAAGGTTGTTCGTCGTAGCGGAGTTACAAGGTCTTTCTAGAAACATACGCTCAGAGTACCCCATAAGCGAGGCATGTTTGATCCATGCGGACGTCCACGAAGCAACTCAGGGCATCCCCTATATGGAGACATGTTTCAACTGTGAGGTCATCCCATTGAAGATCCGAAACTAGGGCCCACATTTGGATCTTGGAGAATGGTAAAGTGACTAAGTTGGTGCCTGGTTGGAGATCCTCTAGAATCAAGGGTGCCCCTTGAATGAACAGGGTTCTCCTCTCCAGATCTTATCTTTTTCCGCCTAAGAGGTGAAGTAGAATCTAAATATGCCCCAACCAAGGTTCTTAATGACCAAGCCCTCGTGGTGTCAGACCTTTGTCATTAACCCCTTCATAGAGTTCCGATCACAATCGCCCCGTAAGGCCAAATGCCACGTGGGCACGAGCACGGGCCACCATTAGTTCCCTCGGGATGCATATTATTGTATCCTCTTTTCCTTCCATCTTAAGGGCATCAAAGGCATCTTCAAGAACCAGGAGCGTCTCCAAGGGAGGACGGGGTTCCTCCTCGGATAAGAAATTTCCAAGTGGATCTGCTAGCTCAAAGATGGTGATAAGAGGGTCCAGAGGTCCGTTCCAGCTCCTAGATTGGGTCTGCCAAACTGAAGACGACGACGAAAGGGTCCGAGTGTGCTGGTGCCTAGTAGGTTTCCTATAAAATCAGCGGATCAGAGATCCCCATCATCGGACGAGGAGCTCCTGCCATATTCTTCAGGTAGAGGCTGAGGGTCGACGGGGATGGGTCGGATTTGTTGGTGCCCAAGCGAGATATTGGGGGAAGCCACATCAGATTACTAGGGTCTGCCAGAGGCACTGCTCCTAATCGTGCATCTCGGGCCGAGAACCATGAGGGGCACTCGATAGTAATATAAAGGTTGGCTGGATCAGAAGAGAAGAGGTGGCACAACGCATCACAGGGAGTGGCTTGAGTGGGAGAGGAGAGGTTCAACATGGCTTCGACCTCGGGCAAGAGGGCTTAATAAACACGTAGGGACTAGCCGGAGGCATGCTGCTTGTTTCCTTGGGGTGAGGGGTTGCGTGGGAGATAGTGGTTTGACCAACGAAGGGCGTCACACAGGTAGTGTCGGGTGCCTCGAGACGAGGAGGAGAGATGGGGGGCATGGTGGATGATCGGTGGAGATGTGGGCGACACGTAGAAAGAGGAAATAGAGAGAGCCCTAAAGGCCACATCTATGAATTGTCTTTAAATATGTTGGACTTTTTTTAGCGTAGGATGAACTTTTATTGATATAAAAATAGAAAAGTCATAAAAACCGTATAAAAGTAGAAATGAAATAACAAGATGAGATACAGTTTCGGTGATCACTGAAACAATAATCCTATAACTAAATACTCGGTGGTACCTAGGGAGATGCTAGGGAGTGGTTCCTTATTCAAATTGTGCTTAGCGCTATGGATCCATGAGACTTCCCCCGTGTTGACTTGAGCGATCATGTTATGTCATAACAGACGTACAAGGAGTATGCTAGGGAAAAGAGGAGACTGGGGAAAAGAAGGTAAATGTTCCGCAGAGGTCGAGGTGTGACTCCTCATAGACAACCCGAAGTACATTTGGTGCCTCATAACGACCCGCAAGGCAGCTCACCATGTCTCGCTACTGCCCCATCGGGACCAACTTTCTCGGTATCATCCGTGTAGTCCAAACTGCCTTAGGTGGGGGCGTCGGTCCATCTGACCCCGCGGATTAGAAGTTCCAACGGGGCACCTCCATCTGATGGGTAGGGGTGCCAGAGTCATTCGACCCCAAAAGGGATGGATACCAGCGGGGTTCTTCCATTCGTTCCCGGAGGGTAGGGATACAAGCGAGGCTCCACAACATCAAAGTCGTCACCCGCGATGGTCAGCTACTGCCTTGCTCTTTCGTTCCTCCATTAGTCAGTTCGAAAATGGTAGTGGATCAGCCTCCACAGGTATGGTTACATTGACCGGGAACACCAGTCTTCCACGGGGTGTGGAAGTGGGTTGGGTTTCACTTGGTGCGTTTTGAGTTAATCATAGATGATGAGTCATACTTCTGATGGGTTGAAATCGTAGGCGGTGAAGAGGGAGGCATAAGGGATGCGGCGAAGAAGATGAAGGCAACAACAGAGGCGGCGAAGGAGACAGTAAAAACAGAGGCAAAGGCGGAGGCGGAAGTAGAATCGAAGACTGTGAAGGAGGTGGAGGCGGATATGGCGAAGGGGTGGAGACGTCAGTGGAGGCGGTAGAGCCGACGATGGGGGGAGAACCTTAGAGACCACATGAGGTTTTCTCTCCTACACAGATTTGATGAACTCTGTGGTAAGACGGGGAGGCTCCAACGGTAGGACGGAAACATGATCCATTATAAATTTGGTGGTTGACAACAACAAGAAGAAATCAGAGAGGATGAGAGTCATGCCAACTATAGGAGGAGAAAAACAAACAGAACCACGCAAAGAGAGAAAGAAGAGCCCTAAAAACATGATGGAGATCTTATAACATATTCAACTCTTCTTAGAGCACCTACAGTCGTGGGCGAGATGGTGCTGGCGAGGAGGAGGCGAGGAGCTGGCAAGGAGCAGGCGAGAAGGGCACCGGCGAGATGGAGAGACGTTGGCGTTCTCGCCATCTGATCTCGCTGGCGAGTTGGACTTTGACTGTCTCGGGCGGCGCGCCAGCCGTTGGCGACCCACTCGCTGGCGACACGTGGCATGGTCGCTGGCAACAAAAGTTAATGCTATTTGCACTTTCCCCCTATAAATAACACCCCCCAAACTCATTTTTCACACACCTTCAAACTCTTTCTCCTTCTACTACACTTCATAGTTTCCAATTGTCGCTATGTCTTTCGATCTCAACGAGTGGGTTCTCAACTATAGGTCGGTGATGGATGAAGCGTTGTCCCAAGAGTTCTTGGACCCGAGCTTTTCCCCCAACCCGACCGTCCTATCCTCTCCAACTATTTCCGAGCCCGCCGACGGCCGTCAAAGGCCAAAGCAAAGCGTGTATTGTGGACCCCCGAGGAGGACTGCAGGTTAGTTCGAGCTTGGATGCACTACTCGTACTGTTAGTCTTAGTGCCCGTAGTTCAATCCTAAATGTCCAAATGTATATATCATCGTTAGCAATAAAATTAAAGCGGCTTTATATTACTTATGTGTTGGAGTAATATATCGATGTGTGCTCTGATCTATGCCCACCATGCGAATAGAACCATAGATCGAGATAGATCACACTCGATGGGTCCCTAGTCAACAAAGCTTCACTAGAAGCGACTAGTATGAAAGATGGCTCTTTATGGCTTACGTTCTGTTAGTCATTGGAATGGGATTCCGGAGTCTGATCATAGATATCATGTGGGACATGATATTGGACGACCCACCCTGAATATGTGCCATAGATTAAGTCATGAACATATTCAGTGTTGTAGCTTGTCATGTATCCTTAGACCAAGGAGTCTTTGTGATCGCTATGTAGTCAACAACTGAGTTTGACCTGAGCCTAACGTTGTCCGTAACAGGGCTTCCATAACGGCCAGGATTGGCTTGGGGACGGGCTACATGAGTGACACGAAAGACGGCTAAGGGATTTATCCCTCATACTAAGGTATGGGAAAGATATCGGTTCTCGGCCACTTGATCGAGAGTGACTGGAAGAATAGCATGGCCATGCACATGATACTGGGTATCATATCTTCAGTCATCTCACATATCAAGGAACGGTGATTGAGAATAATAAGGATGACGGCTCTATGCCTTATCTCAATCAGGATATCGGAGATAAAAGGATAATGACAGGGACGACGGAAAGGTTAGAATCGACAGGGTCGATTCGTTATGTAGTGTCAGGCAATACTAAAGTCTCGTTAGTTGCCACTTAAATAGGATCAAGTAAAATGGGATTTTACGTTGATCTATTGACATGCATAAACCTAAGGGTCACACCGGAGGATGAAACTCATTGACACATTTATGGAGAATGGCCAAAAGGGAGTTGTCTCGGGACATGACCAAAACTGGGTTTTGGGTCATGTGCCCGTAAGTGAATAGGACTTTACGGATCGAGACAAGGCTTGGAGTCTTGGGATTGATCGCGTCGGATAATGTTGGACATTTCCGGTATGGAAGGCATGGAGGCGATGAGCGAATCACGGGACCTCGTTGGAAATGGCCACGGGCCATGTTCCAAGAAGCCCATGAAAGGCCCATGCAACCAAGGCCCATGGAACTAATTAATCAAGTCTTGATTAATTAGTACTAAGTAAGCAAGACAAGGATTAAGGTGTTGGTGATTCACCACCTAACCCAATCTTGTCTTGCCATACTTTGTCCTATTTACACCTTACTTGTCACCATGCTTGTCCCATGCCTTTAGTTGGACAAGTATGGGTTTTGTTATGTTTAAGTCATCTTTTTTCAACATAACAAACACTAGACAAGAATAGGAAACACATTTTCTCTCCCTCTTCCATGGCCATTTCGGGTTTGGCTAGTTTCCACCTCCATGTTTGTGTTCTTGAGTCCTCAAAGAGAAGAACTACGTGGCTTTGATTCCCAAGTGGATACGTAGGCGTCTTGGAGACTCAAGCCAATCATTCGTTAACCGGTGTTCTTGTTTTGGTAAGAACTAGTGCTGAATTTTTCTCTTGTTAATCCATTCTTTGTTAGTTGTTTCATGGTTTTAATTGTCTCTTGGTTTTCATTGATTTTCCGCTGCGAGTTGGTTCATCTCCAACCCTACCTCGAGACCCAACAGTGGTATCAGAGCCGTGCTACCTTCGGGATTCACAAGACGGTGTTCATAGTTTCGGTTTTGCTTGAAAGTTTCGTTTTTGGCATGTTGTTTTGCTAAATTGTTTGATAACATGTTTTAAATTCTTGTTTATGGATTTAATGCATGTAAAATGAATTTTTGAAAATTATTTCAAATCTGGAAATTTTGAAAAAAGTTTGATTTTTCGGGTCTCGGGAGCGGGACTCTCGGGGAGCCGAAACCGAGACCGAACGGGGCTCCGTTGGACGGAGCTAGGCCAAGCATGACCATTGGATGGTTGATATGCTAAGGCTAAACCGTTTTGTTAGTTATGACGAGTTTGGAACCGTCATGACGAACTCGAAGATCAAATGTTCAAAAGTTTCATTTTTGAACGGTTTCGATAAACCGAGCATCAAAAAATTTCGAAACTTGGCTATTAATTAAAACCGGAAAATCACATGATGTTTGATAACATGCTTGTTTGATAACACGATGTGTGATGTGATGTTGGCATGGTGTACATAATAGCCCCGAGCTCAATTTAATTATTTATCGCTTTTCACGGCCTGCGAGCCGTTAGAGTCAACGTGTAATTATTCTTTCAAGGTGTGGTCGTCGAACCACTTGTTTGTAATATTTATTTATTCCCGACCTGCGAGTCGTGTATTAAATTGTAATATTTTACTCAAGATGAAGAAAGGGCGAAAAGGTCATTTGGTGGCTTTTCGGGTGTTGGCATCGGCTTGGAGTCGGTGGAGCTCAAGAAGCTAGTGGGAGTTAGTTTAGGGGGCTATTATGTGCATATTTATCGCTTTATGCTTGGTTTAGTTTATGCATGATTAATTCTGTGTTTTAGAATTGCATGCTTAACTTTATTTACCGAGCATATCACCTCACATGCAAAGATAAAATTGGAATTTTAATCCTTGTGTGTGAGCCCTTAGAATCGTCATTACATTGGATGTAGTTGACGGGTTCGAAGGAAGAATTACATTGGAGGTAATTTGAGGCATCATTGCATTTGGAATGTAGTTGATGTGCTCATCGCATCTAGGATGTGTCAAAGTTTTAAACACAACCGGACAAGTAAAAACGGGTCATGTCCGATACCTCCCAATTATCAACACCTTACTACCTCCCCGTCCTATGGGTGTCGTGCGCATTAGCGGAGCATCCATGGGAAAGCGGGGTAGTAGGTTTGGACGACATATGTGGGTGTCGTGCGCATTAGCGGAGCACCTACATAGTGACGGGCCATAGTTGAAAATTGGTGGACCCGACTACGATTCTCAGCCTGAGGTTGAGCTAGGGTAACAGATAGGGTAAGCCGTGTACATAAGTGCATACCCTAGCCAAGAGTCACATTGGATGTGATTGGATGGAGTCCTACCTACATAGCTCGATTAAGTGGTGAGCATTAGTTCAGCTTAATCGAGTGAATCAAGGATCTTGGTTTCAGATTCTAAAGGTTTAGAATTGATTGTTGGTGTTTAAGCTTGATCTTCATAAAATTTATTCAGTTTACTGATTGAATTTTATCTGTTGTAGATCAAATGGCAAATTCAGCGAACATTAATAGTTTGTCATTAAAAACCATTCTTGACAGGGTCAAGCTAAATGGGACAAACTATTTGGACTGGTACAGAATTTTGAGGATAGTCCTCAAGTCTGAACGCAAAGAATATGTCCTTGACAAGGCTGTCTCTAAGACCATATCAGAGTTACATGAAGTGTCATTAACTGCTGAGAAGAATATCTCAGGGATCTGGGATCCAAGGATATTCTGATGGTCAACAAGGGAATTGGAAGTGGCAAGGGCTGGGCCCATGCGCACTTGGCAGGAAAGATGAGACACCTGAGAATGTCTGCTTCTACTGCCAACAGCCTGATCATTGGAACCGGGATTACAGGAAGTTCACGGCTGATCTGAAGAAGGGCAGTGGGACTGCGCCTTCATCAAATAGCCTGGATGATCTGAAGAAGGGCAGTAGGACTGCGCCTTCATCAGGAAACCTGGATGATCTAAGGAAGGGCGGTGGGATCGTGCCTTCATTCGGTATTAACTCTATAGAGCTACATCTCTCTACTTCCAAAGATTCATGGGTATTAGATACCATGACTGAATCTCACACATGCACTAATATATGGTGGCTGAAAGTAGGAGAGATTTGGAAAGCACGAAATGGACCTCAGAGTTGTGGCAACTGCTGTAGGATCCATGAGTCTTGCTTTGCCAAGAGGTCTTGTCTTAGTATTGTATAATGTATATTGCATACCTACTTTTAGTAGGAATATTATATCTGTATCCGTGTTTGACAAGGAAGGATATAATGTTAATATTGGAAATGGAGTTTTCAATGTTCTATGCAATGATATGTTTTATACCAGTACTGACATGGTTGGAGGATTGTACATATTAGATATGGGTAACAATGCCTCAAGTTCTATATATTCCGTTAATACCAAGAGGTCTAAATCCAACAATTTAAACCTAACTCTGTTATGGTACTGTCATTTGGGTCGCATAAACAAGAAGCGCCTATCAGCACTTCAGAAGTGCGGGCTTTCAGGTTCATTCGAATTCCATTCGATCGATAGGTGCAAGGTTTGTTTGATGGGCAAAATGACTAAAGTGCCCTTTATCGATCGCGATGAAAGGGCGGGTGAATTATTGGGGCTGATACACTCGAATGTGTGTAGACCAATAAGTTCACTTGCCAGGAGGGGTTTTAGCTACTTTATCACATTTACTGATGATTACAGTAAATATGGTTATGTCTATTCGGTGAGACATAAGTCTGAAGCTTTTGATAAATTCAAAGAGTTTAAGACTATAGTAGAAAACCAGCTCGACAAAGGTATTAAGGCACTTCGATTGGATCGAGGTGGAAAATACTTGACCACAGAGTTATTAGATCATCTAAAAGAGAATGGGATCCTTTTGGAATGGACTCCTCCTAGGTCACTGTAGTTGAAAGGTGTAGCCAAACGGAGAAATCGGACATTGTTAGACAATGGTCTGTTCCATGATTAGTTGGACTGATCTCCCAATCTCTTTTAGGGGTTTTGCTCTAGAGACGACCGCATTCATAGTGAATCGGGCTTCGACGAATGGTGTGGAAGGGACACCATTTTAAAATTGGTACGGGATGATGCCCGCTTTGTCCTTCCTAAAGATTTGTGGTTGCGAGGCTTATGTGAAACATTTGGTTTCGACTAAGCTCGAACCAAGATCTGAGATATGCACCTTCGTGTGGTATCCCAAAGCAACAAGGGGATACTATTTCTACAATCCCAGTGAGAACATGGTGTTCGTCGCTTGGGGTGGGGTCTTTATGGAAAAAAAGTTTTGTTTCCAAAGACGTCATTGGGAGGACTGTGCATCTCGAAGAAATTCAGGATGGTACAGATCTGTCTAAACCAATTAGCAACCCTGTAGAAAGGAGCCAGAGATTGTCGTAGAGTAAGAACCAATTCCTGTTACAATTCCGGAAGGTCCAAGGCGATTTGAAAGGATCAATCTTCCACCTCCAAGATATGGTATCCGGAGGTGACAATGAAGTCATGGTGGATCACGATGATCCAGCCACCTTTCAGGAAGTCGTGGATGGGCCCAACTCCGAGTTATGGCTGGGAGCCATGAGGGAGGAAATGCAATCCATGTCGGACAACCGAGTCTGGGAACCGGTTGATCCCATCAATGGTGTGAGGACCATAGGATGCAAATGGATCTTCAAGGTGAAGATGGACATGGACGGCAACCCTTTGACCTACAAAGCTCAACTGGTGGCGAAAGGTTATAGGCAGATCCAATGGATTGACTATGAGGAAACCTTCTCCTTAGTGGCTATGGTCAAAATCAATCCAAATTCTTCTTGACATAACTGCGTATCATAATTACGAGATATGGCAAGTGGATGTCAAAACCGCTTTCCTAAATGGAAATTTGACTGAGTACGTTTGTATGTCTCGGCCCAAAGGTTTTGACGATCCGAAGAATAAAGGAAAGATTTATAAGTTGTTGAAATCCATTTATGGATTGAAACGAACTTCTCGGAGTTGGATCCTTCGTTTTGATGAAGCTGTAATTGGATTTGGCTTAATCAAGAACGAGGATGAATCTTGCGTTTATAAGAAGGCTAGTGGGAGCAAGATTACCTTTCTGGTTCTCATTGAAAACGACATCCCAACCTTGCACGAGACTAAAGCTTGGTTGAGGAAGTGTTTTTCAATAAAGGACTTAGGCGATGCTTCTTATATCTTAAGGATTAAGATATGTAGAGATCGCACCAAGAGGGTCTTGGATTTAAGTCAGGGAACCTATGTGAACAAGGCATTGAGTAGGTTCTTAATGCTCGATTCAAAGAAAGGACTCTTACCCACTAGTCATGGCATTCATCTCAGCAAGACTCAGTGTCCTAAGACACCTGATGAGCTGAAAAGGATGATGAGAATCCTATGCGCCTGGGGGCAGGATCGATCATATATGCCATGACATGTATGAGACCAGACGTCTCGTAAGCCTTATGTTGTACCAGTAGACATCATTCTAACCCGGGGGAAAGATGATGTTGAACTAGTCGTCGAAGGATGAGTAGACGCTAGTTTTCCAAGACAAATCCAGATGACTTTAGAAGTCAATCAGGATATGTGTTTACACTGAATGGTAGAGCTTTAGCTGGGAAAGCGTAAAGCAAGATACCATTGCCGAATCTACGACAGAGGCCAAGTACATGGATGCTGCAGAGGCAGCTAAGGAGGCTATGTGGATTTGGAAATTCATGGCAGGGCTGGGTGTAATTAAAAACCCATCCAGTCCGGTGAATCCATTTTGCGACAACACAAGGGCCATTGCGCAAGCTAAAAGCCTAGATCGCATAACAAATCCAAACATGTACTGCGGCGTATCCACCTCATCAGATAAATACTGAACTGAGGTGAAGTGAAGATAACCGATATTGCAACAGATGATAACATAGCCAACCCTTTGACTAAGACAGTGTCACTGCCTGAACATGTTAGACATGTAAAGTCGATGGGGACATATTGGAGTTTAGATTGGAACTAGGGCAAGTGGGAGATTGTTAGTCTTAGTGCCCGTAGTTCAATCCTAAATGTCCAAATGTATATATCATCGTTAGCAATAAAATTAAAGCGGCTTTATATTACTTATGTGTTGGAGTAATATATCGATGTGTGCTCTGATCTATGCCCACCATGCGAATAGAACCATAGATCGAGATAGATCACACTCGATGGGTCCCTAGTCAACAAAGCTTCACTAGAAGCGACTAGTATGAAAGATGGCTCTTTATGGCTTACGTTCTGTTAGTCATTGGAATGGGATTCCGGAGTCTGATCATAGATATCATGTGGGACATGATATTGGACGACCCACCCTGAATATGTGCCATAGATTAAGTCATGAACATATTCAGTGTTGTAGCTTGTCATGTATCCTTAGACCAAGGAGTCTTTGTGATCGCTATGTAGTCAACAACTGAGTTTGACCTGAGCCTAACGTTGTCCGTAACAGGGCTTCCATAACGGCCAGGATTGGCTTGGGGACGGGCTACATGAGTGACACGAAAGACGGCTAAGGGATTTATCCCTCATACTAAGGTATGGGAAAGATATCGGTTCTCGGCCACTTGATCGAGAGTGACTGGAAGAATAGCATGGCCATGCACATGATACTGGGTATCATATCTTCAGTCATCTCACATATCAAGGAACGGTGATTGAGAATAATAAGGATGACGGCTCTATGCCTTATCTCAATCAGGATATCGGAGATAAAAGGATAATGACAGGGACGACGGAAAGGTTAGAATCGACAGGGTCGATTCGTTATGTAGTGTCAGGCAATACTAAAGTCTCGTTAGTTGCCACTTAAATAGGATCAAGTAAAATGGGATTTTACGTTGATCTATTGACATGCATAAACCTAAGGGTCACACCGGAGGATGAAACTCATTGACACATTTATGGAGAATGGCCAAAAGGGAGTTGTCTCGGGACATGACCAAAACTGGGTTTTGGGTCATGTGCCCGTAAGTGAATAGGACTTTACGGATCGAGACAAGGCTTGGAGTCTTGGGATTGATCGCGTCGGATAATGTTGGACATTTCCGGTATGGAAGGCATGGAGGCGATGAGCGAATCACGGGACCTCGTTGGAAATGGCCACGGGCCATGTTCCAAGAAGCCCATGAAAGGCCCATGCAACCAAGGCCCATGGAACTAATTAATCAAGTCTTGATTAATTAGTACTAAGTAAGCAAGACAAGGATTAAGGTGTTGGTGATTCACCACCTAACCCAATCTTGTCTTGCCATACTTTGTCCTATTTACACCTTACTTGTCACCATGCTTGTCCCATGCCTTTAGTTGGACAAGTATGGGTTTTGTTATGTTTAAGTCATCTTTTTTCAACATAACAAACACTAGACAAGAATAGGAAACACATTTTCTCTCCCTCTTCCATGGCCATTTCGGGTTTGGCTAGTTTCCACCTCCATGTTTGTGTTCTTGAGTCCTCAAAGAGAAGAACTACGTGGCTTTGATTCCCAAGTGGATACGTAGGCGTCTTGGAGACTCAAGCCAATCATTCGTTAACCGGTGTTCTTGTTTTGGTAAGAACTAGTGCTGAATTTTTCTCTTGTTAATCCATTCTTTGTTAGTTGTTTCATGGTTTTAATTGTCTCTTGGTTTTCATTGATTTTCCGCTGCGAGTTGGTTCATCTCCAACCCTACCTCGAGACCCAACACGTACGACTCAGTGCACGACAACCACAAGCATAATCTGAAGTACTGGGGGGCCATCACTGAGGAAATGTCTGGGACTCGGGGCCCGGATGATCCGGTGAGGTCGTCTAAGCAGTGCAAAGACCACTGGGCGCAGACGAATACCAGAGTGACGTTCTTCCAAGGGATGTTTGTGAAGGCCTGCAGGGACTACAGGAGCGGCCGGTCGGACGCGGAAATCATGAGTTTGATCGAGGAGCAATACGTAAAGGCTTGTGGTCATCCATTCACATGGAAACGCTGGTGGGATCGTGTGAAAGGTGAACACAAGTGGAATTCCGCTTACTTTTCCGTTGACACACCCGCTGTACCGACACCGGTTACGCAGTTCGATGTCGAAGATTCTTCCGACTCGGGGAAGCGCACTCGTGAAGACACGCCGGGCTTTGAGGACAGTCAGCAGACGACGGGTGCTAATACAGACGATCAACCCCAGTACAAGAGGCCTATGGGCTGCAAGGCTCAGAGGTAAGGGCTCTGCATCATCCTCTAAGGAAGCGGTTTCCGATCGTGTCGAGAGGGCCCATATATCGGCCAAAGAAGCAAGTCAAGCCAGGACCATTGAGAAGGCTGCGCAGCTGAAGCTGATGGCATACCAGCAGTAGGTGGAAGCTGAAGCAAGGGACACTTCGGGCATGGATCCCGAGCAGCTCGAGGCCCACATGACGCAGCTTAAGATTTTGCGCAATCTGATGAACCAGTGACGCCGCTGTTTATTTATCGTACTTGTGTTTTTTTTTTGAAGTTGTAACTCCATTTGTTTAATGAATTGTTTTAAGTTTTATGTTTCGGTAATTTTTTTAAAATGTTTTTACAAAACTATTGTATGTTTCGATAATCAATTGGTGGTTTTTCAATTTGGTCAAACAATTAGTTTTTTTTCATTATGAATTGTAGGTTTATTGGGATGTGTGCCATTAATGCCACCACCACTACAAAAGACCATGGGCAGCGGCTTGGGCTATAAATAGCACCTTCTCCTCCTTCATTCTTCACACTTCTTCTCCCAATTCTCTCTCTATCTCCCAAACTTTTGTTCTTCCTTATTTCCTCCCTTTCTTCGAACCACCAATGGTCGGCGTAGCTTCATACCCGTGGACCAACAAGGAAGAGATGGTGCTGGTCCTATGTTGGCTACAGGACGCCCGGCCGGGCCCAAATCATAGGTACTGGCCGGTAGTCTACGCCAATTTTGTCCACGGTGCTCCAGCCAATTCCCCGCCGAGAACCCAAAAGCAGTGTCGAGACCACTGGCAGGATCTCGCCAGGAAAATCCACCGTTATGAACTGTGCTACCGTGTAGCAGTTCATAACGCCCCGCCGGGAAGTACCGAGAATTACCATCGCTCTCAAGCAGCCGCTGAGCACCACAGGGCCCATGGCAACCATTTCACGAAGTTGTTTCTGTGGGAGATCGTTCGAGACCATCCCAAATTCCTGCAGTACGTTCACGAGCTGTAGATCGTGATCGTGTAATAAAATTAGATATCGTCTAATTATGTTTTAAATTACCATCTGCGTGCTAAATTATGTTTTAATTATCGTTTGTGTGTTATATGTATAATTATAATAAAGTTGTGGGTTTGAGTAGCAATTTTTTTTTATAATTGCTTTTTTCCCCATCTCGCCGGCGGCTCCTCGCCAGCAACAGAACCACACTGCAGACCTCGCTGGCGGTGAGCTGGTGAGATGATTTAAAACACATATTTTAAACCATCTCGCCGACAGCCGGCAAGATGATTGTGGATGCTCTTACCTGATAATTAATCATGTAAATATGTTGGACTTTATTTCATGTATTGTTAATTAATATTTATTAGGTAGTGTTTTATTTATAATTAATTTAATTATAATTAAAATAATAATTTTTGTACATCTATCAGTTTCAGTGTCAATCCCCAAAAATTCAACGTCTCCCTCATAGAGATGTGGCGGGAAAGTGGTGTTGCTATTGGCGCCAAAACATCCTCTCATAAATTCCATTTGAGAAATGAAGTAAAATGCTTTGATTACCCACAGTGACTGCATCTTTTGTTGCATCAAAATGGTTCTTCCTCTTCTTCTCTGCCTGATTGTTGCATTACACATCTTTAAATCATGCCTAACAAGACAACATTAGACAGATGATAAGGAAATTCGAAATAAACACAGATTCAACATTAGATAGAGATTAATTCCCCAAGAAAAGGAGATGGTAAAGATGAAGGTACAGGCTGTGGCAAGTGAGACAAGAAGATAGGACAAAACAAGCGACAAGCATCACATGCCTTGTGTTTGAACTTTGAACCAAGCCAATGCCAATGCCAATGGCTTGCACATGAACATGGTACACAAGTTGATCGAATATAATGCAAGTGAGAGCAATTCCACATCACCATTCCACTCATATGGAATCAAAAGCCCACCTTGTACAAACAAGTCATGATGATGATAAGGAAACACCTACAAGATACAACATTGTCCTCCTTAGACCAACTCCTACTACCAATTACATGCATCAACCCACCTCTACTACTCAAACTAAACCATCTTCCTTTCCGTCAAACCCACATCAGCATTACAAAGCCGGCCAATGAGAGAGAAAAGAAGACGCTATCCTCAATCCTACGCCCGCCATGACTATAGTCATTGTTCATGCCAGATGGCCCCATCCCAGTGCCAATCCCCCCTCCTAACACTCCCGGTGTTCCATTGTATGCGCTAGTGCTTCCTGTTCCTGTTCCCGTTCCTGTTGTTGATGTTGAAGTCGATGAGCTTGTTGTGCTGCTTCCTCCACCACTTCACAAAACAAAACAAACAACGATTCAGCAGATACACTTGATATATCATTTCCATCATCAGATAAAGGAAAGGGCCACACTACACAAGCTTCCTCCTCGTTCTTTTGGATTATGCCTCTTTCTCTTCAGACAACTTTTTCATGTTTGAATAAGCAAACAGAATATCAATGGCAGAACAACTTTTCGTATATCCATGGCTAAGACTTAGAGAGCTTTTTGGCTTAGGGTAGTTCTCTAATCTCCATCGTTCCTCTTTAACTGAACTTCTCTGCTAAATTAAGTGTCTTGATGGAGCACCCAACCAACTTCATAAATATGACCCAACTCATATACACAACATATGATTATGCTCAAAGTGTACCAAACAAAACAGACCGACCAAATATATGTAAAACAGCTCTCAATATCTTTAGTCTGTAACTTTAGACTTTATACTTACTAAATTACAGCAAGGGTCCCATATTGGCCTCCCTTACTCCTGTTTTTCACATACTTGCCAATCTTTTGAAAAGCAAAATAACAGTACCCATTGTGTGGACCCCGCTTTAGCAACATATCCACACAAGTATCAGAATGATTGGATAATCTTCCTAATTATTTTTCATTACAAACAATAATCAAACCTTCACCATTACAACTGGCTTGAACAGTGAACCTATCATATTTATTGTTTGAATGCATTCATGGTTGCACACCAGTTTTGACTGGGAATAAAGCTTCCACGGAGGATGGCTTTGCTATATCTACCTCAAAAGTCTGGATGCAATCAAGAAATAGATTTTGAGTCCTAAAGTGCCAACATTTACAGCTTAATACCCGCTACCCTGTAGAACTCAAGATACATTTTAATCTTATGTTAAAGGCTCACGATTATATAACTGGATCATCTTTTTGAAAGTGAAAAGGTATCATTCAAATTGGCAGCAAGGAGCATCATCATGCAATTGCAAACAAGCCCAAATGACAAAAAGGGTTCATCCAGATTAAGACCAAATATGAAAAGGGGCAGTCTTTGATTGCAAAATATCACTGTTAAATAAAGCCACTCAAACATGTATATAAATGAAGACAAAAATTCTTTCAAGATGGCTTTCCACATGATTAAAGGAAAAGCACTCATTCAATTAATAAGAAAGTAGGCTATCAATTTCAAATTTCTCCCAATGGCTTCTTTTTGGCTTAATAAACTTTGTTCAAGTCATAGATAGTATTGTAGTATTATCATTACAGTATGCTGCAAGTTTGGATCTTTTATTTTCTCACAAGAAAATACTTTTGGAAAAATAAGTAGAATAACTCGATCAAACTTTCTATTTCTACCAGAAGCCATTATGTTTGTCAAAATGGTAATAGCTACCTTGACTCTTCATGCACTTAAATGAGTAGCCATTTTTAAGGTTGGAGAGAGGAGTAATTATTGAGAGGGCAGTGGGTACTCACTTAATGATATACTCAAATATAGAAATAAATAAATAGAGGGAGTGAGTGGGGGGCCCAGCCAATACCCTGTAAATTTTCAGGGCTGACAGAACATCAAGACAAGGAAAATTTGAAATTCAAATAATGTAGCATCTTTTTCCCAAGAAAAAACTTAAGTGGCCAGTTTTAATTGAACTACTAATGAGTGACAATAATGGTAAAGTAAAGATACAAGATCAAACCTGGCACTTGCAGGGAAAGCACATCCATTGGCACCTGCAAATCCCCAAGTAAAAAGTTAGAAGAGAACTTGTTATCATCTTTCTCATAGTTTTGTTATAAAGTGTTTTGTAAGTAGAGATCATACTAGGGTCAGTGGTACTCATGATGGCAGTGCCAGCAAAATCACAAGTGCCTGGAGCTTGACCCTTCTTCTGGAAGAAGCTGTTGACAGCATAGCTGCAATGAGCCCTCACAGTGTTGGGATTCCAACAAGCCCCATTTTGATGGATAGGGTTACAGTCAGCCCCAGCTCCACATGCATAATCAAGAGTCTTCTGTAAGGCCTGATCACTGCCCTCTTTGCAGATACACCATGTTGCACCTATCAAGACCCCATCAACAACAAAATCAACCCTATTTACCATATCCAAAACACAAGGCAGAGCAAAATCAACAGTTTGGAAGGACAGATCAGAGAAGATGAAGAAGCAATTTTCTAGTTATCCTTTACATTTCTTCATGTCATTGTCAACAAAAGAAAAAGGTCACCTCTAGCAAAAGAATGAACAAATAATGCAATGCAGGCACTAGCAAAGAATCTTCAAGGGCTTTGTATGCCAAAATCATATTTTTGAAGGACAAGTAGATACATTTCCCACAAATATGGAAAGTTTCTAGTAAATATCAGCTCTTAGTGGAAGAACAAGAAGCGAGGAAGAGGAAAACAAGAGCAGAGTATGTACTACAAGGTGTCTTCAACCAACAGTAATAGATTTGCAAAGTGAATAAACACCCAGAAATTTACAGATGGATAAAGAGAGCATAGATGTTGTTAAAAGTCATGTCTTTTTGGAGGGCAAAGAAACCCAAGTTGTTGATTTGTTAGGGGTAGAAGCAAGGAAGAGAAAGAGAGAAACTTTAGGTTACCCACACACAGAAAAGACTAACATAAGAGGAGGGGAAGAAGAGTGAGCCTACTTGAATGGCCGATCATGGCTGAAGTGAGAAGCAAAAGGAGCAAACAAACAGGGGCAGAAGCAGCCATAGCCATAGGTGAAGAAGCAATGGTTATGGTGGTGAGAGAGAAGTGAGAAGACAGTAGAGAGCTGGAATGAATGGTAAAGTAGGAAGGCGGTGAAGTGAGAGAGAAAGTGGCAGAAGGGAAGTGATATGTGCAAGACAAAAAATAATACATGTACGGAGAGAGCAGAGCAGGGGTTGTAGTTATCGATGACAAGTTGTGTTTACTGTTTACGGAGGTTCAAACTTGGGCCTCCAGCCCTTTTGTTTGCATTTCCATCCGGCCCGTTAGCTAATATGCTCTTTTAAGTTTTTGTGGGGATGAAAAAATGGTCATCATACTGTCTTTAAAAATATATTTTTTATTGATAGCTTGAGAACCTATTCATGTGTGGAGATTATAGTGTGCGTGATTTGAATGATTTGTGAATGTGAATTCTTGAAAATTTAATGGTTTTACATTGGGAGGATCCTGCATAGGAAGTACTGAGTTGATACTAATTAGATAATTAATTATTATTTTTCTTGAATTTGTTTAATTCGTATTTAAAACACTAAATATTAAACAATTGGAAAAAAATGATAACATTAATTAACTAAAATACAAAACTAATAAATAAATAAAATTAATTAACTAAAATGGATAATTAAACTTGAAATTTCATTATTCCCCGAATAGTACATCAAACTACAATGTTTTTGGTACATCAAATTTATTAACTCATCTCACTCGTCATCGTCATCGTCGTCTAAGCCTTGGTAAGTCGCTCCAAACCGACCTCATATGTGATTAATAAGGTCATGTTGGAGTTGTCGATGAGTCTCATCATTTGTGATCCTGAGTCGAGCACGTAATCGTTCTCAGTAGGGAAAGGGCCCTCCTTGATGACATCGTTGAGGTGGTGTCCAACCTGGTATTTCTAGAGGGGGCTCGTAATACAATCCGGCATCCCCTGCTTCGTGTCAGTCGCGTTCATCCTCCACAATCATGTTGTGTAGACTGATACAAGCATATATCATATCAGCCAAAGTCGTCATGTTCCAAACACGAGTAGGCCTTGAAATCATGTGCCACCGTGCTTGGAAGACTCCAAAAGTGATAACCCCAAGCGTCCAACACCGTCCGGCTTCTGGACGAAGTAATCGTCATGCTCCGCTACCGCATCCATAACCCGTTGAAAAAGTGGTCTGGACATACAAAATCGGCGTCTGAACAAATCAGTCCCATAGGTTGGGTGCTCGACGAAATAATCCTGCATCATTTGGTTGTGGCCTTCGGGACAACATTTGTCAATCTCTCGCCGGAAAGATTCCCCACGTTCGATCATTTGCCTACATGCGTTGATTTGTGGCATTGCTCTCTGGATCATTCTGTCTGTCCTCCATCAGAGTCGTTGCTCCCAAACATGAAGTTCGGCTTCGACCTCCTCCCTCGTTTGAGCCTCGTAGTCGAACATTTTTTATTGAAATAAGCGTGAAAAATTATAGAAGAAAAGTATAGAGAATTTTAGGACAAGTGTTGTGGGTTGGATGAATAGGGTGGGGGGTATTTTATAAGTGGGGAAATGTTTTTTTTTGTATTTATTATGTTTTTTTAAAATAGTCGTTAAGGATCGTTGGGGGAAACCATCCGATTTTTTTGCTTCAGCTTGGCCACATGTCGCGTGGCCATGGGTTGGCCACGAACCCACGCACCCACGAACCACAAAGTGGTTAATGGTTTGGACCTCGACTCGCCAATCACGAGTCCGTGGTTCGAGAATCATGCACTCTACACCGTGCGATTCGCGAACCGTGAACCACGGACTCACGAATCACGAGTCGTGGTTCGCTCTCATGGTGTGCACGGTGTGTGTGCTCTTATTATACTAGTTGAAAAAAAGATCCACTTAATTTCACCTTCTTTTCTAAAAATTTGAGATTAGGTTCCTTCCTTCTTTCGTTATCGTGACAACATTGTACCCGTATCACCATCACCCCATTCGTACATCCACGGATCCCTAGTCTCTTCTCCACGTCCCTATGGAAAATCCTTACTAGAGTGTTCTACCTCTTTCTACCATTATCCCGAAGACTTCAACCAAACGATCACTCAAGGCGACGCCAAGATCGGAGAAGCCAATCACATATTCCCAAGCTCTGGGGTTCGAGACGTGAGAGGACGAAGAACTTCAACCTCCTTAAGCACCCACCAAGGAAGCCTCTATGCCAACGATCCAGGGGTGGACTGAGGCAGGGATACCTAAACCTAGCCATGCAACGCCATCGTTGACACTAAGAGGACCGAGAGGATCCCCTCTCGGGAAAAAAGTCTGACGGCCATTCCCGAGTCCTCTTTGACAGGGATGGATGACATGTTGGAGGTTTATCGCTATAAGAACTTTATATCTCAGATAAGGCGATTGGTGGGAACAGTGATCACAGATCAGAACTATTATTCCTAGACTTTGGGTAGCGTGATGGGGGATGTCTAGTACATCCCATCTAGGAAGCTCGGTCCACATGAGATGGGGTGATGTTTTTCTTCTTTCGGACCGAGAAGGAACTACAGTATGTCCTGGACGGCAAGCCTTGGACTTTCCATCACACGTTGCTGATCCTTACTAAGGTTGATCCATTGAGCCCTCTGAAGGATATCCCCATCATGTATATTGCTGTGAGTTTGGATCCACAATCTAGCATTAGGTTCACGAAATAGGGAGAGCTCGTGGGAAAAAATAAAGACTTTCATGCAAGTGGTCATAGACAAATTCAATCGTGCATGGGATGGTGCCTTGAGGATTCGCATACGGGTCCACCTAGCTCGGCCCTTGTATCAACGCCTTATACTCACTTTTGGAAAGGAATGTCGACAAACAATGGTTTCTTTTAGTTATAAGTGATTACCTAATCATTTTTATAATTGTGGAGGCATAGGATACATAGAAAGGGAATGCGGTTTGTGGCACCAATGCCCTTAATTGTAGGGGATGCGCATCAGCAGAGGGGGGAAGCACCCTAAACATGCGATCGACGACCATCCCAATTGCACACCTAGTCAGAGGAAACCAATCCATACCTCGACTGGGAGTCGGGTGAGCACCTAATCCCCCCATCGTCCAATAATCGTCCCCACCTAGGCTCGGCCTACCAAGACCGCAATAGGGAATTCCTCGGAGCTTGAGGAGAACACGTCTTTTTCGGAAAATGAGAGACCATAAGTTCGAGATAAAGTCCAAAATGTCAGGGGTATTTAGCTACCACACCAATATACTACCAGACCAAGGCATTATATCTCAAGGTTCAAAAAGTCACATAGACGGATCAGGTCTTACAGCCAGATTCCATGGGAGTTGGGCCAAAACAGAGACCCCTTCTCCTAGTTCGATCTTCACCATCCCAAAACGGGTCAAGAAAGGACCAGTAAGGGATAACTTGATGGGTGGAGAAGCCATCGAGGGCTGGAAGAAACTCATACTCTACCAGGAAGAGGACAAAACCAGATCTGTCAACTCCGAGCCCCGAAGACCCACTAGGTGGTACGTTGGAGAAAGATATGATTCTAGTGCAACTTGCGAGTGGTAGGAATCACTCTCGCTTGGACGAATGATTACCTACCAAGGGATATTAGGGTTGATACTTCCCAGTTATCATATCCAAGGTGGTGTCGTCACCACTAGGTATTAATTCGTTTATTGTCATGTCGGGTGGTTTACAACATATCCTACCACTCCAAAGCCCCTACATCTATCTAAAGGAGGACACCAGAAGTTGTAACCCAAGATAAAAGACAGTCCAATTACGCCAAATCGATTTATTAAGGATGAAAAACCAAGCCTTTTACTTGGTCTTTCATCAAATACTTCCAGAGTGGTTGTTACTCAGCCGATATTGCTTGTCTCACACAAGACCTCTTGCATTTTTATTGGCACCTAACCCGCTAAAGGTTTCTTTATGTTTTTCTAACTTTGTTCTTTCGAGTTTTAATTATAGTTTCTGGTTTTGATTGGATGTAACCTTTAGGCACTATACCTTATATTTTTACACCAATCTACATTTATACCTTCAGAAATAATTACTATATTCGATGTATGAATTAATTAAACTTTTTGGAATTTCTATGTTTGTATTATGGTGTTCTTTATTGTTCATCAATAATGATCGGACAAAATCAATCAGATTCCTCACTTTAATTGTTTCTAATGTGACTTAACCAGTAAATTAAAAGTTAAATTACACATTACCCTACCTAACTTTACATATTTTTTCATTGTCTTACCTAACTAAAAAAAATTGTTTACGATACTTTAGGATGTTTTTTTTTTGCACTTTACAGTACTTAACTAAAAATAATCATTTACGATACCCTTAGATATATATTTTTGACTTTATCCCACCTAACTATTACCAATTTCCATTTAAAACAGTAAAATGAAAAAAAAATCCTGGGATACCGTAACAATTTTTTTAGTCAAGTAAGAAAAAACGAAAAAATGATAGGGAAATGTATAATTTTCTTTAGGGTAAATTTCATCTCACTACCCTAAAAATAGTTAAATTGCATCTCACTACCCTAAAATAGTTAAGTGGCACCCCACTACCCAAAAATTCTTAAATTTCATCTCACTACCCTAAAAATAATTTGTGCCACCTCACTACCCTAACTATGCATTTTTGTTGCAGTTTAGTACCTGCCGTCAAGTTGACATTCATTTTTGGATGGAAAATGGTCATGTTCCTGACACATGACCCTAACTTTGTTAAAAATGACAAAATTACCCTTTTATTTCAACCCCCATTTTCTCTTACTCAGCCCCTTTTCTGATTTTTGGGAGCTGAAAGAAAAGGGTATTTTTGTCATTTTTTTAAAAAGTTAGGGTCATGTGCTAGACACATGACCATTTTCCACCCAAAAATGGATGTCAAGTTGACGGTGGGTACTAAACTGCAACAAAATGCATAGTTAGGGTAGTGAGGTGCCAAAAACTATTTTTAGGGTAGTGAGATGAAATTTAAGAATTTTTAGGGTAGTGAGGTGCCACTTAACTATTTTAGGGTAGTGAGATGCAATTTAACTATTTTTAGGGTAGTGAGATGAAATTTACCCTTTTTTTTATATTAAATCATTTCATCCATTCATTAAGAATACATGAGGGGTGTGGACATTAAGAGTTATCCAAGTTGAGTCTAAGAGGATAGCTTTTCACTTTGAGAATTGGGATTTCCTCTTTTAATAGCCCATGTACTCTGCCTGACCCCATTATGTCGTCCTCCTCTTCCCATGGTGGGATTTCCGTCCCGGAAAATCCTTCAACCTTCGGGCCTCCTCCATCCAGGTGGAGGAATCCCCATTTCATCCCCAAACTTTTCCTCAATCCTACTTCTTCCTCCTTGACGCGATTGAGTAGTCGTATTGCTCCTCGAGGGCCATCAATGAAAAGCCTCTTGGCTGGGTTATCATCTCAAACTCTCTTTCTGGCCAATCGAAGTCAACCTTCATCCCCACATTAACATGTAGACCATCCCCCGTCCCAAAAAAACAAGCAGTTCTCTTTATAGACGTGGTGGCGCTGGCATCCATTGGATCGATAACCGTGCACTTGGGTAGTCTAGTCTTGCCAAGGGTTGTCACGAGATCGCCATCGGGATATCCTCTCGGGTTCGAATGAGGTCAATTGTAATAACCACTACCGGTCAACGCTAGTCAAATATGCGAAAAACAGGAAAATTTAAAAAATTTAAGCAGACACTTAAATGAACCCAAATACGACCCCGAGGGTCATACCGGACATAAGTTGACCCCGATATTGACCAAAGTGAGTTCCGGGGGACTCAGGGCAACTTTCTGATCAATTTGGGAAATGTTGACTTTTCGTTGGAAAAGTCAACCGAGCGACGTTTTGGTCCATTCGAGGACCGTTTGGGATCCAAAAAGCTTAGCCGTCATCGCAGTGGTCTTAGTTGAGCCGTTTCCTTGTAGCCCGTCAAGTTTCGTAATTTCTTGGAAAAAGTGCTCGTTCGGGGCCCGAAACGTCCGAATTTCGCGAATCTGATTGAAAAATATCTAGAAGATATTTTCCAAAAAGGTGTGGGACTCATCTTGCCACATGTCACCAATGTGGTGGTGTTAGGTAACATTGAACAAAACAAAATATGGAAAGGTGGTGTTAGTTTTGTAAATATGATAAAGGTGGGTGTTTTTGAAAAAAATACAAAAGATGAGCCAAGGTGATGTTCGGCCATATTGGAAAAAAAGTGTGTTTTTGGAGAGAGAAAATAGAGAGAGAAGGAGAAGGAGAAAAAGAGAGAAAAGAGAAGGGGGTGTTTGGAGTTTTGGCTTTTCCCGCCGATCAAGCCGTTGGATCGTCTCAACGATAGAAGAATCGAGTTCACACCGTCATTCTCTACGGTGAGCACCTAACCGATTTTCGTTTTGTTAAGTTCGAATTTTAGTGTTTGAGTTTAAATGATTCAAATATGGTTGGGTTTTGGTTAGAATTGGTTTAAAGATGAAGGGTTGAGGTTTGGGGTTCGTTAGGAACGTTTTGGGGCAAAAAGGGAATTTTTCCATTGTGGCCGTGTGGGGCCCACATGCCCGGGTATCGGGTTTTCATGTCCGGGTGGTTTAGGACGTTCTCCAAGTCGTTAATCCACACCCGGATCGAAATTTGGAATTAAATTGTGAAAGTTGTAATTGACGGGTTTAGAAACTTTAAACGCGAATTAAATAACTCGGAAGCCGGAATTTGATTCCGTCGAATGCCTAGGAACCCTTGAATTATTCTAAGACCGTAGAAACGAAAACGGGAATTTTCGGAGCCCCGGAAGGGCGTTTTCAAAACCCGGGCAGATTCGCCATGTCGGGCGAATCGGGCTTTTCCGAGCCCATTATCGACAAGGTCGAGTAATTGGGAAGTTTGGGAGTGATCGACATTATCGGGGTTGAGTTTGGGCGTTTAATTCTTTAAATTCGGGTTTCGCTTGCTTACTTAAAAAGTGTGTTAATTGTAATAATTGTAGACCGTATCGCCTACCGTTGAAAGAGGAGGCTAAGCGGGAAATTTGGAGCATTGCAAGAGAGCGAGCATTGGTTGTGACACGCTTTACGAGGTAGGGAAAAGTAGCCGGATCTCGGCCCTGACTAGGGAAAGTTAACTGTAGAATTGCATGTGACACCGGGGTGTCGTGGGTTAATTAGGTAATTGAATATTAGAAAAGCATGATACGAGAACGTAGCGAATATCGGAAATGCATGTGACACTTAGTAGTGTCGTAGGAGTAGAGAACTTAGCGATACTAGAATTACTGGAGGCATATGACCATGCCCGGAGGTTGATTGTGAACTTATCGATATTAGGAGTACTGGAGGCATATGACCATGCCCGGAGGTTGATTGAGAAACTGTTGATATTAGGACTGTTGGAGGCATTGGTTATGCCGGAGGTTGTTTGTTTATTTGGTGTCTTGGGTGGCCTTGAGAGCCCGTACTATTATTGTTGAGTCTTGGGTGGCCATGAGAGCCCGTGTTTTTATTTGTGTTTTGGGTGGCCATGAGAGCCCGTACTTTACTGTTGGAGTTTTGGGTGGCCATGAGTGCCAGCAGGGTTGTCGAACCCGTGTCTTTACCTTTGGTGTTTTGGGTGGCCATGAGTGCCCGTAGGGTTGTTGAACCCGTGTCTTTACTGTTGGAGTCTTGGGTGGCCATGAGTGCCCGTGGGGTTGTTGAACCCGTGTCTTTACTGTTGGTGTATCTTGGGAGGCCGTGAGTGCCTGTGGGTTGTTGAGCCCGTGAGTTACTGTTGGAGTCTTGGGTGGCCGTGAGTGCCCGTGGGGTTGTTGAGCCCGTGAGTTACTGTTGGTGGTTTTGAGTGGCCGTGAGTGCCCGTGGGGTTGGTGAGCCCGTGAGTTATGGTTGTTGTGTCTTGGGAGGTCGTGAGTGCCCGTGGGGTTGTTGAGTCCGTGTTTTACTGTTGGTGTCTTGGGTGGCCATGAGTGCCTGTGGAGTGTTGATCTTGTGTTGTTGTTGTTTGTTGAACTTGTCTGTGGTTGTGATTGTGATTGAGGTTACCTGAGGTTGGGGGCCCGCTTCATGAAACGGGGGTCCACGAGCACACGCGTATGCATGTTCAGACGGGGTAGGGGGCCCGCCCGTCAATAAAGGGGTCCTGGCCGCGCGTGTGTGGTTTGGGTTTGTGAGCATTCTTTGGCTGGCTTACGAGTTAGAGTCTCGGTAAGTTGCGAGCATTCTTTGGCTGGCTTACGAGTTAGAGTCTCGGTAAGTTGCGAGCATTCTTCGGCTGGCCTGACCGAGTTAGAGTCTCGGGAGGTTGCGAGCGTTCTTTGGCTGGCCTGACCGAGTTAGAGTCTCGGGAGGTTGCGAGCGTTCTTGGCACTGAGCAGTTGGCAGTTGGTATGCAATCCTTTGTGATCTTGTTTGGTGTGCAATCCTTTGTGATCATGGGTGTTGCGTGGTGGTCTTTTGAGTCCTTGGGAGGGGTCGTGATCGTTGTGTCGGGTCTACTTTACATGTCAGGGTGTTGGGTTGGTCAAGGAAGGTAACTGTGGGTGTGTGTTCAGTCGGAGTACTTGGGTTGGGGATGGTGTTCCCCGGTGTTGAGTTCGTGTTGGTGTTACCGGCATTGTCTGCTAATTATGTCGTAGTCAGTCTGTTATCCGTGGTGGTGAGCGAACGCTCACCCTAGCTTCTTTTCCTACAGGTACCGTTCGCAGGCTGGACTAGGTGAGCTTCTGAAGCTTGAAGAGCTAGAAGCGGGATTCTGGGTTTACTTGAGTCTAGCGACGTATACCATGTTTTTGTCCACTTGTTGGGACTGATTTTGAGTTGTAAACATTATTTTGTTGAACTAAATTGGTATTTTAAAGTGTTTAAATGAAAAAGGTTCCAAAGTGTTTATTATTTTAAATGTTCGCGTCCCGAGTTCGGTTTACTGAAATTGGGGCGTGACATCGATGACACCCATGACCACTTCGGATCTATCTCACTAGAGGACGATGAAGACGACGAGGACTTTGTGGTTCTTGTACCGGTGGAGGCCGTCCCGGCAGCTTCGGACGGACACTACTGCTATGCAATAGTTGGTTGGATAATGGCTAATATCACATGCAACACGTGGACTCTCTATGAGGTTATGGCGTAGAGGTGGAAGGTTTGTGGCTTGGAGGTCGAGTGCATCTCCAAGGAGGTCGTAGCCTTTTACTTCCCGAGAAGCAAGGCCATGAAGAATATCCGTCAATAGGGGCTGTGAGGCTTCATCGGCTACCTACTGCTTATGGTAGTCATCCTCCCATGCATGGAACCAAGTGTCATTCTGTTCAAGTTCATGGAGATTGGTATTTGGGCGTTCAACGTCCCGGGGGATGCCCGAACGGCCCCCATATGTCCCCTCCTTGCCAACAGCTTAGGCATTGAGGTACTCTTGGCACTATTACCGACTCCTCATATATCTATGGTTCCGGGTCCGCCTGAACATTGATAGACCTCTTCGACGAATGATGCCTTCGTTTTCCTGGTCATCTGAAACCCACGACCATCGACCTCTAGTACGAAAGGCTACCCGACTCTTGTATCTGGTGCGAGTGACTCAACCACTGGGTCAGGACGCGCCAGGTTTTGGGTTTTTGTGCCTTAGGACAATCCACATGGGAATATTGCAACGTCTTTGTGATTAATAATAGCCGGCGAACGCTTTATTATCACTAAGTTGTGGTGTTAGTGAAACCATGAATGAACTACTTCCTACAAATGTATTAAGAAATATTTCCCTAATAGTATAATCCTTATATATAATGAGTGAGTCCATTCACTCGTAGCTAGCCTATACCGATAGTTAGAGCTAGTGTGATTTTGACGAGAAGACCATGTTTTACTTATCATGCATATAGAGTTATGAGTCATAATCACATATGCAAAAGAATTTGACATTGGACGACCTACCTTGAGATTGCTCCATAGAATAGAGATATGTGTATATCTCAACCATCTAAATAGCTCGTAGTCCTACGACCATGACATCACCATGTGATCTATATGATGTGAATTCATGCCTTGACATAACTAAATGTTATTCCTAAACAGATGGTTACAATAGTTAGGCTGAGATATGGATACACACATGTAAAACATATGGGTGATGGTCGTAGGGACTTGTCACCATCACGACCCACCAGATGTAGTCAGAAGCCATGAGTTGGCCTCATGACAGGGATGCAGGTGGGTGGTGGCCTACCCCATGACACAAGACTAAGTCCCACTGAGGGAGCCACCCACCCTCCCCCATTTTATTTTTTGCTGAGTTGGTTTCCATTTAGTTGTTTGTTGTTTCTATTTTGAATTTTCTTTTGTCTGTCAGTAGGATGTTGAATTTTATTGTTCTTGTATTAGATGAAAACTAGATTTTTTATATGGATATAAGAGCGTCGAGAAACATACGAGATTTCAGACATATTTTAGCACCCAAGGTCAATAACTAAGGTTATGTTACTATCGATTGACACTATTAATAAAATCTTTGATCGACTGTTTCAAAAAACAAGTGGGGTGTGTGTAAGATGTAAGACCGACAATGAACATTATTTTTTGGGGTAATTCCATCTCAGTACCCTAAATATTTTATATTTCATTTAGAGTATCCTAAATATTTTTTGTGTCACCTCAGTACCTTAAACTTTCATTAATTCATTTAGAGTACACTAAATCTTTTTCTTGTCACCTCAATACTCTAAACTTTCATTAATTTCATTTTGGTATCCACTATTAACTTTCCATCTGATTTTTCATCCAAAACAGAAAAATTGACCATAATACTCTTCACTAACAACCAAATTTAAGATTTTTTTTCAGATAACAATTCTCTCTCTCTAAAAAGACTCTCTGCTTCTCCTTCAAACCCTAGCCGTCAGTCCCTCTTTCTCGCTGTCACCACCGGCGCCGGCCATGGTGGCTGCCGGTGGTGGCCTCCCCCTCTCCCTTAGCTTCTCCTCTCCCTTCCTCCTCTTCTACCCCTATTTCAGCATCTCGCCGGATCTCGCCTCTTCTCTTCGTCGGAGGCTCGCTGTCGGCGTCCTCTTCTTGCTCGTGGGTATACGTCTATGGTGTTCTGTGGAGTGCCGACTTCAGCCCGACTCCCTTGTGGTGCTTCATATCTGGGCTTCTTCTCAGATCTGCAAGCTCGTCGGACTTTATGGTTCACCGGAGTTCGCAAGGGGTTTCTCTGTTTGCCGGAGCTCTCTTGAGTGCTTGGTCCGCCGGAGTCACGTGTGGTGTGCCGGTTTCAGTCCGACCCCCTCATGGTGCTTTAGATCTGCAAGCTCGCCGGAGCTTTCTGTGGGTCGCCGGAGTTCGCAGGGGGTTCTCTGAGTTCGTCGGAGCTCTCTAGTATGCTTGGTCCGCCGGAGTCACGGCTTGAGTTCGCCGGAGTCACGACTTGAGTCCGCCGGATTCATGCTCGAGTTCGCCGGAGTCGACCCATGTGCTCCGGTCTCGAGGCTAGTGTTCGCCGGAGTTGTGGCTCGTGTTTGCAGAAGTGGAGGCCCATGTTTGCCGGAGTCTAGTTCCCTGTTCGTCGGAGTTGCGGCCCGGACCTGCCGGCGTTGTGACCCGTGTCCACCGGAGTCGAGGTATGGCTTGCCGGTTTTCGTTGCTGCTCGTGGGATCCTGCCCTACCGGATATCCTCAATAGTTCGGACTGTCAGAGTCCCTCGGGTTTCTGCTGTGCGAGCTGGTGCTGATGCCGGGCAGTGGGGTCTGCCTCGTACCCGGTAGAAATACCGGATCCTCTCTTGTTAGGCGTTTTCTGGGGTTGGCCAGATTCGTCTAGAGGATCGGGTGCGAGAGCAAGCCTTGTTGGTCGGCATTTGTGAGGTACTCTCTTTCCCTAATCTTGGTTGGTTAGGCTTCTCCTACTCTTTCTTGCACCCTTATGTATTTGACTTCTCTCTTATCGATCCGATTATGGGTCGAGCTCGTCGGTTAAAGGTGCTGACCGCCGGCGAGTTTCTTGGGTGTTTGCCCCCACAAAAGCCATTTACTAAGGTTTGCAGGGTAATCCGGGTCTGTCTCAGTCGTTAGCGGTGTTGGTCGCATGCATTTTGGTACCTGTCTTTTCTCTTCTGAGGATTGACATCTCTATCAAGATGGGAGTTGGTCTTAGCTTCCAAGGTTAGGGCTTTGATTGCTTCTGGTCGGGCTTCGCAATTGGATCTACTCCCCAAAGGGCTTCATGTGGATCAGATCTGGGTACTAAAGACCCGTTTTTTCAAATTAGATCTTCATGGTGGTTAAATGTGGATTTCAGATCCTGTTTTGTTTGTTTGAGAGTGTTCCTGCTGTGTTCGTTGTTGTTTTCTTGTTCTTATTTTTTAATTTCTTTCGTTACCCTTATAAGTCGGCGTATGATCGTCTTGGGGTTTCCTTCTGTGATCTGTAGCTAGATCTTGCTTGTAACTCCTCTTTCGCCTCAAAAGAGGTTTTAATTTAAATTTGTTTTGCCGATAAAAAAAAAACAACCAAATTTAAGTAAAGTTAACGATGTGTATTGAAAAAAAATTAATAAAAATTTAGGATATTAAGGTCATATAAATAAATTAATAAAAATTTAGAATACCGAAATAATATAATTTTTTTAAAGTACTCTAAATAAAATACGAAAATTAAGATGAAATTATCCCTTACTTAAAAAAAACAGCAGTGATCAACCAAAAGGAAAAAATTTAAAAGATGCGAAGAGAGAAACCTAATTCTCTCTGCACGCAGCCCCTTCCCCCACCCTCCTCCTCCATGGCAGCCACCATTCTCCACTATTGAAGCTCCTAATCCAAAGCTCTCCACTACCCTCCGGGGTCCAATCGAAGCACCTGCTTCCAAAGGTCTTCACACAACCTCCATGAGGTTCCATTCTACCGTCGCGATTCTATTGATCGGA
This sequence comes from Erodium maritimum, assembly GCA_963921825.1. Lineage (NCBI taxonomy): Eukaryota > Viridiplantae > Streptophyta > Magnoliopsida > Geraniales > Geraniaceae > Erodium > Erodium maritimum. The sequence goes on along the minus strand of OY997592.1, from coordinate 21,043,958 downwards.
GCCGGTTTTATTTTTCTTTGTTTTTGTCTTGTTTTGCAGCCGGTCTACCCCCACAGGTCGCTGCCCATCGTTCAAGCTGCTCCACGGTCTCCCCCTCGACTCGCGCTACCGTTCTTGCATCGCCGGACCGGCCCCGCCTTCGAGCCAGTAGCCACCGTGGCCCCCCTGTCGTTCATTGGATTACGGGCTCCACGCGCCGTATCCCATCTGCAGCGGCATATCGCCCTAGGGTCACCCCTCGCCGGCATGGGTCCGCCCCCTCGGTGGATTTTGGATCCGGGAGGAGGGACGGTCGGCTGGGGCCTATTTCAACAGCACCCGGATTCGGGACTCTCAACCCCGACCAAGCTTTTACAGCAGGGAGATCTCGGGAATTTTGCACTAAAGACAAATTCTCCAGTAGGTTTCGCTGTTTTAGTTCGAATAATCATGTGGCTCAATAAGTTTAGGCATTTGGTTTATTATTATTTTGTAACGTTGGATCGAAGAAATCCTAAGTTCGGATCCGTGAATCAAAGCAGACTATTCGTATGGAAGCATGTGTGCCCGATGGGCCACGGCCGATCGGGACAAAAACTGATGTCCGGGACTGTTAGGTCCCATATTGTAAACACAATGATATCGTAATACTACTTCTTTCTCGTTTAAAAAAAACAGCAGTGAGCACTAAATTCTCTTTTGATTTTGAAGTTGGTCCCTTTATTTTTTCTTTTCTGTCTCCGAGTAAAACCGATGACGAGCCCAAAGAAAACGATACTGTTTTACGCACTCAAATTCAACTTTAAGAAACCGATAACTTAAATTAAAATTCCAGAATTTCTTGCGTTTTCTCACGACCCAAACAACATAGAGCATTTCTTCTGTATCCGATAACAATCCTCCTGATTGGGGTTTTCCATCCGATTTCAACCTTCCAATTTAGGGTTTTCAATTCCTAATTCTCATATCTCAACTGCAAAACCTCTCAAAAATGTCAATAAATTCGTCACACGCTACCGCCGATCCCCTCTCCATCGTTTCAGCTCCGTCCTCTTCCGCCGATAATAGCTCCCCAAAATGTCACGGGGTATTCCACAACATCATTTTGGCCGTTCCCGCTGTTCTCTTCGTGCTGTTCTTGGCTCTCCGTGCCCAGAAGAACATGAAGAAGCTCTGCAACGGACGGTCCCATGTGATGATTTCGTATTACGCGCTTCTCTGGACTGCCAGTTTACTTAATCTTGTTTGGTGCTGTTTTCAGGTGAGCTCTTGCTGTTTTCTCTGTGTTTCACGACTGTTCTGGCTGTTAGGAGTTGGGAACTTAAACTGTTTTTATCAATTTTGTCTGATTCATTCAAGATTAAATGTATTAAGTGGAAATTTCAGTTTTGGGTTTCTGATAGTTAAAGTTTGATTCCTCGGGAAAGCTAGGAAATCATAGAAAAATCAATTTTGTGGGTTGGTGGCTGAGCAACATGTCAATAGGCATTTGATTGAGGTTGTTACTAACAATTTGGGTTACTGAATACAGTATATGGGGGGAAGAGTAGAGGTCAGATGTTCCTTGGCAAATTTATAGGTTGGGGATATTTAACATCACCATATAATTGTGTTTGAGCTAATTATTGAGTTAGTTCAAAAGCGCCTTAGCTGCAGTTACTCGCTGTTGATTTTTGATGCTTAGTTAAGTATATGCTAATGCACTTAAGAGGATTGATGGTATTGTTTGAAGTTTATATCTTAGCTAGCTTGTTAATCCAGGATTAGAATTTTGTGGATAACGATACCTTCAAACCAGCTAACTGCAGTGGCGGATCATTTCAGAAATATCTATGCGAAGTTGCAAACCAACACAATAGCAGTTTCTCCCTAACCTATTGCTAATCAATCTAAACTCTCTTACAACCAATTCTTCAGTTTTAGTTTTTCTCTGATCAGATTATGTTATCATTTGGCATATAGTTTGTGCCAAGTATTGTGATTCATGATGTGAAGTTGTTTATTGTATTAAATGATATACACATATTTTATCCACTTGAGCTTTTCCAATCATACTTTGAGGGTATTGCAAGTTGTATTGCCATAGCTTTACTGCTTGCATCATTTATCAGGCAGCTGACCATCTATTATTTAAGACTGTTGTCATCAGTTGATTTTGAGTACAATTGAAGTGATTAATTTTGCTTTCATTAACAGACCTGGCAATGTTCTCATGGGAAGGAGTTTACTTGGAATCTTTTGTCACTATTGACAACATCTTCAATGCTATGCTTAGAAATCAGCTTGGCAGCTTTCTTACTCCAGCATAATTATACTAGTGGGTTGGAAGCTTTAGCACGTACATTCACTGTTTCCGGAATAATTGTATTTCTTGATGCAATTTTTAAGGTAACATGTCCTTTCACCATCTGTTAAATGATTCTCCTTTTGTAATCTCTACATGTTTCTCTTGTTCTTCTTCTGGGTGACAAATTGCGGCAGATCATATCTTAAAGTATTATTTTTGTCTTGTATCCTCAATTCTTTTCATTATTGTGATTCTTCATTGCATGTTATTTGCTTCTCATGGTGTCATGCATTCAATTTATATAATGTTTAGTATGTTCTTTTTTGTTGGTCGGTATACAGAATTTGCAAATATAATTATTGCACACATTCTAATTGTAGTCAACATCTTTCGGAGTACCTTTACCCTGCCTTCTCTTAATCTTTAAATTTTCAACATTCCTGTGCAGTAAGGAAGCTCCTGTAGGATGTGCATCCCTAGTTGTAAGCATATTTATTCGTGTTTGTTTATTCCGGATTATGCACTGTACTTAAGGAAGATTACATGGTGTATGTAAGTTTCATAAATGAGATGGATTTGGAGCCTAACGGGATTGAAGATATAATGAGTGCAATTTATGTCTGGGTGTTGAAGGTGTTAATTACATGCATTGTACATGCGTGATCCTCTGATAGTTGAAATGTTTTCCTTAAAAAACAAATAGTTGAGTGTTCTCATGGTTGTACAAAAGTAATCATTCATGTATTAGATGTTGAAGCATCAAAGGCACCAGTACTTAATTAGATTATGTACCTGTGATACCTTTAGATATCTTTGGAGCTTGTGGCACATGTTTTCTTTGTAGTTTTGGTTGATTTTACATATTTAGTAGTCTCTAGAACAATTATACTGGATCATTTAGTTGTGGTTTGATGATGACTCATTTAAGTAGCAGGTTATTTTAATGTTAGCTGCAAGCTTATTGTCCTGCATATATGGCTTATTTCTCTCCGAATTGATGCAAGTGTTTCTTTCATTCATGCTCAGCATGTATTAATACTTTGTACTCCAATTATGGGATTTAGCAACGCCTTCACTTTTTAAACTTGAAATTTGTTTTCAGGCCATATGTACATTTGGGTTTGGAGTAGCGCTGTTTGTTGATGAGGTTGGAAATATGCATAGGGCAAAGTGGGGTGTGTGGATATTCCACGAGTTATTGCTTACTGCAGTGTATGCCTACATATTATTTGTGCATTTCCCAAAATGGAGAGAGCATTTGCCTCGTAAGGACAAGTCTATTTTTCTAGTTGTTGGTGGAACTAAAATGGATCTAATTTGACATGCTGCTTTTGTTATTCTGCAGCCAGACCAGCATTCTACAACTACACAATTGTCATGTTTGGGACTAACGTAGTGGCATTATTAGCTTGTGGGCTTGCAGTATTTGGCACTGGATTTGGCATTTGGTATAGAAAGCATTGCTTTGAAATACCCATTTCCTTTAAAAAAAAATATATTATGTTGATCTCTCGTGTTTTAATGCATGCAGGCTGTACAATTTCATGGTAGTCTGCTTCCACACGCTTTACCTTCCTTTCATATATGTAACTTTTCTTGCTGATTTTTTCCAGGTAATTGAAATTGAGCTCACCTTATATTATGTGGTTGAAGTAATTTTTTGGATATGAAATTTATACTTGGATTGTTACTTATAGGAGGAGGACTTCCTTCTGGATAATGCATATTACTCGGAGATGAAAGATGCAGGCTTCTTGGATGCTGATTGGGACTAGTATTGTAGGAAGACTTGTGTAAATAAGTTTATACCAGCCAGAGAGATGAGATGGATTCTGTGGTTTGTTTTAACTGTAAATTGAAATCAGAAATGTCAATGTAGAAATCTCTGCCAAAACTATGAAGTGTACATGTGTACGGAGTCACCCAAACTCATTCAGATTAGCATGAGAGATGGCCGACTAAAGTTAAAAACATTTGCCATTGGTACAGATCATTATGTGTTTTGCGTATGGAAAGAAAACATTTGCCATTGTCTAATGTCTACCATCCGACTTTACCAACTCGAAATGATAATATGCATTGTAGCCTGTGGTAGAGAAGAAAGTGAAGATGCATGCGAGACCAATTCTGAGGATAGAGATCTGATGCCAAAAATATCTCTAAATTACCCCCCACCCCCCTCTTGAGTGAGGGTACTTGTATTTTAGGCTGAGTTTCTCCTTCTGAGTCTGCATCTTATTTCTTTTGCCTACTCATGGTCTTGCTACTGATAGTTCTGTTTTGGCCTAAGAACATAAATAACAGAAAGGACCTTGGTGAGGGAGTGAGAGTGTAGAACTTGTGCTGACTGGACAAAAGTGAGGTCCTGGAAATGCAGAATAGTGGGTGTTTTGCACCAGAGAGGCCCTCTGAGGTCCTGGGAGTGCAGAACAGTGCTGACTGGATTATTAATTGATATTTTGCTGTTTTATTTAATTCTTTATCAGAAACCGTTTAAATTATATAAACAAATGTGAAAATAATAATTAATGACAATAAAAAATAATAAATAAATTTAACACGAATAAAAATGAACTTTTTAATAATGGAAAAGAAATCAATAAAATATGTGTATGGAATAATATGGTCAACTATGTAATATTCTTAGTAGTTGCTAACGAAAAATCTTTGAGTCGGATCGGATATAAATACACACAAAAACGATAATATGGTCAAATATATATTACATAAAAATGTTATTTTATTTGAAATATCATCCAACACTAAATTATATAATATATAATCTATTAAAAAAAAGATTTGATTTTAAATGTTAATATGCATTTCACTCCAAAATTAAAAATATATCATATTGATTATAATGAAACATAATAACAAAAGCCCATCTAGCTCAATGATAGAACACAAGGCTTTAAGCCTTAAAGTTCGGGGTTCGAATCCCACAATTGACAAAATTTTTGTTCAAAAAAAAAGTAAGCGTAAAAGTCAGCCTGGGAAGCCAGGTGTCGACCCGAGAGAGGCCCAGCGCGGCCAAGGAGCGAGGAGCGCGCGCCTGGCCCGCGATCGGGGAGCGAGGAACGAGCCCGTTTGAGGACCGCGGACCGCGAAAAAGGAGGCCCACAACGGAACGGACCTCGGCCCTCGGACTGGACGCACGCGGATCGGGGAGCGGGCTCGCTCCGTTGTTCATGCTCTAACTAAATAAATACTTTTGGCTATTTCTTGGCGGTTCCTTACAATTGCAGAAAATATCAACATCCTTGTAGCAGCCTGATCTCAACTGTATTACAGAATCTGTGGCCCTGGCTCATTTCTAAAGGACATCATCTACATAAGTTCTCCCTAACCTTTTCTACCTTACACAGCTAGCTACTAAAGGATCTGATCTGGGGAAGCCTCTGAAGTGCAATGTCCTAATGGGGGTTAAGAAAAAAACAAGAAGATTTTTGGTTCATATCTCCTTAAAACAGTGACAGAGATCTTTCTGCAACATTGGGCCATCTGTGTTCCTTCTCCTCTTGTTTCCACTGTGATTCTTGTTGTTTTGGAACTGTAATTTTGGGTTATCTTTGGAATTTTGTTATTTTTTCTAGCTGCTGTTTGGACTGCAAGCAATGTAGACTTAAGATACCTTGTTCTTTGGTTTCTTGGGTTAACACTTGGATATGAAACAAACATTTTTTGTAACTCCTCTTTCACCGCAAAAGAGGTTTAATTTTAGATTTGCTTTGCTGATAAAAAAAAAAAAGCACAGCTTGGAAGGGAATAAAAATCTAAAACTTATTTGATGAGATTACCTTCAACAACATTACATGAAGAAAAAGGACCATTAGTTACCACTCAACATAGCAAGAAACCTCATTCTTTTTCTTATTTACATGGACAAGAAAGACCCTTAGAACTCAACACTATCACTCAACCGTGTCATCCATCTCTTCGTCTTCAATTTCTTCAATCCTCATTTTCTTGACAGCCTGGGCAGCATCACTTCTCTGGTGGCCGTTGGGGATCTGAATCAGCACCTCTGATTTCTGTCCGGTAGCAGCATCCACAAGGCCTCCGTACTCCACTCGGTATGCCAACCCGTTCCCGCTTGCCCCTGCGTCTATGTACACTGTTGAGTTCTCATCTATCTCACCCCTCACCAGCATCCTCGACAGCTCCGTCACCACTTTCTTCTCCAGCCACCTCCGTATTGGTCGAGCTCCATATACCGGATCATAACTCTCTGCCAGGATCAAATCCAATGCAGCGTCCGTCACAGCCAGAGCGATGCCCCTCTCAGCAAGGCGGCTTGCAACGTCCTTCATCTGCAACCTAGCCACCTTCCTCAGTTGCTCATGAGAAAGAGGGTCAAATATCACCACCTCATCCAGCCTGTTCAGCAACTCGGGCCTGAAATGTTTCCTCACCTGTTTAATCACAAATGTTAGTGTTGGTTCAGCTGAACAAGATCCGGAGGAACACAATCAATCATCAAACACATGAATTCACCAGTTACCTCTTGCATCACCCTGTCCCGAGCAGCCTGCATTGTACACTTGCCCATTAAACCAGACAACAAATGTTCAGCTCCAAGGTTCGATGTCATAATGATCACTGTGTTTCTGAAGTCAACAGTGCGACCTTGGCCATCAGTTAGCCTTCCATCATCCAGAACTTGAAGTAGAGTATTGAAAACGGCAGTGTGAGCCTTCTCCACTTCATCAAACAGCACAACACTGTAAGGCCTTCGCCTCACAGCCTCTGTCAGCTGCCCTCCTTCCTCATGTCCAACATACCTGAATGAAAATCATACTCCAATTTCAATCTGTGATACATGAAAAATAATACTAGTACAGTAGTAGAATTTGAAGAGCTAACTTACCCTGGAGGGGCACCAATCATCCGTGAAACTGAGTGTTGTTCCATGTATTCTGACATGTCTATCCTCACCAGCAAGTTCTCATCATCAAAAAGTTGCTCCGCTAGGGCCTTGGCCAGTTCGGTCTTACCAACACCAGTCGGACCCAAGAACAGGAAAGAGCCGGTGGGCTGTTGCGGCCTGCCTAATCCAGCTCTTGATCTCAATACAGCCTCTGCAACAGAATCTACAGCTTGATCCTGTCCAACCACTCTCAGGTGCAACCTCTCAGAAAGCCCAATTAGTCTTTCTTTATCGTCCTGGCCAAGCCTTGTCACAGGGATGCCAGTCCAGCGACTCACAACCTCTGCAATATGTTCTGGTCCAACAGTTTCGGTTAACATCAGATTGTCATCGGTATTCCCTTCAAGCTTCGCTATGGCAGTTTCCACTTCAGTAATTGCCCCATATCGCAAGTCAGCAGCTCTAACTAAATCATGTCTTCTTTCAGCTTCTTGCAAGGCAAACAGAAGTTCTTCCTTCTTTTGCTTATACCTTCTAAGCTCGTCTATCCTTCCTTTCTCCTTCTTGTACTTCATCATCAAAGGCTGGAGCTTATCTCTCAAATCATCAAGCTCTTTCCGGACCTTTGGAAATTCAGCAAATTAGAACCAAATATTTCCAAATGCTAAACATAAAACAGGCATGAAATAAATTACTCATACTTACTTCAACAAGCCTGGCCTTGCTTGCTTTGTCCTTCTCCTTCTCAAGTGCATGAAGCTCAATTTCTAATTGCATTTTCTTCCTTTCAAGGTTGTCAATTTCTTCAGGCTGACTATCCAGCTGTACTCTCACATTCGCGCAGGCTTCATCAACCAAGTCAATTGCCTTGTCCGGGAGATGACGACCTGGTTAAAACAACATTTACGCTTCAGTCACCTTTTCATACAGATACATGTATTCATCAAGGATGAAAAGTATCCAAGTTCATCATAACATACCAGTGATATATCGGCTTGATAGCTGGGATGCAACCACAAGAGCTCGATCTTGTATCCGGACACCATGATGACCCTCATACTTCTCTTTCAATCCTCGAAGGATGCTGACGGTATCAGGGACGCTAGGCTCAGCCACATAGACTTGTTGGAACCTCCTCTCAAATGCAGCATCCTTCTCAACATACTTCCTGTACTCCTCAAGAGTGGTTGCACCAATGCACCGAAGTTGGCCTCTTGCAAGCATGGGCTTGAAGAGATTGGCAGCATCCATGGACCCTTCCGTTCGCCCTGCACCGAGGACCAGGTGGATCTCATCAATGAAGAGGATCACCTTCCCTTCAGCCTCCTCCACTTCCTTGAGGACAGACTTCAAGCGCTCCTCGAACTCTCCCCTGTACTTGGCCCCTGCGACCAGGGCACCCATATCCAATGCAATGAGCCTCACATCAGCAAGATTGCTAGGGACGTCTCCTGCTACAATCCTCTGAGCCAGCCCTTCGACCACGGCAGTTTTACCGACACCAGGCTCTCCAATGAGCACCGGGTTGTTCTTAGTCCTCCTCGACAGGATCCTAACAACCCTCCGAATCTCCTCGTCTCTACCAATGACTGGATCAAGCTTCCCTGCCTGCTCAACGAGATCTCTGCCATAAGTCTTGAGAGCTTGGAAGGTGGTGTCACCGGTGGCACTCTCCACCTTCTTTCCCTCCTTCCCGCGGAGCTTTTCGATCTCTGATTTCACTTTGGAGGAGCTGATGCCGGCTTCCTTGAACAAATCCGCAATTTGGGAATCTTCAATGAGGCCGAGGATGAGCTGATCGACGGCAACATGAGTGTCACCGCGCGCCTTTTGGGCAGCTTGAGCTCGGCGGATGACTTTGATGAGGCTGGTGCTGGCGGGAATGTCGTCCGGGGGAGGGGATTGAGAAGGGAGTTTCTTCAGGGCCTGGTTGATAACCCTAGTGGTGGACTGGACGGTGTTGTCGCCGGCAACGTTAGATATTGCTTGGGCAAAAACACCACTGGGATCAGAAATTAGAGCGGCGGCAAGATGGAGGGGTGTGAATTGTGCATGTCCAGCTTCCATTGCCAGAGACTGAGCTCCGGCAAGAGCTTCAGTTGTCTTGTGGGTGAATTTCTCGGCATTCATCTTTGCTACTTACAATCTGTTATCGAACACACAATATGGAAATGCAAACACCAAGAGTCAGAAGATACTGAAACACAAATACAAAATTGATATACACCAAAGTTATCTGGATTGAGTCCCAAACAGAAAGCAAAGAAACATGAGCAGATTCAAATCAGAGCCTTGGAAGCTCCTTCTCTTTCATACAAAAAGAAGAAGAAGAAGAAGAAGAATAAACAAAGGCGAAATTGTGATTCTAAACCCAACCCATGGCCACACTTGCTTCATCGAAAGAAATAAAATCAAAATGGTGACGATTTTCAACATACACCGTAGAGAATCAACGAAACGAGAATGCTTGAGATGAGGCATGACGTTAATCAAAGAAGAGATATGAAAGAGAAAAGGGATTACAATTGGGTACCTGGAGACGACGACGACGATGATATTGCTCGAGTATCGAATGCGAATCGTTGTAGCGCTGTGGAATCGAATCGTATGAAATGGAGATGGAGAAGCAGAGAGGTGGGGGCGGTTTAAGAGGAGTGGGGAGAGAGGTGTGGAAGCTGGGACTAGAATCGTCTAGACTTTTCCCTACACTACAAGAACCTACCAGAAACGGTTTAATATATTATTATTCTTTTTATTATTATTATCATTCTCTTGCTGCAGACTGACGAGTAAATGAGAAATTATATTTTGTTCGATTGATTTTGTGATGACAAAATGAAGCATTACTCGAAATAGGTATATCAGTTTCACGTGTGAATTCCTTTTATAAAAAAAATACCTTAACAAACAATTATTTATAATATTTGAGACTGTATTTTTACAATATAATACTCTAACAAACATTTATTTTCAGTTTAATATCTAACTGCTACTTTGCTATTATTTTTCCATCCGAAAAAGGGTAAAAAGTACAAAAGACTTCTCACTAACAATCAATTTTATGTCATTGGTTCTTCAAACCATACAATTTGAAAAATATCAAAATTATCCTTCATTTATCTTCAAAATTAGCCATCAAAATCATTCTTCTTTTTTAAATATCAAATTTTATTTAGAAAAAATCAGTTTATATTTTTATTTTTATAAAAATCATTTATTTTTTATTTTTTAAGAAGTAAAGAAGCAAGACTAATGCTGCATTTTCCGTATACCAGCCTAAGAGCTGTGTATTGGCACTTTGCTAGATTCGTCGTCCTTAACATGGATCGAAACCACTATATGTCAAGATATTTCAATATGAACATATCGACATTCATCATACCCGACCTCAAGTCGTTGGTATGGAGTATTTGGAACTTATGGCCCTAAGTACGTCAGGTCGTTAGTATCATGTATTTGGAACTTTTGGTTCAACACATATCAGGTCGATGATACTATGTATTTGGAACTTCTAGTCCAACATACATCAGTCTGATGGTATTTGGAACTTATGGCCCAATATACCATCATATTTGTAAACTTCAGGCTACTAGTATGCGAACTCACAAATTCATTCATAAAATAATCATGCGACGAGTGAACCCATGGAGTAGCCAAATTACCCATATAACCCGCACAAAAAGTTTACAAGCTTCAGGCCCGAAGTCAAGTTGCATGTTACATTCATGTGGTATGCATCTTGGAACTTCAGGTCCAAATGCTTCGGTTTCAACAAATCTCAAAGTTTCGAGTATCAACAATGAAACACAAGTATATACGATAAGCATCAAATTTCTTATGTGAAAGATCCAATGTAAATTGGAGATCACAACACATACTTATACGAAAGTCATAACTAAACATGCACAAATAAGCATGACTCAAGTATAAATAAAGTAACGAGAATATGAAACTTTGATACCGAATAGACGAGCAAGTCGTGATGTAAAGCTCGGTCAATCGTGTTGATAATGTGTCGTGAAACTCGCGTTTGTATAATCGAGTTTGGATGAGACCAACACCAAGACACCGATAGCCCAAGAATACAAGAGGTTGGTGTGTACGGGTTGGTAACCGAGCAAACAAGAAATAACACTTGAGATTGAGAGTTGTAGAGTAGAGAACACTTCTATTCATATATTGAGAGTGTTATAAGAGGTGTTGTGTTGTGTTGAGATTGTATAATACAAAGGGGTTGGTACATATATTTGTAGAAGCCAACAAGTGATGAGGGATTGACGTATAACCCTCTGCACGTAAGAAGTGGTGCCATATAAATTATAGTGGCCACACATGACATATACATGTCATTCCCACAACAAAAACGAAGTTATTCGGTGGTTAAGTTAATGTATGCCTTAATAATTTCCAAACTTTAGTATTTGAAAAGTACATATAAGATAATGTTGGTATAAATAAATTAATCCACGCCATTTAATCAAACTCAAATTATAAAAACATGTGTCAATTAACTCATTAACATCCCTTGGCTCTCAACAGTTAAGAATTAAACATTAATAAATTATTTTGAATAGTTTGGGTTCTCTGACAGGATCGCGAGGACACTTTTAACCAATTCGTATTATTTATACAACAAAAATACATTGTCGTAATACAAATGCTAGCTTGTGGATGCTCGAGATTTGATAGACAAAACACTATGAATAAGTACAAACACCATACTCAATTGTTTTAGTTTAGTCCCAAGTATTTGATTATTTTAATCAGTATGTAACTTTATGGCACCATAGCGAACAAATGACATATAACTTAAACACACACAAAAACTCGGCCTCTCTAGGGTTTCTCCTCTTATTTCCATTTCGGTCTCTCCTCGTTCACGTCCAATATGATGGCGCCACCACCCCTTCCAACCACGTTCCTTCCCGTATGTCGCATGTTCGTCTCTCCACCCTAGTCCGTCCAGCACAATGGGGACCGTGGAACACCCCCCGGATAACAATGTTACCCCATACTGGTCCGCCAACAACCTCTCATTTGCTGGTCACGACCATCTACATGTGACGTCCTGCTTACCGCCCAGATGACCGTCCCCCGATTGCCATGATTAATGCGGTATCGTTTTCGCCTGAAAGACGTTTGGAATGCACGGATTTGGCTGCTCCCTAAGGATCTCGCCGACGGTCGTGCCATACCCTTTCGTCGCCACCCCCCCCCCCCCTAGCCACTCAGATCGTGCGGTTCCCCCGTCGCCATAGAATGGATTGACAGCCACCGCACACCCCCTCTTGGATCCTACTAAGAATGGATTGGCATGGAACCAAGCAAACCCTAATCCAAGGAAGAGTGTACCTCCTTTATCGCCTCAGGAGCATCATCGTGAGTGTTGGAATACGCCACCTTGGAGTGATCTTTAGCAATCGATCCATCGGCAGGACTTCGTGGTGGAGGCGCCCGTCGATCCTGTATCGCCACAATTTGGAAGCCGAGAGGGTCCTCGCCCTAGGGACTTCCTCTTCCGGATCCTTGTCGATATTCAGCCACTCTGACATCTCTGGCCCGGGGGATGGAACGAGGGGCGCCCATCCCTCGACGGCACTCGGTCGGTCCGACACCCTTAGAAAGTGGAGGGAGCTCCCTGAACCCTTAGGGACCCTAGGAAACCCACCTACATGCCCATTGGACCTCTTTTTGGATGCGAGGTTTGGTGGCCACCCTCCGGGGCATAGCGGAGGAGTCCAGAACAACCTTCCACAAAGGGGGCGGTCTCGATGGGCCAGAGGCGAGGCCTGCCAAGCAGTCTCCCTAGACCCAGTGAAAGCGCTAGGACATCACAGGGTGTTCCAGAGGAGCCACACCCCATCCCTCAAGGTTCGGAACCTGTCCAACCCTCAATCTCCTCCTCTTTCTGGATACCTCTTCAACAGCCTGATCTCTTCGATCTAAGGATCTCCGATGCAAGATAAACGCAATATGTAGACGACACAAGCCCAACATAGTTGAGTCAGGAAAAACTCTCAGGATGTTTCGTGCAATTCACCGTAAGAATAAGGAACCTTCCCCTAAATTTTCGACTGACCGTAAGAATAAGGAACCTTCCCCTAAATTTTCGACTGAAATAGCCGAGTACAATAGTTATATGGCCAACATTTCGGTTCTCACCAGAAAAGTGTCTTGCCCTCTCCATTTTCCCACTTGCTTTATGTTTCCTCTTGTTTAATTCTGTTTGTTCCATAAAATGTCTCTTTTCAACCTCAAAAAAATATCGAACACAAAAAACATATTGTGGGAAACAAATTGAAACCAAAATTAGATTTTTGAGATAGCAAGATGGAACAGATCTGAAAATCTATGTTGTAACATTTTCATATAAGAATTTAGAATGGGAAGTAACAGAAAAAGAAGATTTTGATATAGTATCTCATAAAAATCCATTAGCAATTCAATGATATGTTACATATATTATCTGCAACTGAGTAAACAGGTCCCCTGAAACTATACACAGAAGAAAGAGCATATCAAAAGACAAAAAGAGACTTGGACCACCTGAGACATTGCAAAACCCATCTTCATCAGCTCGGCTCCAGATGAACAAACTTCCTCCTGAGACATTGCCAACATCATCATTTCTATATTCTACCAAATTACAACACTGATCAACAACAGTGCTATCATTTTTAAAGCAAAACAAGAATACAGAATCAAACGACTCGTCTAAATTACAAATTTCATCTCAGAATGAAGTTCATTTTATAATGCATCATCAGCTTCCATATTTTTTAAACAATTCTAGGTAGTTATCATAAAGCAGAAATCCTTTTGCCTGAAAGGAGTGCTTTATCTAACAACAACAAAAGCTTCATACAAAAAGAAATACACCCACTCACCTAAGAGAGTAACGTACTTTTCAGTCTTCATCACTATCATAAAAAACTGCCATTCGCCGTTGGGATGTAGTTTTCCTAGGAGCAGACTCCTCATCTGACTCAATCCCCTTGCGCTTCAAGCTGCCTCCATAATCCTTAACCTTATTATGTACTGGCTCCTGAGAAGCATAGTAAATATAAAATAAGATTCCAGAGAAACTAAATAAAAATTTAAGTGTTTTATTTATTTGAAGTTACAGCAATGGTGAGCCCCTTGCTTATGTCCTCAATCTTCAGAACAAGATATACCAGTGAAAGCAATATCAAATGAGCTCCAAGGGAAACCAACCTAGTTAGATCACTTTAACCAAAATTCACAACTCAACAACATTGATTAATCAATGGTATACTACTTAGTCTCCATCATGCTCACTAAAAGATGCAGCACTTATCCAAGTTATATGTAACGTACATGACACATTTAAATCAATGGATGTATGCTACTCAAGCACAATATACAAGTAGGAGTGTCTTTCCACAAGGAAATACCTAAAGCCCAACTAGAAAACAATCTAAATGCTTATGATCTTGAATGGCTCTCACTGTCACCAAGTAACAAACAGCAAAGATATATGACCAATTCTTTAAACCCTTTTCTTTTTAGGCTCCAATAAAGGGTGACCAATGAAGACGCCACAAGTGGGAAGGGGGACTCAAGGTGAGACAGGTCCAGCCCCTGAAAAACATAACTATGGACAGAAGGAAACCTTAACTCTTCAGTTTTTTTTTATAAGCTACATGCATAGTAAGCTATAGCATAATCGAAGTGAACCTAAATCAAGGACCTCCAGAGAAATATTGCGTGGTGTACTTGACATAACATAAAGTTTACTGTGTCCAATAATAAGGAAATGTTGTACTTCGGGGAAACCATGGTACAAGGCAGCCTCACCAAACTATATTGATTTTATTCAAAACCAAACACGTACCTCAGCCTCCTCATCTGATGCTTCATTAGCCTGAGCACCTTCTTCATAGTGTTCTTCCTCCTCTTCCTCTTCTTCATATTCATCCTCTGGCTCTTCAGCCCTCTTAGGCGGTGGAGATCTATCATATTCTTCACCATCACTTTCATATTCAGACTCCTCTCTCTCACTGTCTGAGAAATCCACTGGGCGCCGAGAAGATTTAACAGCGGACAAAGATGACTTGCGAGGAATGGTTTTGGGTCCCTGTGACTAATATCCAAAACAGAGAAGGTAAACCTTTATAAGTCAGCTGAACAGACAATTCTAGAACTCAGGCCACAAAAAGTGACTAACCTTCTTAGCATTCATAATGCGTTTCTCTGCACGGGCTTCCACTTCCATGTCTTCATCAAAGCGGCGACGAGAACGACGGGGATCATAGTAGTCTTGCTCATCATCCTATTTAAACGACAACAAGAATTCCAATTCAGAATAAGAAATCTAGCATATAGGAAAGCAACATGATTAGGACATGCTCTTTAAATATCCAAAATGCATGTTGCATACAAGTGTCATGAGCAGATCATATCAACCAAGGTTTGTGAGAGAAGTGGCAGTATGAGGTTGCGGCATACAATCCCATACTGTTATTGCCGATCAAAAAAAAGAAAAGCAAAAAAAAAAAAACTGAACAAATAATCGCACAAAGCAAATCGGAAAAAAACTAACCTAAAAATACATGATCAGGTAAGAAAGATAAATAAGCACAAAAATAAAGTAGTAAGAGCACACCTCCTCAAGAGCATCCTCCAAAAATCCAGGGGAAAGTTGGCGTCTCTTATCTACCGTTTGTGTATACTTCCGGCTTACCTTCTCCCTTTTCCGATTAAGAAGTACATTCGCTCGAATGGTTTGACTTAATGCCTAAAAACCACAAAGTAGATGATAATCACATAGCGCTAACATCAATTCCAAACACCGCCACCTTAAGTAATTAATTACCTTTTCTTTTTCTTCTTTCTCTCTCTCGGGATCAATATCAGTGATACAATTCTTGACCTTATAAACCTTTTTATGCCGAGAATCAACAAGAGCAGTCAACAGCCTATGAGAATTTGATGATAAAGATGATGGCATAAACCTCATCTTCCTTAAAAGTCTCCCTTGTGATTGGAGGATTCCCTGCCAGTATAACATGATAGTATTCTATGAGAACTAAGAATGTAATCCGGAAAGTTTGCAAGCAAAATAGAAATAATGAGCTCTCAGTAAGGAAAATCTAAAGACTCTTCCAAGCTACAACAGCGAAAGGCAGTAAGGAGGGAAATCAGAATTAGAACATAACAAATTTCCCACATTCATATGAAGGCTCAATCAAAAACATAAATGTTCAAAAACAATTTCCAACACATTAGAAATTCTTAAAAAGGCCAATCCTTTGTCCTACATAGATACATAGCATCCTTAAATGCAACAGATCCAGCTATGTACGAGGCAATGGTTCCTAAGCAAAAATCTTGACCTTGTAACTTTATGAAAGCTTACTGCACTTTTTGAGAGATTGGCCATCTTTTACACGGACAACAGAAGTATACATACAAGAAAGAAGGATAAAAGAAAATACATATTTGCATGAGTGTGAATGAATGCAGGTCCATTAAAGTATATGGTTAATCATGTTGAGCCAATGTGAAATGTCACCTTTCCGTGTCTAAGAAAGAGGTGTGCCTGGTCATGCTGAGCATCTTGCACAGATATGTCAAGTACTTCATTTCCAATCAACAACTGTAAACTGCCATCTGACCACCTCACAAAGCGAGCATTGCTTTCATACTACACAGCGAAATATAGTGTTTGAACTTATAAGATACATATATACATAAGAGAAAAGGAAAAGGTTTTATATATAGTGGGACATGGAAATGTGAAAAATACAGTGCCATTTAAGAAAGACATCTAAATACACTACAGTTTGCAACAAACACAACCAACCAAAAGTTGGTTATAGATATCCAACAGACATATTTCTGCTCAAGTATTTATGCATTTGGCTGTTACGTAAGAGTATTAAGCAGATACAAATCAGAAAAATAGAAAAGAAAAAAAAAACTATTCTATAAAGGTGATGCAAGATAGATTAGGAGTACATCTTTAGGGAGGTAGAAAATGTAAGATATGGTTAGAAAATTTGGAATCAGGGCTTTGAATTCCAGAGGAAGGGGATGGGGGTAGAATTCATGTTGTGAACATAACTTTATTGGGAAAGACTATGAAGAAAAGAGAAACCAAACACTTGGTACATACCACAAAGAAAATGTTACCTTCAATCAACTGTAAAAAAGATCGGAAACTATCATGGGTTTATTTAGTTAAGTTCTCAACATATCTCACTTCATGTGATGAACATAAGGAATTCTGATGAACCATATTATTTCAAGTACTTCAACATGAAGTATAATTTTCGGTTTTAACTTTTAAGGCTAGAAAGAAATACCTAAAGCATACGCTAAGTAAATATAAGGGCCAGCCTCAAAATAGTAGCAAGTCAAAGACACAGCCCAATGGCTTTACCAAGGTAAATATTATATACAGATGTGAAATTTGATTTCTTGTTTTTGTCTATTAATTAACGCTGGTCAATGATACAAGAATTCACTTTCATCACGGAAGGGAAACAAATCTAATAACCATAGATTGTTGAACTTTGTAAGGGCACAATTGAAAGCTCTGCAAAATTACAATACCACAAGGATGTGGAT
Source organism: Erodium maritimum (assembly GCA_963921825.1). Lineage (NCBI taxonomy): Eukaryota > Viridiplantae > Streptophyta > Magnoliopsida > Geraniales > Geraniaceae > Erodium > Erodium maritimum. The sequence goes on along the minus strand of OY997592.1, from coordinate 21,026,232 downwards.
GACAGTGGTGCTATGCTTCTGAGTCTTGCTAAATATAGTTAATATTTGTCAATCACCAAATGTCAGCAAGACATATAGAGTTTAACTTGTTTTTATTAGATACCCTTTCAAAGCACAGTTAAATATCTGTGAGAATATGGTATCAATCACAAACTTATATTGACCTTCTGCTGGACTAGAACTGTAATTTGTGAAACAATCTTCCACATAATGAAATCATATATAGAAAAAAAAAACGAAGCACAGGGGGGAAGAGATAATCATATAGAGTATTATCATGTAGATATGACACTAAACTATGCGCGCATATATTTCTGTAAGGTCATTATTGGATGTCAAATTACTTACAGATGTTCTGCCATCGGGCTTCCTGACAGTCCTCCAACGCACAATATTATTTTCCAGACGAATTCGTTTTTTAGATCCAGATTCATCTGTGACAAATATGTCCTCTTCTACATAATTCTTAGAATCAAATGGCTTTGGGTCAATGCCCATGATGTTCGATACTTTAATCATGTTCATCTGCAGCAAAATCAAGAAATGGCACATTCATAATTAATCAAGCATTTGCACAATAGCCATCATGAAAGTAAAATGATATTTGGACAAAACCCCCAATTAAAGATACACTAACATGATTTTTCAAGGTTTATCAGTGACAAAAGAGGGCCTATTTTAGACATGTCTTAATCCATAAATTCTAGAAGATTTTCTTTAAAGATATCATAATATAACTCACATGAGGAACAAAGGGGATTTGATATTTCCTTTGTTTATGATGCTTATTGTTGTTTGGCTCTAATGTAATCAAACCCATAAGTCAGCACCAGCATCCATACATTCTAGACGTTGCCAACATCTTACTCAGGTTACTATATAGTCTGCTTCCCAACACTCCAAAGACATACACATATACACTCTTCGTTAACACTGAATTTTTGAACTTTTGATGAAAAGGGTCTCTTCCACTGTATGTATGATTACGATCAGTACTTTTGGATGTATAGCATCAACTGAAACCAAAATTTCCACAATCTAAATGAACTACGGTCATTGAGATTGGCAAAAAAGAACAGCACAATCCAATCAATATCTCACTAATCACCTAGCGTTAGTGTATCCAGCATTGTAATTGTTTTTTAACTATACTAAGTGGAAAATGTGACACCTAAATCACCAGCCACTTTTCAAATTAGGAAGTGCTGAACCCATGAAAAAAGAAGTGCAATAAGAATTGGTGGAATAATTTTCCTTACAGTTGTGTCCAAGAACCATCAGAATAAGAGAACAAATATATATGTTGCACTATGGCAATAAAAGGAAGAAAAAGGAAACCTTATTTGGATGAGCAGGAGGGGGGCGCAATGGAATCTCTAGCTCCAAAGGGGGTCCAAGTGGCTTGTCTCTATGTTTATAGTCAACGTTTTCCTCTTCTGACTCGTACCGTGCATCTTCATCGGGTACCATGTCCTCTTGTCTTAGATCCTTTCCATAGCTCCCTTCCTCCTCCATAGGCGATCTCTAAAGATAGGGAAGCATTTTATTCTGCTTTTGTCAGAACATACTTGAGAATAAAAAATAATGGCTCTTAGAATCTGATACTCACATTTGAATCTTGCTCCATGTCATTATGAACCACATACTCTGGAACTTCTTCATCATCAGAGTCACCAAATACATCACGAATCTCAGCAGCAGAATGTGAAATATTAGTCTGGTCCTTCTCCTCCCTAGGAGATTTGCTGGTAAAATATCAAGTTTCTTACAAGTCAACATAAAATGTTGTGGACAAGTGTCCTTGCTATAAACACTCAAATAATCCACTCATTTAAATATAATGATGGGATATGTGAATGCTATCCATAAAAAAAAGCATCCAACCAGTGTAAATAAGCCTCATTAGATAGTTAGGATACAGTACATTTGGATTCGAGGAGAGATCTATGTTCTTGTGTCCAAGAAACTGGCATAATGGGAACACTAAACCAGACTTAGATCCAAGCAGATTAAAGAGTAACAATTAGTGTCACGCAGGAAAAGGGTGAGGAGAAGAATATGAACTCTTTAAAAAGAATACAAGGCAAGAGATTAAGGAAGAAGCATAGATCATCCATGGATATCGAAGTACTGCTCGGAACTAGAAGCCCATAAGGAAATTTATACCCCGCAAACAGAATTAGTAACAATATGCATAGACAGCAGGACCATCTTAGAGTCTAGATGGCACCAGAAGATGTGGAAAAGAAAAGGTCAGTCTAGGAAACTATATAATCTGAAACTGGACTTTTATTGTACAATGCAGTATTAAACAGTCACACACACAAAGGAATATAATACAGCATAGGAATGAACGAAAAGAGAACCCATATACAAGCATAATCAAAATGGCACTTAAGGGAAGCAACTATTTGAAAACATTTCCAGCAAGGAAGTATTTGAACTACCTGAGACTTCTAGCCTGATCAACCTCATCATCTTCATTGTCAGGGTAACGGTTTTCCTCAGACCTTTCTGATCCACTTTCAACTACATCTCGTCTCCTGCTTGTTACTACTCTTTGACCATACTCTTCCTTTTCATCACTATCAGAGTATTTAGCTCCACTTTCATCCCTCTGGTCACCAACATCTACTTCTTGGGAACTCTCATCCCTTTCACCCAAACTTTCCCCAGGATTAGGATCTTCATTGTGAAACTCACCTTCACTCTCCACTTCCACCTCTCCTTGTCCCTCTACTTCACCTTCACCCTCTGGCTCCAGCCCACCCTCCCCTTCATCCTGGAAACAAACCATCATGACAAAACTAGAATCAGAATTAAGCTGTAATAGTAACTTTGACATTTAAACCTGTGATCAATTACAGACACAAATAGGATTAACTTTCTTTTCATTTTTGATGAATTTGATAGCCTAAAATAAATTATACGAGTCGAAATTAAATATAGAAGCTTCACTAAGACAATTATGAAACTCAAAGCTCATGTAAAAATCAATTAACAGGCACATGCTGATTGAAATATAGAATTACCTGAACCTAACTAAATATTAATAAGCGCACTTTGTCGTTGATTCAAATCAAATAATAGACCTGTGAGAATAGACTTTCAAAAATAATAAAACAGAAGAATTACATAGACTATACAAATTCATAGACCCTTACAAAACCATACAGATTGGTGCTAAGAGATATTAAAAAACCCTACTTTAAAGTAACTTAGTGTCTGTTAAAAGAGGTCTTTTATAGCTTATTAAACTTAAAATTGCACCTTAACCAAAGAAAGATTATCATGTTCTTAAATCAACCACCACAGTGTGTAAGCAATCCCAATGCACCAACCTGCTATCCAGATTGAACAGAAAAAATTACTTATTACCAGTACGAATAAAAACTAAACAATGGATTACAGCAACCTAACATAATTATACCAATTCCTCCACAAAATAAATGTTGCAATGTGTATGAAAATGAGAAGCTTACAGCGTAGCCTTACCTCAATATTGGAACATGGTACAAAAATGTGAAAAATAAAAACTTACTTCAGACCCATGATTCCTAATTCATGTTCTTAGCACGGACTGAACAGGAACATCTAATCATATAAAAACTTAGATAAATCCCAGCATAAACTCATCACAGCTAAAATTAGCAAAGAGACACCAAATAATCACCCCATGCAAAAAATTCCTAAATGCCTGGAGCTAAAGATGAGCCCTAGGAGTGAAATTCCCAAAACCCTTCTAGCTTAGCACACAAACAACGCAGAGGAATGAGAAACATAAATAAATAAACCTTCCAGCCATCACAATCAAAACGAGACATATGCCAGGTTATGAACTGGGAAACTGAGGTAAAAGAATTCAAGTATACAGCTTAAACATAAAAGTAGAGACAGAAACCGCACCGAGGCGTACTGAGGATGGGGATTTGATTCATGTTCGGAATCAATCTCCTCTTCTTCTTCCTCCTCGGATTGGTCGCCGAAGAGATTCTGCATCATCTGGTGGCGCTTCTCTTCTCCTCCTCCGGCCATCTCTCTCTGTAGGATCTGTCGACTCTGGTTCTAAGAATTGAATGTCTGAATCAGATTCACCAGGGATTTTGGGAGAAAGAATGAGCGGACCCGTACCCGTGAGAGCTATCACATGGGCCAACCCGAATCCGGAGCTACTTTGGCCCACTTGAATTCGGGAAAGTTGATTAAATATGCCTAATAATATATCATATTTGTTTTTTTTTTGATAGAAATGACAATACTATTAATGTAAAAGCATATTGGTGCCTACAGAAACCCGAGGCATCGTACATGGAAACCAAACTAACATAACATTAATGACAAAAGCAGGAAAGTAAATTTTGCTCTTTGACATCGGGGCGGTCGGAGGGGTGGGACTGCGGTAGCGTCCAAGGACACCGATACAGTATACTACAACCATAAGATACTGACCGAGCAGGTCAGAGGATAAACAACCAGTGGTGGACCGATTACTCCCCCGGTAAGTCAGCGTGCGTCGTCCTCCCTTGACTAATAATGGTAGGGCTCCTGAACGCGGGATTGCTGACTCTGAAGTGGTAGGGAAGTAACTTACCGACTGTTGGTGGTACCCTTGCCACCTATACACCAGGGAGGAGGTGCAGTCGATCAACCTCTCCCTGGCCATCCCAGCACTCATTCCTGGAGGCGAGGGTGCTTGAAGCCCCCCGCCGCTGCCGAAGACGCCCCGTTTGACGCCGCTGATTCTTCATCCCCTGTTGAGCCCACATCTCGCCCAGCCCTCTTGTTTCCCGATAGGGTCGGCGTCGATTCCCGCGGCAGCCAGCCTACGGGCTCATCTTCTCCCTCTACCTCCTGCTGACCCCAGCGCCCCATATCCTCACGCCTCGGGGGAGTCCGAGGAGTCCCCTTAAACCGATCTCCTATCCCCGACCCACTCAGGTAAGTCCACTTTGTCCCCGGGATAGGTTTCCCATGTTTGGCCTTTTCTAGCGCCGACCTCGGGTCCCCTGGTGCCTTCAACGAGACTCCCCGGAGGCCCCCCACGACCGGACAGACCGGGAACAGGTGTCCCGCGCAGCAGCAACCAAAACAGTGTTCAGGTAAGTGTTCGTACGAAATATAAAGATGAGTTCGTACCTGAGACACCGACAAACGGAACCAGAGTTGACTTTGTAATGGAATCCGAATGTCGGCCCTGATTCTGACCTTCATAAAGTCTCCCCAGCAGAGACCCTTCTTGTCTACATCTACCCCTTGACACACACCCAGCGTGTTTCCAATCCTGAAGCCCACATCCCTCGTTCATGCCCCCACCGGCAAATTTGAAACCCGCGCCCACACCGAGAAGTGGTGAAATTGCAGATCCGATACATGCATGTGGGCCCGTATGTCAGTGAACAAAACCAAAGAGTCCCAGAAGGACCAGGGTTCGCCCACCAATACTCGTTCCCTTTCCTTCGCAGACCTGAAGAAAAAAGCCACAAGACCTCCCTCCAGGGGTTTAGCCTCAACTTTCATTCCCCAGAGATCCTCCATTCGTGCCACCACCGACTTCCAATAGATCTTTTTGGTAGACAGGACCTTCGCTGCTAAAGCGAAACGATACATATTTCCCCGTCATGTTACCTCTTGGACAGGCACCACCACCTCCTTGATCCTCATAGCTCCCATTTGGGAGTCCAGCTGTCCCATGGCTCCTCCCTCAGGTCGACTACCTCCCGGGTATGGGTCCTCAGTCGGGTATGACTTTCCTGCTTGGTTCGGACGTATGTTACCACCATAGGGTTGCCCGACCCCGACTCCCACTCCCAAGCCACCCTCCACATTCGTACGACCCGCCCCAAACCTCGAGGTCCAGCGAGCCACATCCCCGCCTTCTCCCTGGGCCCATACCGACTTGCGACCCAACGTGGCCACCCAACGGGCATCGCCCATGAACCCGCGACCCGGCTCCAACGGGCGTTCAACCCTACCCGGCTCCTCAGTTACCACGCCCTTCCCCTTTCTTCGGCGCCAAGCAACCTCGGCCGGGGTCTCTTCCGGCACGTCCACCGGTGTCTTGGCCGATCCCGACGATATCGAGATTGGCGTGGACTGCTCACCCATCGACGCCAGCAACGGGACACCAGCAGCAGCGCCCCGATGTACTCCCGTCTTCCTTGGCCGAGGTCCCCTCGCCGGCGTGCGACGGAGACATGCAGGCCCCGATCTGATCCTACCCCCCGGGACCCATCCCGGTTCCTCCCCGGCCGAGAAGCACACGACCGACGCCCCTCCTGTCCTCGGCGTCCACTGCTCCTCCGAGTACACGGGCTCCTCCTGCGGTCCCGTCGACCTCTGCAAGTCCGCCCCCTCTGACGTCGTCGTCACCAGCGGCGCCAACGCAGATGTCGTCTGCGGCTCATCCATCGGATCGATGTCCGATTGTTCCGTGCCGGCGTCGAACTCGACAGCCACGACACTCTCCTCCGGAAAAACATGTCCCCAATGGACGTACCCGTCACCGTCATGCTCTCCATCTCCCTCCATACCCGTGAATTCCATGGAAGATTGATGCAGAAATCGCAAAACACCCACCCCTTTGTAAACCCTAGCTTGTAAACCCTAGCAGAGAGAATAGGGAGGCGTTGCTACTATGTTTTTTTATATATATCATATTTGTTTATTATGCCTCTATAGTTTAAAATTGCATATCTATGCTTTTTGTAATTTTTAAGACCAAAATGCTCTTACTGGGTTGTTATGTATTGCAACAATGTTTGTTGTTGCATTAAGAGATTATGATAAAAAAAAAATAAGCGCAAAGTGAGTTTTGTTTAACAAAATAGAGATTTTCTCCTGCAAATTAAGCTGCCTCTAGTGATTTTAGTCCTCCCCTTCCCAACTGTTTATCATTAATGTCCCCAATGAAAACGCCATTGGCCTGGGACTCCCAAATACATTGTTCATCGTCATTGTGCTTAGTGGCGACCAGTGTTCTAAAAACCCCGACTGGGCGCCGCTTAGGCACCCGCCTACACCTAGCCGACCCGTCTAGCCGCCTAGGCGATTACAACAATTTTGCGTAGTATACTGACTCAATTAAAATAATTAGATGGTTATGGTGTTGGTGATATTAGGGGGTTGTGCTTCTGAGTTGTTTGATGTTATTTTTTAGGTAATTTAGATATTAGTTACCATTTTTAATATAATGAAATTCATATTTTATTTCGATATATAATAATATATCTATTAAAAATACAAATCCGATTAATCCCCGATTAATCCCCGTTTAGTCCCCGATTAATCCCCGAAGGACCTAGCCGCCCGACTAGCGCCTAGCGACTTTTAGAACCTTGGTGGCGACAATGAATCATCATCCCCAACCTGTAGAACCCTATGATAAAGATTGGTTTGTTAACCTTTATAATCATGAGAGTACATGCTGAATTAAAACTCTCAAATATAACATGCAAGAACATATAATCAGCACTTGTATCAATCTTACCATTCTCCATTAAACGTACACACACTAGTCATGAATCCTCATTCTCAGGCCAAAACTATCAAATCAAAGAAAATTCAAGTAAACTCCCCAGAGAAAATACCTAACCATGAACTCAAATTCAACAAATTGGTAAGAGAACTAGCATATTATAATAAATGGAATGCCATAGAAAATACACATTCAGATATATATATACTCTCTCATTTGACTGTCAAGAATCTTAAGTTCCTCACTATTATCTCTATTTTTGGTTCAGTGTGTCGGGTAAAGATTCGACCAAATCCATGTTTACAAACTGATTATAATCGCAATTCCAATTGCCCAAAATCCTGATCGTCTTCACCATATTGCAACATCAAAGATTTGGCCTTGATGACTATTTTTTCTTATCACTGTATTATATGTTTTTAACCTTTGATTCCAAATATCGTTCTCATCTTCATCATGGTTGGAGCTGAACTTTCAGTATGGAGGGTTATGATATGAAAACTAGAAAACAACGAGAATAAAATGAGGTTCTAAACAGGCAACAATATCTTAATATTGACGCTTTTTGATAAAAATCTTCTACAACTGCATAATCGAGAGAGGCGACTTAATTTGCAGGAGAAAATCTCTATTTTATTAAACAGAACTCACTTTGCGCTTATAATCTCTTAATTCAACAACGAACATTGTTGCAATACATAACAATCCAGTAAGGGCACTTTGGTCTTAAAATTTACAAGAAGCATAGGTATGCAATTTTAAACTATAGAGGCATAATAAACAAATATGATATATTATTAGGCATATTTGATCAACTTTCCCCTTGAATTCACTTCTATGTAAATTTGAGAATTTCAAATTGCATAATCCGTCCTTTTTTAGAATAAGATAGCTTTTATTAATAATGTTACAACGACAGTACTCGACAATAATCCTCATATACGAACCGCTCTCAAACAGACTTGGTTATAGCAATTAGGACAATACATGAAACATAACTAAAACAGGAAAAATAACTAATATAAAAAAGGAAACCGAAGTTAAAACTGAAAAGGAAACCAAAGGGTCCCATCTGCTAGGAATAATTCAAGGTGGGGCCTAAATGCTGCTTGGTCCCTGCTCTTCATGGACTCGTCTTGTCGACTAGTAGGTCGACTAAACCACCAAACTTGAACCCGACAATACGGCGGTGAGGAATTGCTCTCATCATGGACCCATCCCGAGGTAGATCCCTGAAGCAATGAAATCCTTTTATCCCTCCTGACGGGGTTGTTTTCCAACCCTCGCCTGATCTTCTCGCGACTCCCCTGTCGTGCTCCTATTTTGGCCCCTAGGGCCTTGTAGCGTCCTAGATGGGCCAGACCTAAGGAGGCATATATCTAAACACCTAGGGTGCCCTATCGTAGATGACTGGCCGAGGCCCCAAGTGGAGGGCTCCTTACCCAGCCGAAACTGGTCCCTCAGACCCGAGTTAGGTATCGAGTCCATGGTCATGAAGGGAGCCTTCCCTCGGGGCAATTCAGCCATAGGTATCTAATCCAAGTTCAGTGGTGCGAACCCCGGCGGCGGTGGTGGAATCGGGTTCCGTCCCCAATCAGTAGCATACGCCATGTCTTCCATCTTCATCTTACACTCCATCATGGAGTCATCATATCGAGGAATCTGTGGCACCTCCCACTCACATTCTCTGACCACATGACCAATCCTGCCACAATTGAAACAGAAGGCGGGAAGCTTGGCATATGTGAGGGTAACACGTACCAAGTCCTGGTATTCCCGGAAACGCATTATAATCACCCGTCGGAGGGGTCAATAGATAGCCATCCAGAAGCACACATTCATCGTACCACCCCAGCACAGACCACATTGGTCACACGGGGTATCCACATGCTCTCTTAGGGTTGCCCCAATAATCTCTCTGATTGCCTGCGTACGGACGAGGGGCGGTATACCCCGAGCAAACACCCAAAGTTGAAGACGGTCTAGGAGAGGAAGGTCTCGGGACATCGGGTCTACAATCTCCCCGAGCAATAGAGGGTGGCCGTGGAAGCACCACGATTCATTTTGGCGTACCCATACCCGGGCTTCCAGAGACACAAAATAGAAAGCGAAGGTGCCTGATTCAAGGTCCTTGACGACCACCCCCACACCAGCAAGCCCCAAGGAACGGATGATGACAGCCAAGAGGACCTCCTTTTTTAGGAGGGTTTAGAGAAGACAATCGGCCCATTGGGCCAAATTGGTGCTGAGCTAGGGTTTACGGATCTGACGGAGTGTAGGGCACCACCACCTCCAACGACTCTTCTCCAATGAGGCAGCAAGCCGAGAAGCCTGCCTGAAGGTCCCGCATCGTCGGGGGAGTGATCAGGGAGAGTCGAGACTCCTGCATGCATGGCCGCCACCGGTTGCATGGATGAGGGCGTCTTCTCCGAGGAGTGAGTAAGCGGAGTCGAAGCTGGAACAAGCGGTGGAGGAGTCGTGACCTTCATCGGTCGGCCCTGTTTGATTTTCATTAGTGGAGGAGCTGGAGTAGTCCCTACAGACGAGAAAATCATCAGGCGGTGATCCTCGGGGAGTGGTTGTTGAAGGAACTCAGACGATGGAAGAGGAACCATCGCCGATAGAGGAGCTTCGGTTATAGGAGATTTCAATTTGCGTTTTTTCCTCTCTCACGGGTTTGGTGAAACCTGTTGAGTGGTTTGGGGGGCATGATGAAGGGGGGAGAGAACATGAAGCACCTAAGGAGGGAGATAGGGGACGGTGAGGGACAGTGGTGCGACAACCGAGGAAGGTGTGGTCATATCGGTAGGACTAGAGTGAGACTCTAGGGTTGCGGTTCCAAAGAGACCGAGTTTTTTATAGGGTTATTTGCGATTTGGTACCCAAATATTTCATCCACGAACGATATGGTACCCTTATGAATTTTTTTTTTCCAATTTGGTACCCAAATGTTTCGTCCAAGAATGATTTGGGTTAATGGGGTTAAAAAGTAACAAGCCAAAATGAAAAGACCATTTTACCGTTTATCATTTTAGTTGACTTTTGACTTAAGAGTGAAAGACTATTTTACCCCTTGTATTTAATTTCATTAACATTTTAAGTAATTATTAAAATAATAATAATAATAATAATTAGTTATCATCCGAGTACCCTAAAAATACTTGGTTTTCATCCGAGTACCCTAAAAATACTTTGCGACAGATAAGTACCCAAACGAAACATTGTGTTTCAAATCAGTACCCGCCGTTAGTTTTCCATCCATTTTGGATGGAAAATGGTCATGTGCCTAGCACATGACCCCAATTTTATTAAAAATGACAACACTACCCCTCCCAAAAATTACCCCCTTTATGTTTAAAACCCTAATCCCTTTATCTTTTAATTTCCACACAGCCTCCATTCTCCACTTCCTCACCATCACCACTTCCCTCGAGATCTACAGCCCTCACCTCCACCACCACAAACCCCTCACCTCTTCCACCTCGCCTCACCTCTTCCTCCCGTCGTCGCCGGAGCCCGGATTTGAACTCAAACCCCACAGTAGAGGAGGAGGCTGGCAGAGGAGAAAGTTGGCGGAGGAGGAGCTCGACGGTGGAGGAGGAGCTCGACGCCGGAGGAGCATGCTGGAGGTCCTTTGTTCTCCGTCTTCAACGAGATTTGCCGCCGCTCCATCGTGCTCAGATTTGTCGCCGCTCCATTGGGGGTTGGGGATTTGGTATGTTAAAGGGAAAAGGAAGCCATGGTTGTGGTTGTAGAGAGAAAATCGGGCCAGATCTGGTTTTGGGTTTCCGATGAATAGATTGGAGTTAGGCTTCAATTTATGAGTTTTGGGTTTTGTTGATTCTATCTTGTAGGTGCGAAAATGAAGGTTGAAGTAGATTTGAAGCCAAATTTGTTCGTGTCTTGGTCTTGTTAATTTTTTGGTTTCTAAGCTGCTCTTAGATTCTTCTTCTCAGACATAGTTCATCTTCATATTCTGTTATAAAAAATTTGTTCGGTAATTTGTGAAAGTGTTTTGATTTAATTTTGGGGATGATGGTTGGAAAGATGGAGGTGTGTGAAGATGATAGATGGAAGTGTGATGGAAGCGTGATGAAGAACAATGAAAAAAGATATGAATTAAAATTGATTTTTATTAAAACAACTGATTTTTATTAAAACAACTGATTTTTATTAAAAAAAACTGATTTTAAAGTTAAAAAAGAATAACTAAAAAATAGAAAACAAATCAAAATCTGATATTTTTTTAAAAAAATCTGATTTTTAAAAATAAAAACTGATTTTTAGAAAATAAAACTGATTTTTTAAAAATAAAAACTGATTTTTTTGAAAATAAAACTGATTTTAAAAAAATAAAAACTGATTTTTTAAAAATAAAAATCAATTTTATAAAAATAAAAATAATTTTCATAAAATAATTAATTTGAATGATTTTTAAAATAAATACTGATTTTTATAAAATTAATAAATGAAAATAATTTTTGAAAATCAATGGCATGGGTTTGAAAATTTGACTGTTAGTGAGGGGTATTTTGGACTTTTTAAGTGTTTGGACGGAAAAATGGATGAAAAATAGACACAAACTAACGGCGGGTACTAACTTGAAACAAAATGTTCTGTCTGGGTACTGATGTGTCACAAAGTTTAGTTAGGGTACTCGGATGAAAACCAAGTACTTTTAGGGTACTCGGATGTAAATAACCCTTAATTTAATTTATACAAATAATTAATTTATGTAAATAATTAATTTATATTTATATATTTACTTTTTAAAAATATTTTATTAATTGTATTATATAATTATTAAAATAATATTAACTTTTATTCTTTTTGTTTAATTTATATTTTCTAATTATTTTAAAATTTTAAAATAAAATAATTAAATTATATATTTATAAAAATTAGTTTTTTTTCTAATTTCCACAAAATCAGTTTCACCCCCAAATCGAATAACCCGGAAACAGTCATTGGCCTCTTTGTCTCCGCCGTTGATATCACCGGCCCTATTCGTCTCCACCGTCGATATCACCGGCGACAAGCTTAGAGATAGATCATGGCGTACCAGATCTGGCGAGAGAGGTGACAAGCGGCCGACGTGGGCGTGTCCGTGATGAGGAAGATGAACAGCCGGCGTCAAATCCGATGAACACCCAGCGAGAATCGCTGGGGAAGATGAAGGTAAAGAGTTCCTTCTATCGACCTTTTTCGTCTTCACGGTGGCTGGACCAAGGGCGGCGACGATTTCATATCTGGAAATTCCCGAGCAAGGTCGGGATCTCGCTGGAGATCGATGTGGGTAACAACAATTCCCGAGCAAGGTCGGGATCTCGTCGGAGCGTTGATGGACGTTGACCTGCAATTTTTGAAACCGGGGAGATGAAGTTGAAGCGGAGAGGTGATGTGTAAGAACCGCCCCCGATCGATCCCGGCCGAATCGGTGGTTTTTGGCAGATTTGACTTTCTACCTAAAAAGTCAACCGATGACTCTGGGAGTCATTCGGGATCTTTTCGGGACCCAAAAGGCTTAGCCGTCGTTACGATTAGCTTAGTTGGGTCGTTTTCTTTCAAATGGCTATTTTTACGAAAAAGTCAACTTTCAGCAAACTAGGCCTAATTAGAGGATAAACCGTTTAATTGAATTGTGCTGGAAATTGGAAAGGGCAAGGTGCCCCCCACACGGACACTTGTCCATAGTGGCTTGGAGGAGATGAAATGGGCATAGAAAGACCCATTTGCCCTCATATGAGCCAAATGAGAAGAATTGGACCTAGGGGGGCAATATAGACTTTTACTAATATTAGGTTTTAAAGAAATTTGGGAGCACAATTCATCCATTTCATTGTGTTGGCCGAATTTTAGAGAGAGAAAGAGGGAGAGAAGAAACCATAGAAGCTTAAAGAAGAAGAAACGGAGAAAAGAGGAAGCTTTGGTCAAGTTATTCATCAAATCTTCTCAAAAAGCTCATAATCTTCATCATCTCTTCATCCCCAAGATAAGTAAGCTCTAACTATTTACTTTTATTCAATTTGAGATTATGGGTTTCATAGAAATTGCTTGAACTAGTGCTAGGTTTTGTTGGAATTGAATTTGTGATGTTAAAAGCTTGATTTTGATGAAACCCATTATGGGTTGGAGTTTGTGGTACTGTTTTTGGAGGTTTTTGGGGTCAAAACTGGAGTTTGGAAGGTCTGGTTTCGTGGAGAATGAGCTGGAGGAAGAAGATGGACGAATATGTCCGGACCTGTCACGGATCTGTGACGGGGACCGTGACGGAAGACGTCACGGCTCCGTGACGGAGGCCGTGACGGCACACATCACGGTTCCGTGACCTCACCCGTGACGAGGAACCTCATGTTTCCGTGACCCGAACCGTCACGGAGTCCGTCAAGGCTCCGTGACCCGAACCGTGGTAGATCAGATTTGGGCCTTTTGGGCCCTTTTAGTCGTTTTCGGGTTTTGGGAAGGGTACCTAAAACCGAACCTTTTGGGGATTATTTTTGGGTATTTTCTCTTTAAACCGCTTTGATTGTTTATTAATTCTAGCATTAATTTATGATCTTAGACCTTATTCCCGAGCACAGCGGAGGAGACTTCTAGGCGGCTCTTTTGACTAAGCGTTTGGATAGCAATTGAGGTAGGGAAGAGTAGTAATTCACCGCTTTTAATTAAGTAATGCTAATAGTATGCATATAGGATGATAATAACTGGTAAAGTCTTAGCTTGCATATATGATGTGATTAACTAGAATAATCGCTTTCAATTATGGGAATTGTCGTGCTGTAGAATCACAGTGGCCATATCGGGCCTTAGGACTGTGTATGCTGTTGTGTTTGGTTGTGATTAGTAGTCCTTTAATGTTAATGTATAGTAATGTTATGCTATTAGAATGTGATAAATGCAGTGAATGTGATATGGTTGATTGTCTCGTGATGTGAATGGGTGAATGAATGTGATATGAATTGTTGTCCTGTGATATGATCGGGTGAATGATAAACCGATGTGGTGCTATTGGTAAGTTGTATCAGTAAGCTTTGATGGTATGATAAGTTCGGTGTAGCGTGTTTGGTATGATATCTTGTGGTGTTACTTATACTCCGTGTGCCGGAAAGATACCCGACCGAGGTGTATGCCGGTCCGGTATGTGTGTGATGAGACTTACCCCGATGTGCGTTTCCCAGAAGACATCTAGGCCGATGAGCGTTTCTGGTATGATGTATGGTTTGTTTACCCCGATGTGCGTTTCCGAGAAGACATCTAGGCCGATGTGCGTTTCCGGTATGATGTATGGTTTGCTTACCCCGATGTGCGTTTCCGGGAAGACATCTAGACCGATGGGTATTCCGGTATGATGTATTATTTGTTTCACCCCGATGTTGTGTGTCCGGGAAGACATCTAGACCGATGGGTATTCTGGTATGATGTATTATTTGTTTCACCCCGATGTTGTGTGTCCGGGAAGACATCTAGACCGATGGGTATTCCGGTATGATGTATTATTTGTTTCACCCCAATGATGTGTGTCCGGGAAGACATCTAGGCCGATGGTGTATTCCGGAACGATGTGTGTATTTCACCCCGATGTGCGGTTCCGAAAGATATCTAGACCGATGTCGTGTTACAGTACGATATGTTGAGTTATGAGTGATGATCGGAGTGTCATGGTGTACCTTTCTCATGTCCGTATGATGTCGGTTTGAGTGTTGTTTGTAGTTGGCATTGTAATGTAATATTTTGTTGTTCGTATGTTTCTCTATTTGTTTATGTTGTCGATAATGTTATATTCCGGTTGGTTTGGGTCTGAGTTGTCACTTACTAGTATGATTTATTGACCGAGCAATCGTGGTGACGGTGTAGGAGTCTTTCTCGTTACTACTTTTTCCTACTGAGCGAAAGCTCACCCCTCTGTTTTACTGTTTTACATGTTTCGATCGTGAGTCGGTTTAGAGGACATCTCGGAGCTCGGGAGCTCATTGAGAGTTTGAGGTTTACTTAGTAGTGACGTACTTCCTTTTATACTAGACCTTGTTTCCTTTATATTGGTTTTCAAGTGTTGACTCATTATTATCGGAGTTGTTTATTTTGGAACTAAATTCGGAGATTTATATTGTTTAAATGTACTTTTACTTTTAACTTTATTGTTATTATTATTTGTTCTTCAATTCACGTCTCGAGTCCGGCCAAATCCGGATCTGGGGCGTGACAAGATGAAGTCGAGGGTCTGAAGCGAAGAGGAGATGAAGTTGTATACATTAATTAATTCTTATTTGATTTTATATAATTTATTTATTTATTTTTATTTGTTTTATAATTATTTTATTTGATTTTATGAAATTTAATTAATTTTATTTGATTTTATAGAATTAATTAATTTAAAATTTTATTTTATATAATTAATTAAATTTTATTGGATTTTATATAATTAATTAATTTTTATTTGATTTTATAATTAATTTATTATTATTTAAATTTGATTTGTTATTCAATAAGGGCAAAATGGTAAATTTCCATGTTCAATTTAAGGTGTTTAAATAGACACTCCACTTAACTGCACATGGTGTCACATGACTGGTTTGGAGGAATATTACGTTAACTTTCTAACGGAATATGCCAATTCCGTCCGTGGACAAATCATTTGGGTACCAAATCGTTCGTGGACGAAACATTTGGATACCAAATCGTAAATAACCCTTTTTATATATTAATTTGTCCTTGATTATTCAGTCTATATATTTCTTTATTTTATATTATTTTTTCTCATATTGATCACCATCTTTTAAACTTGTTACATAATTTAGAGAAAATTCTTTTAACTACGCTAATAACTATTTTTAACTATCAAATTCATTTGAGAGAAATCTTAAATTTCAACATTTTTATTTTATTCTTTTTCATCTATTTTTGGACGGAAACTAGTCATATGAGAAGCACATTAGCATATGACTCTGACTTTAAAAAAAAAATGACAAACCACCCCATAACATTCTAAACCCTAATTTCTCTTTACGCTTTGACGTCAACAACTTCCCTATTACTATATCTCTTCTTCTCTATTTCACATCAGCCATAGACCTTTACCTCCCTCTATCTTTTTCATCTCTTTTTCATTTCACGTCAACCAATTTCTCAGTGTGTTGGTTCCGACGAAGAGATGGGAGAAGAAGTTGTCGTCGGAGACTAGATCTGCGTTGAGCTCTATTGAAGAACAGATCAACTTCGAGCTCTGTCGGCCGACTCCCTAACAGTAATGGGTCCAGACGTCCAGGGGCGGAACCAGAAAGGACTTAGGGTATTCCATGGAATACCCTAAATATAGGGTTATTTACGATAAGGTACCCTAATGTTTCGTCCACGAACGATAAGGTACCCTAATGAATTTTGTGTACGATAAGGTACCCTAATGATTCGTCCACGAACGATTTGATTTTCTGCTTGTTAAAAAACTAACAGCCCAAAGTGAAAAGACCATTTTGCCCTTTATCATTTTAGTTGACTTTTGACTTAAAAGTGAAATGTCCATTATACCCTCGGTTATTATTTTTCCTTAATTTATATTTTCTAATTAATTTTAATTTTCAAAATAAAATAAATAAATTATATATTTTTTTAAAAAAATATATTTTTTAAAAACTGATTTTTTCTTCAAAAATCATTTTTTATTTTTTAAAAATCAGATTTTTATATTTTAAAATGAGATTTTATATTTAATTAGTTTTATTTTTTTAATAATTATTTTTTATATATATAAATAATTTTTTATTAAAAACAGTTTTATATATAAAAATCATTTTTATTTTATAAAAAAATTAATTTTATTATAAAAAAAATCTGGATCGAGTTCTGCATCTTCTCCGGCCAGCTCCGGCGTGGTCTCCGGCATCCGTGAACCAGATGGGCATCGCCGGCGTCCTTCCCCGACATCCCTCCTTCTGCTTCTTCTCCTTCCTTCTCCAGCCTCGACGCGCCTCATCTCGTACCCATACCAGAAAACCCCCTCTTCCTCTCTCCGTCCCTGTCTGAAACCTCGCCGCCGCCCTCTTCGTCTGAACCCTCGCCATACCACGCTCAGCACCGGTGAGCTCTTTTCTCACCCGTCTCACCTCCCTCACCATCCTTTGACGGAGAATAGAGACCTCCGTGCTCGTCTGGGGGTCGGGCGCCACTGGGGAACGTCACCGGAGGTTCGAACTCCAGATCTGAACCAAATCGCGATTTGGTTCAGATCTGAACCAAATCAACGATGCCGGCGGTGGAAGAGGGAGGAGGGAAGATGCCGGAGGAGGAGGCGGAGGTGGGAGTGGCCGGGGACGACGCCGGCGGAGGACGGGTGACCGGAGACCACGCTGGAGCTGGCCGGAGAAGACGCAGAACTCGAGCTGCGATTTTTTTTAATAAAATTAATTTTTTTATAAAATAAAATTGATTTTTTTATAAAATAAAATTGATTTTTTAATTTTTTAATTTTTTAATATTTTTTAAATTTTTATTATTATTTTAAATAATTTAATTTTTAAATTTAAATAATTTAAAGTTATTTATTTATTATATTTTTATTGTATTATATAATAAAGGATATAATGGTAATTTTGTCTATCAAATTTATAAGCTTAAAATAAGAAAGGGTAAAATCGTCATTTCACACCCCACTTAACTGAAAATGTCTAAGTTAGAGGAATATTCCGTTAGTTTTTAACGGAATATGCCAATTTTAAACCAAATCGTTCGTGGACGAATCATTAGGGTACCTTATCGTACACAAAATTCATTAGGGTACCTTATCGTTCGTGGACGAAACATTAGGGTACCTTATCGTAAATAACCCTTAAATATATTAGAGAATGGTTCAGTGGTACAAGGCTTTTTTTTGTGAGAACTTGAGCTCGATTCACGTTGGGAACACCCTCAATTATTTTCTTCTTTTGGTTCTGGCATATAATTAATGACTGTCACGCCCCAAATCCGGTTTTGACCGGATTCGAGATGTGAACATAAAGGATGAAGAAATAAAACAATTTAAACCCAAAACAAGTCTCAAATAACAGTTTAAAACATTCGAATAACAGCGCGAGTCACAGCTCGACAAAAGTAAATAACAAATGAGTTTAAAAGTCCAAAGATAGTACGTCTCTAGACAACTAGTCTAGGACACTCGCTAGCTCCCAAGCATCGAGCATCCAGCTAGTAAAACTCCCGCTCAAGACCTAAAACACAACAAGGTAAGGGGTGAGCTTTCGCCCAGTAGAAAAAGTAGTTAAGGTAATGAACAACGGCTCACCACCACGAGTAACGTCCAATTAGGGCATACTAGTACATCACAACTAACTGCCAAACCGGGTCTCATAATCAAACTTACAACGCACTTAAACGACCACTTACACACAATAAAACATTAACCAAACAGCAAACGTATCACACACAAAAGCAACCAGCACACGTCCCGTACCGCAGTCCCCGAACTCCGCCGGCTGTACACAACCCGACTCCATCATATCATACCGGAAGCGCACGTCGGCCTAGATATCTTCCCGGAAACATCCCCGTAGGACACATATCATCGGGGTTCCTGGAAACATCCCGAAGGGACACATATCATCGGGGTAGAAACACGACACCTAGTGCCAAACACGACTCGTAGGCCCAATACGACCCGTCGGCCCAATACGACCCGTAGGCCCAATACGACCCGTAGGCCCAATCATAACTGTCGGCCTAGATGTCGTACACCGGCATACCCCCTCGATGTAGGCATCGTACTAGAATAACACACCGGGGGACCGCGCATACGTGGGACCACATCGTCGGCCTAGGTACTACCCCACACCGGCACACCCCCTCGGTGCAGGTACCATACCGGAATACAACTCCTCTTGGAACACACATCAAGATAATGTCACGCATCGTAATGCCATGGATCAAACACGGCTCACCAAGCCCAACAATCTTACCACAATTAAACGACATGTCGGTCTATCACTCATAAGACCATATCACAACCAATGAGTCACATCATATCAGGCACGACACACTTGCCTACACATAGCAACAACATGTTACACCGAGTATAATATGTCTTGACTCTTAAACATATCGACATTAAGTCACACAACATGCATCTCAATCAAGATCAGTCATTTCAATCAGCACACAACCTAAGGCTCGACGTGACCATTCTACCAGCACGGCAATTTCCCAGAATGTTGAAAGCGGCTAAACTAGTGAATCATATCCTACATGCGATCTATGACTCGTCCGGTTATTTAGTAATTGAAAGCGGTTATTCTAGTGAATCACATCCTATATGCCAGCTAGGACCTTTCCGGTTATTATTATTACCTAATCATGCATACTAGTAACTTTCCGTAATTAAACCGGTATTCGCTACTTTCCCTACCTCAAGAAGAACACAACAGCAACGTCTCCTAGCTGCTGACGTCCGAGCTTACCTCCGGTCTTCTCGGGCGAAGTCAAAGTCTGATTTTTAACAGGTAAAAGTGATACTCAGTTCCGGTACAGTCCGAAACAGTCCTCTAATTATCATTTTAGTCCTTTAAATTCTCCATTTTAAATTATTTAAATAATTAAATAAACTACCCGACCCGAATCCGAAAACTGGACACGAATTTGACCCGAAATCGACCCGTTCCAGAACCCAGATCCGACCCTGACTCAGGCCTGACCCGGACCCGGCCCCAGTCCCGACCCAAATCCAGGTCCAGACCCGAGTCCTTACCCGATTCTAGACCTGATCCAAGAACCTGGGCCTGGCCCAAGGCCCAACCGAGATCGTGTCGTAGCCCAAGGCCCGTCTCCTGGCCCATGGCCCGTCTTGGTTCGATTCCAGTACCCTCGAGGTCACTCCGGCGAGGGTTCCATCTTGAGGAGGCGACGGACGACGGCATGCGAGCTCGGAGGAGGGACGACAGTGGCTGGGAGAGGCATCAGGACTCCTGCGAGACCGTGGTTGTGACGTTGGTGGCTGACACGCGGTCCAACGCCCTCCGTCTCAGATCTGGCGAGTGCTCGAGCTCTCGCCGACGTGCGAGCGGCAATGGCGTCCGGCCAGCCTCGTTCCAGCGAAGCTCGCCAAATTGAGCTCGGCTCCGAGGGTTTTCAGGTGGGGCGTGGTCGGAGAAGGTGAACGGGGCGATGGAGGTCACGAACTGTGCTGTTCTTCCGTCGTCGGCGTGGTTCGAGCTCGGGAAGATGAACAGAACCAGAGAAACATGGCTCAGATCCCGTTTCAGGTGACGGCGGGGTTCGATTCGCACGCGGAGGAGGGATGGTGAGGCGGCGTTGCGAGGGAGAAGAGAGGAAGAGCGAGAGAGAAGAAGAGAAAAGGAGAGAGCTGTGCGATGGATTCCTCGGGAGGCGCGCTCAAAACGAAGAAGAAAGAGGAACAGTGGCTAGGGTTCGAGGGTTAGCCGAGTTGGTCTTGGGCCTGAGCTCATGCGCATGGTGCGGGCTTGGGCCCGGTCCGGTTGACTGAACCCAATTCTGACCCGGCCCAATCTGCTTCCATTTTTTTCTTTTCTTTTTCTTTTGCATTTGATCCAAAAAAATCAACCATTTTTCCCACCAACGACGTCCCAATCAGATAATTTAAATAATAAACCTTTTAACCGGGGCTGTTTTTACGATGACCCTTCTTTTGGTTCTGACATGTAATTAATGTCTTATTATGGCTTGTTAAATCCTATTTAGACTATTTCTTTTGCCTTAATCAAATACATGGTCTACATAGGTAAAAAAAAAGTGGCAATATAAATTGTTTATTGTTCATTTTTTTAGCACAAGTTGCTAAAATTGAATTTTTTTTTGAAACGGGAAAGAAGTATTATGATCTTATCATGCTTACAAAGAGGGACCTAACAGTCCCGGATACCAGCTTTTGTCCCGATCGGCCGTGGTCCATCGGGCGCACATGGTTCCATACACATAGTCTGCTTTTTTTCGCAGATCCGAACTCAAGAGTTCTTCGATCCAACGGTTCGAAAAAGAAGGAAATAACATAATAGAAACTATCTAGCCAAAATATTATTCGCCTTAAACCAAATAGACTGAAATGAAATTTAGCCTTGATTGCGGATTCCCCGAGACTTCCCGGCTTTAGTCGTCCCGGTCTGTGGGTATAGGCCCCTGACGGTCCTTCCCACCCCGCCCTGGGGGATCATTCATCCTACGGGGGATTGTAGTCCCTCGTGATGACTTCCCGTTCCTGCACTTGCTCGGTGTTGGTTGGCAACATCTTGGGCTCCGGCTTATGACCCGTCTTAATCACCCTGGGTCTTGGTCCAACAACAGTGGTGAATCTCAGGATCCCCCGTCGGGCCAAGGTGCACTCCTTCAGATCTCCCAATCTCGGATCAGGTGTCTTCCACTTTGCCCCGATCTTTGGGTGTGAGTTTGGACGTGGGACTTCCTCCCCATGGCGTTTGGCTACCGTTGGAGTTGGGGCCAAAACCCTATCAGCAGTACCACGATTACCGTGGTTTGCATGTCCCCTATTGTTCGCGAACCTTTTAGGGTTTGCTTGTCCAGTGGAGTGAGGAGCCATGATCCCCGAGTTAGCATACCCTGGCTGATAGGTCGATGACCAGGAGAAGTAGTGCAACGAATCCCATTGGTAGGTCGGGATCGCGTTATGTTCCGGTGGGGGGACGGGGGCCAGGCCCTGATAAAAGAACCCTTGGCGCCGGATTCTTTGGTCCCAATCCGGTAGGGGGCGGCGTTTGCAGTGGCTGGCGGCGAGAGGCCGGACGGGCTCCGGTATGGGTCGGCTCCAAGGAGGCGGGTGCAACCACATCGGATCGTGGATCGCACCGTGCATGGACCACCCATGGTTATGCAGGATCAGTGTCGGGTTGGGGTGGTCGATCGTGACTGGACGAGGATGGTCGATCATGAAGGGACGAGGATGGCCCGTCGTGAAGGGGCGGGGATGGGGGTAGGTCCGGCGACTATGGTGCCCTAGAGGGAGGGCCATCATGATGGCGGCGTGAGATGGGTATAACCATGGTACTGGTGCGGAAAGGAGGAGCGACGAGGAAGGAAGACTGCAAACGATGAAGGATAGACGGTGGCTGGCAGTGGAATAGTGTCCGGCGGCGACGACGACGGCTGCGACAGTAAAACCTAAGTAAGGTAGAGAGAACCTTACTTGGAGGTAGTGGAAAGCGTTTTGTGTATAATGTTGTTAGACACATAAAAATCTAATTATAATGTCATATAATGTTTATGCTTCTCTTTTTCTCTACTTCATTATTTGTAGTAACTAATTATTAGTACCATTTCAATTTCGTGGGATATGTAGTCAGCTTTTTTTAGCAATATTTTAATTGTTATTCTTAGAATGTCATACTTCTAAACCGAGGTTTGTAAAGCCAAACAATTTTATTACTGAATCAATTTCAACAGTTGAAGAAATTCAATACGATAAATTATTAGTTATCATTCAAAGAGGAGAAATCAAATACAAACCATGTCTTAACCTAAAAACTAGAGAACTAATCTAAGCCATCAATTTTAAGAATGGATGGATGAGATGCAACTGAGTAGTTGACTTGTTGACTGCAAAAAAAAAAGCATTTTTTAGTAAGTGGTAAGGGTTTTTTTTAGTAAAACTATCATATTATTTTTTTAATCAATTCACTAATTTACTTTTTCCCGCTTCGTTTGAACTCTGATTGGCTTCAAACTTGCGCCATTAGTTTTGTTTTTTTAAGGGCTTTAAATCAAGATCAGTCATGAATATATTTTGAAGCACGAAAAAAAATTATTTCGGTGTTGATTTTTTTTAAAAAAAATCTGGGTAATTTTTATCAACACTTTGCTCTGTATTTATCAACACTTTTACACTGGTTTTATCAACACTTTACAATGGTTTTATCACCTCATTTTCCAAAACTGATCATGATTTTATCACCTCATCGCATGCTTTTTATGAATACTAGTTTCATCAACACTAAACACTAGGTTTACCATTCAATTACGTGTGTTTTATCACCCCCATCACATGTTTTTTTTTTGAAGCACACATTTTTTTATATTCCGGGGCTGGTTTTGAAAGAAATTATATATAGCTAATTTTTATCAACACTTTGCTCTGGTTTTATCAACACTCTACACTGGTTTTATCACCTCATTCTCCAAAACTGATCATGATTTTTATCATCTCATCACGTGCTTTTTATGAACAACAGTTTTATCAACACTAAAACTATGTTTATCATTAAATTACATGTGTTTTTATCACCCCATCACATATTTTTTTATCAACGCTAAACTCTAGTATATCACACTTATTATCATAATTGAACATGATTTTTATCACCTCAGTACATGTTTTTATCAACATTTAGCACTAGTTTGATACCTCCGATATAAAACATTTATTAGTGAAGATTTATCAACACTCAACATTATTTTTATCACTCCGATATACCTTTTTATTTTCGTGCTTCAAAATATATTCATGATTGATCTTGATTTAAAGCCCTTGAAAAAATAAAAATATTGGCGCAAGTTTGAAGCTAATCGGAGTTCAAACGAATCGGGAAATATTAAATTAGTGAATTGGTGAAGAAAAAAAATGGACACTTGTCCACATGGCACCATACTTTTACAATTATGCCATTGCTTGTGTGAGAAAGGATGAAATTGGCGTGAGATTTGGTGAAATTGGGGTGATGATGTGCATCATGGTGAATGTTGGATCTTATGTGTGTGTGGCTAGGATTGGTTCTCTAGTTTTTAGGTTAAGAGTGGTTTGTAGTCGATTTCACCTCATCATCCAAATGCTCAAAATGAACTAAGAAGAACTAACCTTCTAAAATGCTATTTCAACCAATTTCAAACTTACTGTTTTATGCCAGTCTTGTTATTTGTTCTACCACGATATATAATAGTCATATATTCTGATATCGATGACTTTTACTCTATACATTAATTGTCGATGGCTACCCAGTGACGGAGTTAGCTTTTTTAGTGAGGGGGCACCGAAATTTTTCATTGACAATACGTAACTGTAAAAAAGTTTGAGGGGGGGGGGGGTGTACAACTACGAAATGAAAAGGAATTAAAAGCTATTTTTGAAAAAAAAAATCAGAAAACATGTAAGAATTTGTCAAAAAAAAAACTACCTTAGGGCCCATGTGACCTCGACACTGGCTACCCCTGAAAAAACTTCATGGTTCCGCCCCTGCAGACGTCCTCTTCTGCTTTATCTCTAACACTGTCAATCTTCAATGGTTGTCTACCTTCTTGTAGTCGGCTACTCACTGGATTCGCCTCACCACTATCACCTTAATGCAAACCACAAGACTCAAATCCCCCGTGAAATCAGTTCAGACTCAGCCTCCATATTTGGAACCATAAATAGGACACATCTTCTTTCACCTTTGGTGCTGATATAGAGATCAAAATTGGAACTCGTCGTCCTTCACCCTCGTTTCCATATATCTTTCTTTTATTGGCACCATGATGTTCAATCAACTTGACCTTTCGCCTCTAAAATTCATCGCGTCCAGCTAGAAAAGACTGGGGCTGCGATATACGACCTCGCCGATTGGAGGTCACTAACGATCGGGACTTGCGCACATTCAAGTTTGGCTTTATAGTTCGAAAATGATGTTGAATAACTACAAAATATGTCCAATACCTTTTACGTGCGGCATGGAACGGTCATTCAAGCAATATGGATAACGACAAAGTTTCGATCGATCCAACATGAGTAGGTTATAGGTTAGATCTAAGGAAAATATAGGGTCAAATACATTATGGTACCCTTATGTTTGGTCCACAGACCTTTTGGTACCTTTATGTTTTTTTTATTACATTTGGGTACCCTAATGTTTGGTCCACGGACGTTTTGAGCCATTGGAGTTAAAAAGCTAACATAATTATGTGAAATGGTAGTTTTACCCTTAGGCATTTCAAATGAATTTGTCTTATGAGTTAAATGACTATTTTACCCTTCTGATTGTTAATTCGTTATTAAATATTTATAGTTATTCATTTGTGAATTTCTTAAATTATTAATAACTATTTTTAAATATATATATTGTTTTTTTAAAAAATTGATTTCATAAAATTTGAATGTTTATATTTTTTTAACGTATATATGTAAAATAAATTTTTTAATTAAATATTCCTAGTTATTCATTATTTATTTCTTAAAATTGAAATATAATTAAAATAAAATTTTAAAAATTTGATTTCTTAATTTAATATATATAAATTCATTGTCCGTATATTTTTTCATTAGTTTTTATATATTTTTATATAATGTTTGATAAAATAATTTGAGTTATTAAAACATTATTAATTCTTAAAGATAATTTTGTTAATTTTCAAATATGAATTTAAAATAATAAAAAATTAACACAAACACGAACAAATCCGATTTGAACCGTGCACAATTAACACGAACACGATTAACACCTCCTTTTGCAATCATAAATTAATTGAATCAAACCGTGCAATCACATGCATAGTCAATCCCCAATCAAAAGCTTACACAAACCCTAGATTGATGCCGAGTTCGAATTTTGAACAAAATCTGTGTCACGCCCCAATTTCAGTAAACCGAACTCGGGACGCGAACGTTTAAAATAAGAAAACACTTTGAAATTATTTCCATTAAAACACTTTACAATACCAGCTTAGTTCAACAAAATAATATTTACAGCTTAAATTACGTCCCAACACGTGGACAAAAGTACAAGGTATCCGTCACTAGACTCAAAAGACAAAACCCGGACTCCGCTCCTAGCTCCACAAGCTCCGAGAGCTCACCTAGTCCGTCCCACGAACAGTACCTGTAGGAAAAGTAGCTAGGGGTGAGCGTTCGCTCACCACCACGGATAACAAACTGACTACGGTATAATTAGCAGACAATGGCGGTAACACCAATAACGACTCAAAGACACACACACGACCAGTACTTTCCTCAACCGACTCAACACTCGGACACGCTATGTAGACCCCACACTACGATTGACGACCTCCTCCAAGACACGACTGACGACCACACAATACCAAACAAGATCACAAAGGATCGCAAACCAGCTGCTCGGTAACCAATCTCTGTCTCTCGCCCTTTACCGATCATAGACGTGGTCAGGCGGTCGACCTGTCGCGCAACTTCTCCCGATCCCAGTCGCGAGGCTAACCCACAACCTCTCCGCTTCACCCGATCCCAGTCGGGTGGTTAGCCACACCCGCGCGTCCTTCCCCCGATCCCAGTCGGGGAGCTAGCCCACAACCTCTCCACTTCTCCCGATCCCAGTCGGGAGGCTAGCTACACCACACAACCTCCACCAGTAACAAGTAACCAAACACAATCACAAACAAGTTCAAACAGATAGTGACGACACTGGTGACAACTCCACAGGCACTCAAGGCCAACAAGACACCAACAACCAAACACAGGTTCAACAACCCTACGGCCCTCATGGCCGCCCAAGACACCAACGGTAAAGTACGGGTTCACAACCCCACGGGCACTCACGGCCACCCAAAACACCGAAACGACAACACGGGCTCTCATGGCCACCCAAGACTCAACAATAATTAACACGGGCTCTCAAGGCCACCCAAACTCGACAATAAATAACACGGGCTCTCAAGGCCACCCAACTCAACAACAAATAACACGGGCTCTCAAGGCCACCCAAACGCAACAACAAATAACACGGGCTCTCAAGGCCACTCAAACTCAATCAACAAATAACGCACAACAACCTCCGGGCATGGTCATATGCCTCCAGTAAATCAGTTAACGCTAAGTTCTCTGCTCCTACGACACTACTAAGTGTCACATGCATTTCCAGTATTCGCTACGTTCCCGTATCATGCATTTCTAATATTTGATAACCTAAGTAACCCACGACACCCCGGTGTCACATGCAATTCTACAGTTAACTTTCCCTAGTCAGGGCCGAGATCCGGCTACTTTTCCCTACCTCAACCGAAGAGCACCCGCTACGCTTCCTAGCTGCTGACGTTCTGGATCGCTACCTCCGGGCTTCACTTCGATCGAAGCCGGACGCTAAAGATAACACGAAAGCCATAAATTAGCGACGGTTCTCAGGTTAATTTAAAGGTCACGATTAATCCAGTTTAAAACCGACAGTTGTCCTTTAAACTAGAGCGGGATAAAAGTGGGGTCATGGCGAATCAGGTTTGAGTACCCGTGCACCGAAACCGGTGCATGTTTCCGAGGCACGGTCCCAATGCACGAATCCCGAGGTCCGATTCAGCGGTTCGCTTTTGTTCCTTTCTAAACCCAATAAGTAGTCCATTTTAACCAGAGTTCCATCTTCGTTTAACTGCTCAAATTCCGTTTTAAATCGAACTGATTTTACTTCCCTTTTATTGCCAAATCTGTTTCTGATCCGATCTTTTGAGCCCAAAATGATTTAAGTTCGGTTTTTGAACAACCGTCCCTAAATCCCGTTTAACAAAATTTGATTCTCTACTCCTAGATTTACAACCGTTTTTAAAACCAAATTGCTTGTAATTCCTTTTATTTTAAATCCTTTTTCCTTTTTCCTCAAATTCTGATTTTTCGTTTTACAATTCCTTCTTTCCAAAACCCTTGATTTTGATTCCAACGCATTGGTTTCGTTCCACACAACAAGATTCAGATCTAAAACCAAAAAAAGAATAACCTTTAAATCAATTACGTTTTATTTCTTTTTCTTTGTTTGTTACACCAAATCAGATCCAAGAGCAGTTTCGATAACAACACTATAGGAAAAGGGTTCGATTTTAATCCGGCCGACCAGGGTCGCCCGGTGGTAGGGGCTAACCGTAGGAGGAACAGCAAGGGCGGCGGTGCACGGCGGGACCGTTCTCGACTCAGATCCGGACGGCCCCGGTGGCTCTGTCCCGGAGCTGTCGAACGCATCGGCGAGGGAGGAGAAGACGAAGGAGAGGACGGCGGAGGATACGGTCTCAGATCCGGACGGCTCGGTGTCCCGTCCCGGATCTGGTGAGCTCGCCGGCGAGACAGGCCCGAGAGAGGGAGGTGCTCGGCGACGGGAAGCCAGACGGTGAAGGAAGAGGGCTCGGTGGGTGGCGCCGTGGCTGGACGGAGACGGTCGAGAGGTGAGGGAGTGGGTGGTGGGGGACGGCGTGACGACGAGGGCGGGAGGTGCTGGTCGGAGACGTCGCCGGCGATGGCGTGAGGAGAGTGGAGCTTCGGGAACCAGAGAGAGAGAGGGAAGAGGGAAGGGGAGGTGGTGGTCGCCGTGGTTGAACGGGGGTCGGAGACGGCGAGGAAGGGGAGGTCGGCGTGGGGTTCGAAGAAGACGAAGACGGCGTGAGAGAGGGAGGGAGGTGGTCTGCGCGAAGAAGGAAGGGGGATTTAGGGTTTCAGACCCCAAACTTCGGTTTTTATACTGAAGCCTCAGTTGGGCTTGGCAGCGTTTGGGCCTCAGTCGGGCCTGAGCTTCCACGGCCCAACAAGAGGAAAAGGCTGGGTCTGGCCTGACCTGCTGGGCGGGTTGCTGGTCGGGTCCGGTCCGACCCGACCCGACCCAATAGTTTTTTTTTTGAAGCAGTCTTCACAATCTGAATCCCTAATTAATCCCTAATCTGATGAACAAAATCGAAACCTTATGGTGGGAGTTATAAAACCCCAATCAATCCATAATCAAGATGAATGAAACCCTAATCAAATTTTCAGAAACCCCAATTAATCCCCAATCAAGATTAACCAGAGGAGAGAGATGGCAATTGTGAAATAAAAAATCATATGGTGGGAGGACGAGGATGCTGGAGACGATGACCGTGAAGCAGATCTGTAACGGCCCGAACTCAAGACTGCAAAGCCACGACGACGACGACAGGTTTCATCTGACCGTGACGACTTCGTCTTCTCAACGCCTGCGTGGTTCTCGTCTTCTCAACGCTGCATATCTAGATTTCTGGCGATGGATGAAAATCTGAAACTAGGTTCGCTAGAGCACAGAACTGGGTTGTTGTGGCTTTGCTGGACGAGCTTCATCTCAGCTTCACTGGCTCTTCACGACGAAGACGAGCTTCGTCCGGGCTTCATCTAGGCTCGTGCCCTAAACTCGCTTCCTTCAAGTTACCCCTCCTTCCTCCGCCACGGTGATCTACTTCCACACACCACGTGAGCTCAATAGCTAGAGAAGACGATGAACCCACATGGTCGGAGAAGATGAAGAACACATGGGTTAGAAGACGATGACGGTGGTGAAGAGGCGAGGAGGAGAGTATATCCGTATATGGATTAGGTTAGATAAGAGTTATGGTGAGGGTTAGATGATGATGTAGATAGATTATGTTGTGAGGGTTAGATAGATAAGTTGTGGGTTATATTCAATTTTAGTTTTTAGTTTTTTATTTAATTTATTCCCTGAAAATATTTTATTTAATTAATTAATTATTTTACTGTTTATTCTTTTAATTTGATTAAATATTTATTTATTGTATTATAATTGAGGGTATAATGGTAATTTTATGTATAAAACTGATAAGGTTAAATTGAGAAAGGGCTTAATCGTCATTTCACACCCCACTTAACTGCACATGGGGTCACATGACTAATTTAGAGGAATATTCCGTTAATTTTTTTAACCGAATATGCTAATTTCGTACGTGGACCAAACATTAAGGTACCCAAATGTAATAAAAACATAAGGGTATCAAAAGGTCTGTGGACCGAACATAAGGGTATCATAATGGATTTAACCCGAAAATATAGGTTAGACTTGTTACACCTATTCTAGCTATGTATTTACTAAAAGTGGTGAACTGTCAAGATGGTTGTTGTATGCACTTAATGAGTAGTTTATGAGGTGATGGAGGAGTTCTAAGAGGGGGAGAAGGAGAACCAAAGCACACTTATGATAACATACTAAACATGTAGAGACTAGAGAGCTATGAATGTAACGTAGATCAACACAAATGAAGGTAATGATATCATGTGATGATGGTGTGGTATTTTACTAAGTTTCACGATGGTCTCAAGACTCGACTCAAGTAAGGATGGATAATCCCAAAAAAACCCGCGCAAACCACCTCTGGTATTCCTAAACATAGAATATACCAACTATCCGTGGATTGACAAATCCCCGACACTTAGAGGAAATATCGTAAACCCCTAAGGCCTTAATATCTCCTTACCTAACTAATTATATACTACCCAAGATTACTGTTAAAGAGGTAGTAATCCTTGGTATGTGGCATCACCTAGAATGCACCTCGCCTTCCTATAATGACCACTCTAAGGAGTCTACGAACAATTATCACAATTTCAATTAATAAGTCGGTTATATTGCATGAATGGAGTTACGACTTGGTCTAAGGTTCATTCATTTTCGATTTTGGAAAACCGCCTCCTAATTAATCTAGAGGTCAAATATTTCACACCCACTATCATTTCCCTTCCTAGGTGCTTACTCTAATTAATAAAACATATATTCAATTAATTAAGCATACATTCAACAAATCAAGTCTTCTATCTTGGTTCATAGTTTAACAAAGTCAATTTGTGAAATTGGCTTCCAAAAATATCAATTCATACAGTTAATTGTGCAATCAAACTATTAAGGGTTATTTACATTGAACAACCCAAACATTTACACGTTTCAAGGATGCCTAAGCTCGTGGTCGGAGAGAGAGAGAGAGAGAGAGAGAGAGAAGAGCACGACTCATCGTCGCCTTTTCTTCCCCATGTGAAGACGAAGAAGAAACGTGAATCAAGAAGAGATGAAATTGTGTGTTTGTGTTATACGTAGATGAAGACGATAACGAGATGAATATATAGAAACTGTGTTTGTGTATGGATAGATAAGGTTGTGATTGTGGTGTAGATAGATTAAGTTTAATTTATAGATAGATTAAGTATATTATTTTTTGATAAATAAGTAAAAAAATCAAATTTATTATATCATTTTGGGTTAAATACATTATGAACCTTATGTTCGGTGCACAAACCTTTTGGTACCATTATGATTTTTTATTCCATTTTGGTACCCTTAATATTTGGTCCACGGACGTTTTGAGCCACTGGAGTTAAAAAAACTAACAGAAGAAAGTTAAATGACAATTATACCCTTTAGCATTTCAAATGAAGTTGTCTTATGAGTTAAAAGACTATTCTGCCCTTCTGATAATTCATTCTTTAATAATTCCTTATAAATTATAATAATTCACTAATACTTTAATTAATTCATAATAACATCATAATTTTTTTAATACTTAAAAAAAATTAAATTTTATTAATTTTGATAATATTTTTCTTTATTTTTAATTTTTTTAAAATTTTCCTATTTTTTATTAATTCTTCTAAAAAAGTAATATTATTTACTTCTAATAATTCTTTTTTAAAAAAATATTTTTTCTAATAATTTTTAAAACTCTTTCTTTTAATAATTATGTTTTCTAAAAACTATTTTGTCTAATAATGCTTTATTTTTTCTAAGTTTTTTTGTAGCGAAATTACATTGTTCGACCTTGTAGTCCTTTCTTCCAAATCCCAGACATGCAAACCCAATTTCAATATTCAACACGATTTCAAATTCCAAATTGAACACGATGAATAAAAAAATCCACATGAAATGGAAATTTCCTAAATCGAAATGGCATAAGAAATACATCTTGAAACAATGATGTTTGGCTCACAATTGTAGCAACCTTAGAACTAATCGGACTGAGAGGCCCGAGCATCATCGGACCTTCTAAGATCTGGTGGCCGTCAAGACGAAGCAGGCGCGACCAG
Organism: Erodium maritimum; assembly: GCA_963921825.1. Lineage (NCBI taxonomy): Eukaryota > Viridiplantae > Streptophyta > Magnoliopsida > Geraniales > Geraniaceae > Erodium > Erodium maritimum. Next base: position 20,994,010 of record OY997592.1, on the reverse strand, counting down.
TGGAAGAGGGTTTCAGAGAGCAACTGTGAGTGTTCAGAGACAAGAAGAGAGGCAAAGGGGACCGAGATCTGGAACTAGGTTCGATCCTGCTCGCGTTCTTCCTTGTTCTTCATATCTGAGACGGTGGAGACGTGAGCTCGTCGGCTCGCTGTGATTGTTCGTTCTCTGTGGACGGTGATTCCAGATTTAAAATGAAGAGACCTTCTGCGGTTCCAGATGAAGGTAAAGAGTTCTTTTTGCCGTAAAGACCTTCTTCGTCTTCACGATGGTTGGACCAAGGGCGACGACGAGTTCAGATCTAAGAATCGGTGTTCAAATTCTACAGCTGGAAGATACCTAACAATTTGGTTGTTTTCGAGATCGATGTGGGTAATCCGCCAGCAATTCCCGAGCAAGTTCGGGATCTCGCCGGAGAGTTGATGATGTTGAGCTGCAATTTCTGAAGCGGAGGAGATGAAGTCGAAGCGAAGGAGATGAAGTTGAAGCGAAGAGGTGTAGGTTAGTGAAGCGATGAAGTTGAAGCTGCAAATAGGTTTAGTTCAGATACATAAAAGTTAGTTTAGATACATAAAATGAAATTTAATTAGTTACATATTAAATATTGTTTCTTTTATTAATTAATTTATAATTAAAAAAAGGGTTAGAATGGTAATTTCATTTTCATTATTAATTATTTTTTGTTATAAAATGAGGGTATTATGATACTTTTCCTTTTTTAAATTCATAAGGTTAAAATGGATAGGGGGAAATCGTCATTTCATAGCTTGTTGCCAATCATGGTCTGATAGTGCCTCACTAGTAGCTGTAGGGATAGAAACATTAGAAAAAGTGAAAACAAAGGCATAATACGATGGACATAAATGATGGTAGATAAGAAATGAATAAATAGGATGAGGATTACGTGCAGAGGAAGTACCACGTCGAAGAAAATGAGGCTCTTCAATGACCGGAGGCAGAATCGCGATAGGTTGAGGTGTTGAAGAAGGAGATGAGTGCACTGAATCATCAATATGGCATGAAACTGAAGGAACATGTGGATGTTGAGAATAAAAATGAAAAGGAGGTGATGCAATTATGGAATTGGGAAAGGACATGACTGATAAAACATGTAATATCTCACAAACATCGGTAGAGATAAAATAATCATTAGTAGTGGATGAATAACATTTATACCCTTTTTGGAGGCGTGAGTATCCCAAGAAAACACACTTAATAGCTTTTTCCAACAACTTATCATGACCTGGAGTTGTATCATGAGCAAAACAAGTACACCCAAACAGACAAAGTGGAAGAGAGTATAATGACCTCTCCATAAATACAATAGAAAAAGGGACTTGATCTTGTAAACGGATGATGGCATACGATTTATCAAATAACCTACAGTAAGGACAACATCAGCTCATAAACGACGGGGCACATGATGGTGAATGATAAGACTACATGCATTTTCAACAAGATATCGATTTTTGTGTTATGCAACCCCATTTTGTTGAGGGGTTGATGGACAGGAAGATTGGTGAAGAATGCCATGAGAACGCCTAAACTATGTATAAGATGCTGCGAAATATTCTTTAGCATCATCACTGCGTAAAACACGTATGCCAACATTCAATTGAGTTTGGATTTCAACAAAAAAATCCTATAAAATGGAAAATAACTCATAACGGTTTTTCATTTAAAATAATCAAGTGCATAAAGAGTAATCTTCAATAAAGGTAACAAAATATCAATAACCTAATATATAAGGAATACGACTTGGACCCCAAACATCATTGTGAACTAATTCAAAGAGACAAGATGCTTGATTATTCATGTGTATATGATTAGAACTAGGAGTTTGTTTTCCTAACTGGCAAGACTCACACTCTAACGTAGATAAATGAGAAAGACTTGTTACTAAACATTTAAGTTTAGAGAGATTAGGATGACCCAAATGACCAAGGATGGTAAGCAGGGACTCAATAGAGAGGTGAAAGCCATTGAAGATGTTTTTGGTTGGAGATAATATAATCCTTGAGACTCATATCCTTCTGCCATCACTTATCATGTACCGCGGTCCTGCACAAATACAAAATCAGCATCAAAGGTGAGAGTACAATTAAGAGCTCGAGTAATTCGAGATATAGAGATGGGATAAAATAGACTATTATGGACGAAACATATAGATTCTAAAGGTAAGGACGATAAGGATTTCGCGGAACCAGCTCCTTCCGCTCGGGATAAAGACCCATCTGCAAGAGTAATACCCGAGATATTTGAAGAAGTAGAGATATGAGTAAGAAGATCTTGGTTACCATAAATATGATTTGAAGCAACAAAATCAAGTACCCAAGGGTATGAAAGTGAAGGATGCCTTAAGCAAGGAATGAAAATACTAGTCCAACCATTAGCATTATGATGAAGTGAAGATGTATGCAGGGAAAACCGAAGTCGCAAAATAGTCCTCGTACTCAACACTAGTGAGAACAATAAAGGGGGATGCTTGCCCGTGAAGGGCGGGCAGGTCTTGTGCAGCATAAACAACTCTAGGAGGATAACCACGTAACTCATAGCATATCTCCTTAGTATGTCCCATCTTGTGACAATGACTATATTTAACATCTTTGTGTTGGTAAGAACCATCTTGTCCTCCTCAACGACCTCCACTACCACCACGACCTCTCATAGGGGAAGAGTTTGGAGTATGTTGATAGGTAAGAGCGGAGGTGTCCAATGCAGTAGGAACCTCATGTGTGATGATAGTAGAGGAAACGCGCAATATGCAGGCAGAAAAATCCTGTAACGTAGGGATAGCAGCAATGGCCTAGATTTAGTCATGAACAAAGGACAATTCGGGACTCATAGTAGTAAGCCTCAACACCATGAACAAATGAACAATGTATCGCTTTGGGCCAATTAGACTTCTTTGTCATCAGTAATTGGTAAAAGTGCATTAAATTCTTCCTTCAACGACTATAATCGACCAATGAATTGTGTCGTATCGAGTCTAGATTGCTTCAGCTGAACTATATTAGAAATCATAGAATCAAATTGTTGAATGTCATTAGTGTATAAGGCTTTAGCCTTGTTCCACACTTGGACGCATGTACGATATGCTTTATAGATAGAGTATAGTTGAGGATCAATTGATTCCCACAATATAGTGACCAATAAGGCCTCAATTTTCTTCCATTGAGCATGTGTATCTTTTCCAATATCGTCACTACACTTAGTGAGATGATTTTTGAGTCATTGGCCCATAAACCACAATTCAATATAAACATCTCATGATGTATAATTGGAGCTACCCTCGAGTTTCTACGTTGTAATAATGGGAGGGATAAGAAACAAATGGAACATATTATCGTTGAGATCTGACATACTAGTATATCAAAAACGCGAGTGTAAAAGCAGTCCAATACAAGGAACCAGAGAACCTGGTAAAGTAGGTTTGGCAGTCTAGTAGTGACGGCGTGTGGGTGGTCCGACGACAGTGATTCTTCAACGGTTTTATAGATCAGAGGCCGCTGGTTTTGATGGTGTCGTATGTGAGAATCAACGACGACCGGAACTCTACAGATCGGAGAAAAGGTAGCGGCTGCCACGACAAACGAGCGGCGGGTGGAGGCGCATGCGGTAGCTGGTGGTGGCCCGATTTCGGGGTTGGTGTCGTAGGAGGCTCTTCTGTCCACGGGTGGGGGAATTGAGATGATTCCGGAGTTGAATCGAGACTTTTCCGGACCAAAGTCACTGTTCAAGTTCGAAATCACTATAAAGCTATGATACCATGATAAGTTCGAAATATCAAAGTATTATTAATAATGATTTGTGTTGAATGCATAGGGAGAAGCTCTTTTATATAGGGTCGAAACCTACACAACTTAGAAAATAAATTAGCTTAACTAGCTAATATAAAATAGAGCATATACGAATACTCAAACTTCTAACACACTTTAATTTTTTGACCAGTTTTATGATAAAGCACATCATATATAAGGATGTTCGCAGATGACTTTTGGTTCTTTCTTGTATAAGTTCTACAATCAATAAGGTTGTGTTGAGGTAACCGATCTTATTAGTATGAGTAGACATAATAATCAACATGTAATTGTTTTAGTTAAGTTTGATATATTCTCGAGTATGTCAAATTCGAGGTTGTTGGACATTTAAGGAGTAAGTTTTCTGATTGGAATACTAAAGAGAGTTAATGTAAGAATGTACATCAAAAATTCGTATTTTAGTTGCCTCTTCTTTATACTCGATCAGAATCATTATTGAGATATCTTACTTTTCCCTTCAAAATACAAAATATAGTAGAAGTGAGTTTTGATATAGTAAATGGATAATTACACTTTACAATACTCTTTTTTTAGCATATGGGAGAATTTATTGATTAAAACTAAAAGTACAGACGCAAACCAGAAGAAACAACTGACCAAACGTAAAAATACAATATAATGAACGAAATAAAAGGATGAGACTTGAGTCATAACTCGTAGGTACCAAACGCTAACCTTATAACAAGATACCCGGTTAATCTAGGGAGAAACTAGCGGTTGACCAACTCCACATGAATGGCTACATAATTGTAGCGCATAGTACTCATTATCTGACTCAACCTAAAACTGCCAGTGACGAATGATCTGGACCGTTTGAGGGGATAACGGGCATCCATGGAGAACATCAGATAATATGGGGAGGGGTCGTTGAGCTTGCACAAACATTGGTAGGGTGAGGTGTGCATCCCCATATGCGCCTCAATGCTTAGTATCCCATTCATTGTCTTGGGCGAGGCTGCTCTACAGTCCTCGTTTTGGAGATTCATAGGTAAGTCGGTGCCCTAGCCCTTGGCATGTGCAATTTCCTCGAGCACACGAGAAGCATCTCTTGGTTAGGTAGGGGATCTTGTGTTGCATCAGATTCACTTGGTCTTGTGGCCTCTAGGGCATGAGACGGCGGTACCGAGTAAAGGCACACCTGCTTCCATCACTACAGACGTGTTGTCGTGGTAGGCAGGAGATCTTGGGGTTTTATCCCGATCCTCTGCCCCATCGGGGCGAAAGGGCAACGCTCGGTCGACCAAACAACTAGCGGGGAGGCCCACATCATGCCTTTCCTATCCAAAGCGGCCGATATCGATGGGTGTGGCATGTGGTAGACGTTCTCAACTTGGAACATGATAGAGGCATCTCCGATCCCATGTCGTCCCATCCGATGAAACCTTCTTCGTGGGGGCCTGTGGAGGGAATCTTCGGACGATAAAGCGGTTGATCATGTAGGGTGGCCAGGCCGAGTTCCCTAATGATGGAACTATTGTTAGCATGCCGAGGGACATGAACGATGCTCCAGTGCTTCCTCCCCTCTGATATGGGTAGGCCAAGTCGTGTTCAATTGCACCAGCGGTGGCTATGGCTGATCGAGTTATTGATGGGGAAAGGTGTACGTACATGAGATCCGAAGGAGGAATTCCAATAGGAATAAGCACCTCGCGGCCCTAGTCCGACGTGTTAGTTTTGTGCCATAGGCCAATCTTTTCATGTATGACATTATCATTTATTAATACATTGGCACTTTCATTATCATTTTGTTAAATGTTAATTGTGCGAATAATCGACTCTTTCTAAGATCATCAAATACGCGACTTGATAGTAAAACTCTTAGAAGAAAAAGAGTATTATTCCAATAATCGATGGTCTTACCGATATACCAAGACTAGTATGATGTTGGCTGATGATCACGTGTTACTGATCATTCATATTGGATATGAAGTCAAATCATAGATGTCATTTAGGAAAATGGTATTGGATGACCCATTGTGAGAATACTACATAGAAACTGTCATGAGTATTTCTCGGTACCGTAATATGACTTAAGTCCTTTGACTTTATAGTCGTCTGGGATTTCTACATAGGTGGTTGTATGTCTTGACACAGTTCAACGTTGTCTTTAATCGGGCAACAATAAAGATTGTTGTTGAATACATGATTGTCTATATGAGGAATGTGAGCGACCGATAAGGTATTTGTCACTCATGTAAATATGAGAGATATCGTTTGGACCCCTTGATAAGTGAGACTACAGAAATGCATGGCCATGCGAATCGATAATGAGTTATCTCTTGCAGTCTACTTAAGATCAAGAAACTAACGATCAAATAAAATAAAGATGATGATCCTATGCCTTATATTCAATCAAGATATCGATGATAAAGGGATTAAGATATTAACGGTAAAAGGTTAAATCAGATTGACGATCTTCATACAACTTTCGGAAGCCATAATGCATTGCTAGAGGCCAATTATGACATGTGGACGAAACGGGGATTTCGGGCTCACTGCCAACATTGTATGAGCCTACAGGGTCACACACAACAACAAGCCCAAAATCGAGTTGGACTATAGAAGCCAATTAAGTAAATATAATTATATTATATTTGATATAATATAAATTTATTCATTACTTGTTTTCTAATTACTAATATAAGGAAATTAGATTAGGTAATTATATGAAGAAGACAAAATGAAATAAATATATATATATAGGATAACAATCACATACAAACTTGTATCTTTCGTCAGAACGTAGAACTATCAATCTGGACCCTTGGATCGTAGAATTAATGGCCCAGATTTAATGCATATCTTTTAATACCTTTTTAATTAATGCATATCTTGTAATTGATTTCGTAATCAATCACCACCACCCCTGAATTTCGGTGGCCATCCGATCTGAATAATCAATGACCCATATTAGTTCTACGTTCTGACCCGAAATAGGGTTTGTATTTGATTGTTCCCCTATATATATATATATATATATATATATATATATATATATATATAGGTTATCTATCCAGTAAAAACCACTCTTATCGTGCAAACTACGAACCAATCTAAGCCACAGGATGCGATCAAAGTAACGTCAGTAGAACGCCCCAGATGCTGACACGTGGTGCGCGCGCTGCTGGTGCGCGCGTGCACCAGCAGCGCGCGCGCACAGTGTTGGTGCACGCGCGCACGGTGCTGATAGTTTACATAGCACATTGCTGATAGTTTAGTACAAATGTAACCTATCAGCACTTTTGTACTAAACTATCAGCACCGTGCTATGCAAACTATTAGCACTTTGCGCGCGCGCGCCCACGTGTCAGCATCTGGTGAGTTCGTAGTTTGCACAATAAGGTGCGGTGTTTTATATATTTAATTGCCCACGTGTCAGCATCTGGTGCGCTCTGCTGACATTACTTTAGGGGGATCCTATGGCTCAGATTGGTTCGTAGTTTGCACAATAAGGGGTGGTTTGTACCTGATACCAACTATATATATATTATTTTATAATTAAACTAATACCTTTTGAATTTTAGAAATTCAAATGATTATTTTTGAACTCCACTACTCTTAAAACATCCCCACGTATATGATTTCGTAACCCACTTTGTATTTTCGAAATTAGATATAGTGGTTACGTTTTTGAGAGAGGGTGGGGAGAAAAACAAAGAGAAAAGGAAAAAGAAAACAAGAGAGAATTCTTATGATTTTTGGTGCTAATACACACAGATTGGGGGAAAGCTTGTTGGTGTGGATACCTGAAGAGGATAAATTCCTTTGAACACGTCTCGATATCGTCAAGCATTCAAAGTGTTCTTGGTCCCTGTCTCGAACCAGGCTCGGAACTGCAAGAGGTATTTTTCGTTTAATTTTCGTATGTCAGTTTATTCAGAATTACATGGATCCTAAGGATTTTCTAGGGCTTTTTATTATTTCCGCTGCGTTTTTTGCAACCTAGAATCCTTCACGACGATCATTGGGTACGATGGCGGCTTGGGTCGTTGAATCCCTTTTAGTCGCATCTTGTAGAGGTATGATGGGGGCGGTTCCATCGGCCCCGACTAAGTGGGTGAAGAAACAGGAAGAATTGGTGTGTGTCGCGAACAGGGTAGGGGAAGAGGTGGACGATCTCTCTTCTTCTTCTGTCGGACTGGTTATATAAAGTCTTGAGATGTGGCCGACGGTATGACATTGGTGGAGGATGGCAACACGTGGATGGGGAGCGGCGCAACATTGATGGCGGTGGTTGGGAGTCGAGACTCGGTATGAATGGCGGAAAACATGAGGGTGGCGTGCTGGTCAGGTTAGGTTAGGGTAGTGAGGGTTGGATTCTCGGTAAAGCCAACACAAATGCGAGTACTGACGACGACGCGATGAAAGGTAGAGACGGGGAGAAGAAGCATGAAACCCTAGAGACACGAAAAAAAATACACTTCACACTACTTAAGAAGGCACATTATTCACATAATTACATTGAATTCAAAAGCTTGCTTGAATGATCCTTAAATTATTTTTAGTTTTTTTTACTCGAGGTTGTTAATTTTCCTTCTGAAAATATAAAAAAATCCATAAACCCTTTTCATAAATTTGAATTTTCAGAACTCTGACATTGGTTTATAAAGACATGAACTTTGTGAAATTTCAAAACTATCTCCATCTCCATTAGCTTTCAAAATTTTCGTTCACTTCTTTTTATTAACTTATTTTTATTAAATTTCATTAAAATCATTTATTTTATTAATTTCCCAAATGTCATTATTTTCATAAACTTTTTATTTTTAGTTTTCACTAATTCACTTTTATATATTTCTAATATTTTTAATTCTGGTTACTTCTTTAATTTTTATAATTTTCAATAATTACTTATATATATATATATATATTTTTTTACTTTCATTCATTCTAAAACTTGAGAAAGACAGAGATTTGTTTTTTTTTTTGTGACAACATAACCCTGAAATCTCACCCAATGAGATATGTATATGCTTCATTGTCTTTAGTCTGCAATGCCCTCAAAATCCCGATGGTCTATTGTTTTGTGCACATAGGAAGCTCATAGACATCTCACGCATCAAATATGCCCTCAACATGTTTGTTTTAATCCGGATTGCATTGGATCAATTATTTACATAACCAGACAATTGTCGTCTATTATAAGTAATCTGGTTTCTATCTCAATCATGCTTATCGATAAGGAGAGGAGATTTGATACCAACGATTCGTGTCTCAATTGTACTCGTCGGAGAATATTGACGAAAAAGAGGAGGATAAAAGGATATGAGTGACAACTACAAATAAGAAGAGTAAGATATATAAAGAGTAATACAATTAGAGTTTAGAGTAATAAGAGATAATTTTGTCATTTTCTACAAGATAAATTTCATGTATTTTTAATAATGATCATTTTCCGTAGAAAAAAGAGAAGAAAAAATTAACAAAACAGATTAACTTAAAAATTAACCTAGTCCACGATTTCGTGTGCTCTCCTCTCTAGAAAGTTTTCTAGCCTTAACCTAACCTAACACTCTGCTACCACACCACCGACAACTCCACCAATAAGGCTTCCCGTACCTCCACCCATGCGAATGAAGGGGTACTCATCTACCGGACATGCATGCTACCATGTCCATACTTCGAAGTCGTCAGACCCTTTAAAACAAGGAAGAAGAGTAAACCAAAGCCATCATGTAATAACCACTCCCGGTCAACGCCAGTCAAACCTGCGAAAAACAGGAAAAATTTAAATTTTTAAGACTGACAGTTAAGTGAACCTAAAATGACCCTTAGTGTCATACCGGACTTAATTTGACCCCGTTATTGACCCAAGTGAGTTCCGGGGGACTCAGGGCAACTTTCTGATCAATTTGGGAAATGTTGACTTTTCGCTGAAAAGTCAACCGAGCGACGTTTTGGTCCATTCGAGGACCGTTTTGGATCCAAAAAGCTTAACCGTCGTCGTAGCGGTCTTAGTTGAGCCGTTTCCTTGTAGCCCGTCCAGTTTCGTAATTTCTTGGGAAAAGTGCCCGTTCGGGGCCCGAAACGTCCGTTTTTCGCGAAACTGATTGGAAAACATCAACTAGATATCTTCCAAAAGGTGTGGGACCCACCTCGCCACTTGTCCAATTAGTGGTGGTGTTAGTTTTGGGGGGGGGGGGGGAATGAATGGATGGGAGTGTGGCCGGCCATGTGTGGGTTAAAAGAGAGAAATAGGTTTTGTTGTTAGTTTAATTAAATTAGAAAGAGAGAAGAGAGAGTTTAGAGAGAGAAGAAGAAGAAGAAGAGAGAGAGAAGGAGAAAGGTTAGGGTTTGGAGGAGAATCAAGCCCTTGGATCGTCTTGAAGCAAAGAGCAATCCCGTTCCCCTCATCCTCCTCTACGGTAATACCCAAACCGATTCTCGTTTTGATTATTTTGGAAAGCTAGGGTTTTGTTAAAACGAATGATTTAGGGTTGTGTGGAGGTTGGGGAGGTGTTGGAGACGTTTTAGAGGTGTTTTGGGGTTTAATTTCACGTTTTCCGGTGACCGGAGGCTCGGGAGGAGCTCCGGCCACCGTGGGTGGTGGCTGGCCGGAGCTGGCACCAGCCACCACATGGTGGCTGAACCCCTCCCCTTAAACCTTAGGGCTCGGCCAAGTAGTGTGGGTGGGGCCCACGTGCTCGGGTGCTCGGGTTTTATCGTTCGGGTGGTTTAAAACGTTCCCCGGACCATTTACCCTTAATCGAATCGAAATTTGGAATTAAATTGGAGAAGTTGTATTTTATCGGGTTTAGAAACTTTAAACGTCATTTAATTGACTCGGGAGTCGGAATTAAATTCGGTCAAGTACATTGGGACCCTTGAATTATTCTAAGACCGTAGAAACGAAAACGGGAACTTTTGGAGCCCCGGAAGGGCATTTACTAAACCCGGGCAGATTCGCCATGTCGGGCGAATCGGGCCTTGACGGGTCTCTTATCGACAATGTCGAGTAATTGGGAAGTTTGGGAGTGATCGACATTGTCGGGGTTAAGTTTGGGCATCGAGTTTAATGATTTTCAGTTTATTCCTGCAAGTTGTTAAGTGCCTTTAAATTGTGTTCTTTTAGATCGTGCCACGGACCGAGGCAAGGGAAAGTTGGGTGAGTGACTGAGATCATCACCAGAGCTCGTGGTTGGCTTTTGGGAGAACACGCACGAGGTAGGGAAAAGTAGCCGGATCTCGGCCCTGACTAGGGAAAGTTAACTGTAGAATTGCATGTGACACCGGGGTGTCGTGGGTTATTTAGGTTATTGAATATTAGAAAAGCATGTTACAGGAACTTAGTAATTATTGGAAAGGCATGTGACACTTAGTAGTGTCGTAGGAGCAGAGAACTTAGCGTTATTAGAATTACTGGAGGCATATGACCATGCCCAGAGGTTGTTTGTGAACTTATCGATATTAGGAGTACTGGAGGCATATGATCATGCCCGGAGGTTGTTTGAGAAACTGTTGATATTAGGACTGTTGGAGGCTTGGGTTAAGCCGGAGGTTGTTTGTTTATTTGGTGTCTTGGGTGGCCGTGAGAGCCCGTGTTTTATTATCGAGTTTTGGGTGACCTTGAGAGCCCGTGTTTTATTATCGAGTTTTGGGTGGCCTTGAGAGCCCGTATTATTATTGTTGAGTCTTGGGTGGCCATAAGAGCCCGTGTTGTTATTCGCGTTTGGGTGGCCATGAGAGCCCGTATTATTATTGTTGAGTCTTGGGTGGCCATGAGAGCCCGTGTTGTTATTCGCGTTTGGGTGGCCATGAGAGCCCGTACTTCACTGTTGGTGTTTTAGCTAGCTTACGAGTTAGAGTCTCGGTAAGTTGCAAGCGTGTTTTATTGTTGATTTTTGGGTGGCCATGAGTGCCCGTGGGGTTGTTGAACCCGTGTCTTTACCTTTGGTGTTTTGGGCGGTCTTGAGAGTCGTGTACTAAGGTTGGTGTCTTTGGCTGGCCTGACCGAGTTAGGGTCTTGGGGGGGGGGGGGGGGGGGGGGGGGGGGGGTTGCAAGCTTTCTTTAGCTGGCTTGCGAGTTAGAGTCTCGGTAAGTTGCAAGCGTGTTTTATGGTGTGTCTTGGGAGGCCGTGAGTGCCTGTGGGGCAGTTGAGTCCGTGTCTTACGGTTGGTGTGTCTTGGGAGGCCGTGAGTGCCTGTGGGGCTGTTGAGTACGAGTTTTACTGTTGGTGTCTTGGTGGCCATGAGTGCCTATGAGTGTTGAACCTGTGTTGTTACTGGTTGTTGAACTTGCTTGTGATTGTGATTGTGTTTGTGGTTACTTGAGGTTGGGGGCCCGCTTCATGAAACGGGGGTCCACGAGCACACGCGTCTGCATGTTCAGACGGGGTAGGGGGCCCGCCCGCCAATAAAGGGGTCCTGGCCGTGCGTGTGTGGTTTGGGTTTGTGAGCATACTTTGGCTGGCTTACGAGTTAGAGTCTCGGTAAGTTGCAAGCATTCTTTGGCTGGCTTACGAGTTAGATGTTAGTCTTAGTGCCCGTAGTTCAATCCTAAATGTCCAAATGTACATATCATCGTTAGCAATAAAATTAAAGCGACTTTATATTACTTATGTGTTGGAGTAATATATCGACGTGTGCTCTGATCTATGCCCACCATGCGAATAGAACCATAGATCGAGATAGATCACACTCGATGGGTCCCTAGTCAACAAAGCTTCACTAGAAGCGACTAGTATGAAAGATGGCTCTTTATGGCTTACATTCTGTTAGTCATTGGAATGGGATTCCGGAGTCTGATCATAGATATCATGTGGGACATGATATTGGACGACCCGCCCTGAATATGTGCCATAGATTAAGTCATGAACATATTCAGTGTTGTAGCTTGTCATGTATCCTTAGACCAAGGAGTCTTTGTGATCGCTATGTAGTCAACAACTGAGTTTGACCTGAGCCTAACGTTGTCCGTTACAGGGCTTCCATAACGGCCAGGATTGGCTTGGGGACGGGCTACATGAGTGACACGAAAGACGGCTAAGGGATTTATCCCTCATACTAAGGTATGGGAAAGATATCGGTTCTCGGCCGCTTGATCGAGAGTGACTGGAAGAATAGCATGGTCATGCACATGATACTGGGTATCATATCTTCAGTCATCTCACATATCAAGGAACGGTGATTGAGAATAATAAGGATGACGGCTCTATGCCTTATCTCAATCAGGATATCGGAGATAAAAGGATAATGACAGGGACGACGGAAAGGTTAGAATCGACAGGGTCGATTCGCTATGCAGTGTCAGGCAATACTAAAGTCTCGTTAGTTGCCACTTAAATAGGATCAATTAAAATGGGATTTTACGTTGATCTATTGACATGCATAACCTAAGGGTCACACCGGAGGATGAAACTCATTGACACATTTATGGAGAATGGCCAAAAGGGAGTTGTCTCGGGACATGACCAAAATTGGGTTTTGGGTCATGTGCCCGTAAGTGAATAGGACTTTACGGATCGAGACAAGGCTTGGAGTCTTGGGATTGATCGCGTCGGATAATGTTGGACATTTCCGGTATGGAAGGCTTGGAGGCGATGAGCGAATCACGGGACCTCGTTGGAAATGGCCACAGGCCATGTTCCAAGAGGCTCATGAAAGGCCATTGCAACCAAGGCCCATGGAACTAATTAATCAAGTCTTGATTAATTAGTACTAAGTAAGAAAGACAAGGATTAAGGTGTTGGTGATTCACCACCTAACCCAATCTTGTCTTGCCATACTTTGTCCTCTTTACACCTTACTTGACACCATACTTGTCACATGCCTTTAGTTGGACAAGTATGGGTTTTGTTATGTTTAAGTCATCTTTTTTCAACATAACAAAACACAAGACAAGAATAGGAAACACATTTTTTCTCTCCCTCTTCCATGGCCATTTCGGGTTTGGCAAGTTTCCACCTCCATTTTTGTGTTCTTGAGTCCTCAAAGAGAAGAACTACGTGGCTTTGATTCCCATGTGGATACGTAGGCGTCTTGGAGACTCAAGTCAATCATTCGTTACCCGGTGTTCTTGTTTTGGTAAGAACTAGTGCTGAAATTTTCTCTTGTGAATCCATTCTTTGTTAGTTGTTTCATGGTTTTAATCGTCTCTTGGTTTTCATTGATTTTCCGCTGCGAGTTGGTTCATCTCCAACCTTACCTCGAGACCCAACATTAGAGTCTCGGTAAGTTGCAAGCATTTTCCGGCTGGCTTACGAGTTAGAGTCTCGGTAAGTTGCAAGCATTCTTGGGTTGGCCTGACCGAGTTAGAGTCTCGGGAAGGCGTGAGCATTCTTGGCAGCTGGTTTGCGATCCTTTGTGATCTTGTTTGGTGTGCGATCCTTTGTGATCTTGTTTGGTGTTGCGTACTTTCTTTTGAGTCCTTGGAAGAGGTTGTCAATGGTTGTGTCGGGTCTACTTTACGTGTCAGTGTGTCGAGTTGGTCAAGGAAGGTAACTGTCAGAGTTCAGTCAGAGTGCTTGGGTTGGGGATGGTGTTCCCCGGTGTTGAGTTGTTGTTGGTGTTACCTGCTTTGTCTGCTAATTATGCCGTAGTCAGTTTGTTGTCCGTGGTGGTGAGCGAACGCTCACCCCTAGCTTCTTTTCCTACAGGTACTGTTCGTGGGACGGACTAGGTGGGCTCTCGAAGCTTGTGGAGCTAGGAGCGGAGTCTGGGTTTTGTCTTTTGAGTCTAGTGACGGATACCTTGTACTTTTGTCCACGTGTTGGGACGTATTTTAAGTTGTAAATATTATTTTTGTTGAACTAAACTGGTATTTTAAAGTGTTTAATGAAAACAGGTTTCAATGTTTTTCTGTTTTTAAAACGTTCGCGTCCCAAGTTCGGTTTACTGAAATTGGGGCGTGACACATCATCTTCCACCCCGTCTCCACCTCCACCACCGGTCATCACGGTCGAACCTCCCTATTTGATGACCACTACGATAGTGGCGTTTTCTTCGGGACGAACCTTATCGGCTTTTCTCAAACCGAAGAGACATCGTCCCTTCAAGGCAACCCTAACTTCTTCTCCACGCAAGCCTCTACCAGCGGTGACCCCACCTTTTGGGAAGGTCCTGATTCCTTGAGGAATGGGGGTTGGATAACATTGCATGTCCTGATCTCGTTATTGGCGCCACCCACCCGCACTGCTCTGATCTTCATGGTGCCATCTCGGAAGGGATCGGTGGTGCTTCCTAAGGAATTTCATCTGGTTCCCTCTGACCCACAACCTCCAAGAATAGTGCTTTCGCCCATGGACATCCTCCAAGAGGGTCTCTCGACCTGCTCTATCACGGAGGAGGAAGACATAGAAGTGGTCGTGCCATTCAAACCGGTGGACCCTATCGTCCTAACCCGCCAAAGCTTTAGCATGATCAGGATGCTCCTGTCTCTACGACCCCCTCAAAAGGATTTTATGCTCAAAATTATCACCAGGGCATAGGGTCGATTGGAGTCGAGATTGGTGGTCGAGGACGTTGAATATGGGGTGTTCGTGTTCTACTTCGAGTCTTAGAAGGCTCATTACTGGGTTCGGAGGAACGAGCCCTGGTGTTTTGATGGTCAACCTCTGATGTTCAGCGATATTGACCCATTGGCATGAGATGTTCCCAAACTTGACCGACTACAACTTTAGGTCCATGCCAAGGGCTTACCATCGTTGGTCCGAAAAAAGCCCACGAGAGAGTCTATCGAGGCTGCCCTAGGAGAATGTGTGGATGTCTCATGTGATCAGTGGGGTTCTACTGGGAGGAGCGGTAAATATGAGGTTCTGGATGACCCTAGACCGACCACTACATCGCTCTCTAGTGCTTCGGTTTCAAGAATTTCAGGACCCGATGCGAGTCTCCTTGACCTACACCAAACTGCCGAAATTTTGCTTCAACTGTGGTAGGATTGGACATGGCATCCGGGACTGCGATCGAGAGATGCCAGGGGTCCATCGTTTTGATACCTCACACCTCGAATTCAAGTCGGACACCATAAGGAAGAATCATGCCACTAATTGGGAGGAAAAGGTGACACCATCCATCTCACTAGGTTTTTCGGTTTTGACCCTGAACATTATACCTAAGGATCCCTTACCTCGGGGAAGGAGACCAATTGTAACCCCGAACACTGTACCTAACTCTTGGATACAACGGATGTGATTGGGGAGCCATTCCAGACCACTTGGAAGGTAGGTCACTCGATGAGTGGGTCGACCGGTACTTCATAGATTGTCCCATCTGCGATGTTGGGTATAAAGAGAGGGTCGACTGGAGAACCGCGAGAAGATCCGAGGAGGGTAGGTAAACAACCTCGCCAGGAGGAATGAGCGACATCCAAGGCTTCATGGACCATATCCGGGAGGGGTCCCTGGTGCAAGCCTATCCTCTCCTTGGTCCTGTTGAGACCAAGTTCGACCGTAGTCATCACGACGAGAAGATTACCTACCATAGGATCAAACAACGTTAGGCACCATCTTAAACGGTTCTCGACAAAACTAGATATATGTTTCTTTACAATTTTTTTCAAAACAGGATTGACACCGACGAGTTAATAAAACTAATACTTTTCGCTTAAAAAATCGTGAAGTCTAAAATTAGTCCGGATGATTAATTCTATAGTAAATGAAAAAAAATGAATGAACAAGAAAATTTTCCTAATTTGTAGTCGAAATCGTGCGTGCAAAAAAGGCATAAAAGAAAGGAACAAGGCCTAAGTGATTAGAACCTCCATTGGGACCAATTTCTAAAAAGGCCTTATGGGAATATGTATTTTGGAAAAAACCCTCACCCAATATGCATTTTGAAAAAAAGGCCTTCAAGACCTTCAAGTCAACAAAATTTGGTCAATGCCTATACTACCCTTTTGTATTTGGTCAAAATCCCTAAAATGAGGGTGAGCCCCCAATTTCTCCAACCCCTCGTCCCCGCCATTTTCAGACCCAAGCACCACCTCTGAAAACCAGCACCACCATATCGAGCGCCGTCCACCGGATCGACCATGCCGTCAACCTCTTCGTGTCTGCCATTGAAGCAAGGTCCAAGTTAGTTCAATGCATCCTCATCCTCTTCCAATTTCGTACATTTCAGTTATAGGTTTGAGTTGAACTTCAAATTGAGGATGAGAGAAAACAATTTTGAGTTGTATAAAATAAATGAATGGATTGAAATGGAATAGGGGAGCACAAACTGTAAATTGGGGATGGTCAGACAAGCTGAACCAGTAGGAGCCGTACGACAAGAGTAGGTTGAAGACACACTCCGCACGATCGTATGTCACCGTGCGGCCAGTTTAGGTAGAAGACAGAAATCGCACAGCCGGATGTAGCCGTGCGGCACCACGCAGATGACATACCCGTGCGGTGGCATATGGCATACACGGGTAGTGACCGCACAGTCGTATACAGTCGTGCGGTAACGCTTGTCACTGCCCGTGCGGTTGGTTGAGCCACCGTGCGACCAGTTGCATATCCAACACAATTTGTAATATATCTTTGTGAGGTTGTAATTGTTGTTATTGTTACATGAATGTGTGAGATTTTGTAATTGTTGTTATTGTTACAGGAATGGGTAGAGTTGCAATACGTGTTACTTACGGTAGGGGATATAAGTTAGAGGGTGGCAAGTATAACGGGATATCAACAAACGAGGAAGTTTTTAGTCTTCTTGTTGATGATAGTACAACACTGAACACATTGAAGCACCACATTTATTCTAGGATCGGGGTGAAAGAAAGTGAGACAAAATTAAAACCTAGTTACGTAGCTAAGGGCTTTGAAGGAGGATTGCCGCCAGAGAAGATCATAGACAATGTTAGTCTTCAGTGTTTTGTAATGGATAACAGTAATATAAAATCCAGGGTCGCCTTACGTGTAGAACTGATCAAGAAAGATACCATTGGCGCCGTAGCTGAAACGGTGGAAGTTGAACAGGGGGTGCATTGTGTTGCAGTTGAGAATGCTGAACATGAAATTGGTGGGCGGGATAATTTTTTTGACGTTGATATTTGTAGTGGTGCGGGTGTTAATGAAAATATAGTTATTCGGCGGCGTCGACGTAGACAATGTGATTCGGATGTAGAAGCATCATCTCCTACGCAGGGGCGGATTCATAGGGGGCCCGGGGGGCACGTGCCCCCCTCAATTTTCTCAACCTCCTTAATTATAGTAAAAAAAAAAATCAGTTATTATAGATCTGTGCCCCCCCCCTTACAACACTGAACACATTGAAGCACCACATTTATTCTAGGATCGGGGTGAAAGAAAGTGAGACAAAATTAAAACCTAGTTACGTAGCTAAGGGCTTTGAAGGAGGATTGCCGCCAGAGAAGATCATAGACAATGTTAGTCTTCAGTGTTTTGTAATGGATAACAGTAATATAAAATCCAGGGTCGCCTTACGTGTAGAACTGATCAAGAAAGATACCATTGGCGCCGTAGCTGAAACGGTGGAAGTTGAACAGGGGGTGCATTGTGTTGCAGTTGAGAATGCTGAACATGAAATTGGTGGGCGGGATAATTTTTTTGACGTTGATATTTGTAGTGGTGCGGGTGTTAATGAAAATATAGTTATTCGGCGGCGTCGACGTAGACAATGTGATTCGGATGTAGAAGCATCATCTCCTACGCAGGGGCGGATTCATAGGGGGCCCGGGGGGCACGTGCCCCCCCTCAATTTTCTCAACCTCCTTAATTATAGTAAAAAAAAAAATCAGTTATTATAGATCTGTGCCCCCCCCCCCCTTACAACACTGAACACATTGAAGCACCACATTTATTCTAGGATCGGGGTGAAAGAAAGTGAGACAAAATTAAAACCTAGTTACGTAGCTAAGGGCTTTGAAGGAGGATTGCCGCCAGAGAAGATCATAGACAATGTTAGTCTTCAGTGTTTTGTAATGGATAACAGTAATATAAAATCCAGGGTCGTCTTACGTGTAGAACTGATCAAGAAAGATACCATTGGCGCCGTAGCTGAAACGGTGGAAGTTGAACAGGGGGTGCATTGTGTTGCAGTTGAGAATGCTGAACATGAAATTGGTGGGCGGGATAATTTTTTTGACGTTGATATTTGTAGTGGTGCGGGTGTTAATGAAAATATAGTTATTCGGCGGCGTCGACGTAGACAATGTGATTCAGATGCAGAAGCATCATCTCCTACACAGGGGCGGATTCATAGGGGGCCCGGGGGGCACGTGCCCCCCCCGCCCCCCCCTCAATTTTCTCATCCTCCTTAATTATAGTGAAAAAAATCAGTTATTATAGATCTGTGCCCCCCCCCCCCCCCCCCCCCCCCCCCCCTGAAAAATAGGATTTTTTTTTCGATTTCCTTTTATTATGTTTCCTAAATTGGTTATAACTCTTTCTTTTTAAAAAAAATCAGTTATTATAGATTTGTGCCTATCCTTATAAATAGGATTTTTTTTAATTTCCTAATTGAAATTTGGAACCGTGTGTTAGATAACTACATAATCAGTTTTTTTTTATTATGTTTCCTAAATTGGTTGATAACTCTTTCTTTTCTTTTTATCTAATTTCCTAATTAAAAATACTAATTAGAATACATATGGAAGAAGCTTAGCCGTGTATGGCTATTTGAGGAAATATTAGGAGTGTTTTTTTTATTCTTTTTATTATGTTACTTAATTGTTATTTTTTTCTTCTTCTAATTTCTCAATTCTAATTAGTTTAGGAAAACTTTATTCTTATATAATGATTTGTCAAAAGTTGGAGACTACATCAATTTAAGTTTTGAGTTTAGTTCTCTACAAAATCACTATGTTCATAGAGGATTATTTCAAAAGAAAATCCGAATCCACCGATTCTGACGAGAAGAAGAAGTAATCTGCAAGATTACCGTGCCGAGATTTTTTATTCCATTATAGATATGCAACTTCAAGAATTAAATGGTCGATTCAACGAGGTTAACACAAATTTACTTCTGTGTGTAGCATGCTTGTGTCCAAATGATTTATTCATGGCTTTTGACAAACAAATGTTGATTAAACTTGCTGAGTATTATCCTCATGATTTCTCTGCAATGGATCTTATTATTCTTGAGTCACAACTTGACACTTACATTATGGATATGCGTTCGAATGAAGCTTTTAAGAATTTGAAAGGTATTGGGTCTCTTACGGAGAAGATGGTCGAGACAAAAAGAAATGATGTATATCAGTTAGTTTACTTGTTGATTACATTGGCACTGATCTTGCCAGTCGCTACTGCGACCGTGGATAGAGTATTTTCTGCTATGAATATCATCAAGACTTGGTTGATAAATCGAATGGGAGACCAATGGATGAATGATAGTATGATCGTATACATCGAGAAAGATATTTTCGATTGTATTGACAATGAATGTATTTTACAATATTTTCAAAATATGACATCTCGACGCGACTTATTGTAATAAGTAGTTATTATCGTTTTTATGCAATATTAATATTTTTAATGTTAATTTATATTACTTTGATATTTATTATTATTATACAAAAAAAATTGGTGCCCCCCCACTTAAAAAGCTAAATCCGCCACTGCTCCTACGCCACCACCGGTGAGCTTGGATGAAGAGAACAACCAAATTGTGGAGTATGTTGCTCGGAACCAGCAATTTCCGTTAGATACGGTCAAATTCTGCATCCACGGGAGTTCCATCTCTGTCGTTGGGACGAGGACATTGTTGGCCACCTGCACCTGCACGGACATAACATTTACACTACATTGTTGTGGCTGAGCTACATCAAACTTAACTAAATCAGAATACCAAATTAACATTTTTTTACCTCAACTTTTGCAAGTGCTTTGGTGACTTCTTCTGCAGACGGCGACTTGGACCATTTCGGACACCATTTGAAGAATCGTGGCCGCTCCGACGTGTACTCTTTATCTATGAAGCCCCACAATTTTGCGACTTCTGGCATACACTCGAACGCCAATATCTGTGTAAAATACATAGTCATTTATAAACTCATCATTAAATTATATATTATTGTGCGGATAATAATAGTATCATTAATTACTATTGTACGTACCGTTAACACGGGGAGAAAACCACAAATGGTCCACGTTGCACCACCTTTTGATGTACCAGCGTACGTATCATACTTTGCCTTCAAGTCTCGAATGCAATCCTTCCTCAGCCATTCGAAGGCGACATACCCCCATGAGTACTTGCTGAACATCTCGAGGTTATCCGCTAACCCCATCCAATCATCCCAAACCATTTTATCTCTTTTTCCACTCAGTAGCAATGCATCTGAGACGAACAGAAGTTGGGCAAGTTTGCATATGTCTTGATCTGGGGCTGACTTATTCCGTCGATCAAGCCGAGTACTCACCAGTTTGTCCAACTTTGCCTCCAACATCTCAGTCGACACACGATCAATGTCTTTAAAATGTTTGTCCTTCAACATTGTGGACTTGAATTGTTGTTGGAGCGCTTCATCTCCAAAGTTGGGTTGACTGCAATTCAACCTAGTGATGAGCGCAAAGTCCTGATCGGTCTCCCTTTGAACATAAACCACATCTCGGATGATTTTGGAATCTTCGTGCTCCTAACCAAGAGGGCCCACACAAGGTTGTTGGCGTGCATCAACTTTTTCGGGAACTTAGTGAACCTCCCAAATAGACCATCTTTCAGCAGTTCAATTGTGGACTTGTCACCTTTCAAGTCTTTCACCTTTGTTTCAAGCAATCTATAGTTGCACCTCTGACTGATCCGGCAGTCGAAGAACTCAGCTTCTGTTAGTTCTGTTTCCAATCGTGGATACACCTAAGGTGGTTCCGAGGGAGTTGCACTTGAAACAGAACTAGAGGTACTAGCTGCCATTGTTTGTACAAGTAATACTACAGTTAATCATTACATTAAATTATATACAGAAATGCAAATATCAACATAAACAAACAGTGTTACACGCCGCGCTGCAAGCAGACCTTGCTGCACGGTTGTCCAGAGGCGCCCTACTCCGACCATAAGGTCCCGTGCGGGATGACAACGTCGCCGCGCGGCCACACCGCGCGAGTGAGCCGCGTGTCCTCCAAAGTCCAAAACGCTGTCGTTTCCCGCACGAGTGACCCGCGTGTTCTCGAGAGCCCAAAACGCCGTCGTTGCTTAGGCCCCGCGCGAGCTCGTCGCGTGTTCTCGAGAGCCAAAAACGACGTCGTTCCTTAGGCCACGCGCTGGTTATACAAGTTCCACCCCGTGCGGGTGACCCGCGTGTTCTCTATAACCAAAAACGCCGTCGTTTCTTAGGCCTCGCGCGAGTCCACCGCGTGCACTACTCGAGGGCCCAAAACGTCGTCGTTTCAAGGACCCTGTGCGGGAGGTGTACCTCGCCGCGCGGGATACATACCTTCCCACCCCGTGCGGGTGAACCGCGTGTTCTCGACAACCCAAAACGTCGTCGTTTCTGATCCCCCGCGCGGGAGATAAACCCTCCGTGCGGCTACCAATCCTCGCCCCCGCGCGGGGTTGCCATGGTCCTGAAAACGCCGTCGTTTCCACCACGCGGCCCCGTGTGCGGGAGTCCCAACCCGCCGCGCGGGCTTCTGGTCCACAGTGAAACTCTTACCTTCTTCTCCAAGGGTCAACACCAGTCGTGCGGGCCTATGTCTACTCCGTGCGGGGGACTTTGATCCTTCCCCGGAAAAGATCCCAAAACCACGACGTTTGCCTCACCAAACGCCGTCGATTGGACAACCCAACACCGACGATATCTACTCCCTAGGGTTTGCATTTACTAATTCTACCATAAATCTTACTTACAGTGCGATTAAATTGTACCTGGTTGGAAGTCGTTGCCGTGGAACTTAGTCGCAACAGAGAAATTGTCGGCGTCGTTGACGGTTGCTCGGATTTGCAGAGAGAGAGAGAACAGTTTGATTTGATGAGTTTGAATGAAGTGAGCGAGAGGGGGAGGAGTGGAGGGAAGTGAAGGGTCAGACCCGAGGGTATTTGAGTCATTTCCTCGTTTTTTAGGTCAAACACGGTCAAACGAAGGGAAAGTAAAAAATGGCAAAAGACGGAGACTACCCTTCAAAATCGATATTGGTAGAAGGTCGTTTGGATAAATCCTTAGTCCGGATGATTAATTCTATAGTAAATGAAAAAAATGCATAAACAAGAAATTTTTCCTAATTTGTAGTCGAAATGGTGCGTGCAAAAAAGGCCTATAAGAAAGGAACAAGGCCTAAGTGAATAGAACCTCCATTGCTCGTTAGAACTAAACTTCAATTCCAAAGGCCAATCCCTATGTCGTCCTCTATAGCTAACGATCCTCGCCAGCCCTCGTCGGCGAGGCCCTACGACGCACCGGCTGTCGCGCCTCAAGATCTGCCCATTGATTACTCTGGTTTCATCGCCGTCATCTTCGGCATAGCCGGAGTCATGTTCAGGGTCAGTAAGCTCTCCAAACCTTCTTCCAAATCACTCTGATTTCCGTATTTAACTGATTTTTGTGCTTGTGATGGATCTCTTTCAGTACAAGCTTGGATCGTGGGTCGCTATTATATTCTGTGCCCAGTCGCTGGCCAATATGAGGAATATCGAAGCAGATCTCAAACAAATCTCCATGGCCATGATGTGAGTTTTGCTTTTACCGTGCTATACGAATTGTATGCTATGCTCCTTTAAGTTTCAGCACTTGTGATTTAATAAGCTCCTATTTGTTTTAACTAACTAGACTGTTATAGATGTATTTCATCGCTAAGAATTGACACCAGGAACGATTTCTACCGTTCTAGGCTTCTTTAGCATTTCAATTTTGTCCATCTAGGAGTCTTGCTCTTTGCAGATGTAGACTTTAAGCTGATGTTTGGAGGTTAAGGGTCAATGGGCTATGGCTTCTGTCTCAAGAGGGATCAGGATGTTATGTGGCAAGATGCTTACTTTGGCAGTGAAAGTTGTTGTGAGCTGGTGCCTAACTGTGTGTTAATTTTCAAATCACGAATAATCTAAATGTTGTACCATACATTTGGCTGACTGTCCCTTGGCGGTGGATGGAATTGAAGAAGACATAGCTGTGAAATGCGAGTGAGATGTGTCTCCTTGTGGAATAGGATCAATAGAAAAGAGGCAGCAACCGGGGTGGTTAATTGAGTAGCAAAAGTTAAAATTTCATTATACCAGTAGGAAAAACTGAGGAAATAGAACGTCGTAAAGCTTGAGGCAACCATTATTGCTTACAAAGGGAAGCTCAAAAGAGAAAGGGGCGAGGCTTGAAGAGGAGTTATAAATGTGCTTGATAGGGTAATTAAAATTTGAAGGCTAAATGGTGAAACTCGGGAAAAGGTGTTCCTCATAGCTTCCCTTGTATAAATTGGGGGTTAAGGTTTATCTAGTCGAGCACTAATATACATCAACCAGATGGCTTCATTCCCTCAACACAGTACGAAGTGGAGTTTATACTTTTGAGGGTTAATTGCTAAAAACTCTCTTATGTATTGTCCATGTGCGAAAACTACCTTGTGTATTACCCATGCTTTTAAACTACCTTATCTTTTGACTACGGTTGTTTACTGACAAATTTTGGAATATTCAGTTAAAAATGGAATATTTTGTTAAAATTAGGGACGTGGACAATACATAAGCGTAGTTTTCGCACGTAGACAATACATAAGGATAGTAATTTCGTTGACAAAACTAACAGACAACCGTTTGTAAAAGATAGGGTAGTTTAAAAGCATGGACAATACATAAGGTAGTTTTTTTGCACGTGGTCAATTCATAAGGTAGTTTTTAGCTATTAACCCTACTTTTTATTTGGTCAACCGTATTTTGCTAGCCATTCAGATTGGATTATTAGACGATTTACTGCCACCCCTTTTGACAGATCATTGCCATTGAAATTCTAAAATTCAGTTCATAACACTGATAGAAGTGTCTTTCCTCGATGTAATTAGCCCAACCATTGACCTATACTACATCTATGTACAGGATTTGGTTACCTTGTTGCACTTTTATTGCTGTAAGATGTCAAAGTTACAATGCACTTCTGTTGCTGTGAAAAAATTTCCAGTGTGGTTGGGATTATGTGTTAGTGGGAATTTGTTCAAGTGATTCAGCTCATTACCCTTGGAAAATGATATAATCAATGTGTTAAGATAAGGATTTTCAGTACTATTTGGAAACCGAGGATGTGTAACATGACCTTAACCAATGGGCCAAGGGGTAAACAGTTGTCTCCGAGTTCAAGTCTTGTGGCTTGTGGTATTGCCGATAAAAAACTTACCTTTTATTTATCAGACACTGTACAACAATGAATGTATATTTTTGAGATAGGAATTAATTAGTGGAACTAAAATGATAAGTTAGTGTGAGCAAACTTAATTGTTGTTGGAAGTGTCAATTTGATTGATGTGGGCATGATTCTGCATTGCATTTGCTACCATGTATAGTGTAACCTATTATTAGTACTACCTCTGCGCTTTGTGTTGAAGGTGTAGATGCCACAGAGAATGTTTTGTTTTTCCGTAACATATTTCTGTCCCGTGTGAAATGAAATGTTATGGTTGTGTTAGATTCTTATCAAGTTAGCATGTTGGGATTCAGCAATTTTAGCTTACTAATTTGAATAAAAAATGTTTGAACTCCAGGTTTGCAGTTATGGGTTTAGTCTCAAACTACATGGGACCTGCTCGTCCGGGCACACAAAGCTAGAACTGATTGGTCCCTTGTTTGATGAGCATCTTCGCATTCAGAAATTCTGCCTCATGAATGTGTAGGGAAACTTAACAACATGTGTTTATGACGCTTGCATTTGAATTCATAAGAATTGTGATACATTAGAGTTTATTTAATTTAAGAGACATGTTGAGTTGAGGCGGTTGAAATGCTAGCGAGTAATAGATTTTTGGATCTCCTCGAGCGTTCGACCCTTAGTCTCAGGCACCAGCATGGCTATGAAGACAACTCCCAAAGCAGAAATCACGGCATATACGAAAAAGGATCCTGAAATTGTTGTAAACAATATTATCGAGAGAAATTGAAGTATGGAAAATTAAAAGTAGAGAATTAAGTACCTGCAGAACTCCATAGATATAGAAAATCAAAGGAATAAGCAACAAGCCAAGAACCAGACCAGTTAACAAAGTTGACCACACTTCCAGCCGCACCCTTTACGTTGACAGGGAAGATCTGCGAGTTAATTTTGAATGTTTATGAGGATTGAAGATGAGACAATATAAACAAAAGACGTTGACAGGGAAGATATGCGTGTTAATTTTCAATGTTTATGAGGATTGAAGATGAGACAATATAAACAAAATACGTTAACGTTACCTCCGACATGATGATCCATGGTATTCCCCCCAAGGCAAGTTCAAAAGAGCCTAAATAAACCTAAACAACACATGAGCACGATGCATAGTTTAGGTAAAACCTCTTATAATAGAGATTCACTGACAGACAGGTGCTATGACTTGTTTCCTTGTAAACAGCACCGACACTAACTATGTTGAATACTGAACTACTCACCAGTACACCAATAAACACTAAAGTCGGAGTAATCTCCATCCACCGGTCAACATCCTGTCATTGTACTCAAATTTATATATGATTTTTTATTTTGATTGAGGTTTATACGTATAGGGTTGGTATCAAATACAAACCACCCCTTATTGTGCAAACTACGAACTCACCAGGTGCTGACACGTGGGCCCGTGCGCTGCTGGTGCGCGCGCACAGTGCTGACACGTGGCGCGCATAGTGCTAATAGTTTGGGCGCACATTGCTAATAGTTTGGCACTGTGCGAAACTATTAGCACGGTGCGCGCCAAACTATTAGCACCGTGCGCGCGCGTGGTCAACACGCTCACGCGCGCGGGCAGAGGCGCGCGCGAATCTGCCACGTGTCAGCATCGCGCGCGCTCTGCTGACGTCACTTTGACCGCATCCTGTGGCTTAGATTGGTTCGTAGTTTGCACAATAAGAATGATTTTTACTGGATAGCTACCCTATACGTATAATGTACATACCTTCAACAAGAATGTGAGTGCAGTGAGCAGACTGCCCAAACATGTTCCTAGTGCAGATACCTGTTGAGTTGACAATATTGTTAGTTGCATTTTACTACAAACTTTACTTACCAACCATGCTGTTTTCAGTCTTACATACCAATAACAGTGGCCGTCTTCCCGACCTGTCTATAAGAAATACCCCCAAAGTGCATCCCAGTATCTACAGTCGAGACAATAATAATATTTATGTTTCTGAAATCGGAGAGATGAAAATAAATAATGGTAATGCAAGAACCTGAATAATAGATGCTGCTATAATCCCAGGGTTACTTGGAAAACCTATTACAAAGAAATGAGTATAATTAATCCATCGATTTATGGATAGAAATTACTAATTAGGAGTGAACATGAAATAAAAAACCTGCAGCCTCAAATATAAAACTTGTATAGAATGAATAGGCAGCGAGTCCTCCCAACTGTTGAACCAACATGAGTCCAACTCCAATCTATACAAATTAAGACAAGTTTAATTAATAAGCAAACCAAACAGTCTCCTACAAGTTTAATGCTAATAATAACATTACTTACAATCAAAGAACGTGCGTATTTCCTCTGGAACAATTTGAAAATCCCATCATCTGAAAGGCTGTCTGTGTAATCCTGAAAATATTGAAGATTAGTTACTCTCAGCTAATATTCAACTTAATAACAATTCATACTTTAATATCAGCAGCTTCCTCAGATATATCCGCATCTTTTCCCCTCAGCCTCTGCAGAGCTGACTTGAACTCGTCTTCTGTCTTATTTTTCAGCTGCAAGCATTGCATTAATGTTTATTTTCATCGAACTGTAATTGTAATGGCATCTATGCATTTGTGTGAATTACAATTACCAGCCATCTTGGAGACTCGGGTATGAAAAAAAGACCCACAAACTGTATAACACATGGAACAGTTCCTGCAAAACAACTCAAATCACTATGCTACTAAACAACTTATTTTATGTTCATTCAAATAAGCAAAAATTATACAGTATTGTCTTACCTAATAGAGCCAATGTGCGCCAATTTACAAACGAACCGATGAGAAAAGTTAATGCTTTTCCACAACCTATCAACAACTGCATACCCTTTTGTGAATATAAACCATAAGACATAATATCCAATTCGATTATTTCTTAAATTTATATACCTGGTTAAGGGATGTAAATCCTCCTCTGACATTCTTAGGTGTTATTTCAGTTACATACACCGGTACCTGTAAATGAACAAATATATTAGGATTATGTGATGACTAGTAAAATGTATAGAAAAGAGAAGAGTTGTAAAATGACCACGTAAGCGAGAACCCCTATTCCACATCCCACGAGAAGTCGCCCGAGGTCAAGAAGCCAAGCAGTCTTGATTGAATAAAACAAGTGAGAATTGAAAAAAAGAGAAATTAGCGAAATTCGAACATGGGATGGATGGATGGATAGAAAAGAACCTGTGCAAAAGCTATGGCAAGCCACCCAGTTATGCAGAATAGTTCCGAAACCCACATAGCCTGATTCATTAATGTCACAATCATTTTTGTTACTACTTCGAATTCGGGTATGTATATTTCCACATCAATTATAGTTAAACATACTCCTTTTCGGCCAATGAGATCTGCAATCCTCCCGCTGAAGACTGCACCTACCATTCCTCCTACCGTCAATATGGATCCAAAAACAGAATACTGCATCCACAAACAAACTTATTAACTTAACCTTCACTGAAGAAAATGAATAGCAAAATGATCAATAATTGGTGTCATACCTGAGCCAAGGTAAGACCAAGATCATCAACAATTCCAATCTCCGCTGGTGATGAGTAACCAACCTACAAAATCAACTCATCAAACTAAACCTATGTATCTGTATGTATTGGCATATAATAATGATGATTACTTACAGCATTTCCGAAAACATAGGAACCAGAGACAGCGACCAAGGAGCTCAGAACAAGAGGGGCTGTGCATGTTATTACATGGACACCATTGTTGTTGCTGTTGTCTTCCTCAAGTAACAATCTTGATTGGTCCGATAATGTCTCCATGCCAAGCCAGAGAGAGAGAGTAAATATATGTATGACTTTTTTTAGACTTAATTTGGTAAGGTAGGTGAGTTGAGAAGAGAGTTCATATAGAACAGAGGCTCTGTATTTGGAATGGCTGATGAAACACCCAAACTTATAATGTCTCAACTTAGTTGGAATGGCTGATGAAACAGAAACACCCAAACTTAATGCTTTACATATTTTTATCTGTTTTGTGGCAAGGATACCATGTTGCTAAGGCCCCCTCCTTTCTAATCCTACCCTACCAATTTATTCATATCATTTTTTATATGTAAATTAAACAGACCTAGTCATTTCTAATTTTAAAATAGAGTTGAGGAAATTAGTTTTATCATTTTCTTACCGTCTTTATTGAATATGGTCTTCAAATTAAATATCTAATTTATACGATAACCTCATGAATTCATTATGGCTATGTTTTCTTATATGTCAACATCCAAAATAAAGCTAAAATCAAACATGAAGTATCTATATTTATACCTGTACTATTCATCTCCTTTCCAGTTATTTTACTTGTTATTGTTCTGCTGTTGGTAACTTCTAAGTTTTTGGATATAGAGAAGTTTTTCTTGGGTTAATGGTTAAAAATTATATATCAATTTTATTCACATGCTAAAATCTACATTAAGTTTAAAAGTGAATAAAAATATACGATAAGTATTGCCTATAGTCTTTTGTTAAAAATAATGGTGTTGTGACGTCGGAGGAGGTGCGAGATGCTACATTCTCGATAGGGCCTAACAAGTTGCCAGGCCCGGATGGACTTAACCCGTTTTTCTACCAGAAGTATTGGAGTACAGTAGGGGCAAATGTCACCAGTTGGGTGAGACGCATATTCGCGGGTGAGGAGATCCCGCAGGAAATGAACAGGACAACCCTTGTCCTAATTCCGAAGGTGGAATGCCCAACGTCGTTAAAGGATATTCGGCCTATTGCCCCGTGCAACATGGTGTTTAAAGTAGTATCGAAAGTGGCAGCAAATCGACTGAAGGGACTGTTGGATGGTATAATATCGGCTTCTCAAGGGGCGTTTGGACCGAGACGTTCGATTCAGGACAATATTATATTTTCGTACGAAACTCTACACTTCCTGAAGAACAAGAAACAAGGCCGGGATGGATGGGTGGCTCTGAAGTCAGACATGAGTAAGGCCTACGACATAGTGGAGTGGGGTTTCATATGGGATATGATGCGCGGATTTGGATTTGGGGAGGAATGGATATCGCTGGTCCGGAGATGCACATATTCCGTCACATGCAATATTGTGGCAGGGGGGCGACAAGCGGGGTTTGTCCAACCGGAGAGAGGAACCAGACAAGGGGACCCATTGTCCCCATACACATTCCTTTTTTTGCATGGAAGGATTCTCCCGCCTTCTTCAAGAGGCAGAGAGCGGAGGAGATTTACATGGAGTCAAGGTGGCTCCAAGGGCTCCCTCGCTCACCCATATGTTCTTTACAGACGACTGTTATATCTACTATAAGGCAACTCTTAAGGAAATGGGGCGTCTGAGGGAACTTCTTCAGATGTTTGAGGAAGCGTCGGGTCAAGTAGTGAATCAACAAAAGTCGTCTATGTTCTTCAACACCAATACCCCTATAATCAGACGAGCGGAGGGGTCCAAATTCTAGGGATCCCGGAGTTGCAACAATCGTCCCCATACCTAGGTATTTCGAATATGATGGGCCGTAACAGAAAACATGGGCTGCAATATGTATTGGACAGGGTCCTACGTAGGATTCAGAAATGGGACGGAAAACTTCTGAATGGGGCAGGTAAAGAAGTCTTGGTTAAGTCGGTCCTTCGGGCTATTCCGACATACACCATGAGTGTAATGAGGCTCCCGAAAGGGACTCTGGAGAAGATGAATGTATCCTTAGCCCGATTTTGGCGGAAAACATCTGGCCCGGACGGTAAAGACGTTATCTGGCAATCATGGTCGGTCATGTCTCGTTCGAAGGAGGAAGGGGGCCTGAGATTCAAAAATCTGCAGGACTTCAGTATGGCTCTGCTGGGGAAACAGTTGTGGAAACTGGTGACAGATGAATCCCGTTTGGTAGAAAGAGTGTTAAAGGCTCGCTACTATCCAGAGTCCTCGGTGTTGGAGGTGGTGAGGAAACCGTATCAGAGTTACGTCTGGCAAAGCATAATTTACGCTCAGGAATTGGTTAAAAGTGGAGCCCGACGATCGATTGGTCCAGGGACAACAACGTCTGTACTTCACCATCTGTGGCTAACAGGAGTAGAGCCAAAGGTACAATCGGTGGGACCGGGGCTTGATCACCTAGCAGTCTCGGGACTTATAAGGCATAATGCAAGGCAGTGGGACACAGACGTGATCTGGGAACTGTTCAATGAGGAAGACCAGCGGGCAATTCTGGAAGTACCTATCAGTAAGACAGCCGTCACGGACTCGTGGTACTGGAGGGGGACTATTTGGGACAGTATTCCGTCAAATATGCATATGTCCTGAGTCAACAGGAGCAAGCAACTTTTCATCCTCAGAAGGATATATGGACATCCATTTGGAGTTTGGAAGTGATACCAAAGGTGTGATCCTTCCTGTGGAGAACCTGATCGGGATGCCTACAGGTAGCAACAAATCTTAGGCGTCGACACGTGGCAGTGGAGGCATGTTTCCTTGTCTGCTCGAATGCAGACGAATCTGAGCTGCATCTGCTTGTCCAGTGCCATATAGCGGCGGAATGTTGGGCCAAGTTGGGCTTGCAAATTCCCCAGGGTGTTATGGACATCAAAGGGTGGCTGAAAGTCGTTCTCAGAAACAAAGTCGTATGGGAGAATATTTCACAAACGGTCGCCAACATATATCAAACGACATTCTTCCTGCAGGCGGGATGGCGGGAGGCCAGAAATAGGAAACCACAGGCAAGAGCAGCTCCTCGCCTACCACATACAGTAGCAGCTGAGACATGGGAGTACCCAGGCCAAGGTGCGTGGGTCATAAACACGGATGGTGCTTTATTTGCGGTAGCGGACAAGATGGGAACACGCTGGATATGCAGGGATGATATGGGACGTCTCGTTGGGGCTCGCTCATCCTCGTTCCATGGTCCTCAAAACCCAGGACTTGTGGAGGAATATGCTATTTTAGATGCGTTGACATGGCTGCTACAACATCCAAGACAGCGAACCAGTGTTCGAAGTGATTGTAAGGTCATAGTGGATATGATCAAGAAAGGCGAACGTTTTTCTTCTCCTATAGGGATAATCGTCACAGATTGTATTTTCCTATTAACTAGACTCGAGTGCGTGCAACTTGATTTTGTAAAACAGACAGCGAACAAAGCAGCTCATTGGCTTGCCAGGGTGGCTTGTTCTTCCCCTGTCTGGAATTGGCAAGGGGGTCATAACCCGGAGCCTCTTCAAAACATCATTCTTGCCGATATTTAAATAAGAATTCATATTTACTCAAAAAATATATATAATATTTGTTTTGTTAACCCCTACATAAGCAATGTATATGGCATTCAAAAATGTTACGATAAAAACACATGACATTAAAAAGTACTATGGTCATGACATATAGTATTATAAAATGTTGTGGACAAAACAAATGAATCAAGGGATAATAGTCAAAACATACACTAATGTTTCATCCACAAACGAAATAGTGCACAATGTTTTGTCCACGTCGTCTGGCTACCCTTATGAATCGCCCACGCACTTCTGTTAGAAAAGTGTAACATTAGAACCTGAATTGACAATTTTGCCCTTTCGAATTGAAATTCAAAAATAAGAATGAATTAAAAGACTGATATACCCTCAATTTTTCCCTTTTGGCTTGAAATTCAAAAATTCATATTTTAATTTAAAAAATAAATAAAAATCAGAGTTTTTATAATAAAAAATACAAAAAATCAGTTTTTTTTAATTTAATTAATATTTTATATATATATATATATATATATTTCTTTTTTCTACCCAAATATAATTAAATAAAAAAACTGATTTTTATGTATATTTTAAATTAAAATCTGAATTTTTGAAAATAAAAATAATTTTTATAAATAAAACTGAATTTATAAAAAAACTGATTTCTATGTATTTTTTTAAATTAAAATATTCTTTATAAATAAAAACTGAATTTATAAATAAAAAAACTGATTTTATAAAAAAAATTATGTTATTTGTCTATTTATTTTTTTTTAATTTGTTTTTTATTAAAAATGGTAGAATGGTAATGTCTCATGCAAAAGTCAAAAGAAAAAGTCAAAAGATTCATGATAAGGGTAAAATGGTCATTTCAGTTATACTTTAACTGCACATGTATAACAGAAATGGAATATTCCATTAATTTTTCTAACATTTTTCTAACACAAGTGCGTGGACGATTCATAAGGGTAGTCAGACGACGTGGACAAAACATTGTGCACTATTTCGTTTGTGGGCGAAACATTAGTGCATGTTTTGACAATTATCCCATGAATCAATAGTTGACATAACAAAATATTTTGTTTATTATTTTAATAGAAGATTCTGACCAATATTTATTATATGATTTTGTCTTTTGAATTTAATGTTGACAATATTTAATGTATGATTTTGTCTACTTTTATGTTTAATGTAGATTTTAATATGTTGACAAAAAAGAATTTGTACTCTTTAACAATTAACCCATACTTATAACTCTTTCTATTTTCTTGTTTTTTTATTCATAATTTGTTAATTTATTATTTACAATCGAAGACAATCAGGTACAAACTTGTATCTTTCGTCAGAACATAGAACTATCAATCTGGGTCCTTGGATCGTAGAATTAATGGCCCAGATTTAATGCATATATTTTAATATCTTTTTAATTAATTCATATCTTGTAATTGATTTTGTAATCAATCACCCCCCCCTGAAAGGTCCCCTATATATATACATATAGGGGACCTTTCAGGTACAAACCAATCTTTAGATACGAAATACAAATTAATCCCAACTTTGGAATCGTAGAATGCCCAAGGGCTACGATTTTCGCATGACTGATTTTCTTTATTTTTTCACCAAGTTTCTTATTTTGATCTTTCCCGCTTCGTTTCAACTCCGATTTAATTTTTTCTTGCGCCAAAAACTTTCTTTTTTCAAGATCTATCTATCAAGTAGCATATTGAATATGTTTTGAAGAAAAAAAACATGTACAAGCAAAAACACAAATTGTTAATCGTGCACTAATGTATGTGTTTGCAACTGCATTTGTATGAATAAGCTAATCTTAATGCATGTGTAAGCTAATCTTAGTTTATTAGCTTACACGTACAAAACATACATACACATACAAATGAAAATAATAAGAACATACATTAAGTTTAGCGTACACATACAACTGAAACAACATGCATTAAGGTTGGCTTACACATACAATGAAAATGGCAAGAACATACACTGAAAATTGCATAAATATACATTAAGTTCAGCGTACACATATAACTGAAAATTACAAAACATGCAGTTGCAAAAACATATATACAAAAACATACATTACGATTAGCTTATTCATACAAATGCAGTTGCAAACACATACATTAATGCACGTTTAACAATTTGTGTTTTTGCTTGTACATGTCTTTTCTTGCTTCAAAACATATTCAATATGTTACTTGATAGATAGATCTTGAAAAAATAAGAAATTTGGCGCAAGAAAAAATTAAATCGGAGTTGAAACGAAACGGGAAAAATCAAAATAAGAAACTTGGTGAAAAAAAAATAAAAAAATTTCAGTCTTGCCTTATGCGATAACATGTGATTCCAAGGTTGTGATGGATTCGTATTTCACAAAAAATTGGCATGGTCGTACCTGAATATTATCTTATATATATATATATAGGTTTACTTTCCGGTACAAATTTTTCTTACGGTACAAACTTGCGCACCTTGTAAATCTGTGGGAATACAATGTAAATTACATTTTATTTTAGATACATTTTAGATATTTTATATATATATGGGACAATCAGGCATGAACCCTTCATAGGATGTAAACCTGCGAATTACATCAGATATGTCCATCTCATATGATAGACGGTTTGCGTTAGTGCGCGCGAATTTGGTCCCGATCTTGTCCATATACCTCTGTCTAGGAGCAAATCTGCAATCCAGCTAGCTCATTTAAACTGACGAATTCAAAAAACGAAAACTTCTCCAATCAGAACCCCGTAATAGAATGAAGCACAACTTGGAAATTATGACGAGGAAATCGATATCGTAGACGAGATATCTGAAGATCGATTTCAAGCAAAAACTGTGATCCAGTTCGTCAGAGGTAGCAAACTCAGATACAGTTCGTCAGAGGTCCCAACTCAGATAGCCGACGTTATTCACATAAATCACAGGATTTGTTCACAGAGATCGACATCATCTATCGAGATGTTAACTACCGCATGTAAGTGCATATCTTCACACAAAAAAAGGTTTTTCTTCTACTAATTCTATGAATTCCGTTTTCTACATCGTCTCAAACGTTCTAAAGACGTTTAGTATTTCATAATTTGGAATGCAAGTATTCTAAAACTGTTAAGTGATGTTTGTTGTCTTCATTTTCAATCTTGGTGTTTTGTATCTACAAACTGGACTCACTGTATCCTCATATATCTCTTTGCTGTGTCCGTGTGTATTATCTTACCATGTTGTGTTCTCTTTCAATTCTTGTGTCTTGTGTCTGCAAACGAAAATGCTTACATACTCAAACATAAAAGTCTACTTTGTATTGTGTCCTCCGTGAGTCTGACTTGTTTTACTTGCAAACTGGGATGCTCATATCCTCACAAAAAAATCTATTGTCCATGTGACTATTATCTTCCTTTATTTTGATTATCTGAATCCATGCTTACTGTATTTAAAGACTAAAATATTTGTATCCTCAAAACAAAAACTCTGATTATATAGGAGGAGGAGGAGGAGGAGCCTAATCATTATGCACATGTAAATTATACCAAATAATTTTTGTGGATTTATATAGTTTGGTTTACGAATATAAACAATAAGTTTTGGGAATAAAAAATATGTAGTTGTTGATTTGATGAATATGGTCTATATCTATATTAATGCTTTTACTAGAGAGTTTATATGAACATTATAGTTTCAGAATATATATACCTTGGTTCACTGATTTAAGGACTATGGTTTAAGCATATTTTTTCTTTTATTTGAATTTAATGTATTTTTAAAAAAAAGTGAGAATATTGGGTATCTGGATTACACATATGAGCGATATGTTTCTAGCTAGCATTAGTGCTTTCATTTGAAAAGTTAATACATCAATTGTGTTATGAGAATATACAATTCATGTTTTGTAAATCACATGAGTAATTACACGTTTCTGACCAACCAGTGAGAGATCGACATCATGGTAGACATAGCAGAAGTCACAAAGAATTAAAGGGCCCACTAACCCCAAGGTGCCCCATAATTTTCCTATATATATATATGCACCTCTGTAGCCGTACAAAACTCAACCTCAACTCTTCGAAACCACTATAAAATGAGAGACGTCTCATCAAACATGACACGACATTCATAAACTACAGAAGGTTAAAGGAGAAGTTGTTGGAGACCCAACTGGATGTCAATCTTCTTATAACTCGGACAAACCGACTCATCAACAAGGATATGACATCTAACGAGATACTTGCAAACACAATACTGATGAGCAAGATGGAAACAATTCACAAGCTGTAACATCCCGCCGTGCCAGACCCAGGCCCCACGCGCGGCGTTGTTAGGTCTGCAGCCCAATACACCCCAACCCCTCTGGTGTACTGTCCGCAGACAAATACCAACCTAGGTTGTTGGTGAGACTTGAACCCAAGACCTCACCCTTTATAGCATTTCCTTGAGTGATGCTATCACCAATTGAGCTGTTGTCACGCCCCAAATTCGGTAGAACCGAACCCGGAACGCGAACGGTGAAACAATAAAACAATTTTCAACCCTTTTAAGTAAATCGCTTAAAATAACCATTTAGTTAATCAAAATAATATTTTACAACTTAAAAATACGTCCAAAATAAGCGGACAAAATAAACAAAGTGTACGTCGCTAAACTCCCAAAAGAAACCCGGACTCCCACTCCCAGCTCTTCAAGCTTCGAGAGTTCCCCTAGTCCGTCTCGCGATCAGTACCTGTAGGAAAAGTAGCTAGGGGTGAGCGTTCGCTCACCACCACGGATACCAGACTGACTACGGCATACTAGCAGAAAATGCCGGAAACACCAACAACAACCCAAACACCGGGGACTACTATCCCCAAACTCAAGTAACCCGACTGACACACAAACTGTTACTTTCTCCAACCAACTCAACACCCGGACACGTAATGTAGACCCGACACAACGGTTACGACCTCAACCCATAACCCGAATAATAATCACGCAACACCCAAGATCACAAAGGATCGCACACGGCAAACAAGATCACAAAGGATCGCACTCCAGCTGCTCAAGGCCGGTTGGTAACCGGCTGGGCTCGAGCCTTCCCCACGCAACTTTCCCCGATTTCTGTCGGGCCAGGCGGTCGACCTGTTAGCGATATATGCCGCAATACTTTTTCGATAGCTGGTCGGAAGGGGAGCCGCCCTTCATCGCCGAAGAATGCACAACTTTACCGGTGGTTAACCCGGAAGGCTAGCCAACCCCCACGCGCGCGACCACAGAACCCCTTTATTGTCAGGTAGGCCCCCAACCTCAGGCAGAAGAATGCACAACTTTACCGATGGTTAGTCGGAAGGCTAGCCAACCCCCACGCGCGCCACCATAGGACCCCTTTATTGTCAGGCGGGCCCCCAACCTCAGGCAATTACAATCAACACCCAAGTTTCAACACCCCAAAGGCACTCATGGCCACCCACGACACACCAACAGTAATAAACGGGTCAACACCCCAAAGGCACACATGGCCACCCACGACACACCAACAGTAATACACGGGTCAACTCCCCACGGGCACTCATGGTCACCCACGACACACAAATAGTAAAACACGGGTTCAACACCCCAACGGCACTCATGGCCACCCACGACACACCAACAGTAATACACGGGTTCAACACCCCAACGACACTCATGGCCACCCACGACACACAAACAGTAAAACACTGTTTCAACACCCCCAACGGCACTCATGGCCACCCACGACACACCAACAGTAATACACGGGTTCAACACCCCAACGGCACTCATGGCCACCCACGACACACCAACAGTAATACACGGGTTCAACACCCCAACGGCACTCATGGCCACCCACGACACACCAACAGTAATACACGGGTTCAGCACCCCAACGGCACTCATGGCCACCCACGACACGCAACGGTAAAATACGAATTCAACTACCCACGGGCACTCATGGCCACCCAAGACACACAACAGTAAAATACGGGTTCAACTCCCCACGGGCACTCATGGCCACCCAAGACACACAACAGTAAAATATGGGTTCAACTCCCCATGGGCACTCATGGCCACCCAAGACACACAACCAATTCAATCAACCTCCGGGCACAACCAAATGCCTCCAGTATTTCTAATGTTCGATAAGTTCGCTTATCCTACGACACTACCTCGTAACGCTTTCCCAAAAGTCCACGCCCAAGCTCCGGCGTGCTCGCGATCACTCGCCTAGCTTTCCCTTGCCGCGGTCCTCGGCATGATCTAACAAGATCACAATTAAAACACTTTTTAAGTTTGCAGACAAAGCTTAATTTTAATGAATTTGACGCCCAAACTCAACCCCGACAATGTCGATCACTCCCAAACTTCCCAATTACTCGACATTGTCAATAATGAACCTGGAAAGGCCCGTTTCGCCCCGCTCGGCGAATCTGCCCGGGATTGGAAAACGCCCTTCCGGGGCTCCGAAAATTCCCATTTTCGTTTCTACGATCTTAAAATAATTCAAGGGTTCCAATGCAATCGATGGAATCAATTTCCGACTTCCGAGCGATTTAATTCGCGTTTAAAGTTTCTAAACCCGAAATTCCAACTTTCACAATTTAATTACGAAATTCGTTCCGGGTGTGAATTAACGACTTGAGGATCGTCCTAAACCACCCGAACACGAAAACCCGAGACTCGAGCACGTGGGCCCCACCCGGCCATCAAGACCCGTGGGTGGCTGGGCCGGTTTTGGGGCGGTTCACCACCATGGTGGCCGGTCCTAGCTCCGGCCAGCCACCACCCACGGTGGCCGGAGCTCCCCCGAGCCTCCGATCACCGGAAATCGATCCTTTTCGCTCCAAAACGTTCCCAACGAACCCTACACCTCGACTCATCCATATTTAACTCGT
Organism: Erodium maritimum; assembly: GCA_963921825.1. Taxonomy (NCBI): domain Eukaryota; kingdom Viridiplantae; phylum Streptophyta; class Magnoliopsida; order Geraniales; family Geraniaceae; genus Erodium; species Erodium maritimum. The sequence goes on along the minus strand of OY997592.1, from coordinate 20,954,880 downwards.
TTCAACACAAACCCTAACCTTTAAACGTACCAAAACGAAAATCGAATAGGTTCTCACCGTAGGGAATGACGATGGGAGCTCGATTCATCGATCGTTGAGACGATCCGTCGGTTGGATCGTCGGGAAATCCCAAAACCCCAACACTTTCTCCTTTCTTTTTCCTTTTCCTCCTTCTCTTTCTTCTCTCCACTTTCTCTCTCTACTTCTCTCCTTTTTTTCTAAATGGCCGAACACCACACTTCTTCTCCCTTTTGTTTTGTTCAAAAACCAACAACTACCATTTAATTACCAAACTAACACTCATCTTTTCTTTTTCTTTAATTTAGAAACCAACTACCACCACATTTATGACAAGTGTCTTGTGGGTCCCATGAGTTATAAAAATATCTTCGTAGATATTTTTCAATCACATTCGCGAAATTCGGCCGTCTCGGGCCCCGAACGGGCCCATTTTCCAAGAAATTACGAAACTTCACAGGCTACAAGGAAACGGCTCAACCGAAGACCGCTGTAACGACGGCTAAGATTTTTGGATCCAAAACGGGCCTCGAACGGGCCAAAACGTCGCTCAGGTGACTTTTCTGACAAAAAGTCAACCTTTCCCAAATTGGTCAAAAAGTTGCCCTGAGTCCCCCAAAACTCACTTTGGTCGATATCGGGGTCAACTTAAGTCCGATATGACCCTCGGGGTCAAATTTAGGTTCATTTAAGTGTTTGTCCCCAAAATTTAAATTTTCCTGTTTTTCCGCCGATTTGACTGGCATTGACCGGGAGCGGTTCTTACACAAGCACTATAGGGAGTTATTGATGTGGTGGATTAAGGTAGCACAACTTTTATGAACGGACTAGAAGATGATGACTTTCTTCTAGGCCCTTTTGTTTCCTTTTGTGTATGCTTCCTTTTTGTTCCCCTTATTTTAGTAATGAAAACCTTTCCTTTTGTTTAAATATTTTCATAACTTGTTAGATTTTGTTTTACATATTTCAACTTTATATTAAATCCATTAAAGTTGTATCAACATATGTTATTTTGTTTTACACCAATAGAGGTAGACTAAGTTTCATTTAGCCCATACACTATGAGTTATTCTGTAGACCGCTTTAGGTAAGAAATCATGGAAAATGTTACTTTTTGAATACCATATTTTTTGTCCCAACATTCCATATGGAGAACGAAGAAGATACTCACCACGATTATAAAATTATATCTATCAACTATCATAAAGTAGAAGATAGGCCATAACTAAACATATTTACTTAGTTACTATGTTCATTTTTTGAATACCGGTCACTGTGAAGATGTTTGGAAAGCAAGGAGAACTACATAGAGTTAAAGGATGTTTCCCGAGTAATAAACAAACATAACTACACTAATAAAATGAAATCGTATATCCAACTTAGGTTAAAAATACCAGGGGCCCTCTAGCGACCAATACCCCATGTAGAGTCTCATTCCTCTCTACTTGGGTAAGCGTACGGGAAAGACCTTCCATACAAAAGAGAAAAAGGTAAGGGGATAACGGATCTCCCTGGCGAATCCCCCGTCCAGCAGTGAAAGGGGTCGTATTCTTGCCGTCGGAACTGATTGTGTATTGCACGGACCGCATGCAGGCTAAAACCAGTGATCTCCAACCTGGACCGAATCCGAATGCTCCCATCATGGCTAACAGAAACGACCATTCTACTCGGTCATAGGCCTTGCTCATATCCAGCTTTAATGCCATAAAACCCTTTTGTCCCTAGGACCAGCCTCTGAGAGAGTGAATGATCTCGCACGATATAAAGACATCCTCCTGTATTTGTCGTCCTGGAACGAAAGATCCTTGGTTAGTGGAGATGATCGGGTCCAGGAGAGGTTTAATTCGATTGGCAAGGACTTTGGACAGGATTCTGAAGATCACATTGCATAGGGCAATAGGTCGAAGGTAGTCTTGTTGATATCACAATCTACATTTCCCATTGCCACAGCCGTGCGGATGAATTCTATTACCTCCGGGCGTAAAATATCCCAATAATGTTGAAAAAATTTCGGATTGAGGCCATCTGTCCTGGGGATTTTGATGGAACCATCTGGAAGACTGTCGTTCGAACATCAGAATCCGACACTCATTTCATCAGGCCTATACTCTATTATGAGGAGATCAGGGTAGGGACCGCCATGGGGAGATCGTAATCCTCAATGTCTCTAGCAGTAAAGATTTTAGTAAAATAATTAAGAACCATGTCCCTCATACCCGTATGCAATTGCATTTCCACTCCCTCCTCAGTAACCAGGGATTTGATCTTGTTCCTCTGTTGCCTCTATGTGGCCGAGCGTTGGAAGAATTTTGTATTCCTGTCTCCTTCCTCTAGCCAGTGTTGTTTTGTTCGCTGGCGCCAGAATTCCTCATGTTTGGCCAAAGCTCGGTTATACTGTTTCTGAACGGCCAATCTTTGTCTGATGCCTTGTCTGTCATTACGGCCGTTCAGCTCAGCCAATCTACGTTGGAGGTATCTGATGTGGTTGATGTTGTCCCTAAACACAGTATGCCCCCATGTATCAAGTGAGGTCTCAATGTCCTTTATATGGTGCTTGATGTGTCGTTCACCCGGTCTAGCCCATTCATTATCTATCAGGATACCACATTCTGGATGTTTCATCCAGACATTCTCTAACCTGAACTCTTGTTGTCTCCGTTCCGCAGGTTCCTTCTGGAGCTGAAGTAGTATAGGCATATGATCTAATGTCGAGAAACCCAGGTTTTGTAAAGATGTGTCACGGTACCGAGCCCCTACTTGAGGTGACATAAAAGCTTTATCAAGCTGTATTTCCTGTCTGGAAGCCGGATCTTGGCCCCTCGTCCAGGTGAATTGGTAACCTTGCAAATGTATCTCCTCCACCCCAATATCAGTAATGGCGTTTTGGAAACCCTAAATGAGACCTAAAGGGTACACGTTACCCCCCTTCTTTTCGGATGGCCTGGGGATACCATTGAAAGCACCCATTAGGATCCATTCCGATGGAGCCTGAACCGTAGCCAATTAGCGCAAGAGGTCCCAAGTTATATGCCGAGGCTCCCTAGCCAGTTCCCCATAAATCCCGGTAAAGCGCATAGCCAGTTTCTGATTGAAGCAAATAATGATATTAATATGGGATTGTTTTTTCGATAGCTTCTCAACCGTGCATCTATATGACCATAACAAGATTACCCCTCCTTTGTTTGAGCTCGCGGTCGATCTGTGTCCTACCGATTAAACCACCCCTGGTAAGCCCATTCCACCATGGAAACCCAAAGTCCGTCTGAGGACGGCCAACCTTGATCTGGAATTCTGGGACTCCACATGACGTGTTTCCGTTAGAAAAACAACGTCCGACTTGAGGCGACCAACCAAATCCTTGAGTTGGAGACGATTATGGTCCGCCCCAAGCCCACGACAATTCCAAGCAAGAAAAGTCGGCATACGAGGGTGAGAAAACAACACAAAATCTCAAATACCCGACGTACCTGAAGCACGCGGACCACAATCGAACTCGAGAAGGAAAAGTGATCCAATCACCGGGCACAGGCCGAAAAACTGAAGTAGCATACCAAGGAACAAACGAAAAGGTTGGGTGCACGGTATACCTGATGTGCGGGCGACCCTGGATGGCTCGGCGACTGGCAGAGGCGGACGGGTTGGCCGAGAAAACAAAGGAGACGCGTCGCCAGGCGATGGCGAGGGGGGCGGGACGGTTTCGGAGCCTGGGGCAGGTCCACGATGGCCACGTCCATCGGAGAGTGATCGGCGTTAGTGAGACTGCAACCCCTTGGGGTGCGGTGCAAAACCCTAGTAGGGTTCAGAAGAGAGCGTTCCCTGACAACTATTACTAATTAACTATAAAGTAGACCTTGTTTGTTTCTCATACGTATTATTGTCACTACAACATATTTAAAGGAGACCCATATTTTCTCTTTCACGTTAATATATCCTCTTACCTCTTCTATTTAATTTTTAGCATAAGAGATTAGGGGTGGCAAAAACATCCACACCCAATGGATATCCATTTTTAATTTTTTTTGGGTCAGGTTCGGGTATGGATGGATTCGGGTTCGGATTGGGTTTGGATTGATTCGGGTAAAGGTGTGTGTTAATTCGGGTTGGATACGGGTTTGGATTTGGACATCCATATAATCCATTCTCTCTTTGTATGGTCCCACTGTCTCACACACTCTACTCTGAGACCTCACGTGGCTTAGCTGTCTACCATCAAATATATGTACACATAATGTGTATATATACATATATATATACACAGAATATATATTATACATATACATACATACATATAATATATACATACATATATACATATAATATATACATACATACATACATACATATGATATATATATACACAATAAACATATACTATACATACATATATATAATATATACGCCTCGCATAGTTATATATATATATATATATGTACATGTAATATATATACATATATATACGCCTCACGTGGTTATATATATATATATATATATACACGGAGCATATATTATACATATATATATATATATAGAAACATTTTATATATGTGTATATATATGTATATGTATAAAATGCACATCTATAAGAAACATATACAATAATATGTCGGAGTCTCCGACATCGTTGTCAGTCGTTTATTCGGATTAGTCGGAGATAAGTTTAGAGTATGTTTTTGCAACTGTCAAAGAAGATGGCTATAAGAAAAGTTTTGGGGTATGTTTTTGCAAAAAGTATTAAAATAAAAGTTTTTTTAATGTGAGTATTCAAATGGGTATATTGATATGGATGCAAATGGGTATTCGTGGATGCCCAAATGGATATTGGATAAAAATAGATGAGACAATGATGGATCAAAATGGGTATTGGATTGGATATGGAGGGTAAAGGAAATGCAAATGGAGGTTATGATCCATACTCATATCCGCCCATATCCGCCCATTTGCCATCCCTATAAGAGATCAGTTATTATGACATGACTAATCAAACGATAGAGACTAAAGCTATAAGGAAGTAAAGAAACATTCAAGAATAAAGATTGGGTTAAGCCAGAGTCTTGGCCTGAACATAAAATAGGCTCCTCAAACTCTATTACAGATGGGAAAATAAAATAGGATTGATAACCTAACAACACCACTACATGTCTCAATTCGAACTGTGCTAGCTTGTTTAAAAGTATAATGAACTGATCCAAGCGCTTCATATCGTGTTGAGGTAAGCGCACTAGCTGACCAAGGGGTAACCAATAGAGTCGTGGAGGAGGACGATCAGCTACAACCAATCACGATAAGAGATGAACGCTTTTCCTCTCTGACAACCCGCTTTCCCGCGGGTGCCTTATTGGACCTCGCCTGATTGTTTGATCCAGAAATCCCTCCTTCCATCATAGAGTGAGTCGGACGAAACCCTAGACACTCCACCCTAAGATGGTAGTAGTGCATTAGACGGGACGAAAATCATAGTAGTCTACGTATCGGTACTGTAGGACGTCCTCCTCATCACGACCTTCTTGTTGATGAAAACCTTGTGTGACAGTATGGGATGACGATGAAACTATCATGAAAGAATTTAGTAAGGTAAAGAGACAAATTATGGAAGAAGAAAATGACGCCGCCATCGACTAAGATTTTAAAGGTATGGAGAGGTTTTGAACAAAAAATGCGAAACTTCTTATAATTAGATTTTCATCCTATTATTAATCATCTACTATTACTAATAATCAAATATACTATTACCAAAATATCTAGCAACCACCTCCCGAGATTTGCGTAACTCCTCAAAAATAAAAAGCATTCCAAAACCCCTAATAAAATAAAGTATAAGTGAATGTTGTTTGAAAGAGAAAAAAAGAAGTGAGTTTTTTTCCAGAATCTGCAGAAAGATAGATGAATGCGCAGGGAAGATCAGGTTCTGGTGTTGATGGTTCCTCCGATTCCACTGCCAATTCTAAACGCCAGTCCAAGAAACCCAAATGTACCTTTCTATTTTCATTCCTTTTTTTCTTCTCTAACATAACGTTACCATTATATGTATAATATATAATGGTTTGGGATTATATATACATAGAAATGATTGACATAATCAATCATATATATGTGTGTTCATTATTTGTTGGCAGATTCGAGGTTTTCTCAGCAAGAACTTCCAGCATTCAAGCCAATTCTAACACCAGGATGGGTATTATTGTAAATACACTCATTAATTTCATTATGCTTTTTTTTTTATCATAACTAATTTCTCTAATTGGTAAGTTCAGGTGATTACTGTGTTTATATTGGTTGGCGTTGTCTTCATGCCTATCGGTCTTGCTTGCTTGTTTGCATCTGAAAACGTAAGTAGCCTCCATATATATATATATGCATGTAACTATAATTGTAAACATGAGATTAATCATGTGGATGCATTTGTAGGTGGTGGAGATTAAGCTTCCATATGATTCAGAGTGCGTGCCCAGTGACCATAAGGACAATAAGATTGGATTCATTCAGAACACTAAAACAAACAAGACCTGCATCTTGACCCTTCCTAATGCTCCCAGGCACATGAAAGCTCCTATTTTTATCTATTATCAGCTTGACAAGTTCTACCAAAATCATCGCAGGTTGTGTCTTGTCTATACTATACATATATACACAGGGTTGATATATATATATAATCACTTGATTGATTTGTTTGTTGCAGATATGTTAAGAGCAGGAATGATAAACAACTGAGGAGCAAGGACAAGGAGACTGATGTGGACGAATGTGCTCCCGAAGATAAAACAGGGGACGGGGATCTTGTGATAGTCCCGTGCGGCCTCATCGCCTGGAGTTTGTTCAACGACAGCTATGTGTTCTCCACAAAAGACAAGACACTCGACGTTAGCAAGAAGGACATAGCATGGAAAAGCGATCAAGATGGTAAATTCGGGAAGGACGTCTACCCCAAGAACTTTCAGACTGGAAACCTCATTGGCGGTGGAAAACTCAACGGAAGCATACCTGTCAGTCTATACTAGTGCAATGTTTCGCTCCTCTACTTGAATAGAGATTTACTATTGTTTCATTTACCTTTATGTGCAGCTGAGTGAACAAGTAGACCTTATCGTTTGGATGCGCACTGCTGCTTTGCCCAACTTCAGGAAATTGTATGGCAAAATCGAACAAGACATAGAAGCGAATCAAGAGATCGAGGTTGTGATAGAGAACAATTATAATACCTACAGTTTTGAAGGGACCAAGACGCTTGTTCTATCTACCTCCAGTTGGATCGGTGGAAAAAACGATTTCTTGGGCCTAGCTTACCTTACCATCGGTAGCATATCTTTGTTCTTGGCAATAGGTTTCATTCTTGTCTATGTGGTAATGCCAAGGTACCTAACCTACAAGCACCCAGTAATTACCATATATATACATAGACCTACCTATCATTGATTGAAACATTACTCACTTTTGGTGCAGGCCTCTCGGAGATCCATCTTATTTGTCTTGGAACAAACATCCACCTGGACTCTGAAGTCATTTTTAGTTTGAAACTCACAGGTCAGTCCAGTGCTGTATTATCAATCTACAGAAACTTGTAAGCTACAGTCAACTTGACTTAATCAAGATATTGGGAAGGGAATGGAAATAGATTTTAAAAATTGGGAGGTCTTGCATAGGAGAAAGATTCAAGCCAATACCAAATGATTCAAGGGAAATTCCACCACCACTGATAAATATGTCAAAACAAGATAATATTTGTGAAATAAGAAGCAAACATTAAACCAGTTCATGGCACAATCTCATAATTTGCTAAGGAAAAAAAACAAAAACTCCTGCAACAGGCTTGATGATCTCAAATCCGACACCTAGGATTTAAAGTTTCTCATTGGGCAGCAACAACACCGATCCTTCCAGCAACTTGGTCAAGGTCTCGCTGGCCACTTGCTGTAATTCTTCTTCCCCTGGAAAAACACAAGACTCATAATAAGCTCATACTCTTGCCACTTGCATTATAATAGAAATAGTTTTTCAGTATAGACATGATATATACAAACATGCATCTATACTACAGCCAGTGTCTAAGAAAAATCTTTTGTGAACAAAAACATTTTGCCAGAGGGCCAACCATCTCTCTTTGCATACAGAGTTAATCATACCCAAAAGAATTCTTTCACACATTTTTCTGATACTAATCTGTTGAGAAGGGCTGATACCAAATTTTTCAATAATAATAGTTAACTATGAGAATTGAAAAGGTAAATGGAAAGATACAATATCAGCACATATCATATGATTTCGGTCCTAATTGGGGCAAACCTTCCAAGGAATTTACGACCTAGAACAGGCTTTACTTGTCCTTGTTCCTATGACTAACTACAAGCAAGCATGAGCATAAACTCAACAAACCATGAAATGTAAAGCTAAATGCATATAAAATAAACTTACCCCTTGGGATCAACCTCAATGATACTAATCTTCTCCAGTTGCTGAAGTATGTGACGAGCTACAGAACCACTGCTCTTGCAGAAATGAGGTGGCCGACTGCCATTTCTCTTGCTCCCTCCATAAATCCTTCGGAATCCACCAACACCTATGCCACCCCTCAGGTAGATTTTCCTTGCCATGGAAGCTGTGATGATATACAAATGCATAAGACAGAAGAAAATATAAATATCTCCCGATGTGTTTGCAAGTGAGAGGGGGGTGGAGAGTGAACATACCAGCTCTGATATAGTACCAATCAGGGTCATAAGGAGCAAGCTCCTTGAACGTAGCAGTCTTCACAATATCAGCCCAATGGGGAAGTTCAACCTATTTGAAACCCATGAGAATTTAATCAGCATAAAAAGGGTACAAAGAATTTCGACAACCAGATCAAAAGTTTCAGAAGGCGGGAATAAGGTGTAGTGTAGCACAAAACCTTAGTTTTGTTCAAAACAAGCAGCATACAATTAACAAAATCATAGTTTAACAGCAATATGCTGCTTAAAACACGGGTAGTAACAGCCCAGGCAAGTGTGACCACAAACGGCTCTAATTCTGTTAATTTGATTATGTAAGCGATCTTCTACCTAGAAGATTTATTTTTTGAAAAATCAAAATGAACTAATACAAGCAAAGGGGGTCAAATAACTTAACAGATCAGGGCCAGAAAATAAGCAATGCAGAATCTGAAGAAGAAAATAGAACTTGAAGAGAGTGAAATCATGAACACAGGTAGCTCACAGATAAAACAACACCATAACATTCTACATACATAAAAAAAGCTCCCCTATAAAATCTGAGGTCATATTTGAATAGGTTCGATTTAAGGTGTTCACAGGCAAAAAAAAAAATAAGATCTTACTAACTATCACTGATCGGGTCAATTTGAAAACAAACTCAGGCGTCACTCAGTGAAACTATATCATAATATCACATCAGTATATACACACACACACACAAAAATCATATCATTTCAAAGCCCTAACGGATCAAAAGGGTAATTTCGAGCTATAATCTGAGAACTCAAGCATGTTACAAACATATTACTAGTGCGGAAACAATTACAAATGTAAAAAAAAACATGCAGAGACTGAGAGAGAGGACCTTTCCGGAGCGCTTAAGGTGCGAAGAGTAAGCCTTAACGAACTCGTGTGGAGATACGTCTTTCACCTTTGTCGCCGTCGCCATTTTCGTCTTCTGGTTGTGCCGCTGCGGCTAAGGGTTTGTGAGTAGAGAGGGTTTGTTTGTGAGAGGAGGGATTGAGAAGCTCGAGTTAGGGTTTTAAGATCCGAGACTTCAAGCGTATTTACCTATTCACCCCTCAACGACGTCGTTTCTCCTTTTTTTTCCTTGGAATTATTTGTGTAGTTTATGTTTAAACGTGTGATGAGTTTACTTCTTTGGAATTATTTCTGTAGCCACAGATTATATTTTAATGTGTGATTTTACCATTTCTTATTAGCTTTGAATATACATCTATTAAAATTGGATGTGAGAATTCAAACCCCAGGGGCTGCGCTTTTTTGCGCAGCAGCCTCCTCCCCCTCCCCTCTTCTTCTTTTTCATCATTGAAGCTTCTGATTCGCCCTCTCTATTCTCTCTGCAAGTTAGGGTTAGAGTTTGGTTTTTGTTCTCTAACGATCCATGGCTTACTCGGCTGTTAGGCTATAGAGCCCGTCCGGTGATTCATCACTGTAGCGTGAGGAGATTGACAGGGAAGAGACCGGTGTTGTGGCCGGGGTAGACGTCTAAGACGCGAGGGGGACGCCGGTGCTGGGTTTCGACGGCGCGGCTGTTGAGGACGATCAGGTGATCGGGCTGGAGGTGGCTATGGGTGACGAGCCTGGGCTGGTCCCGGCGGTGCTGGTGGACGGCGTGGCATTGGAGGACGAGGCGGCGGGGAAGGAGGCGTCTGGCACGGAGCCGGAGCTGTCCTCTCTGGTGCGATTAAGCACGGAGCAGGAGTTGTCCTCTCCGGTGCGATTCTCGGCCACGAGGGGTCCGCTGCTGGGGGGAGGCTGGTCGCACACTGCGGCGGCACGGATTCGCCGGACGCTGGCGAGAGGTCCACGTCCTCGGATTGCGAGGGGCGCGGGATCGGGACCGACTAGGGCCGTCGAGACAGTCCCGCGGGGGTCGCCGGGAGTGATGCCGAGGACGACAGCACTTGTGCCGGTGGTGGAGGTATCCTCGGACACGGAGGCTACGGCGGAGGAGTCGTCGCCAGCGGTAGCTTGGCGAAAAAGCAAGGGCAAAGGGGTGATGCAAGAGAACCCTACTGGTCCGGATCTGGGCCTTGGGGATGGGTTGGGTTGTATGACTGGGTTCATGCAGGATGCGCGTAAGGAGACGCCGGGGAGATTGGGCCGAGAGGACTGGACTCCGAGGGCTGGGAGGGGAGGACCGGGCCGTGGACCGAGAGCTGGGCAAGGTGATATTGCTGCCTGGGCTAGCAGATATGGGGCGGGTACTGATCGGGTGGGGATCGGACCATCTAACCGGGTGGGTAGGGTTGACCGAGACACTCGGACTGGGGTGGAGCCGGATCGTGTTGGGCTGCACACCGAGGCGGAGGGTGCGGGGAACCTTGGTTCGCTTCTGTCATCGATGTATATCAAGGAAGTAGTGATCCTAATTGGGGCGGTGGCCAATGCAGGGGGTCAGTTTCAATTTGCACTAGCTGCAAAGGTGCTGACTTCGAAGCGGTTTTTCTGGAAATCCCTAGTGGACAGGATGGAGGACCTGTGGGGCATGAAAGTAGAGGCTCGACCGCTGGAAGGGGGTCTGGTGGCTTTCTTCTTTCATACGGCTAGGGAAAGGGCAAGGGTACTGGCTGAAGAACCATGGGCGTTCTGGGAGTCTCTGGTGATGTTCACGAATCTCAGGGCTCACATGAAGGTGGGGGACCTAAGTTTTCACCATTTCTCGGTGGGGGCTTGGAATAAGGAGGTAGGGTTCCGGATGGGGAATGGATTGGGGACATGTCTAGCAGTAGACGTGGACCAATCGGGGTACTGTTGGGGCGACTTTATGTGGATTCGGATCCGAGCTGATATACGCGTTCCTTTGCAGAGTCAGCTATGGTTCCAATTATCGAAATCGCAGGTACGTACTCTCCATCAGGTCTCGTACAAACACTTACCAGATCATTGCTATGGGTATAGCTGTGCGGGGCATTTGTTCCCCTCATGTCCGGTAGCAGGGGGTGTTAGGGGTCACTCTCTATGAGCGCCCGGTGACCCGCGATCTGCCTTGGAGAAGGCGAAACACGGGAAGACGGTCCCCGGGACGAATTGGAGCTATATTGGGAGTAGGGGCAAGGGCAGTAACCGGGGCCCGAGCATGCCTACTAGGCCGGTGCCACGATCTGGGGGAGAGCCGTCATATGCGACGGGGACGGAGGACATTCCCTCGGAGTGGGTTGCTAAGGAAGTGGGACCGACGTTGTCGGGGAAGAAGATCCTGGGCAGAGAGGAGGAACCAGAAGAATCAGAGGGATCGACAGGGTCCGATGGTGGATCACATGTAGCAGGGGTTGAGTCTGAGGTGGTTCAGGAAGGGGTGGTCGACTGTGACCCCTTCTTGACGAGCAGATGGCGAGGGTACCATCGTCAGTCGTTATCTGTCTACCCTACCAGTCCGGTGTCAGTATTCCCGCGTTCAGGAGCCCTACCATTATCAGTCAAGGGAGGACGACGCACGCTGACTCACCGGGGGAGATGGCAGTCCACCAGTATTCCCCTCTCACTCGGCTGGCTCGGCCAGTGTCATATGGTAGAAGCATGTTGTATCGGTATCCAGGGTTCCACTGGATGCTACCGCAGATATCCCCCTTCAACCGCCCCTAAGCATCGAGCAACTTTTACTTTTCGTTATTGATTTCTGTTATTTAGTTGTATTCTATCATGTAAGATGGGTACAATTATGTACTCGTCAAACTATCTCCTTTTTCAGTAATAATATTCACTGTTCTTCTAAAAAAAACTTCTGACTCCAAGCGCTCCGCTACTCTTGACGGATTCACCCATTAATGGGTTCAACAGTACCCTTGCTAGGGTTTTCTTTTACAGCATCTTTTTCTTCATCTTTTTTGGCCGCCGCCCACCTTCATAGGTCGTCGCCGCCCGTTCAAACCGTCCCACGACCTCACGCTACCGATCCTACGTCGCCGGTTTGGTCCCGAGCTAGTGCCAATGGCCACAGTGGCCCTCCTGTTGCCGTCCACCGGAGTCCGTGCTCCGTGCGCCGTCTTTCATCTGCTGCGGGCCAATTTAGGGCATATCCATCAAAGGGGCACACTATAGCCAGCATGGGTCCGCTCCCTCGATGGATCTGGATCCGGGAGGAGGGACGATAGGCTGTGGCCTGCTTCCACGGCACCCGAAGTCGGGACCCTCGGTCCCAAACAAACCGTTGCGGGTCGAATCGATGATCCCGTCTTCCGTACTACTTCGAAAGATCCGGGCGAATCACGACGAGGAATTGACGATACCAGATGGCTTCAATGGCACGGGGCCCAGAAGAACTAGCATCGCAGATTTGGTAGTTTGTTATTTCATTCGTGTGCTAATTTTGTATCCTGTTTTAGGTCGAATAAATTGTTGGCTAGACATTCTAGGTTTTGTGTTGATTAGGACTTTTCATTTTAAGTCTCGTTGTTTTGAGACGTTGGTAAGGAGTTGTCTTGAGTTTGTACCTACGATATCAAGTAGGTTATTATTATGGGTCCATGAGCGATGGGCCTGCTACGGTCGGCTCGGACATACATCTGGAACCCTGGACGTTTTCGTCCTTTCTTGTTTGATTACCTTTGGGTATTAATACAGTTCTCCGGTTACCCATTTAAAAAAAACTATTAGCTTTGAACAAAATAGCGCCTCGTTTTCTCTATAGGTTTGCGAGAACCTTCACTTGTCGATGGAGTTCTCTCTTCCTCTTGTTTTCGTTATTGATCCCCTTTTTCAGGAGTCGCATTCGTCTGCACAATAACTGTAATTTTCCTCCACCCGAGCACACCTGCCGCTATCCCTGTCGTGTCCCTCCACCGTTGTAGGATCTACGCTTCAATTGGGTGAGCCATAAGTGGTCAATCTCCTCATCGTCATCGATAGAGGTAACACAGAGTCGAGAAGACTATAATGAACCCTCGGGTTTATTCACGAAACGACCTCCATATTTTATCGACTTGGTGAAGGTTGTAAAGCGATACAGTCTGTGGGATTAGGATCTGGGACCTACCTATCATGACTCGGGATCGACGTTGCTTGGCCGTCCCAGGAGGAGAAAGGAAGCATATCGTTTTTCACGTTTTAGGTTGGATTTTTTAGTTTATTGGATGTTTGTTTTCAATTTCGTACTTTTGATATATCGGTAAGGGGATGTCCTCAGTTTAGTATTTGCGAGCAAAAGCAGTATATTCTACGGGTTCATGAGCGCCGGGTGGCCTACGGGAAACCAGGACACATATCTGGAACTCAGGTCTTGTACGCCCTACCTTGTAGGGTTTATTATTTGCATTAATGCACTTCCCCGGTTACTCGTTTCAAAAATAACTATTAGCTTTGACATTTGTGCAAATATCAATGGTTATCTTTTAAAATTGTGACAATTTATAGTCGATAATTTTGTTATTTTACAAATCAAAACGATTAACTTTGCCACCTCATAAATTGTAGTGTTTTTTATTTTTTATTATTATCATTCGTTATATCATCATTTACTTTGGACCACAACTCTATAAATAGAAACCATGTGATCAAAATAGTGTTCTAAACTCGTAGCCAACTCTTAAGCTAAAGATATTCATCCTTCTTCTATTTGTTAAAAAATCCATAAAATAAACTAGTCAGCAGTTGGGTAGAGTTATGACAATAGAGAGTTTCCGTCAAATTCATTTATACCTTTAGTCAATAATTTTTTTTTGAACAGCAAAGTAATATATTAAATACCTCCATTTTCCGAAATAGAAAAAAGAGACAAGGGAAACCCTTGAGAACTCATACATCAGAACAAAAAACACCTCTCTAGAAGAGGACAATTACCAAAAAACGAAACAAAGAAACAAAACCAAATCCAATCCAAAGAACAGGACAAGGCATCATAAACAAAGCTACCAAAAGAGACCAACAAAACAGAGGACAAACCTCAAACACCAGAACAAAAACCAGAAACCAAACACCGACCTAACACAAAGCCACCAGCCCCAAACTCGAGCAAAACCAGCAACAAAAACAGTCAACCCACTCCTCCAATTGCAGAAGCGCCCTCCAAGTCCTCGAACTCATCATCAGAATCAACTTCAAAATCAACACTCTGATTAAAATCAGAATCCAATTTTTGAAGCTGTAGAATAACCTCCTTATCTGATACAAAAGCTCGGAGCTCTATAGCTTTACCAAACTGTCAGGCCTTTTCAGCTTCAGAGAGACCTTTAGAAGAGAAAATCTTTTCAGCACTCTTGGTAGGAACAACTTCCTTCTCCAACTTCAGCCTAGACCTTGTACCATAATTGCGAGTAAAAGCAATTTTCTTTGATTTTTTGTTCATCACGTGAATGATATTTCTTTAATTTTCGTCCAATTTTAAATAACGATGTAAAAAGTACAAAATTAACCTTATGACCTGTTGCAGTTGAAAGATAACCACTGTGTTTTCTAAAGTAATAAAAGTTAATCATTATAATGGGTAAAGCCATTATGAATTGTCAACCTAAAAACATATTGTTGTGATGTGTAAAAATGTAAAAATTTATCATTGTGATTGGAAAATTTGTTTAATATTTTTAGGGCCACTAATTATTAAGAGATTTTAGTTAATCAATAAATTAATATTAATAATTTATCGACTTATATACAATTTATCATAAAACATGTACATAATTTACAGTCTTTCAACTTTGTCATCATGCATAACTTGTTTGTCACAAATAAATTTAATTTTTTGTTTAAACTTGATTACTAAAACGATCATACAAGTCAGTTGGATTTTTTTGGATCATAATGACGAATTCATCTTTATTATGAGAAATATAAGAAAAAGCTAGACATAATCTCATATATTACAACACGGATATGAGACACTGACCTAAAATCAATAGTGTTGTTTGTCATCGCAGTTTTGTGATTTGGTAAACACATAAAAACATCATACAAGAGATGAATATTCCTAGCGTATACTTAGGGGATCTTACCTTATTCATGTGAGTGGCATGAAAGATCCAAAAAACTTTCCCCGTCTCGACTCGGTCAAGCTTGTGATGTCTCGACAAGATGTCAAGGAGTTTTTTAGGAAAAGAATGAGGATAGGGGTCGGATAGAGTTTGATCCGAAGGGGTGGTCTGGGACACCCGTGATGCCCTAACATTCTTAGCATTTGTTGATTCCAATCTCACTAACTCCTATAGGGGGTGTCAGGGTCTCGATCCAACGAATGGGGTTGAAGTGTCCCTACACGAAGGTCCCAAGTGATCGGGTGTGCCGCCATCACGATGCTAGAACATGGGTCAGGCCTCTTATGAGCTTGGATGATCGAAGGGCGGTGAAGGGGATATGGGACCGCAGCGGATCTATCACATATAGGTAATAGATAGGCTCGCAGCAGAGGCGATAACGCCGGTGGTGACCGAGTGATCGCTGGATGAGAAGGAGGATGACGAGGCAGCGTTGGTGGTGGCCAAGTGATCGTCGAAGAAGATGGTGTTTGATCGTGAGCGATGGTGAGAGAACGGACCGCTTGTGATCTCTCCCCCTGGTCGTGCCAAGAGGGGATCCAGAGCAGAGACACTAGAGTAGATGGGGGAGGTGGTGGTAGATGGTTGGGATGGTGTTCATAAAAGAGAACGTTGCTTTCGCCATGAGAAGCTCAGGCCAGCTGGTGATGAGCGTAAATTTGTCTTATCTATTTTGACCATTTTCTCCATGTTTTACTTTGTTTGTGCCTCATTTTTATATTTGTAGTGTTTACTAATAAGTGCGCAAATCCTTGTCCGTAGTTGATGTTTTTCAAATTCTCCCAATATATTCATGATTGGTCTTGTATTGTAGGTCGTGAAAAAAAATATTGGCTAAAAAACGAAACAAATCGGATCACAAATAGAGTAGATATGAGCGAAATAGTGAAAAATCATTAAAAATGAAGGGACGAACCAGAGCGCACCATGTGGCGCGCTGACCTGGGCAACGCCAACATATCAGATCCAACTCCTCCTTTTGTGCGCGTGTAGTGTTTAGGACATAACTTTTTAATTTTTATTTTATTTATAAAGTTAGGATAAGAACCACATTTCATATCAGATTTTTTACACCACCCAATTAATAGTCAAGTTTTATTTTTCTCTTCTTCTTTTCTCTCTTGTTCTTCATATTATTCTTGAGTGTTCTTCATCTTTGAGAGCATTTTCTATCATCTAACAGTTCATAACTAACACGATCCAATGAGTTCTCAAGCATTCATGAGCCTCCCACCATCTCCAACTTCTCCATTTTCATGAGTTGAAGCTTTGGAGAATTGGAGATGGTGGGTTTGCAAGCTAGAAGAGTTTTTTAATGGGTTTCTCAACTCAATCCCAGTTCTAATCTCTACTCTTCTCTAGTTTTGTTGTAAATTTGGTTTTTTGGTATGTTTGGGTAGGATTTTGAAATCCATAACCTTGGATTTCAATCTTTGGTCATGGGTATTGTGTAAATGTTGATTTCTTTTAAATTGATGCATGTGTTTATGGTTAGTTTGAGTTTTGTGGTATTTTTGGCATGAGTTGGAGTTTTTGA
Organism: Erodium maritimum; assembly: GCA_963921825.1. Taxonomy (NCBI): domain Eukaryota; kingdom Viridiplantae; phylum Streptophyta; class Magnoliopsida; order Geraniales; family Geraniaceae; genus Erodium; species Erodium maritimum. The sequence continues at coordinate 20,937,652 of OY997592.1, read as the reverse complement.
GCTTAATTAGCATCCAATTGCTTGTATGAGTATCCATCTATATTTAAGCTACTCGATGTTTATGCATGATTTTCGTGTTTTGTGTTCGATTTGTCATGTTTTTGAACCGATTTCATGTGCTAGCTATTTCATCTCTCAGGTGTATATCAAGTTCTAGGCTAGAGTTCGTAAAAATGAAAACTTTAGCCATTTAATGAACTTATGTAAGATTTCCGACATTTTTATGTGTTGATTTCCTATTGACGATATAGAAATATGCTAGGATATGTTTTCTCGATTCTCTTGTGTGTTTCAAGTCGATTGAACGATTTGGGGATTTTCCCATGATTGTTGTGTGCGCTATGTAGATTGATGTGTGGAGAGATTCATGATTCGATCTAGTATGTGACGGGATTTCACTAGTACAGAATCTACTTATACTTGTGTATTATCAGAGTACCGTGATTTGATATTCTACGTAGTTCTACTTGATTATCGAACTCATGTTGATCGGTGTTGTTCGGTTTTCAAGAAGTGAACTAGGCGTAGTTAAGTAGATTCGTTTATTGATTTAGAGTTTACTTACGATTGGGTATTATTAGAGCTCCATGATTCGTTTCTGTATTTAGTTCTCCTTGATGATCGATTTATTCGGTCGTCAGGTTGATTGAACTATGCGTAGCTAAGTAGATTCGACAATTTATTTAGAGTCCTCTCATGCTTGTGTAGTACAGAGTATCGTGATTTGATAATCTATTTAGTTCTACTTGATTGTTGGTGTTCATCATTTTTCAAATCATTCGGAAATTAGGAAGTGAACTAGGCATAGCTGAGTCGATTCCCCGAGTGCTGTAGATATCTCTACTTGTGGTAGTTGGTAGCGAGAGTGACATGCATTCATTGTCATTCTGTCTCGTTCGAGGATTGATCGAGCTTCGCTCAGGATCATAGAACACACCCTATTTTATTTTTTTTCCTATGATTGGTGGTTCGCATATCGGTCCAGGAAAGGTCTTGTGCTCTCTCCCCGTGACTAGTATGTGGTTGATTTCATGATACTACATACATATGAACTTAAGTGTTATAATACCATAAGAGTACCTACATCGTACGCATCATGGCACGCGCACCGCACACCATGCAACGCGATGATGTGGTACGTGGTTCGCACCACATCATCGCGGTGCGTGGGGCGTGGTGCACGCTTTGTGTGGTTCGTTCGGGGCCAATCAAGGCCTGCCATGTGGTAGGGAGAAGGAAAAAATATTGCACCGTTTGCCAACAGTACGGTTCCAACGGTTATTTATTTATTTAAATAAAAATAATTAATTAAAAAACATATACAACAATTTTTCTACACCTATACATACCTCTTCCCTATTCATCCAACCCACACCACTTCTCTCAAAATTCTCTCTACTTTTCCTCTCCAAATTCTCACATTTATATCGATCAACAATGTCTGACAACGAGGCTTAAACAAGGGAGGAGCTCGAAGCCAAACGTTTCGAGGTGGAAGTCGAACTTCGTGCTTGGGAGCAATGACTCCGGCAGAGGACCGACAGAATGTTACAGAGAGTCTGTACTCGAATCAGCGGCACAAATGATGCGACCCACATGCAACTTCAACAAGACCTTACCAAGGGTTACGACGACTCCGAGTAGTTAGATGAGTTAATAAATTTGATGTACTAAAATAATTGTAGTTTGATGTACTATTTGGGAAGTAATGAAATGTCAAGTTTAATTATCCATTTTAATTAATTAATTAATTAATTTTGTATTTTAGTTAATTAATAAATAAATAAATATTTAAATTTTATTAAAAAACAATTTTATGTAGTATTTATTGTTTTAAATATGATTTTAACAAATTCAAAAAAAACATAATTAAGTATCCATTCAGCATCTCCACAAACCATGATCCTCATATTGTGGTGTTCTCTCAAATTTAGGGGTTCACCTCCATAAACCATCCTAGTCACCACATGATCCACACTACATGGTCCACACACATGATCCCCACGATGTACATGCTCTAAGGAAAGCAGTATTAGATTTCACCTTCGTTAACCAAACCATGCGTTAATTGAAAATTGTGTTTACTTGTACCCGTGACCGACTCTTTGTGTTAATCAAAAACTATGTGTCTTATGTGGTAGCTTGTACATATTTTACTTATGTCTAGACTTTAAAACAATCATTTACTTTTCTGTTCTTTATTTTCCCTTTCGGGAATGTGCAAGTGACATCCCACGTCCATAGGTTTTAACACCTCTACTCCCCGTGGGTTTGACCGGTACTTAATCGTTTTATCTATTGCTTGATGATCGTGTACCAATGCACATAAAAACATGGATTATACGTCTAGTCATCCATATTCATCAGCTGGTCAGAGCTACATTAGTTTGTTATCATTCATAGAATATAAAGTCGGTTGGATCAAAAACTAGATACAAATATTGTTTCCAACCATATAGGTTATGCTTAATAATATAAGGGGATAATTCCATCTCACTACTCTATAATTACAGGATTTCAAAATTACTACTCCAAGTCTTTTTTTCCCTCTCGCTACCACATAGTTTCTTTTGTTTCAATTTAGTACCCGACATTAAATTCTTCGTCTATAATACGTAAAAAGTCCATAATATCTTTCATTAACAGTCAAAATTTTAAAATCATATCATTAAAGAAGAAGAAGACCGATGGTGTACCTGAATATAACTCACTATTAGTGGTATCAGTGATGTGTTATGTGGACGTACCGATGGTGGAGACGGCGCCGTTTCTCAATTTGACCGGAAGTACCCATCGATCCAAGTGTTAGGTGAAGCTTGGATGAAATCTAAATACCTTAGTGAAGACCACTGAAGAGCTACAAAGAAGGTCATGAAGTACCTTTAAGGAACTAAGCATTACATGCTTACGTATATACAAACTCATAAATCTACCAAAACCTATGAGGATTTCCATGCAATCCCGATTGATATGGTCTAAGCGACCACACTGATAACAAAAATCAGGTAGAATCTCTTATTGTATCTGGACCGTGATGAGTTGCGTTAACCCCTCGAACCGAAGTCGGATGTGTCTCCGGAGAGGCCGAGTAGTTCTTGCTCCACACAGAGCCAAAGGAAAATATCTCATCCCCTACACTGTGCCAAATCGTCGGTTTCTACCTCTCTTGCCAACATGGAGACAATGAGTTCTCTCATCTGGAAAGTTCGTGCCTCCACCATAAGATCAAAGGCCCTCATCGTCATGCGAACATGTCGGAAGACCAATGTTTCAAGTTGAGTATGGGGTGGTAGTGGCGTGAGGAACAAAACTATTCCATGGGATGACCATGAATCCCTAGCCCTGATACCGTACAACGACGCTTGGGAAGAGAAGAAGAACAACATTATTCTATCCATGAAAGGCTAAACCCCGAGGCCCCGGATATATCAAGTATTTTCTATCAAACCACGCAAATTTCTCGGCCTTACTTGTTTCTCGACCATGATGAGCATAACGGTATCGAGCTTCATCCATAACTGAAATAGTATTGGTCGGGGCGTCGATCACTACGTCGTCGTCATGAAAAAAAATCATTTAGTTCCCCCCATTGGAAATGTTCGTGATCTTGCCTTGTGTATCTTCCACTAACCTAGGGGAGTCACTCTCAAAACCGAGAGAAGAGGCGACAAAGCTTGGGGTCGGGTGACATGTCTTGCACCCAAGAAAGACCCTGATGTATGTTGACCTGGAGTATGGAGGATTATTCCATTAAGCGATGAGCTAGAAATGGGTATTGATGGAAGCAAGCTAAATGGAGACAGAAGGAGTGGCGATAATTGGGAAGGGGTTGTGGCATGTTAGCAATACGCCATTGAGGGAGGTGAAGTTTGTAAGGAGTCTTGAGGATGAGATGATTGGAGAATCAATGATGTAGTAGATGACATTAAAGAAGACGAATGTGAAGAGGATAAAGGCTCAACTGAGCTCCAACAAGGAAACGAAGAAGAAGAGAAAGTAATCATCATTTTCAATCCTCGAACGATGAAAAAGAAGAGAGTGAAGAGACGTGAAACACAAAACATACGGAGGAGTGAAATAGAACACAAGGAGGAGCACAAGACCATACCTCTTGTTTTTTAAATATGTTGTTCAAGTTAGATACATCAAACTATAAAATATGAATTTCTCAGATCCTTTTATTTGCTTTCATGTAGTTCAAAAAATATATGAATCCAATCTGCAAAATATTGTTGATCTACTTTAGTTTTGTTTTTAGACTTACGAAATACATAACAAACATATAATGACAAAGTAAGATGATTTGTTGGAGACACGAGTGCTTAATCTAAAAAAGTACAACGGGTTAAAAAAGAAATTTGATGATTTGGTTAATGGGGCCAGATTCTCATAAAAGTAATTGGGCGTCAACACAAACTCCCAACTGATTTTAATAGAAAGTGTATATAGACCAAATTAATAATCAAGACAATGAAACAAAATTGAAAGCAAGGCAAAACAGAAAACATAAGTCTCTAATATCTTCTTCCAAAATGGATACTGAAACAAAATTCCTCTTGAACATTACATTCACGCTTCTACTGCAACTTCAATATTGGTTGCCACAACAGGCGGTGGGGCATACACTTCCTCTTCCTTGGGGGTAAGGATGGTGACCAGATCGGGCAATGGTGTCATGGGGCCTTGCTTGCCCTTGGGATCCCAGTCAAGCATGATCTTCACTTTGATACCAAGCACACCCTTTTCCAACACAGCACAAGCACATTCAGCAAATCTTTGGCTACTATGTCAATCAAAAGACTATATAACAAACCATCATACAGTCAACGAGTACCTGACGTAGGAGAACGTGCCTCACAGCTGAATCGATGTATTCCTTTACAGGTTGGCCAGACGATATCATATATCCATCCTTGAACTTCATTGATTTGGCACGTGCCGCACGAAGCTTTCCACTGACAATAACCTACATTCATAAATCAAAATTAATACTAGAAATAGCAAAAATATAAAACAAGCACTCAGGGGTCAGGCAATCAATATACCTCACATCCCTTAGCCCCACCCTCCATGATGAACCTCAGAACACCATAGCAAGCCCTGTACATTTCAGACATTGACTGAACCAACAATTACGGGAAATAATGCATGCACTTCTAATTCAAGGAATTGAAAGGGGAAGATGCACTTTACTATGAGATCCTAGTAACCATGTATATAGTATCAAAGGAAGCCACAAACTAAACAGAGAGGAAATATGATCAAGTACACTATCAAACTACAATTTACATGTCCAAATATTAAACCAACAGGTGATGGTTTAACACGAAGGAATACAATAAAGTTCATTGGTAATCAAAAAAAAAACTAGAGGTAGTTCATTAACTAAATCCAAAAGCAAAAAACAGTTAATAGATGATATTCTTCATGACAATTCTCACTCCTTGTTAGTGACTAGCAACTAATCAGTTGCAGAACATAGGAGATGTCAAACATAGCCACCCTCAGACACGAGGCTTAACAAATAACTGACTCCATGTAAAGGCGGAATTGTGAAGCCATATAAGCATCATTAGATATTGGAAAAATTGGAAGAAAACAATATGCAGGTCTCAAAACATAATGATCATTCAAATATATACCTTCTCACCGCAAGCCCACCAAGGAGCTTGTATCGTAGTGATTCTGCCTGAGCAATGGCACAAAGACCACGATTGTTAACCTTTTCAGCGTAAAGTTCCACACTGTTTTCAGGAAACTTGAACCTCTTCTGAACTACAGAAGTCAACTCCCTGATCCTTCTTCCCTTTTCACCTATTAAATAAAAAAAATTATAAACCCAACAGTAACAAACAATAGCTTCAGCTTGACAGTGATACCAGACTCTTGTTTTTCTTAAATTCTACTCAATAAGAAGGAAAACATCAGTATACAGAGTGGCATGTTATCCGATCACAGTTGGTACCCTTCCAATCATTTACTATATCATAGAACAAAACTTACTTAGATTTTTTAGTATACAGCTTAAGGGTTGGTAAATTATTTCATTCCAGCACACAATAAATAATATTATCTAACACAAATACAAAGTAAAATAAAAACAAAAATGAGTAGCAATTTACCGAGAACATTCTGGGTACGAGTGGCCCTAATGATGATCTCAGTGCGCATAGGAGTAACCCTAACTTCAACACCGGAGTAGCCATCCTCCGCAAGCTCCCTCGTCAGGACTTCGTTAAGCTCCGCGAAGAATACTCCGTCAGCGACAAACTTTTCAACAAGAACAAGCAACACATTGAGATAACCCGAGAATAGAAGCCACAGATTCGGAGAGAAATTGCATTTGAAATCAAAGCCTTACGAACCATATAGACAAATTCGGGAACAACATGCATAGATTTGCAAGGAATAAACGTAAATGAGGATAAAGGAACTACCTTTCGCTTCTTGCTCATTTGGGTCGCCATAGTTGCGGAGAGAGATACAGAAGAGGTCGGCGCTTAGAGTTTGGTAGAAGTTTTCGGCTCAAACCCTAGTTTGAAGAGGCTTCACCATTTGCTCTTCAGGGCTTATATACTGACGGTCGAAAGGGCTACATAGGTAATTTTGTTCATTGGACGGGTTGATCTCCAAAACCTGGGCTTGACCCATGTTAAAGCATTTGATGTTTTTTTTTTTTAAGTAAACGGGTAGTTTTCATTAAGAAATGGGTTAGTTACCTTTTGTACTCCTTTTCTATTGGTAACATACTTTTAACATCCTTTTGTTTGGTAACGTTCAAAAACACTCCCTACGTTTTGGTAACACACATTTAGTACCCCGTATGAATTGATCACACACCATTTAATACCCCCTATGTATTGGTAACGGGACAATTACACGCCTTATGAATTGGTCACAGGTCGTCAAAATGGCCTAAACTTGACCAAAAATTTATCCAGTGTGTTACCAATACATAAGGGGTACTAAATGTGTGTTACCAATACATAAGGGGTACTAAAGGTAATTAACCCTTAAGAAATCAAATCACTTGACAAAATATCTTGTAGTTTGAGTTTGAGAGGATTCTCCCTAATTTGTTAGTCAACAATACATAAGTCTTTATACAATGAACAATTTTATTAGTTTCTCTACAAACAAATATAAGCTTAAAATCCTTAAGGGTCCTTAACTTGGCCTTACATTCTATTATAACGAACCTCATTAGAGACAGTACCGCCTCTCCACCATTTATGGCTTGGACTACACTTAAGCAATCAGATTCTACTACACCTGCATGTCACCCTTCCTCATATATACATGAGAGAGCCTCGTTAATACTCATCAGCTCAACCAACTCCAAGGTTTGAATACCTGGGAAAACAATACAACGACCAACCTAAATTGTTCCTACAGATCATGCCTCCACCTCCTAATCCCCCGTCTAAAATTGCCCCGTCAATATTAATTTTGACCGAACCTTCCTCCGACCTACTCCAGGCTCGGATTCGACCTTCGCCCCTCGTTCCTCCCTCCTTCAGGTTCAACCTAGACGCCTTCGAGTCTCGAATGAGGGTCTCTGCTCCACGCTATATGTCCTCCACACCAACACATGTTGTCTCCATACCAGAGCGTTCCTCGCCTTCCAAATCTCCCACCACAACACCACCACTATTTCCCTCATGCCTCTCTGGGAAAGGTTCCAAACATGTTCCAAAACAGCCTTTAGATCGACCATCGGGCCTTGGCACACCAGACCTAGTGTCTCCCAAACTTGAGTCGTACCTGTACAGTCAAACAACACGTGACCTTCAGTCTCGGGCCTCCCACACCTACTGTAATCCGAACTCACCGGGACGAATCTAGAGTACAAATTACAGTTTGTAGGGAGAGACCCAGACAAAACTCTCCATGCATAGTGCTTCACTTTCGGTGGGACCTCTAGTCCCCACAACCTACGCCATAATAAGTCCCGATCTTCATCCCTCCACCGCCCCACTTAGCTCTGACTCAACTTATATGCGTTTCAAACCTTGAATACGTCGTCTCTAGAACCCCGCCAATACCAACCATTAAAAATAGGTACTACCGAGAGCGGCATAGATAACATTGCTTCTGCTTCCTAAGCTTTGAAATCCTCTTCTACTTTCACCATATCCCACTTTTGCATCCCCTCCACAATGTAAGAACTTATCAAGTCCTCCTACTACCCCTGAAAGCTCCCTTCACCCAACCACTAGCCGAAGGTAGCCAAACCACGCCCAACACACTAGTCCCCACCCTATTCCCAATTCGCCTCCTAATCCCCTCCACATGCTAAGTCATATATTGTCAATATGCTAGTCCAAACGTAGCTAGAGCCCTGCCTTGCCTGAGCCTGCAAAAAATCTTGCCCCGGATAATATTTAGCACACAAGGTCCTAGCTATTAGACTATGCGGCTCAGTCAACAATCTCCACCCTTGTTTAGCCAGCATAACTACATTAAAGTATTGTAAATGTTTAAAACCCAGTCCCTTGTTACTTATGCTTGCATTGTTTGTCACAACTCTTCCATTTTACCCCTCTATTGATACGAACATCATGACTCCACCAGTACATGTACCTGTTCATCACCACTTTTATCTCTTGTATCAACTTGCCCGATATTTTGTAAACACCCGTAGTATAAATAGGTAGGACTTGAATTACTGCCTTAATAAGAACTTCCTTCCCATCCTTGCTCAACAATAACTCATCCTAACCCTTCAGTTTCTACACTATTCTATTTTTAATGAATAGAAACGAGTCATACCTCCTTCTCTGAAAAGTGGAAGGTATCCCCAAATAAAGGCTTGGGTCCTCTACCTTCTGCACAAGCAGCACTGCCTTTATCTGATTCCTGATGTCCAAACTTGAATTTGGACTGGAAGTAATGGATGGCTTCTCCTGATTAATTTTTTTGTCCTGATGCCTGCTCATATCTAGCCAGCAAATCCCTCCATTCTCTAGCTTCCTCCACTAAAGCACCCGAGAAGAAAAAGTTGTCATCTGCAAAGAACATATGATAGATAGACGAAGTAGTACAAGCTATTCTGCACCCCATTATCCTCATTCCCAGCTCTCTACTCTCAATAAGTCTGGATAACCCTTCCGCACAAATAATAAACAGGTAGGGGGATAACGGGTCCCCTACCTGATTCCCCTCTCTGTTACTAAAGGACCGATTCTAATGCCCTCAGCTTCTACCCATAGTCGGGTTGAACGAACACACACCATAATGAGCTCGACCCAACGATCTCCATAACCCATCCTTCGCATCACCTTTTCCAGAAAACCTCACTCTACACGGTCATAGGCTTTGCTCATATCTATCTTCATCGCCATCAAGCCACTCAACCCACTCTTCCTTCCCCTTAAATAGTGGAGAATCTCACCAGACAGTATAATATTATCAGTAATTAATCGCCCCGCTATATAAGCATTATGTGACTGGGACATTACTTTGTGCAACAATTTTTTTATTCTATTCACCATCACCTTTGTAACAATTTTGTATAAAAATTACATAAAGCAATAAGTCTGAATTCACTTAGTTTTTCCGGACAATGCACCTTTGGGATAAGAATTAAGTTCGTATCATTGAGACCCGCTGGTAACGTCCTTTCCATAAAAACTTTGTGCACCATATCACCAACCTCTCTAACAACTATGCCCCAATAGTGATGGAAGAACCCTGAGTCAAAACCATCCGGCCCTGGGGATTTCAATGCTTCCATACTAAATATTTCACGTGTAACTTCTGAAGGATTTTAGGGTGCCAAAAACGCAGCGAACGTAATAAAAGCCCTAGAAAATCCTTAGGATCCATGTAATTCTGAATAAAATGACATACAAAAATTAAACGGAAATAATCTCTTGTAGTTTCGAGTCTGGTTCGAGACGAAGACCAAGAACACTTTGAATGCTTGACGATATCGAGACGTCTTCAAAGGAATCCATCCTCTTCAAGTATCCACACCAACAAGCTTTCCCTAAATCCTTGTGTGCTAGCACCAAAAATCAGAATTTTCTCTCTCGTTTTCTTTCTCTTTTTCCTTTTCCTATTCTCTCTACTTTTCTCCACACCTCTCTCTCAAAAACGTAACCACTATATCTGATTTCGAAAGTACAAAGTGGGTTGCGAAATCAGATACGTGGAGATGTTTTAAAAGTAGTGGAATTCAAAAAAATAACCACTTGAATTTCTGAAATTCAAAAGGTATTAATTGAATTATAAAACAACAATAAATAAATGTAATATAAATATATAGGGGAACTTTCAGGTACAAACCTGAATGTTATCCTATATATATATATGTTTTATTCCAAATTTTAAAGGGTTAAATATCGAAACTTACTCTTAAGTATTGACCATGAACACTACACTACTCATGTTTTCAAAATGAACACTACACTACCTTTAAATATTGGTCACACAATTTTGTTAGTAAAAATGAACGAAATTTTCCATTCCGTTAGTCATATGACCTCAAGTGTCATATAATGGATGGTAAAATGACGTTTCCCCTTAATTATACGACCTCTACACATTTTATAAGGAACATTACCATTGTACCCTCGTTATTGTTTCTTATAAAATGTATACAGGTCAAATACTTAAGGGCAAAAAAACGTCATTTTACCATCCATTATATGACACTTGAGGTCATATGACTAACGGAATGAAAAATTCCATCCATTTTTACAAACAAAATCGCGTGACCAATACTTAAAGGTAGTGTAGTATTCATTTTGAAAACGTGGGTAGTGTAGTGTTCGTGACTAATACTTAAGAGTAAGTTTCAATATTTAACCCAATTTTAAATTTGAAATAAATACTTATATATATATATATACATTTACTTCATTTTGTCTTCTTCATATAATTACCTAATATATTTTCATTATATTAGTAATTAAAAAACGAGTAATAAATAAATTTATATTATATCAAATATAATATAATTACATTCACTTAATTGACTTCTATAGTCCAACTCGATTTTTGGCTTGTTGTTGTGTGTGACCCTATAGGCTCATACAATGTTGGCAGTGAGCCCGAAAACCTTGATTCGTCCACATGTCATAATTGGCCTCTAGCAAGGCATTATGGCTTCCCAAAGTTGTATGAAGATCGTCAATCCGATTTAACCTTTTACCGTTGATATCTTAATCCCTTTTTCGTCGATATCTTGATCGAATATAAGGCATAGGATCGCCATCCTTATTTTATTCGATCGTTAGTTTCTTGATCTTAAGTAGACTGCAAGTGATAACTCATTATCAATTCGCATAGCCATGCATTTTCGCAGTCTCACTTATCAAGGGGCCCAAACGATATCTCTCGTATTTACGTGAGTGAAAAATCCCTTATCAGTCGCTCACATTCCTCACATAGACAATTATGTATTCAACAACAATCTTTATTGTTGCCCGATTAAAGACAACGTTGAACTGCGTCAAGACACACAACCACCTATGTAGAAATCCATGACAACTATAAGGTCAAATGACTTAAGTCATATTAGGGTACTGAGAAATACTCACGACGGTTCCGATGTAGTATTCTCACAGTGGGTCATCCAATACCATTTCCCTGAATGGCATATATGATTTGACTTTATATACAATATGAATGATCAGTAAAACATGATCATCAACCAACATCATACTAGTCTTAGTATATCAGTAAGACCAGGGATCATGGAATAATACTCATTTTTTTCTTCTAAGAGTTTTACTATCAAGTCATGTACTTGATGATCTTAGAAAGAGTCAATTATTCACACAATTAACATTTAAGGAAATGATAATGAAAGTGTCAATGTATTAATAAATGATAATGACATACATGAATAAGATTGGCCTAGGGCACAAAACTAACAACTTCCTCCTAAGCCACCGGTTTAGTCATCTCAACATTCCCCCCCCCCCCCCCCCTCCGAGATCACACTCGGAATCAATTCACTATCCGTGTCTACTCCGCCCCCTCCTGCCTGAAATAAGTCATTAAAGTACCCTGTCACCGTCTCCTCAAAACCAGTTCCCCACTCAACCCAATCGCCTGAATTACTACGCAAGCGGGTCAATTTATTCCTCTTTGTACGGATTTAAGCCTTTATATGAAAATACCTGGTATTTGCACTCCCCTCTCCAACCAGTATTGTTTCGCCTTTTTTTTCCACGCTATATTTTTCCTATGGAGTTGCTTCATCATTCTAGCCCTCAATGATTGGATACGAACCCCACGGTCCGTGCACCACGACCCGAGCAATTTGTTCATGTCCACCTAACACTACTTAATCTGCTTTTTCACACTTTCATACTCTTCACGTGCCCACCTACTTAGCTCCATGGCAGCATGTCTACATTTTTTAGATAAAGAGGCACTTGTATTTTGGTCCCATACCTTCTTAATAACTGTGTCACACCTGTCATCACGAATCCAGCCATGTTCAAATCTAAACCCCTTCCTACCTCTACTCTATGACATTCTCTCTCCCATAATAGAGAATCAGCGCATGATCAGAGGTTGATAATCCTCCATGTATCAACTGTGTATCAGGTAACCGAATTGACAACGCTCCGTTTACCAAAACTCGATCCAACTACGATTCACATCCGTTTCTTTTACGTCGTCCCTTTTCCTAGGTGTACCGATGCCCTTCAATGACCACATCTCTGAGTTCACACGCATCCAACGCATCCTGGAATCCCTACAATAACCAATTCAGGGTACGGGTTAAGTACCCGGATGTGCTCCGATCCCAAAATATTGTTAAAGTCACCTATCACCATCCACGACCCTTCCCATTGACTTGCAAGAGTTTTCAATAATCTCCACGTCTCATCCCTTCTTTCCCTTTTTGGTTCTCCATATATGCTTGCCACTCGGAAAATAGTCCCCGAGCTGAAGTTAAAAGCAAGTCAATAAAATACTTCTCATACTTCCGAATCATACCACTCTCCTTGTCCCTCCACATCATTGCCACGCCACCACTGGCTCCCGAAATCGGCACTACTAATATTCCCTCTATTCCTACCGACCTCCTTATACCTTCTAGAACGATATCTCACCTTAGTCTCACATAAGAAGACTATATCGAGCTTCTTCCGACATTCGATGTTGTTTTAAGAATTGATATTTTTATTAATAGTAATAATGGGTAACAAAACAAAAAAATCAAATAAAAACTCATCATTATCTAAAAATTATGAGAATCCAAACCCTCTATTTTATAAATACATGGAAGAGATATAATTGAATTGTTGATTGTAAAAACATAACACTTATTAGTAAGTGGTAGGGGCTTTTTAGTAAAACTATCATATTATTTATTTTTTACCAATTCACTGATTTAATCATTTCCATTTTTTTAACTTTGCTTGGCTTCAAACTTGCGCCAATGTTTTTGTTTTTTCAAGGGCTTTCTATCAAGATCATTGATGAATATATTTTGAAACACCAAAAAAAATTTATTTCGGATTTGATTTAAAAAAATACATATCTAGGTAATTTTTATCAACACTTCACACTAGTTTTATCAACACTGGACACTAATTTTATAACCGAACTTTCCAAAACCGAACATCACCTCATCACATGTTTTTATGAACACTGAACACTAGTTTTATCAACACTAAACACTAGATTTATCACTAAATTACTTGTGTTTTATCACCATATCACATGTTTCTTATCAACACTAAACTCTAGTTTATCACTCTTATTATCAAAATTGAACATGATTTTTATCACCTCGTCACTTTTTTTTATCACCTTAGTACATGTTTTTATCAACATTTAACACTAGTTTGATCACCTTGATATAAAACATTTATTAGTGAAGATTTATCAACACTCAACATTATTTTTATCACAATACTTTCGAGGCCTTTGTTAATTCCTCGGGTTTGATTGATCTCCCAATAATAGTGGGCTAAGTTTACTTGGTATGCTCGACTCGACGAACATCAAAGCGGGATATATTTTTGGTCAATATTGAAGCCCTCTCGTTTTTTACGGGGTTGACCCAAAATAACTTTCATCGATATGTGCATGTAAGTTGAAACTGAAATTAATGGCTCTTTCCTTCCCTGTTTTTTGTTTTGTGTTATTAACGTCCTATGACTCATATTGCAAAATCGTCTCACGATCCAGCAACATCAAGCCTCCAATTAAGTTTGTGGTGGAGTATGCTCGTAAGGTCGCTGCAAAGGTTCACAAAGTCCCCAAGACGAAGACTAAGGCGGGTGGGTCAGGTAAAAAGTAGACTACAAACTCTGATCGAACCTTTGTCGGATGGGTCTAGTTCGACGGTCAAAGGTGGAGATTCATTTTTGATACTGTCCCGTTGGCACATGTAATCTCACACGGGTTCCGGAGTGGTCTTCGTCTTCTCGGGCGAAGTCCAAGCTCTCGGGCGAAGTTCAATCTGAGTTTAACAAATAAGGATTTCAATCAGTCTCGGTAGTCCAAGGTCCTTTGAAAATGTCCAAACTGTCCCTTAAATTAATTAAGTTAAGTGAATAATTTAAGGGACAGTTTGGACATTTTCAAAGGACCTTGGACTACCGGGACTGATTGAAACCTTTATCTGTTAAACTCAGATTGAACTTCGCCTGAGAGCTTGGACTTCGCCCGAGAAGACGAAGACCACTCCGGAACCCGTGTGAAGAACGGAGGAGAGGCTAATCGAATTGACATCAGTTTCACGCCCCAAATCCGGTTTTGACCAGACTCGAGACGTGACCAGGAACAAGCGAGGTAAAAGTAGTACAATTGAAATAACATCCTTTAAAGCTGAAAGCGAATCAATAATTCAATTCCAAAATTAGTGTCAAAATTTGACAAGTAACAAAAGGTAAATAAAGTTCAACAATGTGGACCAACACATCCCTAATATGACTCTCAAGACATCCGGAAGCCCCAGAGCCTCGAATTTCCCAGTTCTCAAGCACACCTGTACACACAATAAATAAACAAGTAGGGATGAGCTTACGCTCAGTAGGGAAAATCGTAAATAACTTTAGTCTCCGAATTTAATATTAAAGCTGATTTAAATCAATGTCACAAAAGTATTTAAAACCCTTAGACCAAAAGGTATAATGAACGAATAAGAAGCAACAATAACAATAACGCATTCTCGAGGATAACGATAAGCTCTCAGAGAGTAAACAGAGAACGTTAAACTAACATAGAAAAGCGACACAACGGGAACGAGTAAATTCTATAAACCAATTAAATGTTATAGAATCCGGATAATGAATTACTATCGCTTTTTCCAAGATAACCGTAACTTAAAAGAAGTTCAAAATAAATACTTTAACGGATTAATAAGAGTAAAATTGGAGTAATCAATATCTTGCCAACCCCTTGCTTTCTCAAGCCTCCGATCCATGGATAGATTCTGGGATCACCTCGGTTCCCATATACCGATCCACCAGAGTATCCATATCATATCAGATTTTCCCTCGGTCCAGAGGAAGCACATGCGTCGGGGCACCGGAAATAATCCCAATTGGGCGCTTATCATCGGGATTCCCAGTAATGCCTCCAAAGGACCATATGTCATAAGGGACCAAGTAGTGCACCCACTGGGATGCAGTTCCTTGGGGTGAAACCATAAGTAATCCTTTCCCCGCAGGGTAAACTGTCCAATTGCCCGCAGGCCCAATAACCAATGCCCCGCAGGGTCCAATAACCAAATGCCCGCAGGCCCAATAACCAATGCCCCGCAGGGTTCAATAACCAAATGCCCGCAGGCCCAATAACCAATGAATATCCCGCAGGATCTGCCAATACTCAACTCTCATAATATCCAGTAACCAATGAATATCCCGCAGGATCTGCCAATACTTAATTCTGATAATATCCAGTAACCAAAGAATATCCCGCAGGATCTGCCAATACTCAACTCTCATAGTATCCAGTAACCAATACACTCAGGCTCTAAACTCAGTCCATATCTCACTGTATCTGTTCAACTCCAACCACCACAACGGCACCGGATTACCCCCCCCCCCCTGGTGTAGTATCGAACCAAGCAAACAAACCGACAAACCAATAAACGAGCATACATTCAAGAATAAGAATAAAGGAACAAGCATTTCATTCATCCATCAAGCAGCACACGTCGGAACACACTTTCATCCCAACCCAGACAACCAACACCATTTCATACTTACCGTACACTTACCTGTCACCAACCATCGGTACATCGATCACCTGATTGTACCCCTTTGGCACAACCAGTCATACTCGATCATCCGTTCAACCAACAATTATATCAACATAAACACTCAATCAACCAAGCATGCATTCAACCAATCAATCATCATGTGAACGAACAAATAGGCATTCGATAAGACAAGCTAATCTAGTTTCATTAGACTCTTAAGTTAACCCACAATCAAGCAAGCATGTGAACCTAGCACGCAACTAATCCGAGAGCTCTTCACAGCCTCTCTACCAGTAAATCAAGTTTCCAAGTATTGAAAGCACACTTCAATAATTGTCATCGTCCTAAGCATGCATACTAGACTCATCCATTTATTAGTAATTGAAATACGATTATTCTAGTTATTCGCATCCTATAGGCAATTCTAGGACCTTTCCGATTTTATTATCCTAATCATGCATTCTAAGCGTTAATTACGTAATTAAGACTTTCCCTACCTCGCGGTCTTCCTCTAATAAAACTCTGATGAAAAGCTCGAGTGGTCACCACTCCGTTCTTCACACGGGTTCCGGCGTGATCTTCTTTCTTCTAGCTCGGGTCCAAGCCCTTGATCTCGAGCGAAGTCCCGTCTAGGTTTGACAAATAAAACGTTTGAGTCAAAACCAATAAATGTCTAAAGGTCCACTGATTTAACCAAATTTGTCCTTTAAATTCTCACCTTGAATTAAGTAAATCGATTAATTAAATCTGATTTTAAAAAGATTTTTCTTTAATTCTAGGTTGACCCGGATCCAAGCCCAAACCCGGATCCAGATCAGATCCGACCCGGTCCGAACCCGGTACAGACCCGACTCCGGACCCGGATCAGAATCCGAGTCTTCGCTCTGGGCCCAGCCCAAGGTTCGTTACCCGGCCCAAGATCTGGCCCCGGCCCCAAAGGCCCGTCTGGCCCTGTGTCACAGGTCAGGCCCAAGCCCGGATCTCTGGCCTGGTTGTGACAACATCGAAGCCGGTAGGGCTTCGGCGGGTTGTGGCTGCTCCGGCCGTCGTCTACGGTTCCCGGCGAGCTTGAAGTGAGGGAAAAGAGGCGCAGAGGGGTGTCAGGGTCGCGGTGAGGGTGTGGCCACGGCGGTGCTGGCTCAGGCGTGAACCCACACCTCTCCTGTCTCAGATCTGACGAACCCTCGCCTCGCCGGCGGTGGTTCTGTCAGCAACAACTCGTATCGAGCTCGGAAGGATACAGATCCGGTCGATACGAGGTCAGGGAAGAAGAATAAGGGCAAGAGAGAGCTCGATTCACGTCCGAGGAGGACGAATCAGTAGCACAAACTCCGGCGAGGCTTTGGCTCGCGCGGCTCTGAAGGTGGACGGAGGAGAGGAAGGGGTAAGGCTTTCTGGGTGTTCACGGTGAGGGATGGTCGAAGAAGAGAAGGAGAAGGTGAGTGGATGAGGGTGGCCGGAGGACGAGATCTTCGCCGGACCTGCTCTGGTTCGCGAGAGAAGCCGGAGGAGACGCGAGAGAGCGTCTGAGAGAGAGAGGCATAATGCCTCGGTTCGCGTGCGTGCCCAAACGCTGAAACGATGCGTTTGGGTATAAAAGGCTAGGGTTCTCACGGAACCGGGCCGATCCAGATTGGCTGCGCGCGCGAAGACTGGGCCGTGGATGGCTCGGCCCAAAGGTTGAGCTGTCCAGTCCAATCTTTTTTTTCTCTCTTCAAACACCTTGGTTGCAGAAACTCACTCCAATGTTTCGTTTTGCAAAAGATTACTCTAATTTAATTTTTTCCGGTCTTTACAGTCAGAGTATTATTAGAGGAAGACCACAAGGTAGGGAAAATCTTAACTTCTCGTTTAAATAACGTTGTAGTATGCCTATTAGTTTAATAAAATTGGAAATGTCCTAGAATTGCATATAAGATGCGAATAACTAGAATAAATGTCTTTCAATTACTAATAACCGGATGTGTCTAGTAAGCATGCTTAGGACGTGAATCACTAGTGTAGCTCGCTTTCAATACTTGGGAATTGATTTACTGGTAGAGAGGTCGTGATGAGCCCTCGGATTAGTTGTGTTAGCTTCACATGCTTTGTTTGCTAGTCATAGGATAAGCAAGAGTCTAATGAAACTAGATCGAACGCATGCTTAAATGTTTGAATGTTGAACTTGAATGCTTGAATCATTGGTTGATTGATTGAATGCTTAAATGATTGAATGGTTGATCGAGTATGACTGGTTGTGCCAGGGAGGCACGATCAAGTGATCGATTGACCGGTGGAGAGCAAGTGGTAAGTAAATGGTAAGTGTAATTGTGGGTATGAATCCCGTGTGGTGTGTATTGATGAATCTGTGAATTTCTGAGTATTGTTTGAGCGATCCTGCGGGATATTGGTTATGGACCCTGCGGGAGCATTACATTGGATTGTTGGACCTACACCGTGGAGGATTCCGGTGTGGGTATTATTGGTCCCGGCGGGGCAATTGGACGATTTTACTCTACGGGGATTGATTGCTTGTTGTTTCACCCGAGTGTATGCGTCCAGCGAGAGCATTACCTTGGTTCCCTATGACATATGGTCCTTTGGAGACGTTTCCGAGAATCCCGACGATAAGGGCCCTAAGGGGTTGTTACCGGTAGCCTCGACGTTAAACGTATTTGTGATGTCATGCGTCTCCTCTGGACCGAGGGAGAATCCGACATGACACAACGAGTATTGTGGATCGGAGGGTGGCGACTTCATGTCCCACGGCATTTATTGAACGCTCTATCCTTTATTGATTATTTAAGAAGTGCTTTGATTCCCTTATTTTCCTACGATCATTATTGACTCTTGAAATTGTTAAGCATTCGGTTTGCCTTCGTGTTTCATCATCGGTTTGGGTTTCTCGTTTTATTAAGATTTGAATAAACTTGTGAACTCCTGTTTATTAAACAAAAAGGGTGACCTGGTTATGCATTTTCCCTACTGAGCGTAAGCTCACCCCTCCTGTCTTTGTGGTGTTTCAGGTGTTGAGCGGGAGCAGTATAAGCCGGACTCTCGGAGCTTGGGAGCTGTGAGGGTTTAGCTAGTTTTAGAGACGTGTACCATTTTATGTTGGATTTCACGTTTTACTGATTGAGCTGTGACTCTTTACCGTTTGACGGATTTACATTATTTGGAACTTTATTTATCTTTATCATTCTTATCTTACTGAAAATCTTTAGTCACGTCTCGAGTCCGGTCAAAACCAGATTTGGGGCGTGACATGTACAATGGAATGAACCGTATGGTGACTGTGTAAAATAGTGGTTCGTAGAACTGTATTCCACAATGGTAAGAACCAGGTAGCGAACCGTATGGTAAGTGGATGTTGACTAGATACTGAATTGATATTTTGCCGAATTTATTAAATTCTTTATTAAAAAATAAAAGTTATATAAAATTAAAATAAATTAATTATAAATAATATTAATTGTTTTTTTTATTAAAAATGAACTTCAACTTTTAAAGTTATTTAATTATATTTAACGAAATAAATTTAACAAACTTAATTAATAATAAAATAAATTAACTGAATATAATTAACAAATTTAATTAATAATACATTTTTAATTAATTAATAATTGCATTGCATGGTTAATTTATCCCTCCAAAACACTAAAAAAAAGGAAATAATCAATCGGACTTTAAAAATATAATTTTACCCCTCCAAACGACCTCGGATGGCCGAAAAACATCGGAAAAATGCTATGAGTTTTGATCGAGAGTCTGATTCAACCCGAAAAATATTAAGATTTCGTCGGAAACAGACACTAACGAGTTTTACATTTTAGTAAAAACATATTGGGTCCATTTTAAATTATGCCTAATATATGTTATAGTGTAAATTATATATTTATACTTTAATTTTGGACTAATGATATTTAGTTAAATCTGATTTTATGTATTTAAAAAATGGGATGGCTATGTGTTGTAGTGTGAGTGGCTGGCGTGCGACCAACGAGACGCGAACCAACGAACCACTATTATGGTTGCGAGTCACGACCCGAACCAACAGACCGTTATTTAGTAGTTCGAGGTAGCGGAAACGACACCCCACAACGTACCGACCCGCGACTCGCTAAATCACGGTTTGTCGTTGGGGTCCGTCAGCTGGTTCGTTGCATTGTACATGCTCTAAGGGACTTATATAAGGGACTCGTATGCTGTCTATGCAAAATAATGAGTCTTATCTTCTAATTTAACTATGTTCTACAATAGTGAGACTCAGGTTGAGACTCATGCTCTGAGCGGATACTGATTGGATGTTGAATTGATATTTTGCTGAATTTATTCAATTCTTTATTAAAACAATGAATATTACATAAATTTGAAAAAATTAATTAATAATAAAATAAATTGAAATAAATTGAAACTTCTAATTTTATTCATCCCCGAATAATACCACCCAATACACATTTGACAAGACAATTGTTACAGATAAAAAGATTTCTAACTCGTTGTCTGAATGGTAATGCTCAATAAGATCATTTTGGAGTTGCTGGTGGGTCAAATCATTTGTCACAGTGAGTCGAGCGTGCAAACGTTGTTGGTGGGACAAGGGCCATCCTTGGTGCCATCATTCAGGTGGTGTCCAATCTGGTATTTTCGGATGGGAGTCGTCATCTCCTACTTTGTACTAGTTGCGTTTGTCCTCTACAATCATGTTATGTAGAATGATACAAGTGTGCATGATATCAACCAAAGTATGTCTGCTCCAAACACGAGCGGGTCGGGATATTATGTTCCACCGTGCTTGGAGGACTCCACAAGCCCTCTCAATATCTATCGGACAACCTTCTTAAACTTTAGCAAACAACTTCTATTTGCGTATAATGGGATGGAAAACCGACTTCACGAACCGACTCCGTGAGGGGTAAATGCCGTCAACCAAATACTAAGGTTGATCGTAGCGATACTCGTTGATCTATTACTTCATAGAAAACTCACGGTCATGAAAAACGTCGTGGAATAAGTGTCGGGCGTTGAGGACGTTGATGTCGTTGTTCAAGTCAGTCATCCCGAAAAATGAATGTCAAATCCACAAATCACGGGACGCTACAGCTTCCGGCATAACAGTTGGATCCTCGTGCTGATCTTCACGGCCATAGGTTTTTACAATGTGGTTGGTTAATTATTCCACTCTCAATGCATGCAGTCAAGACTCCCAATCATGTCGGAGAATCCTCAGTTGTACCCCACTTCGAGTACTCGGTTCATGTCCTCTGGTGTTGGGTTACGCTCATACTCATCCCCGAATACATGAACAACGGCCTTGCAAAATCGTCGTACACATTTGAGTATAGTACTTACCCCAAGTCGTAGGGATTCGTCCAACGAATTGGCCGAGCAGCCAAACACAAGCATTCTTAGCACGATGAGGCATTTTTGGTGTGTTGATAACCCCGAGCGTCCGTGTAAGGACCGCTCCTGGTCAACGTCGGTCAATCAGCGGAAAAACGGAAAAATTTAAAATTTGGTCATACACCTAAATGAACCTAAAATTGACCCCGAGGGTCATATCGGAATTAAGTTGACCCCAATATCGACCAAAGTGAGTTCTGGGTGACTCAGGGCAACTTTTTGACCAATTCGGGAAAAGTTGACTTTTTGCCGAAAAAGTCAACCGAGCGACGTTTTGGTCCGTTCGAGGCCCGATTTGGATCCAAAAAGCTTAGCCGTCGTTGCAGCAGTATTAGTTGGGCCGTTTTCTTGTAGCATGCGAAATTTCTTAAATTCTTGGAAAATGGACCCGCACGGGGCCTGAGATGGTCGAATTTCGAGAATCTGACTGAAAAATATCTACAAAGATATTTTTCTAATTAGTGGGACCCACATGACTCTTGTCATAAAAGTGGTGGTTTGGAGTTGAAAGGACAATTACACCCTTGACTTTAAAAACTAAAGGTAAAAGAAGATGAGGGCATTATGGTACATTTGGTGTGGTTTGAATTTAAAACAAATTAAAAAGGGAGAGTTGAGTGAGGTTCGGCCAAAAACAGAAAAAGAGAGGGAGAAGAGAGAGAAGGGGAAGGAGAGAAAAGGAGAAAAAAATGGTAGATTTTTGGTGTTTATCGACGATCCGACCATTGGATCGCCTCTTTTCTTGCATAATCGTCATCCTCTCAACGTTCCCTACGGTAAGAACCCGTCCTTTTCTCTTTTTGACGTGTTTGAATTCTAGGGTTTTGGTTAGAATTGGTTTAAAGATGAATGGTTGAGGTTTGGGGTTCGTTGGGAACGTTTTGGGGCGAAAAGGAGCATTTTCCGGTGTGGCCGTGTGGGGACCACAAGGCCGGGCCTCGGGTTTTTCGTGTTCGGGTGGTCTTGGATGATCCCCGAGTCGATAATTCACACCCGGAATGAATTATGGAATTAATTTGTGAGAATTCGGAAATTTGGGTTAGAAACTTTAAACGCGGAATTAAATCGCTCGGGTATCAGAAATTGATTCCGTCGATTGCGTTGTAACACGTGAATTATATTAGGATTGTAGAAACGAGAATGGGAATTTTCGAAGCCCTGAAAGGAAGCTTTCCGATCCCGGGCAGATTCGCCGAGCCGGGCGAATCGGGCCTTTCCGGGCCCATTGTTGATAATGTCGAGTAATTGGGAAGCTTAGGAGCGATCGGCATTGTCGGGGTGGCATTTGGGCGTTAAGTTCTTTAAATTCGGTTTCGCTTGCATGTTTAAAAAGTGTGTTATTTTTTATCATGTTAGATCGTGCCACCGACCGTGGAAAAAGGAGGCTAAGCGGGTGATCGTGAGCTATGCCGGAGCTTGAGTTTGGACTTTTGGAACGCTTTATGAGGTAGGGAAAAGTAGCCGGATATCGGCCTTGACTAGGGAAAGTTATCAATAGAAATGCATGTGACACTTGGTGGTGTCGTGGGTTAAGTGAACTTATCGAACAATAGAATTGCATATGGAACTTGGTGGTGCCGTAGGGTAAGTGAACGTATCGAGTAATAGAAATGCATGTGGCACTTGGTGGTGTCGTAGGTTAAGGAAACTTATCGTACAATAGAAGTGCATGTGGGTACCTGGTTGTGTCCTTAGGTTGTGGAACCTTGTCGTGATGTAGATACACATGTGGGCACCTGGTTGTGCCCGTAGTTTGAGTGAATTGATTGTGTTTGAATGTGGCCATGTGTGCCTTTGGGGTGTTGAACCCGTATGTTTTGACTGACTTCCTGAGTGGTAGTTAGTCGTGATGTTAATTTTGCTATTTGCGGAGTATTGTGTGATATTTGGTTGTGATTGTGATTGTTCTGGTGATACCTAGATGAGTTATGCCCGAGAGGTGTGTCGTACCTTCCGATGGGCGACCGGTAAAGTGTCGAGGGTTGTGTTCCCCGTGAGGTGTGTCGTACCTTCCGGCGCGCGATTGGTAAAGTGCTGAGGCTTGAGTTGTGTCCGAGAGGTGTTTCGTACCTTCCGATGCGCGACCGATAAAATGCCGAGGGCTGGGTTCTCCGTGAGGTGTGTCGTACCTTCCGGCGCGCGATTGGTAAAGTGCTGAGGCTTGAGCTGTGCCCGAGAGGTGTGTCGTACCTTCTGATGCGCGACCGGTAAAGTGTCGAGGGCTGTGTTCCCCGTGAGGTATGTCATACCTTCCGGCGCACGATCGGTAAATGGCTGAGGCTTGAGGTGTCGGGGAAAGTGCGTGGGGCAGTGTCAGGCCCAGCCAGATTGCTACCGGAAACTGAGCAGAAGGTGTGTTGATCCTTTGTGATCTTGGTTGTGTGTGTGGTTTGTTGATATTGTGTGACATTGCTTGCGATCTTTGTGTGTCGGTGGAGGTATGGCTCGCTTGTCGACTCACCCTCGACAAAGGGTGCCATGGTTCCGCGATGAAGGAGAGGCCCTCCGTCCGACTAGCACTCAGAAAAGTGTTGCTATGTGCCGCGATGAGGTACGCTGCCTTCCCGATCGACTGTCGGGTAAAATGTGGGGCTACGCCGGGCCCAACGTCCTGCTACCGTAAAACTGTGTTGTGGGTGTGATATTGCGTGACTTTGTTCACGTTTGCGTTTGTTTGTAGAGGTCGTGAGTTCTGTGTTAAGGGGTGAGGTCTTGGGTTCGAGACTCATCAATAACCTACGGTGGTGATACAACGCCTCTGTGTGAGGGTCTCACCACAGAGAGGGGTAAGGGTTGATGCGCTGCGACGCTGTACGAACTAGGTTCCCTCACGTGAACGGGTGGTTTGAGGTTTCCCTCACGTGAACGGGTTGTTTGAGGTTTCCCTCACGTGAACGGGTGGTTTGAGGTTTCCCTCACGTGAGTGGGTTGTTTGAGGTTTCCCCTATGTGGTCGGGTAATTGGGGTATTGACATGGTGAGTAATAGTGATTTACTTAGTTGAGAACATGATCCCCGTTTTGAGGCTTCCCCTACGTGATCGGGTAATTGGGGTATTGATATTGTGAGCAATAGTGTTTTGCTTAGTTGAGAACGTGATCCTCGTTTTGAGGTTTCCCCTACGTGATCGGGTAATTGGGGTGTTGATATGATGAGCAATAGTTTTTTGCTTAGTTGAGAATATGATCCTCATTCAAGGTTTCCCTTACGTGAGCGAGTATTTGAGGTATTGGTATCGTGAGCAGTTGTGACGGTTTGGTATCAGGTTTTGAGGTAGTTGTTTGCCCTGTTTAGATTGGTAAATTGTTGATGCTTTACTAGTATGCCGTAATCGAACGGGTATCCGTGGAGGTGAGCGGAACGCTCATACCCTTTACTACTTTTCTCGCAGGCCTTTAAGGTAGGGACGAGTAGCGAATACTGGTTTGGTTGCGGAAAGTTACAAGTAAATGCAATTAGGATCGTGTGAGGGCTGTGCTTTACCTTATTGGTGTGACTAATGGAATGGTTGTTCGGTCTCTGATTTGGGGTCTCCATTACGTGCACGAGTCTTAGATGGTTGGGGGAAATTGACAGTGATTTGTGTGACAGTCGGATTTAACATGTGATGTGGGGTAGTAGGCCCCTGTGTTATCGTTTGTTGCCGGTGTTCCCGGCATTTCTGCTGGTATGCCGTAGTCAGTCTGGTGTCCGTGGTGGTGAGCGAAACGCTCACCCCTTTGCTGCTTTTCCTACAGGTACCGTTCGCGAGGCAGACTAGGAGGATCTCTCGAGGCTTGAAGAGCTGGGAGCGAGAGTCCGGGCTTTCGGGGTTGTCTAGCGACGTACACTCATGCTTTAGTGTTCTTTCGCTTTTTAAATTAAAACTCAGTTTGTAAAAGTATTGTTTTGATTAATTCAAGTGGTGCTTTTAAAGCGGTTTATTAAACTATTTGAGACTTTGTTTTACTTGCTTCACCGTTCGCGTTCCGGGTTCGGTCATACCGAATTCGGGGCGTGATAGTCCGAAAGTGTCCCGCTTCTGAATGAAGTAATCGTCATGCTCCGCTACCTTGCCCATCACCCGTTGAAAAGTGGTCGGCACATGTAGTATCGACGCCTAAACATATCGGGCCCATATGTGGGCTACTCGACAAAATAATTCTGCATCAGTTAGTCGTGGGATTCGAGATGACCTTTGTTAATCTCTCGTCGAGAAGGTTCCCCACGTTCGATCTTTTGCCTCAATGCGTTGATCCTTGGAATTTCTCTCTATATCATTTTGTCAACCATTCGCTGGAGTTGTTGTTCCACTGCACAAATGTTAGCTTCCAACTCCTCAATAGATGGACACTCGTCGTCAGACATTTTGTATCAGAATTTGTGAGAGAAAATTTTGATTTCGAGAGAGGAAGTTGAGAGAAATATTGGTGGTTTGATGAATGAGATGGGATGTATTTATAGATGGAACTTTTGGTTATTTTATGTTAAAATATGATATTTTATATTTTGAAAAAATTATACCAGTTACCGACCATTGCTCAACGGTAAGATTTTTTCCCACCGAAGTGGCCACATGTCGCCAACTCAATGGATGGCGCGTGAACCGCGACCTCGACCCACTACTTAGTGGGTTGAAATCGTATAAGTCGCGCGTTACAATGCGCGACTCGTGATTCTGACCCACTACATAGCGGGTCGGGAAGCGAGTCTGCGCGTTGAACATGGTCTTACGTGTGTGGCTAGGATGAGTTCTCATAGTTTTTAGGATACGAGGGGTTTCTTGCCGATTTGTCCTCGGTAACAGAGACATAAATATAAAATATCATAAAAGGGTGAGCCAAAGTATGGAAAGACACGTTGTTGGAGACGTTAACTCTATGACTTATATATTCGGCTAATCTAGGGGAGAAATATGGGAGGAGATCCTCACGTTGGTGGTAGCTTGACCGCAAGTCATAGTGATAATTTCCTGATTCGACCTGAAAATATGTACTATATTTGATATAGGGAATTTGAGGGGAGAACGAGCATTTAGGGAGAACACTAGAAAATGGGGGATACAGTAAGTCGGGTTGGCTCCGACCTTGGCAAGGAGAATTGTGCGTCCCCCCACACACCTCGATACTCGATGTTAGCTGCTGATTCCAATCTCTTTGACTCTGATCGGAGATGTCAGGGTCTCGATCCAGTGGGTGAGAATAAAATGTCCTTGCACGGAGTCCCCGATTTATTGGATGCGCCATAGTCACAACGCCAGAATCAGGATAGAGTCTCTGGTGAAGTTGGATGATCGGCGAGCGGCTGAAGAGATGTGGGATCTTAGCATATCCATAACATCGAGGTTGTAATAAAGCATGTGACGGGGGCAACAACTTTGGTGTTAGAGGTAACGGTGAAGGCTCTAGGGATAGAGGAGAATAGAGCGGTTGCCTAGGTGGTAGAGGAAGAGGTGGTGTTAGATCGTGAGCGATGGTGAGGGAGGGCGACAACATTGGTGATGACCTTTGGATCGCCGGGGAGAAAGGGGTGTGACTATTGGTGCTCGATCGTTAGTGGTTGTGGGAGAGCAGAGCACCTTGAATCTTTTTCACCGACCGTTCCGAGAGGGGATCCGGATTAGAAACTTTGCTCGTGAAGGAGAAGGAGGTTGTGATGGTAGTGGAGTAGCGATAGACGATCAGGATGGTGTCCAAATCACCATAAAGAGATTGGGTCGGCCGAGGGAGCCATTGATACTCTTGAGAGAGCAAAGGTTTATATTTAAGAAAAGAAAATTAAACCTTAACCATTCCAACACAAAATTATGATTTAATTAAATATCAAAATAAATAGGTGACATATTTTATTTTATTTTCATAATAGAAAAAACATACAGAAAATTCCATTTTAATCTGCAACAATTAATTATAACTTGATTTTATATTTATTTTCGTGAACTTCAACTTATAATATCATGAAGGGAAAGTGCAAAAACATATCCCTCATTGACTTTCGGAAATTTCTTTATCACTTCACGTACACATATGTTAAAAGATCAATACCTCATATATTATGCGTTTTCATTGCTAAATCCATCTAACAATTTGAAAAGATTAGAGGGAATTTTTTTAGCTTGCTATATGGAATAGCTTTATTTTCAAATAAGTATCCTACACTTTTTTTTCCGCTACCTTGAAAAGTTAATTTTCAATTCAGTCATTTTCGTTAATTTTTTTTCATCCAAAACACCTAAAAAGTCTATAATACCCCTCATTAATAGTCAAATTTTCAAAATCATGTCATTGGTTTTCAATCCCTCACATTCATTTCATTCAAGTACAATCACATAATCCATATTTTCCCATCCATTCATCACCCACATAATCCCTCTTCGTCCATCCATATATCCATCCATCCATCACCTATTCGTATTCATCTTTTTCTAATACCACCCAAATGTTAGAAGAACTTTCATACCACCATCATAATTTGATGAGCTTTCATTGTTGCAAGATCTTATTACTCCACTTTTAACCAAGTTACCTTTAGTACACGAGAACTTGGACTAGTTATATATGATCTTTTTTCTGATATCTCACATGAGCATGTGACAAATTTGTAAAAATCCTTTTGGTCCCTTAAAAATAAGAAGTCATCGTATAATATGTTGTAACTACACGTGTAATTGAATTACCACCCTATCTTGTTCTTGATATTGCATATACATGTCTCTATGTAAGAACTCATATGGTAGATCACATGTGGTATGGAGGTTTGAACATTCCTATAAGAGATGTTGTTTATACACTCAAGTGAAAGTTTCTAGTTATTATTTATCTAAGTAGTTTCAAACTCCTTTAATTAGCTTTTTACTTCATTATATATTGTTTTGTCCATATTATTCAGCATGTTATCAGCTTAAACGCTATGCTTTATTGTTCAGGTATCAAAAGCTTCATATCATCATAAAATGGTTTGATTGATTGATTATATTAACGATATTCATAAAATTATTTATATATTTTATTTATTATGTTTACCTCACGAGCTTGCTCATTGTGCGGATAGTGTAAATTTTAATTTATGCACTAATTATGGTTACCCCGCAAGTTCGCTTGTTGTGTAGTTATGAATATATTTAATCTCTATATTTATTATACCCCCGACTTTGCTCGTTGTGCGGCAATATGTATATTATAATTTATGTACTTGTTATGGTTACCCTGTGAGTTCGCTCGTTGTATGATTATGTATATATTTAATCTCCTTATTTATTATACCCCACATGTTTTCTCACTGTGCGATTATATGTATATTTATCATGGTTACCCCATAAGTTTACTCGGTGTGTGAATATATTTATAACTTGCGATTATTTTACCCCATGAGTTCGCTCATTGTGGTTATATATATTTTCAACATGAAGCTTACAAATATCATGATATTTTGGGCTAGAAGATCCAAATATTTAATATCAACGACCTGAAGTGGGTATGATGAATATCATATATGTCATATAAAAATATCCGGGTTTATTATTGTCCTGACCGATTCAAGATATCGAACATGGCAAAGTGCCAATATGCAACTCTCTGGTTGGATGAAAAACAAATTGTTTTGAATGTGCACTAGGATTAATTCTCCATTTAAAATCTAAGATATTGGAGAAGTAACAAAAGAATAGAACAAAGAGTCCATGCAAGACTAATCCCCGACCATTATGGAACGTGGCGTACAAGGAGCGTATTTGGATGTCTAAGATCCATTCGATCTATGGATTAAGATCAAGGAAATATTTGAACATATGAAATCAATAGCTCTTCCTCGAGCATTGTATGACTAGACAAATCTCATGCTACAAGACTTTGTTCTGTTAATGGCCACATTCAAAATTATATCCAAGCTTCATTGTGGATAAAGGATAACATATGGATTTATGCTTGAGAAAACATTCTCTGTATTTGTCCCTTGTAATATACTTTTGTAGTACTCATTGATAAACAATACAATGAATTATTACTAAAAACCCTTCAAACTTGCTATGTTGCTAATATTTCATTCACATAGTGAATATGACAGGATATGATTGTAGCTCTAGACCTAGGAAAGGTTGAGACCCTATTTATAGTCGTGGTCGAGGGTATGGGCCTAAAAATTTTCAGTCTCATAAAAGAGACGACAAAAGTGTACAACCGACCTAAGGTGGATCAAATATGAAATATGCGAGAAAGGAAAAGGCCCACCAAACTAAGCTCTCAAAAATGTTGAAACTATATGTTAGCAATCTGGTTGAACACGGCATTGGAGACTTAATTGTCCCGTAGAGGACCACATGGCCTAATTGTATCGAGAATATGTAGGATAACGTATTTCACAAGCAAGGCGAAAAAATGCTCGTAATCCATTAAAGTCCTAGATTCATTTATAATGCATTAACTAATATAGTGCTCGTATTTAGTACAAATTACCGCATTGTAGAGCAATGTATCATTCAAGACTGGGACCTTTGATTTGTGGTGAAGATTGTTGGGTTTTTGTATCGTAGGAAAATCCACGTTGAATTATCACAACGTCTTTATGATTAATTAAAGTTGGAAAATGTTATGTTATCATTAAGATGTAATGATAACTAACATGAATATACTACTCTTTTTAAGGTATCGGGACTCCGTTTCCCGAGAGTAAAAGTCTTAGAAACAATGGAGTAAGTCTATTCATTCATCCTTAGCCTGATCCGATAGCCAGAGCTAGTGTGACTATTGATTGGAGGATCATGTTTTACTGATCATGCATATATACGAGTCAACGTCACAAATTTCAAAGAGTTTGACGTTGGATGACCCACCTTGAGAATGCTCCATAAACATGGGGCATGAGAATTTCTCAACAACCAAAGTCGATCTTAAGCCTACGACCATGATATCGTCATACCATCTATAGAATGTGGATTCCTGCCTTTACATAACTAAACGCTACTCCTGACAAGATAACTATTAAAGTTATGCTTATATATGGATGCACACATGTGAGATATATGTGTGATAGTCATAGGGACTTGTCAATTGTATTCATACAAGTTAGATGTCACATGGGGTCCCTCTTGATGAGTGGAAGATTGTAAAATAGGCATGGTCATGCGTGTGATTTGTCATTTACAATCCAAACTTAAGATCAAGAGAACAATGGAATAAATAGAAAGAGATGGTGCTTCTATGCCCTTTTGTTCAGTGAATGGCGTCGCCAAAACGATAGAGGATAAGATCACTTATGGTAATAGGATTTGACAAATACAAATTCAATAGTTTCAACAGGTTGAGGCTGGCTCATCCGCTAACCGGCGGGACAAGATCGGTGTTTCAAGTTTGGAATCCGTGTTAGATTCTTCTTCTTCTGGAATCCGAGAGGTGTGCATCGTTCTATGTGTTCTAGGATCCTCTAATATTCAGAAGATTTTCAAACAACCGGATTCGACGAAGTTTCAAATCAGTTCGCAAGTCTTGAGTGATGCGTTACCGGTTTTTGTCAAGGAAGTCGAAGACCTCTCTTTCTCGTTGGCTCTCCTTGAAGTAGCCAATTTGGTCCATGGGCTTGAGGCCCATTAAGACTTGTCGGACCATATTCACCTTGTGGACGATCCAAGTGATGTTGGGCTTCAAGGCCTTTCTAATGGGCAAATTCAGGTTGGACTTAACGTCGTGCGTAGTACTGTTCCTTCAGTGGACACGTAGATTTTGGTTATTCCCTATGAATTAGGTGTTTCTTCGGATACGACCTCGACTGTCGAGGGTTAAGGAAGCCCTTAAAAAGCTACTCTCTTAAAACCCAAGAAGGGTCGAGTTGCTAAGGTTTTTAAGAAACACCTGTCTCATGGTACTACGATGGTCTTTTCCAATCTTAGAACTCATTCGATGAGTCGGGAACGCGCTATCCACGCTGCTTCTTTAGTGGTGAAAATGTGGAACCGAGTGGCTGATCATAGTGATCATTCGGGCGTTAAGGAGAAGGCCTATGTTGACTCTACCTTAGGAGGGGAAAGGATTGGGGGGGGGGGGTTATCTTTGATCTTCTTCGTATTTTTGTAGTTTTGTTGTGGTTTTTCAATGGTTATGCCTTTAAGCTTCGATTCAGGAGTTTTTATGTAATTGTGGTCTGGTCTTTGGACCCTTAGACGCTTTCCTATTAGAAACCTGTTTATTTTTTCAATAAAAACATGCGCTGATAAAAAATAAATAAATTCAACTACATGATTTTGAAATTTTGATTGTTAATGAGATGTATTGTGGACTTTTTAAGTGTTGTGGACGAAAAGTTAACTGAAATTTAACGACGAGATAGTAAATTGAAAATAAAACTTTTCGTACGTATTAAATTGAAAATAAAACTTTTTCAGGTCATTAAAATCGGAAAAATCAGTAAAACTACAATATTATAATAAAACAATTTTTTTGTATTATAATGAATTTTTCACTAAGATCTTAAATAGTTTGGAACCAAACATTGTAAACTAGAATTTTTCTTTGTATTAGAGCACTACGCTTGCTCGGACTATAATCTTTACTATATGTATGTTTAATTTGAGAGTTTGATAAAAGGGTAAATTACAAATACCTACCGCAAACTTATAACGTTTAACTGATACATATTCTAAAGTTTTTTTTGACTAATATCTACTCAGATGTTTAGTTATATAATCAGCTAAAGTGATGAAAACACCCTCAACTACACTTCAATAATTATTTAAAAAATCACTTTTGTTACATATATATATTTTCTTATTAAATCACTTAAGTTTTATTTAAAAAATCACCTCAATTTTATTTTTAAAAAATCACTGTGGGCATTTTTGTCATTTTAACTGACGGGTTAGGCTATTTGTTATATAACTAAACATCTGAGTATGTATCAGTTAAAAAAAACTTTAGGGTAAATATCAGTTAAACGCTACAAGTTTGGAGTAAATATTTGTAATTTACCCTTGATATATTGTCCATTTTCTCCAAATTAAATGTTAATAAAATAATATGATAAAAAATTCAACATATTTTTTTTTGAAACGGGTAACCGAAGACTTTCATTAATACCAAGTGGTAATCAAGTAGGGTGAGACGTGACCGCCTCGGGTTCCAGATGTATGTCCGGGCCGACCGTAGTAAGTCCGGCGCTCATGGACCCATAATAATAGCCCACTTAGGATCGTGGGCACAAAACTAAGCCAACTCCTTACAACCGTCCCAATTATTCGGCCTAAAACAGCTAACGTCTCAAAACAACGAGACTTGAAATGAAAAATCATAAGCAATATAATGTCTAAACAGCAAATT
The DNA here is from genome assembly GCA_963921825.1 of Erodium maritimum. NCBI lineage: Eukaryota > Viridiplantae > Streptophyta > Magnoliopsida > Geraniales > Geraniaceae > Erodium > Erodium maritimum. The sequence continues at coordinate 20,904,809 of OY997592.1, read as the reverse complement.
ATTCGATCTAAAACAGGATAAAAAATTAGCACACGATCGAAAGAGCAAACTACCAAATCTGCGATGCCAGTTCTTCTAGGCCCCGTGCCATTGAAGCGATCTGGTATCGACAAATCTTCGTCTTGATTCGCCCGAATCTTTCGAAGTAGTGCGGGAGGCGAGAGCAACGAGTCGATCCGCCACGGTTTGTCCGAGATCGAGGGTCCCGACTTCGGGTGCCGTGGAGTCAGACCCCGATCCATCGTCCTTCCTCTCGGATCCCAGATCCATCCAGGGAGCAGTCCCATGCCGGCGGGGGGTGACCCCGTGGCGGTAGGCCGCTGCAGATGGAAGGCGGCGCGTGGAGCCCGTCTTCCGGAGAACGGCAGGGGGGCCACGGTGGCTACTGGCTCGAAGGCGGGGCCGGTCCGGCGATGTAGGAACGGTAGCGCGAGACGAGGGAGAGACCATGACACGGATTGAACGATGGGCGGCGACCTGTGCTGGTAGACCGGCTGCAAAAAAGACAAACAAAAAAGTAACACCCATAAATGGGTAGAATGAACTCTGAGGTTAGGATAAAATGAACTCTGGTGGCGGGGGTAGAAGAGCGATTTGAGTTAGAAACTTCAAGAGTTTCCATAGTTGAGAATTCAACATATTTAATTTTGAAGTTGAACCAATATCGCGTGTCATTAACTCGCCAGGTTTCATGCCGACACGGAACAAAATCACATTTTAAATTCTTGTGTTTGAGAGATTTAAAATCTAAACTCAACCGGTGCCTATATGTGCTGTCACTTTCTCATGAGGACGGGACCCACAATTATTCCACGCAATCCCCTTAGGAGTCGCCACGTGGGCATCTGGAGTACAAGATTCTGTATCCACGTCAGCCATCCTGGAGAATCTCTTTAAAAAAATAAAAGAAAATGGTAAAATAAAATTACTGTAGGGAATATCGGAAAGAAAGAAGTATATGAAATAAATCAGGAATCAATAAGATAGTTTAATTTAATTGGGTTAAATAAATTATTAACCTTAAGGAATAAGCAAAAGCTTGGAGTTTGGGTCGGTCGAGAACATGGTCTCTCTCTCTCTCTCTAGAAGCGCGACCTCTCTCTAGATTGTCTTCACCAATCCTAGGGTTTGCTCTCGCCTTCTCACTGCAAGTACCTTTCCCTTTCCCCTTACTGCTTCAATATTTCTTCTCTGCACATTGTTTCCAAAATCCTTGTGTCTTTGCATCGATTTCAATTTTCAATTTCTGCTACACAATCGCGATTTCTTCAAATGTTTTTTCTTCCCGTTTACCGTATTTTCTCGCCTGCCAGACGAAAAGTTACGGCTCCGTGAGCTTACGTGAATTATGTATCGATCAGTTATGGGGAATTTTAAATGTGTACAACTGTTGTGTTTTTGACAGGTTGTTGGAGGTTCTGATCAGTTTGGGGTGGAGGTTTCTGCACAAGTTGATGAATGATGCTAGAAAGATCATTTCAAGTGAAACTGAATGATGGTTTTGTTCCAGGGCACATTGGCTTAGTCAAGGTATTGGGACTGTAAGTGAAGTTTTGCATGATTAGTGAGGTTTGAAGATTGAGGTCTTACACTTGTGATTTGTGTTTGCTCATACAGTTGATTGTTGAGTTGGCTCTTAACTAGAATGTGCTTGTAGAATGGATTATGATGGGGATTTCGAGATGTTGCTTCCCAGTTGGCTTAGCCCAACTGAATTGGGGGATTCTCGTATCTTCTTTGTTTCTTGTTTTGTTGCTGCCCTAATTGGAATTATCACTATAGCCTACACGGCCTTCCAATGGAGAAGGAATATCAATTTAAGTTGGATGAAAGCCATAGCTAGGTCTAAGAAAAATCCCAAAACTAAGCACAAGGTTCCTAAAACTCCTCATACGTGGGTATTAGAATCGGTATCCCGTGGAAAAAGTCTAAGTTGTTGTGCGTGCTTAAAGTCCATGTCTCCTTCTCAAGCTCTTGGGCCTAAGGTGGCATCAGACAGTTTCATCCATCGCTGTAACATTTGTGGCGCAGCGGCTCATTTAAATTGCTCCTCAAATGCACATAGAGATTGCAAATGTGTATCTATGTTCGGGTATGAGCATGTGGTACATCAATGGGCTGTACGGTGGACGGAGGTTGCGGACCAACCAGATGAAACTGCTTTCTGTAGCTACTGTGAGGAGCCATGTAGTGGGTCTTTTCTTGGTGGTTCGCCTATATGGTGTTGCTTGTGGTGTCAACGTCTGGTGCATGTTGATTGTCATAGTAGCATGTCCAGTGAAACTGGTGATATATGTGATTTGGGTCCCTATAGAAGACTGCTCTTATCACCCCTACATGTAAAGGAATTAAACAGTAATTCCCCAGGTGGGTTTTTAAGCTCGATCACTCATGGAGCCAATGAGATTGCATCTTCAGTGCGCGCAAGTATTAGGAGTCAGAGCAAGAAGTACAAACAAGGGAATGAAGCCTCTGCTGACACTGGTAGTTGTGGCAGCGTCGGGGATGTTTCAACAGAAAGCACTGCTGACATCCAGCAGATTGTAAATGGTTCTCATGGAATGGATGAGAACTGTAATGGTAGCCTAAATGTAGAGCAGAAAGACGGCGATGTAGATAATAAAATGGAGTCAAAGCCTAGCTTTAAAAGAAGTTCCTCAATCAATCAGAAGGATGAGTCTCATATATTAAGAATGAAACAAAGATACGAGTTGACTGATTTGTCGTCTGATTCAAGACCCTTGTTAGTGTTTATCAATAAGAAAAGTGGGGCTCAGCGTGGGGACTCACTCAAGCAGCGTTTGAACCTTCTTCTGAATCCGGTCCAGGTTTGGTTTCTGTCGTTATTATGACCTCATGGCCACGTCTTTTTTATCACAGACTTTCTGCTGATGCTGTAGGTTTTGTATGCTATGCAAGCATACAGCATCAGCAGTTATGCAATATGCAGATTCTTATGTTTTAGTTTTCCATTAGCTGATATGGTGCAATTTTGTAATTATTCCCGTTGCACTGGATTACTTCAACCTGACTCTTAAATCATCTAAAAGCTCACTCTTAAATTATACTGATTAATTGGCATCTGCTCCCTAATGATTCCATAATGTGTACAACACCTGATTCCCTTTTCCACAATCTACTGCTCATCTTAGAATTTTATTTCAAGGTATCCTGAATTTACACGCAGTCTTAAAAACTTATAACACTATCTGGGTGTTTGTTTTCCAAAGCTATGTGGGTTCTTTCGCTGAAGTTAGCCTATTATTTGATGACTTTAGATTTTTTTTTTCCAGCAACATTGAACCCTTATGGCGTGTACTGAATGCTTAGTTGATTATTACTTGTCTTCGCAAGGCTGTGGCAATTTAAAGTGTGATGTTAGGTTTTGTTTTGTATTTTTTGTGTGGTGATGAAACTTGTAGCTGCTTGAATGTGTTGTTGAATTTCTGCAACTCGCTATAGACTATTACATTTATCTCTTCATTAACTACTGTGATTCAATCAGCAATGGTGGTTAATTTTTGCCTGTTCCATAGTTCTCCGGCATAATGATAGACACAATTTCTTTGGTTCTCTTTAAACAAAATAGTTCCAACTGTAGAGACCGTGGGCCATATGCTTGGACTCTGCTCCAGGACCTTTAATATTTTCTCCAATTCACTACAATTTCTTATTATTCGCTACAATTGCTTCTCCTTTTCTACCTGTATACTCTACTTATTATGATACACTATCTATAGATCGAAACTGCTTAAGGACGCGCACTGTAAATCAGAAAGATCATGTGAGCTGTCTCTCTGTTTTTGTTATCTCAGCAAACCAATATGAAGCCTAATATACGATGGTTAAGATCAGTCTATTTTTATTATGATATACCTTCTGTACATTGAAGCTGCTGTAAGTCGGAAAAGTTCATGTGGGCTATCTTCTATGTTTTCCTTGCAAAATTAGATGGCTCTTAATATACAATGGTTAAGATCGTTCTAGTTCTATCTAACAATGTTTTTGCTTATTTTACATTATGATGTTGGTTTTGATAGATATTGCAGTGTTACATTTTGATGATTCGTATACCTCAGTTTGATTTTTGTCCTAGATATTCATTCTGGTTTTTCTTACAGGTATTTGAGCTGAGCTCAGGACATGGACCAGAGGTTGGTCTGTATTTATTCAGAAAGGTTCCCCACTTTAGAGTCCTAGTTTGTGGAGGAGATGGAACTGTTGGTTGGGTTCTAGATACCATAGACAAGCAAAATTTTGTTTCTCCGCCTCCAGTTGCTATTCTTCCTGCAGGAACTGGCAATGATCTAGCCAGGGTTCTGTCTTGGGGAGGAGGTTTGGGGTCAGTCGAGAGACAAGGAGGTCTGTGTACACTTTTGCAGCACATAGAGCATGCTGCAGTGACCATTCTCGATCGCTGGAAGGTAGCAATTCTAAATCAACAAGGAAAGCAACTTCAAGCATCAAAGTTTATGAACAACTATCTCGGTAAGTCAATAGTAAATCTTGTAATTGTCTGTACTATCCATTACGTGCCAGTTTAGCCTAAATGTGGCCATGCTTGTGCGAAAATTGTTTTGGTTGTGTTGCTATGAGATCAAATGTGATCAAATCAGTTTTGTAGTAATCAACGTGAGATCTATCTCTATTCCTGTTCCTCAGCCTCCTATCCACACATTTAAACGGAAGGCTTGTCTACAACACTTGGTACTGCTGGATAGGATTCATTCCCAGTCCCCCACTGTTATATGTATTTTATTGGGATAATTGTCAAAACATGCACTTATGTTTCGTCCACAAACGAAATGGTGCACAATGTTTTGTCCACGTCGTCTGGCTACCCTTATGAATCGTCCACACACTTTTGTTAGAAAAGTGTAACAGCAGAACCTGAATTGACAATTTTGCCCTTTTGGTTTGAAATTCAAAAATAAGAATTTCGTCCAAAAAAAAAGAGTGGCTGAGGATTGTTAGGGCAATTTCGTCCAAATTTTTTTTCAAACACAAGCACATGATAGCACGTGAGGCTACAGATTCGAATATTCTGTTAATTTTACTGACAGAAGTGCGTGGACGATTCATAAGGGTAGCCAGACGACGTGGACGAAACATTGTGCACATTTTCGTTTGTGGACGAAACATAAGTGCATGTTTTGACAATTATCCCTATTTTATTTGTTTTGGCTACATGTTTACCTGTTTTTATCTTTTGCTTATTCACAACTGCACTAATTAACCCTTTTAAGGTTCACAGGAATTGGCTGTGATGCAAAGGTTGCTCTTGACATCCATAATCTGCGGGAGGAAAATCCAGAGAAATTTTATAACCAGGTAATCACAAACTAAAAGCAGGGTGAATTTGAACCACTAAGCTACAAGAAAACAAAAATAAAAGGGGGAGAAGATAAACTTTTCTTTGCAGAAAAAGATATCACAAATTCATGCCTCAATAAGCGATCTAGCTAATTTTGCTTTTATTGGACTAATAATTTTGAAAGGCAACCTATGACTTTTTCTTACTAAAATTTGTTAGCTTTTGAAGTATACGGATACGTAAGTGAGATAGTGACAAAATTAAGAAGAAAGAACGTTGAAGTGCTGAAGTATGATAGATTAAGCCGGGCTCTATTATAGAAGAATTTGATGATTTTGTTTATCTTTACAAGTTGACGCAAAACCTATGAGCTTTACAACAGAGAAATAGATTTTTATTCCTTGGTTGAAGGGCGACCATGATGTTGGCACCTTGCGTAGTCATTTTATTATGTTATACTTGAAGCTATGGTGTTATGCCTGCAATTTTGATAGATCAGCCTAAATATTATTGCAAATCATGACCCTTTATTATTGTGCAACCTTTCAACACATGATGTTAATTTTACCTTTTGAATCTACTTGCATTTTAATCTTGTTAAGCTTAGTGCAACTCCTAAGCTTTATATTCTGTCAACGGGAAGCACTTGAACACTCTCACATGCGGACCAAGAATATATATGAAATGGTAGGGAAAATAAAAGAATCAAAGGCCCAAACCAAGCTTTTGATACCTCAATTAAATCAATCTAGTTCTGCAACTACAAGATCAACCTTATTAGTGGGTGTGGCTCTACCCCTTTTATATAACTCATTTTTCTTATTTTAATTAGATTTGAGATTGTACGTCAATACTTCTCATCGCATCCAGGATTAGACATGTTCATGCCCTTGCAATAATGAACAGAAGTGGCAGGAATAAGCTTAATATGTGTATCCTACTGCTCGTGCTTGATATGCTCCGTGTCAACCTGTGCCAATCCGCATCGTTGTTATGTGCATTCTTAGCACCTTGAAATTTTCCATTCTATATGTCTTTGGCTTCCTACAGCGTGGCACACCTGCAACTTTTGTAAAACCAGTTTCCAACATTGTTGTTGCAACTGCTGTACTGCTCTTCCTTTTTTCTCTCTCTGCTCTTGGTTTTTGAAATGAGCTTTCCTCTTACAATTGTCATTTATGATATTTCTTTTGATTCTGTAGCAATTTGCCTTGTGTCTTTTGACTCAACTTTGTTGCGATCTCTTCCAATTCATTACTGTTTTTTCACAAATCACTATTTGTCTCTTTTGACTATTATATTTCTATCATTATGTCTACCACGAACCTCATAATGTATAGTTTTCTCTTTCTTATTGGTCCTTCTGGTAGTATATGAGAAGTTGAGTAGAAGAGTCAATTATATGTCATGAGTAGCCTGTGTGGAATTATGAGTCAATTGTATTTTCTGTTGGAGGGGTTTTCCAGATTTCTTTCTTTCTTCACTTAAGAGGTTTCTAGATGCTATAATTAAGTTAAATTAATTTCTAGTCGTATCTTCACAGTGATCATTTAATTTAAATTTAGCTAAATTTATAATATGTAAATGCAGTTTATGAACAAAGTTCTTTATGCGCGCGAGGGTGCTAAAAGTATAATGGACAGGACGTTTGTTGATTTCCCTTGGCAAGTTCGAGTTGAAGTGGATGGTGTTGAGATAGAGGTCCCTGAGGTGAGTAGATTCATGACTTTTTCAGCCGTTCACACTGTCTTACTCATTGTAGTTATTTATTTTATTGTTATATTGTGGGTGACAAAATATAAACAGGTGGCCATTTTTTTCCTTGTTCAGATTTAATACTCCTGTAGATCATTTAGAAAGAAGGGTTAGTTGCCAAAAGTTATCCCAATGTATTGGTCATGTGCAGAAAACTACCCAAAGTTATGGTTATGGTTCTAAATATTAGTAATGGTGAAATTGCGGCGAGGTGCCCGTTAAAATTATTTTAACTTCAGGGGGTGATATTGGCGAATTGCATTTTATAATAAAATATATAATACATATATTTGATAAATATATATGTTAAATTAATATATATGTATATATTTGTTTATAATATAAATATTAAATATCTTTTATTTATTAAATATATAATAAGCCATTATAATTATTAAACTCCTTCAACCCATAAGTGATAAATAAGCCTTACCCAGATCCGGTCATACCCTCATAACGTAAAGTTAATCGACTTAAAAAATTAATATTCTATATTATTATCTTTGAAGTCTTAACCCTAATAAGAAAATAGGTCATAGTCTCGTCCCTTTCCTCCACTCATCTTCTTCAGTCGTCTCTCCCTGTGCAACTTCTTTAACCTTCTTTACTCATCTTCAACCCTCTCCCTTCTCTTTTAATTGTCCTCGCTTTCATCAACCTTCTCCCCCCCCGCTTCAACCTCCTCACGATGTCGTCCCCGCCAAACAGCGAGTTTCAGATCTAATCTACGATTTTTAGGTATGTGATACTCAGATGTGGTCCTCGGCCGCCAAACCGCGACTCAACGGTTTCACCTCAGTTTCATTGAGTTAACCGGAAGAGTGGACCTAGTTTGACAATTTTTTCACCAATCTCACTTCTCGATAATGGTGGTCGGATTCCACAACGATTTCGCCGTGAAATCCAGTTATTTAGAACCTTTGTTAGGCTAACTTACTGGACAAAATATAGGCAAAATTTTCTGACACATTTGCCTTGTTCAATTCTTAAAGCATGTGATCAGTTCATAAGGCATGTAAATGATATGTGACCAATTCATAAGGCATGTAAATTTTATGTGATCAAAAGATTGTGTATCTTATTAGTCACTTTTAACCTTCGGGTAGTTTTCCACATACGACTAATATGTAAGGGTAATTTTTAACAATTAACCCACGAAAGAATAAACCCAAAGTCTCATATATATATATATATATATAGGTCTACTATCCACTGTAAACTACATCTTTTAATACAAACTACAAACCATTAGTAGCCCTTGGATAAAGGTAAATAGATGGTCTAGATTTAAAAAATAAAATCATTAATGGCATAAATTGCAAATATGCTGAACTTTGAATTTATTTTTATTATAAAAAGCTCCCTATAAACATGGGCCATTGGATCTACTTCATCTAATGGCTGAAACTCCCTTAAAACATGGGCCATTGGATCCACTTGCTCTAATGGCAGTTCTTCAGCCTGGTTAGGTTGTATGTATGAGGACAAGAAAATTGTCCTCTCTAAAACCCTTTTGACAACTAGTGCAGGATTCTGCTATTTCTGCTCTTCTTTTGTCCTCTAGTGAACTTTTGATCTCCTAAATCTACAATGTTATTGCAGTTTGCCACTGAAATTTTGTTTTTGCTATGAATAATGTACTTTCGCTTTCAATATTGCAGGATGCAGAAGGTGTTCTTGTTGCTAATATAGGCAGCTACATGGGTGGCGTGGACTTGTGGCAAAATGAGGAAGAAAACTACGATAATTTTGATCCACAGTCCATGCATGATAAAATGCTAGAAGTTGTGAGCATCTCTGGAACATGGCATCTTGGAAAGCTTCAGGTAGTTTGATACTTGAGAATATTGTTTCTTTTGTTATTATGCTTTGTGTATCATTCTCTGAAATTTACTTCTTGAAGTTTTAAAACTGGCTCCCATGTGGGTACAAATATCTGATTGTTCTTTTTGTAAGTAGTTAAGTTATGATATAAGGACGTTGTTTTGAAATCTGACAGAAGGTTTGAAGCAAGGTTCTAAATACCGGTCGCGGCGAGGGCACCGTTAAGGATACTTCAATATAACGGGAAGATCTCCTCGGCAAATCGTGTTTTGTATTATATAGGGATAATTGTCAAAACATGCACTAAAGTTTCGTCCACAAATGAAATAGTGCACAATGTTTCGTCCACGTTGTGTGGGTACCCTAAAGTTTCGTCCTCGAACATTTGTTAGTAAAATTTCTTAAAATTACTTATGAAACCTAAATCAGCAAATTACTTTAGGGTAGCCACACAACGTGGACGAAACGTTGTGCACTATTTCATTTGTGGACGAAACTTTAGGGTAGCCACACAGCGTGGACGAAACGTTGTGCACTATTTCATTTTGTGGACGAAACTTCAGGGTAGCCACACAATGTGGACGAAACGTTGTGCACTATTTCATTTGTGGACGAAACTTTAGTGCATGTTTTGACAATTATCCATAATATATACATATAATACATATATTAATAACAAAATTAACTAGTTTAATAAATTGATTAGTTTAAAAATAAACCGATAATGGCTAGTAAATACTTATGATATAATACATACAGACATACTATTATTTTCTACCAATAATAGCTAGTAAATACTATCATTACGTGAAAGGTTGGCGGGCCATTTATTTTGTTACTACCAATGCTATTATTGTCTTTCTAATACAATAAAATATAGGGATAGTGGTTTTGCAATGAAGTAAAGAGGAAGGAAGAGGTTAGGACAACACAACCAATTAATACTAAGCAAAAGAGGAAGGTTTTACAAGATGATAAGGATAAAGATAAAGATAAATTCATTTCTAATTTCAAAAAAAGAGTAGAAGGTTAAAAATATTCTGTTTTATTTCATTTTCAGTGTGTTGACCGCGATTTGTCACCGTTTTTAGGTATTGATATCACTGGTCCTATTTTTCCTTGATATCGGGGAGACCTCGGGATATTTAGAACCCTGGTTTGAAGCATGATAGTACTAAAACTTGAATCTGATCCTGGAAACAGTTATTGAAGAGAACATTTGTGTTGAGAAATTAATTGAGTGATCCTACTTCTTGAAGGAATTCTAAAAATACATTTTCACCAGCTTTGATTTACCATAAGGATTGTTGTGGGCTCTCAAGGGAACTCAAATTGCATTATGGGGTCCTTAGTTGTTGATTCAGTATGGTATTTGGTAATTGTTTTGTACAGTTTTATTATTTGGGATTCCTGTCTGAGCTGTAATTCTGTGTGGCAACAGGTAGGACTTTCTCGTGCTCGAAGGCTTGCCCAAGGGCAGTCAATAAAGATGCAGCTTTTTGCTCCATTGCCTGTTCAAATCGATGGCGAGCCTTGGTCCCAGGAAGCATGTACTTTGGCAATATCTCATCACGGCCAGGTTCTCTCTCGCTCTCTCTAAATCTACAGGTTTTGGTTTATGATGCAATAACTGACTGCAAAACTGGGGAACGGGCAGGCTTTCATGTTGAAGAGAGCGGCTGAGGAGCCTCTGGGTCATGCAGCTGCCATAATCACTGATGTGCTTGAGAATGCAGAGAGCTCTCATGTAATTAATGCTTCACAAAAAAGAGCTCTTCTTCAAGAAATGGCTTTGAGGCTGTCCTAGATATCAATGTTAGAGGTGCAGTAGAAGATTTGATACCATTTGTCCTTCGTTTTGGATTGTAAAGTTGTGTGGTTTTGGTTTTGAAATTAACATACAGAAGAAGAAACTAGAAATTAATGCGTTGTTATATGTGAATGAGCTCGACCAGTAGTCATTTTAGGCTTTAGTCTACGGGTGTTTGACTTTGGGTTTTCAAACATGTAAAGGTAATCTATATTTTTGGTACAATATTATTATTATAGGATGTACTAACGAGCAGAATAATGTGTCACCTGGTTGTGCAGAGGATACTGGTCTCGAGATTGACTCGAACTACACGTCTACCTAACTAAAGTTACTGCAAAACAGCTATCAAATAAGAGCCAATTAAAAGTAGTTGAGAACACCTCGGCTGAGTTTTAGGATTCCGTCGCTTGCAATGTATGGATTGGGTGCCGGCTTCACTGTCCGGCTTTGAGGGGTTGGTGATGGGGTCTGTTATGGATGAACTGCAACTGCAAGGTGTTGTCATCGACACAACTGCAAGGTGTTGTCATCGACAATGATGACGAGGGTTCTACTGTAGCGGAGAAAGTTTTGGTGCTCGGTAGGGACAAGTATCAATATGGAATAGCAACGAAGGTATTGTCGGACAAACCACTGAAAGTGGCAGTGTTCAAGGATGACATGAGGAACGCGTGGAATGCAAAAGGGATCCCAACACAAACCCTAGCACCAGGGATCACATGCTTCTTTTTCTCCAGCGAGAAGGAGCGCCGAAGAGTGTTGGACAAGGAGCCTTGAACGTTCAACAAAGCCCTAGTTGAAAGTTCAACAAAGCCCTAGTTGCCCTAGCTGATTATTCGGGAGAAGAAGATGTAAGTGGCTTAACTTTTACTCACACGTCGTTGTGGATTCAAGCATCTAATCTACCATTCAACGCGCTTACAAAGCAAGTAGGGGAGATTATTTGTGACAGATTGGGAGAAATGGTGGAGATAGATTGTAATGAGGAAGGGAGAGCGTGGGAGGATTATCTCCATGTGCGAGTGAGTTGGAACATTGATCTACCACTCCGAAGCACGCTAAAATTATGGTTGGGAGATAAAGAGAAGCCAACGTTTGTTAGGCTGCAATATGAACGTTTGCCGGATTTTTGTTATGGGTGTGGTAGACTGGGTCATGTAGAAAAGGATTGTGAGGATGAGGAAAAAGATACAAATAAGAACAAGGGTAGGTTCAGTAACCACATGAAAGCCGAGACGCATAGGGAGAGAGGACATGAGTCTTATCAGTGCCCATTGGAATAATGGGAGAAACAATGTAAACCTCGGTCTCGGGGGCATGAGAGCATGAGAGAGTTTAATGGGAAACGTGGAGCACGAAGGTCAGAGTCCTCAAATGAGTCATGGATCAGGACGGGTCCAAAGGCCAGAGTGCTCAAATAAGTCATGGATCAGGACGGGTACAGGTCTGAATGGAGAGGAGAATGGTCAAAGTCGGATGAAGCATGTAATGGGGACTGGCATAATGCAACAAAAGGAACTAATGGTGATTGACAGTGAATGGTTGGGGGAAGAATTAAGAGGCATGGAGAAGGACTTGGTTGTAGAAAAGGAGAGCCAAGTTATTGGTCAAGAGGAGGAGTCAGGGCAGATTGTGAAAGAGAAGGGCAGTAAAATTTAAAAAGTGGAGACATATGGAACGGGTAGCAGCGAACAATGGGGCGCAAGAACAATCCAATGCATTAGGGGAGTTACTCGGGAAGAGGAAGTTGGGAGATGAGAGTGACGTTGAGAATGTGCTAAAGTTTGAGGAAGAAGTCCCTGCTTCAGACACGGTATCAATGTAGGCTTTGGCGAGGGCTGCTAAGCAACCCCACCAGTCCAAATGATAGCCTTGGCTTGGAACTGTCGGAGGCTTTGGAACCTCGGGAAAAGAGAATTCCTGATAAACTGAAAGAAGCCCAATGTAGTGTTTTTGAGTGAAACAAAAAGTAAAGCGGACATCATTCAAGGCATTAGTCGATGTACGGGGATGGAGGGATGATTTGTTGTGGAAGCACAAGGTGCAAGTGGAGGTTTGGCTATGATGTGGTGAAATAAGGAAGATGAGGTTATAAGGGATCATGGTCGAGATTTTATAGACATGGAGTTTAGGTTGGAGGAGGGAGAGCAGGTTCGAGTTACATGCATATATGGAGAGCCTAGAAGAGACAGACGATACTTGACGTGGGCACTAATCCAAAATTTGGCACGACATTAGATGATCCCGTGGTTTATGATAGGAGATTGTAATAATGTTCAGAGTCGGGAGGACGTTAAAGGAGGCAATCCTTATCCCAGGGAGCTCTTAACCGGTTTCCAGGAGGCATTAGAGGGTAGTCATTTGCAGGACGTAAAGATACCAGGACACATGTATACTTGGGAAGTGGGTAGACACAGAGTTGACGTAATGGATGCATAGTTGGATAGAGTAGTCATTAACCGTGGTTGGATGTTGAAGTTCCCGAATTGTAGCCTCCAACACGGTGGTCTTTCTCCATCCGATCACGCTTCAATATGGTTTTACGGAGAGAAGGAAAGAACTACACGGACAGCAAGACAATTCAACTTTGACCAAAGTTGGACGAGGGATGTGGGGTGTGGTCAAGTTCTGAAGTCAGTATGGGAAGCGAATGCTCATGTAAGTATGGTGGAGAGAGGAAAGATAGTAGCATCACGTTTAAGAAGATGGTCGGCACAACATTATAACAAAATTGATGCTCAGATCAGGAGTTGTCAGGAGGAGATGGATAGACTGGCCGGCCCGTGGGATCAAGGTAGAGGGAGGAGAATTCAGCAGCTACGTGGGAGGATTACCGAACTGCTGCAGATTAAAAATACAAGGTGGAGACAGAGGGAAAAACAATTTTGGCTCAAAGGTGGAGATTTGAATACGGGGTATTTTTAGGCAAAGACAAGGGCTCGAAAACGCCATAACCGGATCACAAGATTGCGTGATGAGAGCGGGGTACATAGAGAATGAGGTGGTGGAATGGAGCAGTAAATATCTAACTATTTCACTGACTTGTTTAAGTCAAATGATTCGGATGGGGATGATATATACGAGTTGATTCCTCAAACTGTAACTGAATCCCAAAACTCTGATTTATTAAGGCCGGTTTCAAGTGAAGAGGTGAGACATGCAATATTTAGTATGGAGGCACTGAAAGCCCCGGGCCCTGATGGTTTCAACCCGAGTTTTTATCATCATTACTGGGGAATTGTGGGTCAGGAAGCAGTTACTCTAGTACAGAATGTTTTCCAGTCAGGAACGTTACCAAGGAGTTTGAATGACACGAATATTGTTTTAATCCCTAAGAAGAGGAGACCGGAAAGAATAACAGAATTCCGTCCAATAGCCTTGTGTAATGTGTTATATAAAATAGTATCGAAGGTGATCATAAACAGAATAAAGGGGATGCTGGATAAGATTATTTTAGAGTCCCAAAGTGATTTCGTGGAGGGCAGATTAATTACTGACAATGTTATTGTGTCAGGTGAAGTGTTACATCATTTAAGGAATCAAACACAGGGGGTCAACGAAAAGATGGCAATGAAAGTAGACATGAACAAAGCGTATGACCGGGTGGAATGGAGGTTTTTGGAACTAGTAATGCTCAAAATGGGGTTTTCGGAGAGATGGGTAAATTTATTAATGGCGTGTATAAAGACTACGAAGCTTTGGGTTACTACTGAAGGACGTAGGATTGGTCCAATAATACCGGAGAGAGGACTTCGACAAGGAGATCCTCTGTCTCCCTATCTATTCATCATATGTGCAGAGGGCATATCTCAACTCCTTTCTAAGGGAGAAGTGGAAAACAAAATCAAAGGAATCAATGTTTCTTGAAGTGCTCCTCAGGTGTCACACCTTTTCTTTGCATATGATAGTTTTTTGTTCTCTAGAAATACTGCACATGAAGCTTTGGTTTGGAAGAGTATTTTGCAGGCTTATGAGAGGGCTTCAGGCCAAATGATCAATTATGATAAATCATCCATCATGTTTAGCTCCAACACCCCAACTTGAACGAAACAAGAGATTATTGCTACTTTGGGAATGCATGAAGTTCAGGATACGGGGACTTATTTGGGACTACCTTCCATATTGCAGCGTAACAGGTATCATAGCTTAGTTTTTATTAATGATCTCATAATTAAAAAGTTGCAGGGGTGGGATGGGTTATTATTTAGCAAAGCTGGGAAAGAGGTGTTATTGAAAGCAGTTATACAAGCTCTTCCTACATGCACAATGGGTGTGTATTTACTCCCCTAGAAGTTGATACAGAAAATAAAAAACAATTATGAATCAGGACTGGTGGAGCCACGATGCTTGGACTGGACAAGGGATCAAGTGGAAGAGGTGGAAGTTAATTTGTGATCACAGGTCGCGGGGATGCCTGTGATTCAAACATTTGGCATATTTTAATTTAGCTATGTTAGGCAGACAGGGCTGGAGGCTGCTACAATATCCGGAAAGTTTAGTAGCTCGTGTGTTTAAGGAAAAGTATTATCCAAACACTAACTTTCTGGGTGCAGGTCCAAAAGTAGGTTGTAGCTATGGGTGGACGAGTATCCTAGCGGGGCAGAAGGTGGTTCGGAAAGGGGCCTGTAGAAGAGTAGGGGCCGGTTCAGAGGTTAGTGTAGTTGATCAGAGCTTGTTTCCGGTAGAGGAGAATCCGACCTTGGTGTTGGACGAGGCGGTAAGGGGATGGATGATGGGTAATTTGACGCAAGATCACGTGAGGAGATGGAATAGAGGGGTGGTGGAGACCCATTTACCAGGGGAAATTGTCGAAGTTATTCTAGCCATGCCGATTTCTCGATCTCGACAATGTCTTGATTGGTATTGGTGGGGGGGGGGGGGGGGGGGGGTCAAGGACGGGAAGTAATAGGTTCGGGAAGTGTATAAGTCAATTCAGAGGAGTTTGAGGAGATGGAGGCCAGAAAAAAGGAGTTATTTTGGAAAAGGGTGTGGAGTTTGAAGGTACCTCCAAAGGTAAAACACTTTGTGTGGAGAGCCTATTTAGGTACACTCCCAACAAACTCTAACCTTCGACGGAGACATGTGTCAATTCAAGGAGAGTGTGAATCGTGTGGGGTGGAGGAGATAGAATACCATGTGTTGTTTGACTATGGAGTGGTGAGAAGTATATTGGTTAACGAGGGGACTCAAAGACCAAGGGAAGATGAGGATCCGAAACAATGGTTTTTGGAGTATTGGGATGCAGGCTGGGAAAATTGGTCGGAACAAGTGGCCTTTATTTGGTGGGAAGTATGGAGGACCCGCAATTTGAGAGTATGTCAACAATAATTGAGAACTTCATGGGAAAGCAAGGAGACGACCTCTCGGATGTTGCATGATTTAACGGTAGCCCAAGAGAGAAATTTGGAGACGAATCAAGGGAGAGGACCGCGAGTCACAAAGTTGTTGAAACCGGGGGAGGAAGAGCTGAAAATCATCGTAGACGGAGCGGTGTTGGATGGTGGATGGGGGAGGAGGAGGCATGGTTTGTCGGGGGGCTAATGGAATGGAGAAAACGTCACGGGTAGTATTATTTGAAGGAGCAAGGGACCCGGAGATGATAGAAGCGTTGAGCCTAGATGCAGCCTTTGACTGGGTGAAGGAAATGGGATAGAGAAATGGTGTGATTGAATCCGACTGTCTCAGAGTCGTCCAAGAGATTAATAGTACATCGTAGTTGTTATCTCCTTTAGGAGTGTTTATCACATAGAGCAGATTAAAGCTAATGGAGTTGGAGGGTTTTAAAGTCGATTTTGTTCGCAGAGATGCCAACACAGTAGCCCACACTTTAACTAGACATAACATTGAATGGTTTTATATTGATTGGCATGTAACGCCCATACCAGACATTTTGTTAGCTGCTTTGAACAACGATTTACGTTGATATAAATACAACTTTTACTTAAAAAAAGAGTAGTTGAGAACACTGAAAAGTAACAGACTTCTCTTGAAACCCAAACCATTTATCAACCATGAGTTAATAAAGTGTTTGTCGGAGGGACCGACACACCCCGGCCCTCAGTTGTACGATGCACCTCTTACTTATTGGTAATACACATTTTGTATCCCTGTGTTTTGTTGTAATAACCACTCCCGGTCAACGCCAGTCAAACCTGCGAAAAACAGGAAAATTTAAAAATTTTGCTCAGGCACTTAATTAAACCTGAAATTGACTCCGAGGGTCATACCAGACGTAAGTTGACCCCGTTATCAACCCAAGTGAGTTCCGGGGGACTCAGGGCAACTTTCTGATCAATTTGGGAAATGTTGACTTTTCGTTGGAAAAGTCAACCGAGCGACGTTTTGGTCCATTCGAGGACCGTTTTGGATCCAAAAAGATTAGCCGTCGTCACAGCGGTCTTAGTTGATCCGTTTCCTTGTATCCCGTGAAGTTTCGTAATTTCTTGGAAAAAGTGCCCGTTCGGGGCCCGAAACGGCCGAATTTCGCGAATCTAGATATTTTCCCAAAAGGGTGTGGGACCCACTTGACACTTGTCAAATATGTGGTGGTGTTAGGTTTATTGAACAAAACAAAAGATGAGACATGTGATGGGTAATTTGTATTTAAGTATTAGTTTTGATTTTTAAAACAAAATAAAAGGAAAGGGTGGTTTGTTGTACACGTTCATTTCGATAAAAAGAGAAGACTTGGAGAGAGAAAGTGGTGTTAGAAAGAAGAGAGAAGGAAGAGAGAAAAAGAGAAGAGGTTGGGGGAATTTGTGACGTTTCTCGTCGATCAAATCGGTGGATCGTCTCAACGATAAAAGAATCGAGCTCACATCGACATTCCCTACGGTGAGAACCTAACCGATTTTCATTTTGGAACGTTTGAATTTTAGGGTTTGAGTTTAAACGGTTTGATTAAGGTTGGGTTTTGTTTAAGATTGGTTTAAAGATGAATGGTTGAGGTTTGGGGTTTGTTAGGAACGTTTTGGGCAAAAAGGGAATTTTGCCATTGTGGCCGTGTGGGGCCCACATGCCCGGGTATTGGGTTTTCGTGTTCGGGTGGTTTAGGACGTTCTCCAAGTCGTTAATCCACACCCGGATCGAAATTTAGAATTAAATTGCGGAAGTTGTAATTATCGGGTTTAGAAACTTTAAACGTCAATTAGTTGACTCGGAAGTCGGAATTCGATTCCGTCAAGTGCATTGGGACCCTTGAATTATTCTAAGACCGTAGAAACGAAAACGGGAATTTTTAGAGCCCCGGAAGGGCATTTCCAAAACCCGGGCAGATTCGCCATGTCGGGCGAATCGGGCCTTTACGTGTCCAATATCGACAATGTCGAGTAATTGGGGAGTTTGGGAGTGATCGACATTGTCGGGGTTACTTTTGGGCGTCAGGTTTATTAAAATTCAGCATTATGCCTGCAAGCTTAAAAGCGTTTAAAATTGTGTTCTTTTAGATCGTGCCGCGGACCGAGGCAAGGGAAAGCTGGGTGAGTAACTGAGATCACACCAGAGCTCGTTGGTTGGCTTTTGGAGAACACGCACGAGGTAGGGAAAAGTAGCCGGATCTCGGCCCTGACTGGGGAAAGTTAACAGTAGAAATGCATGTGACACTTGGGTGTCGTGGGTTAATTAGGTTTATCGAATATTAGAAAGGCATGATACAGGATTGTAGCGAACCTTAGAAAAGCATGTGATACTTAGTAGTATCGTAGGAATAGAGAACTTAGCGATAATAGAATTACTGGAGACATATGACCATGCCCGGAGGTTGATTGTGAACTTATCGATATTAGGACTGTTGGAGGCATTGTTTATGCCGGAGGTTGATTGTGTATATTGTATTGGGTGGCCATGAGAGCCCGTATTTTACTGCTGTGTATTGGGTGGCCATGAGAGCCCGTATTTTACTGTTGTGTATTGGGTGGCCATGAGAGCCCGTGCTTTACTGTTGTGTCTTGGGTGGCCATGAGAGCCCGTATTTTACTGCTGTGTATTGGGTGGCCATGAGAGCCCGTATTTTACTGTTTTGTATTGGGTGGCCATGAGAGCCCGTGCTTTACTGTTGTGTCTTGGGTGGCCATGAGAGCCCGTGTTTTACTGTTGGTGTCTTGGGTGACCAAGAGGGCCCGTGGGGTTGTTGAACCCGTGTCTTATTGTCGGTGTGTCTTGGGTGGCCATGAGGGCCCGTGGGGTTGTTGAACCCGTGAGTTACTGTTGGTGTGTCTTGGGAGGCCGTGAGTTCCCGTAGGGTTGTTGAACCCGTGTCTTTACCGTTGGTGTGTCTTGGGAGGCCGTGAGTGCCTGTGGGGTTGTTGAGCCCGTGAGTTACTGTTGGTGGTTTTGGGTGGCCGTGAGTGCCCGTGGGGTTGTTGAGCCCGTGAGTTACTGTTGGTGGTTTTGAGGGGCCGTGAGTGCCCGTGGGGTTGTTGAGCCCGTGAGTTACTGTCGGTGTATCTTGGGAGGCCGTGAGTGCCTGTGGGGTTGTTGAGTCCGTGTTTTACGGTTGGTGTCTTGGGTGGCCACGAGTGCCTGTGGAGTGCTGAACTTGTGTCGTTGCTGTTTGTTGAACTTTGTTTGTGATTGTGATTGTGGTTACCTGAGGTTGGGGGCCCGCTTCATGAAACGGGGGTCCACGAGCACACGCGTCTGCATGTTCAGACGGGGTAGGGGGCCCGCCCGACAACAAAGGGGTCCTGGCCGCGCGTGTGTGGTTTGGGGTTGTGAGTGTGATAGGTCGACAACCTGATCCGACTTTGTGTCGATGAATTGCGATAGGTCGACAGCCTGATCCGACTTTGTGTCGATGAATTGCGATAGGTCGACAGCCTGATCCGACTTTGTGTCGATGAATTGCGACAGGTCGACCGCCTGACCTGATGAGATCAGTAAAGGGCGTGAGGGAGGTTACTGGGCAGCTGGTATGCGATCCTTTGTGATCTTGTTTGTTGTGCGATCCTTTGTGATCTTGGGTGTTGTGCGATGGTCTTTTGAGTCCTTGGAAGAGGTCGTGATCGTTGTGTCGGGTCTACCTTACGTGTCCAAGTGTCGAGTCGGTTGAGGAAGGTCAACGTTTGTGTGTGTTAGTCGGAGTACTTGAGTTGGGGATAGTGATCCCCGATGTTGAGTTTGTTGTTGGTGTTTCCGGCATTATCTGCTAATTATGCCGTAGTCAGTCTGTTATCCGTGGTGGTGAGCGAACGCTCACCCCTAGCTGCTTTTCCTACAGGTACCGGTCGCAGGTTGGACTAGGTGAGCTTCCGAAGCCTGAAGAGCTAGGAGCGGGATTCTGGGTTTATTTTGAGTCTAGCGACGGATACCCTACTTTTGTCCACTTGTTGGGACGTATTTTAAATTGTAAATATTATTTTGGTTTAACTAAATGGAAATTTCAAGTGTTTATTCAAAACAGGTTTCAAATGATTTATGTTTTTAAATGTTCGCGTCCCGAGTTCGGTGTACTGAAATTGGGGCGTGACATTTGTAACGTTAAAAACAATCATTTCATTTTGATAACTATCGTTAAAAATAAATTTCTAGTGATTAAATATTTTATTTACCTTATCTTTTTTTATATTCTCTTAATCAATTTTCTTAATTATTGATACTTACTATTTTTATCTATTTCCTTAAACAATACAGTAAGTAATTTTCTTTTTCCGTTTCCTTAAAAAAAATATTTATTTCCTTAATTGATGACTTATTAAAAAAAGGGATAACTTTGTTTCCTAACCTTTACAAACGTTTCATTATCAGATCCTAACCCAGACCAACGTTTGGTCTCAATTCCTAACATAATAGGTTTGGAATTTCTCAAAAACTATAAAAAGCCGTCTAAACTCACGATTCCGTCAACTCATCCAAGTGTTGTCGTTGTTGGCGTACATTACCCATGGTGCCTTCCTCGACGTTGAACTTATCCTCGTTCTCAAGCAACCGAACCCAATGCTCGACGAGTTGACGGAATCGTGAGTTTGGACGGCTTTTTATAGTTTCTGAGAAATTCCAAACCTATTATGTTAGGAATTGAGACGAAACGTTGGTCTGGGTTAGGATCTGATAATGAAACATTCGTAAAGGTTAGGAAACAGAGTTTTTCCTTAAAAAAAAGAAGCAAGAACATTGTTCTTGGTAACAACATCATCCTTTATGAATGTGATCCCATAATAGACATAATATGAGGTCTAAGATGCATAACTGACGCAAATCAAAAGAGCCACGGTGGATGATGAAGAAGTGTTCCGGGTGAGCATCGTATTCATAGATGCAGTCTGGAGACAGAGTTGAAGAGAGACCAAAACCAAAACCCGTGTAGAGACGTGCCTCCAACTCTACCTTGCAAATATGGTGGCTTCGACAACGGTGAGGCATAAACGACAACGAGACAACGACCTCTACAAGCCTCAACGGTGAAAACAATCTGCGATTTCTCCGTTGACGACCCTCAAATCTAGAATCGCAGACCCTCGGGCACGAAGTCCTCGCCGTTCTCAAACACTCGTTGTAGCGATACTGATATGGATCATTATAGAAAGGAATTGCAGAGCGGAAATGAGGAGACTTTGGTATTAATTTCTTGAGGAACGATTTACAATTCTAGAGAAAAAAGAAGAACACTAGAACATAAATCTACTTCCTAAGAGAAGATAAGAAAAACCAAAATCATCAATACCCTCTAAGGCCAGCCTATCCCACTACATAAGGATGTTGTCCTTCCTCAGGGACCACTAGATTACGTGCTGCCCACGCGACGCAAACGAGCGAAGGAAGAAGAAGGTAGTACGTGAATCGCACGCTGAAGCTTCAGCACTCGAAACACGCCGTATTACTTATTGAACTTAACGGAAAAAACAGAAATGTCCGAGCCTTGGGATGCAAGGAACGTGACAAATGCCTCCTTCTTTGAAAGGCTTGACCTCAGGCCAATGCCTTGGCCATACAATCTGGAAAATGTTGGCGGATCATTGAGACCTCCTTCCAAGTGGCATCCTCAAGAGCTAAATTATCCCACTGAATCAAATACTGAATTGCTACAACATTGTTTCTTTTCACGATTCTTGTCTGTAGAAGAGCCAAAGGTTGTAACTTAAGATGTCCTTCAATTGTGACCTCAGGAAGGTGATTGATCAACCTATTCTTGTGTCCTAGTTGCTTTTTGAGCAACGACACATGACAAACATGATGTATTTTGGAATCAACAGGCAACCTAAGCTTGTAAGCTACCGAACCAATCTTTTCAATGACTTGAAATGGACCAAAAAAAACCTTGTAGAGAGTTTCAACTTGGACCTCAATTTCACAGAAGTCTGCCTATAAGGTTGTAGCCTGATGTAGACCCAATCTCCCACTGAAAACATTCTTTCAGTTCTCCCTTTGTTTGCATAAGACTTCATCCTGGCATGAGCCTGATCTAGATTGTTCTTTAGAAGTTTAGCTAGTTCCTCTCTTGATTTAATGAAACCCTGAACAGCCTCCACTGAAAATTGGATCTCACCAATTTGAAGTATTAGAGGGGGTATCCATATAGAGACTCAAAAGGACTCATCTGCAGAGAGGCATGGAAGCTGGTATTGTACCAGAACTCAGCAAATGTAAGCCACTTACTCTATTTCCTTGGAAACTGGTGTGTCATTGCTCTTAGATATTGCTCTAAGCACTGGTTCACCCTCTCAGTTTGTCCATATGATTGGGGATGGTAGGCAGTTGACATGTAGAGATGAACCTCCAATTGTTTCAACAATTCTTTCCAAAAGTCGCTGAGAAAAAGTTTGTCCCTGTCAGATACAATAGTTGTAGGCATGCCATGGAGCTTAAAAATACGATCAAAGAAAGAGTGAGCTACTTGAGATGAAGAAAAAGGGTGACTCAATGGTAGAAAGTGTGCATATTTACTATATCTGTTAACAATGACCATAATAGTATCCTTGGAATCTGATGTAGGCAATCCTTCTACAAAATCCATGGCAATATCAAACCATGGCTAGATGGGATAAGGAGAGGTTGTAGAAGGCCAACATAGGGTGTGTTTTCAGATTTTCACTTCTGACATACATCACACTCTCTAACATACTTATAAATATCAACTTTCATCTGTGGCCAAAAGAAAAGTTGTCTGATTCTTCTGGTACAGTTGTACCTGAATGACCTCCCACTGGAGATTCATATAAACAAGACAAGATTTTTGATCTGATAGGAGTAGCACTGCCCCAAGTATATTCTTCCCTTATACATAATGACCCCTTGTTGCAGCTTGTAATGCAGTAGTGATCCATCTGCAATAGATAGTTGCACTAAGATCTTCTGAGCTTTCAGGTCTGTATCATAACTATCCAGCACCTCAGACATCCAAGTTGGAACCAAAGTAGTCAATTCATGGAGTTGCTCCCTAGGTAATATAGATAGAGCATCAGCTGCTATGTTATCCTTCCTTTTTTTGGACTCAATAGTGTAATTGAGCCCCATTAACTTAGCCATCCACTTGTGCTGAAAGGAGGCAGTTAGCTTCTATTCCAACAAAAATTTAAGGCTTTGATGATCATTCCTTAAGACAACACTTCCAGAAGAGAAGTAATGTCTCCACTTTTGTATGCATGTGATCACTGCTAAGAGCTCCTTCTCATAGGTAGACATTGCCACATTCTTTTCCCAAGGCCTTACTTAGAAAAGCTATTGGCCTACCCTTTTGCATCAAAACTACACCAATACCTCTGTCACACGCATCTGCTTCTATGACAAAAATGAGAGAGAAATCAGGGAGTCTCAAGACAAGAGCAATTGTCATGGCCTCCTTAAGTTGATCAAAGCTCAACTGAGCCTTTAGGGAGGCAAAATTATCCTTCTTCAGAAGATTTATAAGGGGCTTGGCAATGGTACCATAACTCTTTACAAATCTCCTATAATGACATGTCATCCCCAGAAAACCTCTCAAAGATTTAATAGTGGTAGGTACAGGACACTCTTGCATTTCCTTTACTCTGCAAGAATCTATTGCTACTCCCTCAGCAGAGATAATATGTCCCAGATACTCAATATGGCTGCTGCCAAATTCACATTTAGAGAGTTTGGCAAACAATCTTTGCTCTTTTAGTCTCTACAATACTAATTAGACATGGTATAAATGGTCTTCCCAGCTCTTGCTGTATATAAGTATGTCATCAAAGAATACCAATGCAAATTTCCTCAAATAATCATGCAATACCTGGTTCATGAGGGATTGAAAGGTTGATGAAGCATTAGTCAAGCCAAAAGGCATGACTCTGAACTAATAGTTAGTGTTCCTCATGAGTTCTGAATGCAGTCTTGGCCTCTTCTCCCTCTGCCAATCTCACATAACTATAGCCAGACCTCAGGTCAATTTTTGAATTTTTTTTTGCAGCCTGTTAACTCATCCAACAACTCCTACATTGTTGGAATTGGAAACTTATCCTTCACTGTTTGATCATTGAGTTGCTTGAAGTCCACACACATCCTCCAAGAACCATCCTTCTTTTTGACCAATAGGACTGGGAAGGAGTAAGGGCTAGTGTTGTGTTGGATAACTCCAGAAGACAACATATCCTGCACCAAGGTTTCTAGCACATTTTTCTGCTCAAAATAGTGATTGTAAGGCCTAATGGAAGGAGGCTTGCTACTAGGAAATAAAGGTATCTTGTGATCACAAAATCTTCTAGGAGGGAGAGAAGTTGGAGCAGCAAAGACATCAGGAAAATTATCCAACATCTTGCATATCAGGGTGCAACTGAACCTCATTGTCCATTGATTCAGTCAAGAGACAAAATTTCCCCAAAAATAAAGGTTCTCCAGCATGTACTTCATGCCTTAAGGTATTAAATGAGGCAAGACTATATTGATCAGATGAGCAATCCTCTTGCAAACTAAATTCCTGTAAATTCTGTGTAATAGTAATAGTCCTAGCCACATAGTCCAATTTAATAGGATTCACAGTTTCAAGCCAATCTACACCCAAGACCATATTAAAATCACCCAGAGGCATCACTAAAAATTCCAATGTGAGTGTCAAATTGTGCATACTCCATGAAATTTTAGTAATAGTGCTGTAAGACTGATAATCACTATTTCTCATCTTGACTATTATAGAGGGACCATGCCTAAGTATCAAACTCAAGCTAATGGCAGTGGATTTATCCATGAAAGACCATGTAGCACCAATATCAACTAAAATAGAAATAGGATGAGTGAGAATGTTACCATGGATTCGAATAGATTTGGATTTATTAACGTGAGTCATCTGGCCAAAAGACTCATGGCTGAGGATACATAACTCAATGTTCACAAACTCATCTGTAGGGACATCTTCACTAGCAGGTTGGCTAGGCTCCAAATCAAGTGCCTCAGTTGTAATTTGATAGAGCTTAAGTCTGTTGGGACAATTGTAATTTTGAGGTTCAACTACAAACAAATACGAAATGGCTTGCAAAACCCGATTCCTAGCAAGCAATTCCCCCACTCTTTATTGTTGTAGCTTCTTTTTCTCAACTTCGGCTTTCACCTTTTCTTGTAATTCAGTCAATAATTTGGTTTCTATTTCCGCCTCGATTTTTGCTCAGGGTTTAGCTTCCCTCTTTTCTTCGAGTTCGGCCTCCCTCCTTGCTTCAAGTACAGCCATCCGTAGTGATTGTCGCTGCTTCTCGACCTCCAAATCTCCTCTCAATTTGTACTCATATGAACACCAATCATTGAGACGTTGGACGATATCGTTCAACTAGGCTCGAAGACCTTGTTTCAGCCACCATGGAATCCTTCCAAGTTCCTCCTCCTTCTTCCCCAAATGTGTAATCAAATCCTCCTGGATTTGGTCACACCTTTCGATCTCCCTCTCCATCTAAGCAATCTGTGAAATCAACTCCAGTATACCCATGGTCGCTGAATCGTCGGCTCTGATACCAGTGTAACGTTTCCAAAAATATAACCCCAAAATATGAAAGAACACTGAAACTTGAAATTGAACGGATAAGTGGTGAATTACAGAAAGAGCGTGAGCTTGCATCAAGCTCACCTCACCTTGCTCCAAGGTCTGCCTCTCACTACAATACTCTCGTTAAACCCTAAAACAAGACCTCAGAAAATACAAATACCTCTACAAGCAAAGATGGTCCCCTCGGTGCCCTGAGCTGCCCTCTTTTGAATGGCTTTGCTTTGTACCCACATGTCTTCCGTGCCCACGTTTGAACCAACTTTGTCCTCACGCGATAGCCATGTTAGCTTTTCCGAAACGACAACGCATAAAGGATTGGGCTTGAATTGCCTTAGTGGGCTGACATACGTAAGCCCATCTTCATTTGTTCCAGGCCCTTTTTCAACTAGCATCCTGACAATCTCCAAAATATCCGATGCAAATCCGATGAGGCATAGTGTGGCTAAGGGGATAGGGTGGTGGCGTGAGGAGAGAAGAGATGTGGGAGATGGTCGTGGCTAGAGTTATAAATAGTTATGTTTATAAGACAAGAGTAGTTTGGAAATTCTGGAAAAAAAACTAACATGTGTTACAGACATGATAACTTTTAGGGTAAACTACAAATACATACCCCAAACTTGTCACGATTAACTGATACCTACCCTCATGTTTTTTTAACCGATACATACTCAAATGTTCCGAAATTTAACGCAAAGCCCCTGCCCTCTGATTTTCCATCCATTTTCTGTTACTTTTTTCAAAAATACCCACAATACCCTTAACCCTAAATCCAACTCTATTTTTCATTTATTTACGAAAATACCATTGTTTACAAAAATAATTTCTTATAACATTTTTATTAATTTTGTTTTGTATATTTAATTAAAAATTGAGTTTTTTTAAATTCCTAAATATTTTTTTTGATAAATATGAAATGTTTTATTTGTATTAATTATTTTTAATACTTCTTTTTATAATATTTTTTTTAATATAATCAAATAACAGTAAATAAATGTAATTTTATTAATATTTCTTATTTTCATTGATTTATTTTAAATGTGATTTTATTATTTTTCAGAAATCCTTTTTTATTAATTAAAATGTTATTAATATTACATATTTATAAAAAATCGAATAATAGTAAATAAAAAAAATAAAAAAATTAGTTTCATCTTATCTTCACCCAATCTCGTGCATCTACCCCTCTTCCTCGCCGATTTCGAGCTCAAATCCATGCAGATCAGCAGACTTGGAGGAGAGAGGGGCGGTGGAGGGAAGAGAGAGGAAAGAGAGGGGCGGTGGAGGGAAGAGAGAGGGGCAACGATGGAGAGAGGAGAGAGCGACGACAATGGAGGGAGGAGAGAGAGGGCGATAGAGGAAGGAGAGAGAGGGAGGAGAGAGATGGTAGAGAGATCGAGAGGTGGTGGAGGGAGGATAGATGGGGAGGAGAGAGAGGGAGGAGACAGAGGAACGAGAGAGAGGGAGGAGAGAGTGGGCGGAGAGAGGGGGCGACGGTAGAGGGAGGAGCGAGGAAAGAAAAGGGCGGCGAAGAAGGGAGGAGAGAAGGGGGTGAGAGAGAGGAAGGAGAGAAAGGGAGGAGACAGAAGAAGGAGAGAAAGGGCGAATAGAGAGGAAGGAGACAGAGGGAGTTAATTGAAACTTAAAAAAAAATAAACTAAATAAATAATAAGAGTGGTTTGGTTTATGTAATATTCAAAGTCTATTGAGGGTACATTCGTCATTTAACAAAAATGAAATGACGGAGTTGGACGATAGGGGTTTGGCGTTAAATTTCGGAATATTTGAGTATGTATCGGTTAAAAAAACATGAAGGTAAGTATCAGTTAATCGTGACAAATTTGGGTATATATTTGTAGTTTACCCTAACTTTTATTTAATTTTGGATGGAAAAAGAGTTAAGCGGGAAAAAACAAAAATTAAAGAGGTTAAATGCCAAAAAATTAGTTGGAGGGGTTATGTGAAAAATAAATAAATAGTAATAAAATAAGTTATATGTAATTTTCATTAATTTTGATTCTGTTGTCCACGTGACACGATGAAGAGAAAAAGCATGTCAACGGCGGCATCAGGTCACCAAAACCAAAAAGAAAGTTAAACGGCAACGCGGTTTTGGATTCCTCCAACCAAGTCGTCGTCTCTCTCGAAACACCAACTTGTGAGTAGGAATCTTCTTCTTCTTCTTCCCATCCTTGATCTCTCCGTTTCAATGGGTTGCTATGCTAGCAAGAACGCTGATTCCAAGGCCAGCAGGGTCACCCGCTGGCGATCCACCGGCATCGTTGCCTTGCGTGATTCCAAACTCAAGGCAATTTTCTCCTCCTTTCCCTTTCCCTTTCATTTCATGCCCTCAATTTTGATTTTCGTTCATGCCAATTTGGGTTTTGTAGATACATATGATATGTTCCCAACTGATACAGATACAAGTATTTCTTATCATAGGTTGTTCTCATACTTCAGTTTGCCTTATGAATAAGGATTGAGCTGATTGAGTATTTGATCTTGCTTGATTACACACCCTACCCATTTCCATCACTTCATGATTCTTGCCTTAGAGGAGACCATTTGGCATGGGTTGAAGGATTAGAAATTTGTGGTAGCTTAAATTAAAATTGTTTTTGAGTTTAACTGATGTTGGGCTTTTGAGAGTGGTAGCTGGATTGAACTTAAATATTTTGTTGCCTTGCTTGATTCCAGTTTGAAATGGTTATGCACTAAAACAATAATTTCTTGTCTACTTATAGCCGTTGGAGGTTTTACGTTGAGTAAATATCCATGTAGTGGATGTTTCAGATATTATGTAGTGATGTTTAGATGCTGTATGTGTTTCTGGATTGGTGTCCATTCTCATGTTTATGACTCCTTTATTTTGTGGTATACTTATTATGCACTTCTTCAACAGACCTTTCCAGATGAAATTCTTGATTTGGAAGGATCAGTACGGACTCTTGACTTAACACACAATAAAATAGGTACTGTTATGTTTCAGTTCAGTTGTGGGTCATTCAATTAACTTCAATGGACTAGTCTTTCTTCTATATGTTATTAGATTGATTATTGAATTGTGCCAGGTGGTAGTAAGGAGTCCGTTGCCAGAGTTACTTTGTTAACCTTGGACTAGTTAGTTCCCTACTGTACTCATGTTCATCTCTTGCTTTCTTTTCCATGCAGTTGACATACCTTTGGAAATCAGCAAATTAATCAACATGCAGCGCCTTGTAAGAACAGAATTACATCTTGTACTTTTTTTTTGCGTATAGATAAATTGGAGTTCCTTATATTATATGGATACACACCTTCATATCAAGTCATCAGCAAAAACTTCTTTTACCTTAATTTGTGTAAAAGATCAGTTGGTATCCCGTTTACTGCATTGTAACAATTATGAGTTATTATATATGGAAAAGAAAGATTTCACTGGAGAAAAGGAACTGAGTATGCTTGACATTAAAATTGGTAAGCCATGTTATAAATATTCTTCATATACGGATATAAGAAGTTAGAACTTGACTGTGATAGAATTTCTTTCAATTCTATATTGGCGAAGAGATCGATGTGATGAAAGCACTTATCAAATGGATATTGAAGGGACCCGTCTAGAGAAACTGTGATCAACTAGGGGTGTATGCCCGTCTACCAGAACAAGAAGTAGAAAGGGGTATTACCTTCTTTAGAAATGGATATTGAAGGAATTTGTCTAGAGAATTCATGTAAAATAATAGGCTTTGTCACTTTAAGGTTAAGTAATTCTACTAGAATCCTCAATTAAAGACGAAGTAGATACCTAGGATCATTTTTTTTACTCCAATTATACATGGAATAATAAAATGGTAGTTTTAGTTGGAAATATTTTTTGGTCTCTATGATATTTTGATTCACCAAGCATCAAAATAGAAATATGACTCCCATGATTGCTTTATCATTCTTAAATACTGTTACTACCTAATATAGGAAACATCAGTTGATTGATTTGTTTGATTGCGTAATAAACTTTCTTTTGAATCCCTTTGGGTGAGTTGTTTATTAGTCTGTTGACATCTTTTCTTCAACTTAATTAAGTATTGTGTATTGGCTTAACTTGTTGCTCTCTTAAAATCACTTGTGGTTGTAACAATGAAAAAGGTTATTTATTCTCTACACTGCACTTACATGATTATATGCACAAAATCAAGGGGATACAGAAGTATCATAATGGATGTTGACCATGTGGTGATTTCTATAAATATATTTGTTCCTGGATTAACTGTTAACTTGCTCATTGATTTCAGATAATGGCTAATAACTATATTGAGCGTCTGCCTATGAATTTGGGGAAACTTCAGTCTCTAAAAATCATGACACTAGATGGGAACCGAGTTGCTTCCTTACCCGATGAATGTAATTTTCTTCTCTAAATAAGTAAGCTACGTTGTATGCTATTCATAATATTATCCGCTAAACTTGTGGGTTTGTTATTGCTTACACATTACTGTTTCGCTAGTTTCTGATTCAATGTCTATTTTATGAATGAAGTGGGACAGCTAGTGAGGCTTGAAAGGTTATCCATCTCTGGAAATATGTTAACATGCTTGCCTGATACAATTGGAAGTCTCCGTAATGTAAGTATTCGAACTTGGTGAACCATCTTGTTTTCTTACAAATTATACAATTTCATATGAAATACAGCTAAAAATGAAACTCAATTTTCTTTGTATTCAGTGATATTCAATGTTATTTCCATTGACGACTGTTAAGTAGTGGAACGGTTGACTTTCTTTCTGTTCAAATCAGATTACTATTTTGAAAAGCTTGCAGAACTTCTAGAATGTTACTTTTGTTTTAAATACATTTGGTTCATTCTTCACACGTGTCTTTTTATACCTTACTGCTTTTGTGAGAAGGAAGTGTTTGTGAAGCATACTGAGGAAAGTACAATTTATAGTGAAGGAAAAAACTGCAAAAAAGGAAAAGAGAACAGGAGTAATCTGTACTATTTTTAATTATATTTTGTTTGCAGTTAAAATTAGATTGAAGAGATGTTCCCTACTAAGAATATAATTAAAAGTTCTATCACACTTTATTTGGGGTATTGTATTGTTCAGTTTTCTTTTTGACATGGATTGTTTGATAATGCAGTTGGTTCTTATAAATGTTTCAAATAACAAGTTAAAGTCTCTTCCTGAATCAATTGGTAGCTGCTTCTCTCTAGAAGAATTACTAGCAGATGGTATGTTTGGAATTGTTCTTTTAGTTCTCTCTATTGATTACACTTTTACCTATCATGACAACTTTTACAATTTTAAGCTACACTTGGGATCTTGTTAGGCAGAATTATAACATGCAAGTTACTTGAGCTTAGGTGCTTAGAAGCTTATCATGGTGGATACAATTTCTGAATGAACCAAATCAAAATTAACTTGAAGCTTGCTAAATTAATTATCTTGATCCCTTAGCTGGGCCATAAGCTTGTCACTTGACCTTGGTATATGAGAAATGTAGAAACTAATCCTAGAAGAATATGTAAAAAAGAATTCTTGATCATCAAGAATATTATAAGACTCAAGATACTTTTCTTGCGTATAAGTTAAAAAACTGCATCCAAAACAGATTAGCGATAGCAAGTTCAATCCACTTTTCAAATACAATTCAATTTCAAAGAACATACATTAAAATGTGTTTCGAACTAACTTATTTTACTAAACTATTGCTACTTTTTGTCTTTGATATATGCATTATTTATTTAATACAAAACGTGTTTTGCAGATATCTCCCCTGATAAGTGAAAAGATCCTTAATCGGCACCTCATGGAGTCTGCTTGAAATTTATTTTATTTGTAAAATTATGGAAGTAAAAAAAATCATTTTTGCTTTTTAGCTGCTAATCAAACTTCAAAACAGAAAATTCTAATATCCATAATAACTGTGGTGTGTGGTATGTTACCTTATGATTTGTTGATCAGTCTCAGTCTCACTGTAGTAAACAGATTATGAATGGCGGTTCTGCAACATTGCAGTTCATGTGATAAATTTTTTAGCACCTATGTTTTAACAATATCGTATTTGTTGTTGCAGTTTTTGTTTTTTTCATTAAATATTTATTATCCTTTTATGGTTAACTTTGCAGATAATGTTATTGAAGATCTCCCCTCATCAGTTTGTAATCTCAGTCACTTGAAATCGCTATCCTTAAACAGTAATAACATGAAGCAGGTATATAACCTTTTATCCTGGGCTATATAATCCTCAAAACTGAAGCTCTGAAGTTTTGTTGTTCTTGATATTTTATATCTATATTGTTTATGGGAATTGGAGGTGAAGTTGGGTTTAGATGCAAAAACTGGTTTCAAGACTGAAAGAGGATGAAGTGGCCATAGTTGGTAGACCATAAGGTGGAAGAGAGAGCTGTGGGTGTTCATAAAATCCATATAGCCGTGGCAGATTACGTAGAGGACTTCAGTAGGGTAGCTGTGGGATCAAAATGATGATAAAATATAGACTTCTTTCAGCAACCAATTGAATGTACAGCACGAAGATAAAGTTAGTGACACGAGGTCCATGACATTTATGAGCGAATGGGTGTGAACAGTTGACCTTGAGGACTTGTTTTGTTTGTTTTCCTGTTCTCGTGCTTTCCTTTTTGAAAAAAAAAATTATGCGGGTAAAATATCACTGGAGAGTTAAAACAGAACATTTTATGTGGATAAAGTCACATGATGGATAGCCATTAACTCTTGGTTAATTTTAATATATCATCAGAAAATAAGTATCTAACCATGACAACTTCTTGGGGTATGGGTCTGAGGAGTGTTAGTGTAAATTCAATCTTCTAGTTTTACTTCTATAAGGAAAACTTTTAGTTTTTGTTGTTCTCTACTTGAAATTCGTTGCAATAAATGTAGAGCACCCCACATGAGCACTGTTAAGGCAATGTCAAGTTCTCCTTACTCCTGACAGTGCCTGTCCGTACAATCTTCCCTGTGGAGATGTAAAGCTTGAAACATTAGGGTGTCCCCGATGAACACGTTTTTAGTTTCACCACTAATTCATTTACCTTCTCTCTGCCCTTGTTTCTTTGTGTGGAAACCAATATAGTTTGTCTGTTTGATTATACCCTCAAGTTTTGGATCTGTATTTAATTAGAATGATTTGTGTCGCCAAACAGATTCCTCAAAGCCTATTAAAGGACTGTAAGGCTCTACAAAATATCTCTCTTCATGAAAACCCGATTTCCATGGATCAATTTCAGCAGGTAAACAAAGATCTGAATCTTCTCCATATTAGCAAGCTAGAGTTATGCTTGCTGCACTCTTACTCAACTTTACAAAAACTAAATTTTATAGATGGAAGGTTTCCAAGAATTTGAAGCAAGGAGAAAGAAGAAATTTGATAAGCAAATAGACTCAAACGTGATGATCAGCTCTAAAGGTCTTGATGAGGGAGTTGATCTATGATATTTGTCTCCTTGCAAGTGTAAGTTCTACTTGCAACTATTATAATCCCTTTTGGCCCAAACAATTGAATTTGGTGAGTTTTGAAAAAGGTAGATCTTGAATTTAGGCAAACCATTGATCTTGGCATGTCGTATTTACTGGATTCTGAGCGTAGCAAGAGAGATTATAGACTTGAGGAAATGAATATGGCTTAGCACTTGCTGGTACTGTTAATCCTTTTCTGTTGAATCAAATATATTGATATCTGATCTGATGTAACTAAGGCCCCCTTAAATATGTACTTGTGTTGATATGTAGTGTGTCTTACCGTAACCTCTTCCAGATGATTTAAATGTAGACTATTTTTAATTGCCATGCACTCATGACTGACATGAATTCATTGCTTTTGATCATTTTTTAATGAACAGAGATACTTTGGCTGAGGCCAATGTAAGGTGAAGAAGAAGGATGGTGTAAATTAGAGTCAGCAACTGTTGCAGATTTGATGATCCAACACATATGTACAACAAGTAAATAAAAAGTTGATTGGGATTTTGGTTACTTGTAAATGAAGGATGCTTGGCATAAAACTAATTATGCTATTTTCCTGATAAACGGATGTTTGATACTGGGATCTACAGTATCTGGGAGTCTATCAATTGTTATCCTATCTGTGTAAGATGAGTATGTGTTCATTCATGGGTACAGTCAATACTATTTGGTGTCAAACTGATGTACATCTTTACCGTTGGCGTTGGGGATCAATTAGCTGACATGATGTGTCCTCTTCTAGTATCGGTTTCCAAACTGAATATGAAAATATGGTTTCTTATGTTTGAAGCTGTAACGCAACTATTCAATAGTTTCTTGGGATAATTGTCCAAAACTATCCTAAAGTTCGTCCACAAAGAGTTGATGCACAAAGTTTCGTCCACGTTGTGTGGCTACCCTGAAGTTTTGTCCACCCTGAGGCCCTAGACACGTCGAAACTAAAAAATTCGTGGACAATACTTCAGGGTAGCCACACAGCGTGGACAAAACTTTGTGCATCAACTCATTTGTGGACAAAACTTTAGGGTAGTTTTGGACAATTATCCCTAATTCCTTTTAACTTTTTGTTATAACTTATCAAGCAAACACTCGTACAAGGTCAATAATTTCCTTACAATTAGTCTACCGACTATTTTCATCAGTATTGATTGGTGTTATGGATTTTATATCCTAGTTCAATCCTATATGTATCCCATTATCGTTTGTTATTAATAGATGGATATTTTTGTTATTTGAATAATCAACTCTAATTAAGACGCTTTTTTTGGGAACTATGGGCAGATTAGTCATACCCAATCGGCGTACGACCTAGAGATGTCAGGTACCCTCCGTTTAGACAAATCTATGTTGGAAAAGCGCAAGGAACAAAAGAGCTAGTTGTATGCAACTGACTAGATGAAGCCTCTCCGTCCGTCGTCGGACTTTGACCCTTTGATCCAAAACACCACACCTAAGCCCACCCCACCTCGAGGCAGGGGCCCGATCATATCCAAAAACACAACACCTAACGAGCGTGTATATGGGGTCTATCTTCCAGGCTGGAAAAACTTGAAAGAGGGTCAGTCCTCGATCAGTGGGGTAGAGGCACCTTTGATGAGGGTGCCCGGAATAAAGAGAGATTCAGCTGGGGAACCCCGGGAAGATCAGGCAAGGGCTGGGAAGCAGTCTCGTCAAGGAAAATTAGTCAAACGAAGAGCTTCAGGGAATATTGCTGGAAGGGATCCCTGATACAAGCCATTCCTTCCTTCACTACTGACGAACAGAAGTTCGGTTTTCAACCAAACGAAACGAGTCCTCTCCGAGAGACCAAGCGACGCTTTGGCCACACATTGAATAGTGTTCTTCAGTACCTTTTAATTGTAACTTTAATTTTTGTTCAAGACCGTCATAGACATTCTATTGTTGCTAAGTTATTGTTCGGCCCGTCAAGGGGATCAAACATGTAATAGCTCTTTCTCGAAGTAATGAAAGTTGTCTTTTTTATCTCAAAAAAATAAAGTTATGAAGTATTTAGGAAAATAGCTTTGTATGACCCATCCTGTGAATATTATACGGACATTATTGTAAGTATTTCAAAGTATCGTAGTATGACATAAGTCATTTTACTTTGGCATTATCATTGGTTCTTTTGTAGTTGTTTTGTATCTTAACACAATCTCATGTCACGCGCGGGATTTAGGGCTCGCGTTTCGAGCCGCCGCCTTGCGTGTTTGGAGCGTTCGAAGAGCGTCTTCTCTAATCGATCATCTCGGTCTTCGATTCCGGTGCGAGTCGTCGATGTTCAGAGACTACACAGCCGCGTCGTGGAGTGGTGGTTCCAGCCGGAGTCGTCTGTGGGGATCGGAGGTCGCAGGTTCTTGGTAATCTCGAGGCGTGGGACGTTTGAGCGCGCCGTTTGTGGGGTCGCAGATCAACGCCGAAGCGGTTTTTGCTCTGGTTCGATCAAAGGAGGCACCCTCTATAGCAGTCAAAGTCGATCACGTTTGAGCGCACCGTCTGTGGGGTCGCAGATCAACGCCAAAGAGGTTTTTGCTCTGGTTCGATCAAAGGAGGCGCCCTCTATTGCAGCCGAAGTCGATCTCGGTCAACCGTTTTTGGGTACAGAGGTGCTGCACTCTGACCGGAAGTGTTGCGCCGCTGCCAGGGGGTACTATGTTCGGAGCTTCTGGTTTTGGTGTGGTCCGGTGTTGCAGTCGGGTGTTTTCTCTGGTCGTGTTCCTTAGAAACGAGTGCAGCACCCTGGTCAGCTGAATCAAACATCATGAGGAAAGAGCCACATCTTTTGTCTTTTTCTATGTTTTGTTCGTTCCTGCTATCCACCTATGATTCCTATTGTCATATTGTGAAGAATCATCAGACTGTTTCGATGAAGTCAGGCAGTATGGATGGGAATGGGAAGGGAGTGAAACAGGGCTCCAAAGTTTCAGTAAAGGTCATATCGGGTCGAGACTGTTCTCCTTGCAGAAAGGCTTGTATTGTTTCATTGAAGGACGGAGACAAGAAGGTCGAGTTAGGCAAGGTTTTTCAGATAACGAAGGAAGTTCAGAAACCTTCGAATTCAAGAAAGAAGAAGCAGGTCGTTCCTGACATTGTGCAGGAAATTAAGGATCTTGTCGTCTGTCAGGCAATCAGTGAGTTGCAGCTTCCTAGAGCTGTTGCAGATATGAATTAGACGTTCACTAAACTAGCCAACAAGGATAGTACATCGGAGAACGTCGGAACAACGAATTCCACCGATGTGTTTGTCTGCAATCTCCCTTATGGTTCCACAGAAGAGTGGGTAAGTATGGTTTTCAGTGCTTTTGGGTCCGTCCGTAGATGTTCTGTTCTGAAGCGTTCGAACAAGGGAGGGAGATTTTTCGGGTTCATCTCTTTATCGACGAGTATTGAGGCTTCAGGATATTTTGGGATTAAATGGACTCAAATATAATGGGCATATATTTCTCGTTGCTTTGGCTCGTCCTGGAACTCACCATCGCGAAATTAGAGCTTTCTAAGCTCGGTCCCCTCGTGCAGACCCTCGTGGTGTGGTGTAGGTGGAAGTGATTCAAGGTTCTGGCTCTGGTACGAGTGTGTCTACTCAATCGTGTTCTGGCGATGGTCCGACCTCTGATTTGAATTTAGAAAGTCCTGCAACAACGCGATCTTATCCGGGTTTAGTTGCTGGTGGAGAAGATCTCGGGGTGAGTGATCTGATCGCAGTTATTGCAGAGGCTTTGGTTGTGAGTCAGGCTGAGTCACAGGCCTCTGCAGGTGCTGGTCGGACTGTGCAGGCTATAGAGACTTTAGAATAGGCACAAGGGATTGGCCACGCTTCTGAGGTGGCAGTGTTTGGTGATGGACCTCAGATTGATGTTTCAATCCCGATTGTCGATCAAGGAAGACTTTGGAAGGACGCTTTGACTAAATCCCCGAATCCTGAAGCTTTACCTCAACCAAAGAAGGGACGTGGTCGTCCAAAAAAGGGACAACCAAAGAGAAGTGTTCGTCCAGTTGTTTTTTATTAGTCAAGAGCCAAGACATCCGCTGATAAAGGAGACATTCCAGGGAGCTTCACTGTCGATATTGCTAAACAGGATAGCTTGGGTGCTTGGAGTTTTAGCAAGAAAGTTGGAAAAAAACCGGTCGAAGTTAGTGAGTACGTGGTTTACCCTGATCCGACTACAGAAGAAGCTCTTATTCGGTTCCGATGTCTAATCGGGTTTTCTGTTTGAACTCGAGTAGGAAGTAGATGATTGTTTTCATTTGTTTTCCTGCTTGGGTTTTTCGTTGCTCTTTGTAGCTGTTTTGGTATGGGAAAACGGTCCTTGTTTGGATCGTTTTCCGGCTTTTTTTTACTTTCTTGTAGAACAACTGCTTAATAAATTTTTAGCTTATAAAAAAAAGACAATCTCATGTCGTTTTTAATCAGATGATAATAAAGATTGTCGTTGGTTGTGAAATAAATTATATGAAGAATGTGAGTGATTGAAAAAATATGTCCCTACTAATTGATAAAAAGTTATCACTTATAATTTACTTGTATCGAAAATCTAATGATTGAATAAAATGAGGGTGACAGTTCTATATCTTTTATTCAATAACAATGTATGTGACAAAGGAATTAGAATATTAACGATAAAAGATAGAAGTTATTTTTCAATCTTCATGTAATTCGAGTGGTTATATTATTTTGCTAGAGGTTGATTGTGACTTATATGAAATGGATATTTCAAACTCACTGCCAACTTTATATGAGAATAAAGTCACACATAATAAAATTAAACAAACTGGACTTTAGATTTCTAATTAAATATATGTATTTATAATTACATTTATATATAACTAAATATATACCTAATTCATTTATATCTTTTAGATATAAATGAATTATCTTCGTATGGTATTTAGAAGTTTGAATAGAGTTATAATCGGTTTCTAATTTAAAAATCAACAAAAAGTTCAAAACTAAGTGGAATGAAACTGTTTTAGTTACCATATTTTGGACAGAGGTGAAATCGGCTACAAACCACTCTTAACATAAAAACCGTGAGAACCAATCCTAGCCACACACACCTAAGATTCAACATTCACCATGATATCACATCATCACCCCAATTCCACCCAAATTCACGCCACTTTCATCATTTCTCACACAAGCAATGACATAATTGTAATAGCAGGGTGACATATGGACAAATGTCCATTTTTTTTCTTCACCAATTCACTAATTTAATATTTTCCGATTCGTTTAAACTTCGATTAGCTTCAAACTTGCGCCAATATTTTTATTTTTTCAAGGGCTTTAAATCAAGATCAATCATGAACATATTTTGAAGCACGAAAATAAAAAGGTATATCGGGGTGATAAAAATAATGGTGAGTGTTGATAAATCTTCACTAATAAATGTTTTATATCAGTGGTATCAAACTAGTGCTAAATGTTGATAAAAACATGTATTGAGGTGATAAAAAACAAATAATGAGGTGATAAAAACCATGTTCAATTTTGATAATAAGTGTGATAAACTAGTGTTTAGCGTTGATAAAAAAACATGTGATGGAGTGATAAAAACACATGTAATTTAATGATAAACATAGTGTTTAGTGTTGATAAAACTAGTGTTCATAAAAACACGTGATGAGGTGATAAAAATCATGTTCGGTTTTGGAAAATGAGGTGATAAAACTAGTGTTCAGTGTTGATAAAACCATTGTAAAGTGTTGATAAAAATTACCCACATATAATTTTTTTTAAATCAGCCCCGAAATAACTCTTTTTTTCGTGCTTCGAAAAAATATCTGATGGGGGTGATAAAACACACGTAATTTAATGATAAACCTAGTGTTTGGTGTTGATAAAACTAGTGTTCATAAAAAGCACGTGATGCTGTGATAAAATCATGATCAGTTTTGGAAATGAGGTGATAAAACCAGTGTAAAGTGTTGATAAAATCAGAGCAAAGTTGTCACGCCCCAATTTCAGTAAATCGAACTCGGGACGCGAACGTTTTAAAACCATAAAAACACTTGAAACCTGGTTTCATTAAATCACTTAAACAACCAATTTAGTTCAACAAAATATTAATTACAGTTTAAAAACACGTCCCAACAAGTGGACAAAAGTACACGGTATCCATCACTAGACTCAAAAGACAAAACCCGGACTCCGCTCCTAGCTCCACAAGCTTCGAGAGCTCACCTAGTCCGTCCCACGAACAGTACCTGTAGGAAAAGCAGCTAGGGGTGAGCGTTCGCTCACCACCACGGATAACAGACTGACTACGGCATAATTAGCAGAAAAGCCAGTAACACTAAAACCAAACCCAACACCCGGACTACAGTCCCCAACTCAAGTACCTAACTGACCCACAACCCGTTACTTTCCTCGACAGACTCAACGCTCGATAAAGTAATGTAGACCCGACACAACTATCGACGACCTCCTCCAAGGACACGACAGAAAGACTACACAACGCCAAACAAGATCACAAAGGATCGCACACCAGCTGCTCAGTAACCAATCTCAATTAGGTCAGGGTTCGACCTATCGCAATTCCTCGACACGAAGTCGGATCAGGCTGTCGACCTTTCGAACTCGCAATTCATCGACACTAAGTCGGATCAGGCTGTCGACCTTTCGAACTCGCAATTCATCAACACTAAGTCGGATCAGGCTGTCGACCTTTAGAACTCGCAATTCATCGACACTAAGTCGGATCAGGCTGTCGACCTTTAGAACTCGCAATTCATCGACACTAAGTCGGATCAGGCTGTCGACCTTTAGAACTCGCAATTCATCGACACTAAGTCGGATCAGGCTGTCGACCTTTAGAACTCACAACTTCAGGTAACCACAATCACAATCACAGGCAAGTTCAATCACACAGGCGCTCAAGGCCACTCAAGACACCTCAACAGTCAAGACTCGGGTTCAACAACCCCACGGGCACTCACTGCCACTCAAGACACACCAACGGTCAAGACTCGGGTTCAACAACCCCACGGCACTCACTGCCACTCAAGACACACCAACGGTCAAGACTCGGGTTCAACAACCCCACGGCACTCACTGCCACTCAAGACACACCAACGGTCAAGACTCGGGTTCAACAACCCCACGGCACTCACGGCCACCCCAAAACATCAACAGTAAGACACGGGCACTCATGGCCACCCAAGACACCAATTTAAATACACGGGCTCTCATGGCCACCCAAGACACCAACAATTAAATACGGGCTCTCATGGCCACCTAAACTCAACAATAAATAACACGGGCTCTCAAGGCCACCCAAACTCAACAATAAATAACGCGGGCTCTCAAGGCCACCCAAACTCAACAATAAATAACGCGGGCTCTCAAGGCCACCCAAACTCAACAATAAATAACGCGGGCTCTCAAGGCCACCCAAACTCAACAATAGTAACGCACAACAACCTCCGGCATACTCGATGCCTCCAACAGTCCTAAGGTCACTAGTTTCACAAACAACCTCCGGGCATGGTCATATGCCTCCAGTAATTCAATTATCGCTAAGTTCTCTGTTCCTACGACACTACTAAGTGTCACATGCTTTTCTCATAAACGCTACAATCCCGTATCATGCTTTTCTAATATTCGCTACATTCCCGTATCATGCTTTTCTAATATTTAAATAAAACTACTCAACCCACGACACCCCGGTGTCACATGCAATTCTACTGTTAACTTTCCCCAGTCAGGGCCGAGATCCGGCTACTTTTCCCTACCTCGTGCGTGTTCTCCAAAAGTGCCCAAATAAGCCCCGGCGTGATCTCAGTCACTCGCCTAGCTTCCCTTTGCCTCGATCCGCAGCACAATCTAAAAGAACACAATTTTAGGGCACCTTTAAACTCGCAGGAATAAACTGAAATTCGATAAACTTAACGCCCAAACGTAACCCCGACAATGTCGATCACTCCCAAACTTCCCGATTACTCGACATTGTCGATAAAGGACCCGTAAAGGCCCGATTCGCCCGACATGGCGAATCTGCCCGGGTTTTGGAAATGCCCTTACGGGGCTCCAAAAATTCCCGTTTTCGTTTCTACGGTCTTAGAATAATTCAAGGGTCCCAATGCACTTGACGGAATCGAATTCCGACTTCCGAGTCATTTAATTGACGTTTAAAGTTTCTAAACCCGAAATTCCAACTTTCACAATTTAATTCCAAATTCCGATCTGGGTGTGGATTAACTACTTGGGGATCGTCCTAAACCACCCGAACACGAAAACCCGATACTCGGGCATGTGGGCCCCACCCGGCCACAATTAGGAAAATTTCCTTTTCGCCCCAAAACGTTCCTAACGAACCCCAAACCTCAACCATTCATCTTTAAACCAAACTTAAACAAAACCCAACCTTAATCAAACCGTTTAAACTCAAACCCTAAAATTCAAACGTTCCAAAATGAAAATCGGTTAGGTTCTTACCGTAGAGGAAGACGATGTGAGCTCGAATCTACTATCGTTGAGACAAACCCATGGCTCGATGCTCGTGAATAGTGACCACAAACCCCAACTCCTTCTCTTTTCTCTCTTCTTCTCCTTCTCCTTCTCTCTCTAAAAACTAACTCTCTTTTTCCATTTTCTTTTCCCTTTTTACAATGTATGGACGTGTACTCCTTCCTTTTTGTTTTATTTTAAAAAAAAACATCAAACTAATACTTAATTACAAACTAACACCTAAAGTAGTCTTCCTTGTCTTGTCCCACACCTAACACCACCACTTGCTTGAAAAGTGGCAAGGTGGGTCCCACACCTTTTTGGGAAAATATCTAGAAGATATTTTCCAATCAGATTCGCGAAAATCGGACGTTTCGGGCCCCGAACGGGCACTTTTTCCAAGAAATTACGAAACTTCGCGGGCTACAAGGAAAAGGCCCACCTAAGACCGCTGCGACGACGGATAAGCTTTTTGGATCCAAAACGGGCCTCGAACGGACCAAAACGTCGCTCGGTTGACTTTTCCAGCGAAAAGTCAACATTTCCCAAATTGATCTGAAAGTTGCCCTAAGTCCCCCGGAACTCACTTTGGTCAATAACGAGGTCAACTTAAGTCCGGTATGACCCTCGGGGTCCAATTCCGGTTCAATTCAGTGTCTGCTCAATTTTTTTTAAATTTTCCTGTTTTTCGCAGGTTTGACTGG
Organism: Erodium maritimum; assembly: GCA_963921825.1. NCBI lineage: Eukaryota > Viridiplantae > Streptophyta > Magnoliopsida > Geraniales > Geraniaceae > Erodium > Erodium maritimum. The sequence goes on along the minus strand of OY997592.1, from coordinate 20,862,573 downwards.
CGTTGACCGGGAGTGGTTATTACAATCTACCCCCCTTAAAGGAATTTCGTCCGCGAAATTTAGAACAACGCACGTCAGGAGTTGAACCGGTCGGTGTGCTTCGCGCGAACCTCGTCCTCGCGTTCCCAAGTCGACTCGGCCTCGTGGTGTCGCCACAACACCAGCTCTAAGCGGATAACCTTTCCGCGCAGGACCTGCTCTCGTGGATCCCTTTCCCGCATCGGTTTCTCCTTACACGGGACATCACCCGTTACCTCGACATCTGCCCAGTCAATGACGTACTCAAGACCTCGAAAGGCCCGATACACCGCGGGGCTAACCCGCCTCTGCCGCGGTTGAAACGCGTTAGTCCATCTTTCGGGCTCACCTCCCGGGATACATGATCACTGATTGCTGACTCGAGAGGTCGGCGCCGTCAGTCAGCATAGCTCCTGCTGAATCTGCGCGGTCTTCAACCGCTCATGCTTTGGCACGACCAACTCAGCTGTCTCTCGATCCAGTTCTAGACCCAATAACCTCTTATTTCTCACTTCTGCCCAGCACACGGGCGACCGACACGGCCTATCACACAACGCTTCGAACGGTGCCATCATGATACTGGCCTAAAAGCTGTTGCTGTAGGCGAACTCGGCCAATCACTCACGAAACCCATCGTGACGTGCCCCCACTTCCACCGTGCAACCGGCGGTGGCTGCAATAATCCAGCGGGACGCTGTTGTTCGGATCTCACCTGCCGACGGGCGAGGCATCGCGATACTAACTCCGCGACCGCTCTCCGCATCCCGCTCCACTAGACATGCCACCTGATGTCGCGCTCCTCTTAGTGCTATTCACGTGCACTGTTAGACGCGAATGCTGCGACTCTCGTAGCTCGTCGCCTCCGCCGTCACGCGGTATGTACAAACCTCCACGATACTGTAACTCCCAATTAGTACAACGATCCCAGCCCTCGGCGTCCGTACCGCCGGCAACTAACTCCCGGATCCTGGTCGTCCACAAAACACCACCACAAACTGATTTAAGAACAGCCGGACTATACTGTACATCAGGCCCAAGAACTCTGCAGGTGCGTTCGGTAGTTCAGAGTCATCACCCAGAACTCGTAATGTTCATAGCATGTCCAGAATGCAGTCCTTGCGACGTCCCCCTCTTGGAATCGCAACTGGTAGTATCCGGATCGCAGGTCGATCTTCGAGAAATACGTCGACCCTCTCAACTGGTAGAACAGGTCATCAATTTTCGGCATCGGGTATCGGTCATTCACCGTAACCCGGTTCAGTTTCCGGTAGTCCATGCACATCCGAAGCTCTCCACTCTTCTTCTTCTTCACGAAGAGTGCTGGCGCTCCCCACGGCGATGTGCTCGGACGAATAAGCCCCTTCTCCTGAAGTTCCTCGAGCTGACCCTTCAGCTCGGTCAACTCGGCTGGCGCGGACCTGTAAGGCGCCATCGATATCGCTGCCGTTCCCGGCACCAGGTCAATCCCGAACTCCACCTCACGAACTGGTGGCAACCCGCTCAGTTCCTTAAGGAAGACCTCGGGGAACTCGCACGCCACTCGCGGTAATCCTCGGCTCTGCTAGGCCGATACTTCCTTTACTGCAGACAAGCCGACAGGAGAAACTCCGCTCCTACTGCCCAGAATACACGAACCTTTCGTGTTGCCTGTTGACACCGTCACTCGTCGCCTGTAACAGTCGATAATGACTTGGTACTTCACTCGCCAATCCATTCCCAAGATCACGTCAAGGCGGTCATTTCGTGGGTATCCTTCCCACGGATACACGCACAAGCTCAGTCGCTGCTAAAACTCACGGACCCTCGCGGTCTCTCTAAGGCCTCGCTCCACTATCGTCGTCGTGCCTACCAACTCCGAACATACCCGATCCTCGGGTTGAGGAGCCCTCTCTCGAACCTTCTATACCGGTTCGCTTCTCTAACTCCGCAGGCACGACAGACCCTAGTCAACACCACCCCACCACCAACCGGCGTGTCACGACGCAAGGGTGGACTCAACGGCTCTAAACTCAGCCCCAACCTCTCAGCACAACTCGACGAACAAACGAGTGTGACAACCCGACATCCAATGACACTGACGCCCAAAACGGAAACCGAACGCCCACTCCATTAGTCACCCTGGTAAGGTCTAGTGTAACCCTCACACGGTCCTCTACGCATTACTTGTAACTTTCCGCAACCAAACCAGTGTTCGCTACTCGTCCCTTGCGGGAAAAGTAGTAAAGGGGATGAGCGTTATGCTCACCTCCACGGACACCCGTTCGATTATGGCATACTAGTAAAGCACTAAAGACTTATCGATCTAACCAGGGCAAACCACTACCTCAGAACCTGATGCCAAACGTCACACTGCTCACGCTAACAACACCTCAAGTACTCGCTCATGTAAGATAAACCTCGACACGGGAAACACTTCCTTCATTCAGCAATCACTATGGTTCACAACCTCAATCACCCAAATACCCGATCACGTATGGAAACCTCAAGACGGGAGAACACGCTCTCAGCTGAGCACACACCATTTCTCACACTATTAGTACTTCAGTTATAATAATACGTAAGCGAAAAACTCAATAACAACCCAACCGTACACCAGGCCTACGGCCTCTACAACCCACAACCGCGAACACAAACCCGTAAAACCAACGCTCAACCACACGAACACGACCGAGTCACACAACCACAAACCTACGCGCACAACGAAACTACCTTTTTTTTTCATTTTTTTTTTGAAAACCTGCTGGACCGGTCCGGCAGGTGAGCCGGACCATATGGCGTTCCGGGCCGGTATGCCCTCCGGGCCGGGCTGGCTGCCGGGCCGGCACGTCAGCCGGTCCATGTTGGCTGCCGGATCGGACCAGCAAGCCCGTCCTGGTCTCGTACCAGGTCGGCCCGTGGTCCGCCCCGTAACTGCGCCCGCATCGCCCCTATCACCCCGTCACGTCGATCCTATGAAACTCGCATCCTACCCGTCTCTTGGCGACCCGCACACTTGTGCGTCGCAGACATTTAACCACCAAAAAGACCAAGCACGTACCACAAAACCCGACTAAACCACAAACACAAGCCAAACCGGCCAAACACCCATAACAACAACAACGACGACACCCGCCCACCGGGCCAACCAAAGTCAAACAGCGCCCACCGGGCCAACCAAAACTCCACAACACGCCCACCGGGCCAACCAACAACAATCACCATACGCCCACAGGGCCAAACGAAGTCAGACACAAACGCCCACGGCGTCACACAAAATCAAGACACGCCCACCGGGCCTACCAATACCGAACCACGCCCACCGGGCCAATCAAAGTCAAATACAAACGCCCACGGCGTCAAACAACATCAAAACAATCAAAATTTTAAAGCTTTCTCCACTTCATTTTTAAAACCTCATACTTGACATCACGCAGTTACAACCCGGTCCAGGCGTCCCCGAACTACGTTGTACCTGTTAGTCTTAGTGCTCGTAGTTCAATCCTAAATGTCCAAATGTACATATCATCGTTAGCAATAAAATTAAAGCGGCTTTATATTACTTATGTGTTGAAGTAATATATCGATGTGTGCTCTGATCTATGCCCACCATGCGAATAGAACCATAGATCGAGATAGATCACACTCGATGGGTCCCTAGTCAACAAAGCTTCACTAGAAGCGACTAGTATGAAAGATGGCTCTTTATGGCTTACGTTCTGTTAGTCATTGGAATGAGATTCCGGAGTCTGATCATAGATATCATGTGGGACATGATATTGGACGACCCGCCCTGAATATGTGCCATAGATTAAGTCATGAACATATTCAGTGTTGTAGCTTGTCATGTATCCTTAGACCAAGGAGTCTTTTTGATCGCTATGTAGTCAACAACTGAGTTTGACCTGAGCCTAACGTTGTCCGTAACAGGGCTTCCATAACGGCCAGGATTGGCTTGGGGACGGGCTACATGAGTGACACGAAAGACGGCTAAGGGATTTATCCCTCATACTAAGGTATGAGAAAGATATCGGTTCTCGGCCGCTTGATCGAGAGTGACTGCAAGAATAGCATGGCCATGCACATGATACTGGGTATCATATCTTCAGTCATCTCACATATCAAGGAACGGTGATTGAGAATAATAAGGATGACGGCTCTATGCCTTATCTCAATCAGGATATCGGAGATAAAAGGATAATGACAGGGATGACGGAAAGGTTAGAATCGACAGGGTCGATTCGTTATGTAGTGTCAGGCAATACTAAAGTCTCGTTAGTTGCCACTTAAATAGGATCAAGTAAAATGGGATTTTACGTTGATCTATTGACATGCATAAACCTAAGGGTCACACCGGAGGATGAAACTCATTGACACATTTATGGAGAATGGCCAAAAGGGAGTTGTCTCGGGACATGACCAAAACTGGGTTTTGGGTCATGTGCCCGTAAGTGAATAGGACTTTACGGATCGAGACAAGGCTTGGAGTCTTGGGATTGATCGCGTCGGATAATGTTGGACATTTCCGGTATGGAAGGCATGGAGGCGATGAGCGAATCACGGGACCTCGTTGGAAATGGCCACGGGCCATGTTCCAAGAGGCCCATGAAAGGCCCATGCAACCAAGGCCCATGGAACTAATTAATCAAGTCTTGATTAATTAGTACTAAGTAAGCAAGACAAGGATTAAGGTGTTGGTGATTCACCACCTAACCCAATCTTGTCTTGCCATACTTTGTCCTATTTACACCTTACTTGACACCATACTTGTCCCATGCCTTTAGTTGGACAAGTATGGGTTTTGTTATGTTTAAATCATCTTTTTCCAACATAACAAACACAAGACAAGAATAGGAAACACATTTTCTCTCCCTCTTCCATGGCCATTTCGGGTTTGGCTAGTTTCCACCTCCATTTTTGTGTTCTTGAGTCCTCAAAGAGAAGAACTACGTGGCTTTGATTCCCATGTGGATACGTAGGCGTCTTGGAGACTCAAGCCAATCATTCGTTAACCGGTGTTCTTGTTTTGGTAAGAAATAGTGCTGAATTTTTCTCTTGTGAATCCATTCTTTGTTAGTTGTTTCATGGTTTAATCGTCTCTTGGTTTTCATTGATTTTCCGCTGCGAGTTGGTTCATCTCCAACCCTACCTCGAGACCCAACAGTGGTATCAGAGCCGTGCTACCTTCGGGATTCACAAGACGGTGTTCAAAGTTTCGGTTTGGTTGAAAGTTTCGTTTTTGGCATGTTGTTTTGCTAAATTGTTTGATAACATGTTTTAAATTATTGTTTATGGATTTAATGCATGTAAAATGAATTTTTGAAAATTATTTCAAATCTGGAAATTTTGAAAAAAATTTGATTTTTCGGGTCTCGGGAGCGGGACTCTCGGGGAGCCGAAACCGGGACCGAACGGGGCTCCGTTGGACGGAGCTAGGCCAAGCATGACCATTGGATGGTTGATATGCCAAGGCTAAACCGTTTTGTTAGTTATGACGAGTTTGGAACCGTCATGACGAACTCGAAGATCAAATGTTCAAAAGTTTCATTTTTGAACGGTTTCGATAAACCGAGCATCAAAAAATTTCGAAACTTGGCTATTAATTAAAACCGGAAAATCACATGATGTTTGATAACATGCTTGTTTGATAACATGATGTGTGATGTGATGTTGGCATGGTGTACATAATAGCCCCGAGCTCAATTTAATTATTTATCGCTTTTCACGGCCTGCGAGCCGTTAGAGGTAACGTGTAATTATTCTTTCAAGGTGTGGTCGTCGAACCACTTGTTTGTAATATTTATTTATTCCCGACCTGCGAGTCGTGTATTAAATTGTAATATTTTACTCAAGATGAAGAAAGGGCGAAAAGGTCATTTGGTGGCTTTTCGGGTGTTGGCATCGGCTTGGAGTCGGTGGAGCTCAAGAAGCTAGTGGGAGTTAGTTTAGGGGGCTATTATGTGCACATTTATCGCTTTATGCTTGGTTTAGTTTATGCATGATTAATTCTATGTGCTTTAGAATTGCATGCCTAACTTTATTTACCGAGCATATCACCTCACATGCAACGATAAAATTGGAATTTTAATCCTTGTGTGTGAACCCTTAGAACCGTCATTGCATTGGATGTAGTTGACGGGTTCAAAGGAAGAATTACATTGGATGTAATTTGAGGCATCATTGCATTTGGAATGTAGTTGATGTGCTCATCGCATCTAGGATGTGCCAAAGTTTTGAACACAACTGGACAAGTAAAAGCGGGTCATGTCCGATACCTCCCAATCATCAACACCTTACTACCTCCCCGTCCTATGGGTGTCGTGCGCATTAGCGGAGCATCCATGGGAAAGCGGGGTAGTAGGTTTGGACGACATATGTGGGTGTCGTGCGCATTAGCGGAGCACCTACATAGTGACGAGCCATAGTTGAAAATTGGTGGACCCGACTACGATTCTCAGCCTGAGGTTGAGCTAGGGTAACAGATAGGGTAAGCCGTGTACATAAGTGCATACCCTAGCCAAGAGTCACATTGGATGTGATTGGATGGAGTCCTACCTACATAGCTCGATTAAGTGGTGAGCATTAGTTCAGCTTAATCGAGTGAATCAAGGATCTTGGTTTCAGATTCTAAAGGTTTAGAATCGATTGTTGGTGTTTAAGCTTGATCTTCATTTAATTTATTCAGTTTACTGATTGAATTTTATCTGTTGTAGATCAAATGGCAAATTCAGCGAACATTAATAGTTTGTCATTAAAAACCATTCTTGACAGGGTCAAGCTAAATGGGACAAACTATTTGGACTGGTACAGAATTTTGAGGATAGTCCTCAACTCTGAACGCAAAGAATATGTCCTTGACAAGGCTGTCTCTAAGACCATATCAGAGTTACATGAAGTGTCATTAACTGCTGAGAAGAATATGTCAGGGATCTGGGATCCAAGGATATTCTGATGGTCAACAAGGGAATTGGAAGTGGCAAGGGCTGGGCCCATGCGCACTTGGCAGGAAAGATGAGACACCTGAGAATGTCTGCTTCTACTGCCAACAGCCTGGTCATTGGAACCGGGATTACAGGAAGTTCACGGCTGATCTGAAGAAGGGCAGTGGGACTGCGCCTTCATCAAATAGCCTGGATGATCTGAAGAAGGGCAGTAGGACTGCGCCTTCATTAGGAAACCTGGATGATCTAAGGAAGGGCGGTGGGACCGTGCCTTCAATCGGTATTAAATCTATAGAGCTACATCTCTCTACTTCCAAAGATTCATGGGTATTAGATACCATGACTGAATCTCACACATGCACTAATATATGGTGGCTGAAAGTAGGAGAGATTTGGAAAGCACGAAATGGACCTCAGAGTTGTGGCAACTGTTGTAGGATCCATGAGTCTTGCTTTGCCAAGAGGCCTTGTCTTAGTATTGTATAATGTATATTGCATACCTACTTTTAGTAGGAATATTATATCTGTATCCGTGTTTGACAAGGAAGGATATAATGTTAATATTGGAAATGGAGTTTTCAATGTTCTATGCAATGATATGTTTTATACCAGTACTGACATGGTTGGAGGATTGTACATATTAGATATGGGTAACAATGCCTCAAGTTCTATATATTCCGTTAATACCAAGAGGTCTAAATCCAACGATTTAAACCTAACTCTGTTATGGCACTGTCATTTGGGTCGCATAAACAAGAAGCGCCTATCAGCACTTCAGAAGTGCGGGCTTTCAGGTTCATTCGAATTCCATTCGATCGATAGGTGCAAGGTTTGTTTGATGGGCAAAATGACTAAAGTGCCCTTTATCGATCGCGATGAAAGGGCGGGTGAATTATTGGGGCTGATACACTCGAATGTGTTTAGACCAATAAGTTCACTTGCCAGGAGGGGTTTTAGCTACTTTATCACATTTACTGATGATTACAGTAAAAATGGTTATGTCTATTCGGTGAGACATAAGTCTGAAGCTTTTGATAAATTCAAAGAGTTTAAGACTATAGTAGAAAACCAGCTCGACAAAGGTATTAAGGCACTTCGATTGGATCGAGGTGGAAAATACTTGACCACAGAGTTATTAGATCATCTAAAAGAGAATGGGATCCTTTTGGAATGGACTCCTCCTAGGTCACTGTAGTTGAAAGGTGTAGCCAAACGGAGAAATCGGACATTGTTGGACAATGGTCTATTCCATGATTAGTTGGACTGATCTCCCAATCTCTTTTAGGGGTTTTGCTCTAGAGACGACCACATTCATAGTGAATCGGGCTTCGACGAATGGTGTGGAAGGGACACCATTTTAAAAAATGGTACGGGATGATGCCCGCTTTGTCCTTCCTAAAGATTTGTGGTTGCGAGGCTTATGTGAAACATTTGGTTTCGACTAAGCTCGAACCAAGATCTGAGATATGCACCTTCGTGTGGTATCCCAAAGCAACAAGGGGATACTATTTCTACAATCCCAGTGAGAACATGGTGTTCGTCGCTTGGGGTGGGGTCTTTATGGAAAAGAAGTTTTGTTTCCAAAGACGTCATTGGGAGGACTGTGCATCTCGAAGAAATTCAGGATGGTACAGATCTGTCTAAACCAATTGACAACCCAGTAGAAAGGAGCCAGAGATTGTCGTAGAGTGAGAACCAATTCCGGAAGGTCCAAGGCGATTTGAAAGGGTCAATCTTCCACCTCCAAGATATGGTATCCGGAGGTGACAATGAAGTCATGGTGGATCACGATGATCCAACCACCTTTCAAGAAGTCGTGGATGGGCCCGACTCCGAGTTATGGCTGGGAGCCATGAGGGAGGAAATGCAATCCATGTCGGACAACCGAGTCTGGGAACCGGTTGATCCCATCAATGGTGTGAGGACCATAGGATGCAAATGGATCTTCAAGGTGAAGATGGACATGGACGGCAACCCTCTGACCTACAAAGCTCAACTGGTGGCGAAAGGTTATAGGCAGATCCAATGGATTGACTATGAGGAAACCTTCTCCTTAGTGGCTATGGTAAAAATCGATCCAAATTCTTCTTGACATAACTGCGTATCATAATTACAAGATATGGCAAGTGGATGTCAAAACCGCTTTCCTAAATGGAAATTTGACTGAGTACGTTTGTATGTCTCGGCCCAAAGGTTTTGACGATCCGAAGAATAAAGGAAAGATTTATAAGTTGTTGAAATCCATTTATGGATTGAAACGAACTTCTCGGAGTTGGATCCTTCGTTTTGATGAAGCTGTAATTGGATTTGGCTTAATCAAGAACGAGGATGAATCTTGCGTTTATAAGAAGGCTAGTGGGAGCAATATTACCTTTCTGGTTCTCATTGAAAACGACATCCCAACCTTGCACGAGACTAAAGCTTGGTTGAGGAAGTGTTTTTCAATAAAGGACTTAGGTGATGCTTCTCATATCTTAAGGATTAAGATATGTAGAGATCGCACCAAGAGGGTCTTGGATTTAAGTCAGGGAACCTATGTGAACAAGGCATTGAGTAGGTTCTTAATGCTCGATTCAAAGCAAGGACTCTTACCCACTAGTCATGGCATTCATCTCAGCAAGACTCAGTGTCCTAAGACACCTGATGAGCTGAAAAGGATGATGAGAATCCTATGCGCCTGGGGGCAGGATCGATCATATATGCCATGACATGTATGAGACCAGACGTCTCGTAAGCCTTATGTTGTACCAGTAGACATCATTCTAACCCGGGGGAAAGATGATGCTGAACTAGTCGTCGAAGGATGAGTAGACGCTAGTTTTCCAAGACAAATCCAGATGACTTTAGAAGTCAATCAGGATATGTGTTTACGCTGAATGGCAGAGCTTTAGCTGGGAAAGCGTAAAGCAAGATACCATTGCCGAATCTACGACAGGGGCCAAGTACATGGATGCTGCAGAGGCAGCTAAGGAGGCTATGTGGATTTGGAAATTCACGGCAGGGTTGGGTGTAATTAAAAACCCGTCCAGCCCGGTGAATCCATTTTGCGACAACACAAGGGCCATTGCGCAAGCTAAAAGCCCAGATCGCATAACAAATCCAAACATGTACTACGGCGTATCCACCTAATCAGAGAAATACTGAACTGAGGTGAAGTGAAGATAACCTATATTGCAATAGATGATAACATAGCCAACCCATTGACTAAGGCAGTGTCGCTGCCTAAACATGTTAGACATGTAAAGTCGATGGGGGAAATATTGGAGTTTAGATTGGAACTAGGGCAAGTGGGAGATTGTTAGTCTTAGTGCTCGTAGTTCAATCCTAAATGTCCAAATGTACATATCATCGTTAGCAATAAAATTAAAGCGGCTTTATATTACTTATGTGTTGAAGTAATATATCGATGTGTGCTCTGATCTATGCCCACCATGCGAATAGAACCATAGATCGAGATAGATCACACTCGATGGGTCCCTAGTCAACAAAGCTTCACTAGAAGCGACTAGTATGAAAGATGGCTCTTTATGGCTTACGTTCTGTTAGTCATTGGAATGAGATTCCGGAGTCTGATCATAGATATCATGTGGGACATGATATTGGACGACCCGCCCTGAATATGTGCCATAGATTAAGTCATGAACATATTCAGTGTTGTAGCTTGTCATGTATCCTTAGACCAAGGAGTCTTTTTGATCGCTATGTAGTCAACAACTGAGTTTGACCTGAGCCTAACGTTGTCCGTAACAGGGCTTCCATAACGGCCAAGATTGGCTTGGGGACGGGCTACATGAGTGACACGAAAGACGGCTAAGGGATTTATCCCTCATACTAAGGTATGAGAAAGATATCGGTTCTCGGCCGCTTGATCGAGAGTGACTGCAAGAATAGCATGGCCATGCACATGATACTGGGTATCATATCTTCAGTCATCTCACATATCAAGGAACGGTGATTGAGAATAATAAGGATGACGGCTCTATGCCTTATCTCAATCAGGATATCGGAGATAAAAGGATAATGACAGGGATGACGGAAAGGTTAGAATCGACAGGGTCGATTCGTTATGTAGTGTCAGGCAATACTAAAGTCTCGTTAGTTGCCACTTAAATAGGATCAAGTAAAATGGGATTTTACGTTGATCTATTGACATGCATAAACCTAAGGGTCACACCGGAGGATGAAACTCATTGACACATTTATGGAGAATGGCCAAAAGGGAGTTGTCTCGGGACATGACCAAAACTGGGTTTTGGGTCATGTGCCCGTAAGTGAATAGGACTTTACGGATCGAGACAAGGCTTGGAGTCTTGGGATTGATCGCGTCGGATAATGTTGGACATTTCCGGTATGGAAGGCATGGAGGCGATGAGCGAATCACGGGACCTCGTTGGAAATGGCCACGGGCCATGTTCCAAGAGGCCCATGAAAGGCCCATGCAACCAAGGCCCATGGAACTAATTAATCAAGTCTTGATTAATTAGTACTAAGTAAGCAAGACAAGGATTAAGGTGTTGGTGATTCACCACCTAACCCAATCTTGTCTTGCCATACTTTGTCCTATTTACACCTTACTTGACACCATACTTGTCCCATGCCTTTAGTTGGACAAGTATGGGTTTTGTTATGTTTAAATCATCTTTTTCCAACATAACAAACACAAGACAAGAATAGGAAACACATTTTCTCTCCCTCTTCCATGGCCATTTCGGGTTTGGCTAGTTTCCACCTCCATTTTTGTGTTCTTGAGTCCTCAAAGAGAAGAACTACGTGGCTTTGATTCCCATGTGGATACGTAGGCGTCTTGGAGACTCAAGCCAATCATTCGTTAACCGGTGTTCTTGTTTTGGTAAGAAATAGTGCTGAATTTTTCTCTTGTGAATCCATTCTTTGTTAGTTGTTTCATGGTTTAATCGTCTCTTGGTTTTCATTGATTTTCCGCTGCGAGTTGGTTCATCTCCAACCCTACCTCGAGACCCAACAGTACCGACTTGATATCAGCACCGTCACGTTCGACTACAGGAGCGCTCCTGAGTCGACCCGCGACAGCTTAAAAACGTTTCAAGCAGCAACAACAATCAGCAAGCCAGCAAGAAGACACTGCACGTACACACAAACACAGGCAGGACTCACAACACAACGGGTCTACACACGGTTCCCGACCTGCGTACCCAACGTACGACGGGACTCTATCGACTCGACTCTCCCCACCTAATTGACGTACAGTCCGAGGTGTGAAACCTCGAGCTCTGATACCAAGCTGTCACGCCCCAATTTCAGTAAATCGAACTCGGGACGCGAACGTTTTAAAAACATAAAAACACTTGAAACCTGGTTTCATTAAATCACTTAAACAACCAATTTAGTTCAACAAAATATTAATTACAGTTTAAAAACACGTCCCAACAAGTGGACAAAAGTACACGGTATCCATCACTAGACTCAAAAGACAAAACCCGGACTCCGCTCCTAGCTCCACAAGCTTCGAGAGCTCACCTAGTCCGTCCCACGAACAGTACCTGTAGGAAAAGCAGCTAGGGGTGAGCGTTCGCTCACCACCACGGATAACAGACTGACTACGGCATAATTAGCAGAAAAGCCAGTAACACTAAAACCAAACCCAACACCCGGACTACAGTCCCCAACTCAAGTACCTAACTGACCCACAACCCGTTACTTTCCTCGACAGACTCAACGCTCGATAAAGTAATGTAGACCCGACACAACTATCGACGACCTCCTCCAAGGACACGACAGAAAGACTACACAACGCCAAACAAGATCACAAAGGATCGCACACCAGCTGCTCAGTAACCAATCTCAATTAGGTCAGGGTTCGACCTATCGCAATTCCTCGACACGAAGTCGGATCAGGCTGTCGACCTTTCGAACTCGCAATTCATCGACACTAAGTCGGATCAGGCTGTCGACCTTTCGAACTCGCAATTCATCAACACTAAGTCGGATCAGGCTGTCGACCTTTAGAACTCGCAATTCATCGACACTAAGTCGGATCAGGCTGTCGACCTTTAGAACTCACAATTCATCGACACTAAGTCGGATCAGGCTGTCGACCTTTAGAACTCGCAATTCATCGACACTAAGTCGGATCAGGCTGTCGACCTTTAGAACTCGCAATTCATCGACACTAAGTCGGATCAGGCTGTCGACCTTTAGAACTCACAACTTCAGGTAACCACAATCACAATCACAGGCAAGTTCAATCACACAGGCGCTCAAGGCCACTCAAGACACCTCAACAGTCAAGACTCGGGTTCAACAACCCCACGGGCACTCACTGCCACTCAAGACACACCAACGGTCAAGACTCGGGTTCAACAACCCCACGGCACTCACTGCCACTCAAGACACACCAACGGTCAAGACTCGGGTTCAACAACCCCACGGCACTCACTGCCACTCAAGACACACCAACGGTCAAGACTCGGGTTCAACAACCCCACGGCACTCACGGCCACCCCAAAACATCAACAGTAAGACACGGGCACTCATGGCCACCCAAGACACCAATTTAAATACACGGGCTCTCATGGCCACCCAAGACACCAATTTAAATACACGGGCTCTCATGGCCACCCAAGACACCAACAATTAAATACGGGCTCTCATGGCCACCCAAACTCAACAATAAATAACACGGGCTCTCAAGGCCACCCAAACTCAACAATAAATAACGCGGGCTCTCAAGGCCACCCAAACTCAACAATAAATAACGCGGGCTCTCAAGGCCACCCAAACTCAACAATAAATAATGCGGGCTCTCAAGGCCACCCAAACTCAACAATAGTAACGCACAACAACCTCCGGCATACTCGATGCCTCCAACAGTCCTAAGGTCACTAGTTTCACAAACAACCTCCGGGCATGGTCATATGCCTCCAGTAATTCAATTATCGCTAAGTTCTCTGTTCCTACGACACTACTAAGTGTCACATGCTTTTCTCATAAACGCTACAATCCCGTATCATGCTTTTCTAATATTCGCTACATTCCCGTATCATGCTTTTCTAATATTTAAATAAAACTACTCAACCCACGACACCCCGGTGTCACATGCAATTCTACTGTTAACTTTCCCCAGTCAGGGCCGAGATCCGGCTACTTTTCCCTACCTCGTGCGTGTTCTCCAAAAGTGCCCAAATAAGCCCCGGCGTGATCTCAGTCACTCGCCTAGCTTCCCTTTGCCTCGATCCGCAGCACAATCTAAAAGAACACAATTTTAGGGCACCTTTAAACTCGCAGGAATAAACTGAAATTCGATAAACTTAACGCCCAAACGTAACCCCGACAATGTCGATCACTCCCAAACTTCCCGATTACTCGACATTGTCGATAAAGGACCCGTAAAGGCCCGATTCGCCCGACATGGCGAATCTGCCCGGGTTTTGGAAATGCCCTTACGGGGCTCCAAAAATTCCCGTTTTCGTTTCTACGGTCTTAGAATAATTCAAGGGTCCCAATGCACTTGACGGAATCGAATTCCGACTTCCGAGTCATTTAATTGACGTTTAAAGTTTCTAAACCCGAAATTCCAACTTTCACAATTTAATTCCAAATTCCGATCTGGGTGTGGATTAACTACTTGGGGATCGTCCTAAACCACCCGAACACGAAAACCCGATACTCGGGCACGTGGGCCCCACCCGGCCACAATTAGGAAAATTTCCTTTTCGCCCCAAAACGTTCCTAACGAACCCCAAACCTCAACCATTCATCTTTAAACCAAACTTAAACAAAACCCAACCTTAATCAAACCGTTTAAACTCAAACCCTAAAATTCAAACGTTCCAAAATGAAAATCGGTTAGGTTCTTACCGTAGAGGAAGACGATGTGAGCTCGAATCTACTATCGTTGAGACAAACCCATGGCTCGATGCTCGTGAATAGTGACCACAAACCCCAACTCCTTCTCTTTTCTCTCTTCTTCTTCTTCTCCTTCTCTCTCTAAAAACTAACTCTCTTTTTCCATTTTCTTTTCCCTTTTTACAATGTATGGACGTGTACTCCTTCCTTTTTGTTTTATTTTAAAAAAAACATCAAACTAATACTTAATTACAAACTAACACCTAAAGTAGTCTTCCTTGTCTTGTCCCACACCTAACACCACCACTTGCTTGAAAAGTGGCAAGGTGGGTCCCACACCTTATTGGGAAAATATCTAGAAGATATTTTCCAATCAGATTCGTGAAAATCGGACGTTTCGGGCCCCGAACGGGCACTTTTTCCAAGAAATTACGAAACTTCGCGGGCTACAAGGAAAAGGCCCACCTAAGACCGCTGCGACGACGGATAAGCTTTTTGGATCCAAAACGGGCCTCGAACGGACCAAAACGTCGCTCGGTTGACTTTTCCAGCGAAAAGTCAACATTTCCCAAATTGATCTGAAAGTTGCCCTAAGTCCCCCGGAACTCACTTTGGTCAATAACGGGGTCAACTTAAGTCCGGTATGACCCTCGGGGTCCAATTCCGGATCAATTCAGTGTCTGCTCAAATTTTTTTAAATTTTCCTGTTTTTCGCAGGTTTGACTGGCGTTGACCGGGAGTGGTTATTACAAAAGTGTTGATAAAAATTACCCATGTATAATTTGTTTTTAAATCATCCCCGAAATATTTTTTTTCGTGCTTCAAAATATATTCATGAGTGATCTTGATAGAAAGCCCTTGAAAAAACAAAACTAATGGCGCAAGTTTGAAGCCAATCGGAGTTCAAACGAAGCGGGAAAAATTAAATTAGTGAATTGGTAAAAAAGTAATATAATAGTTTTGCTAAAAAGCCATTCACACTTACTAAAAAGTGGTGTTTTTTTTTTGTAGTCAACAACTCAATTGTATCTCATCCCTCCATTCTTAAAATAGATGTCTTAGATTGGTTCTCACGGTTTTTAGATTAAGACATGATTTGTATTAGATTTCTCCTCATTTTGGACATATCTTTTTTTTTTATATATAGGGATTCCATTCACACTTCTATTGTTCCGAAACCATAATACTCTAGTAGCACAAGAAAGAAACACAAGAGAGAAAACCTTTGATGTTTGATATCAAAGTGTTGGTTCACTTGGTTTTGGGATTTCTTATTCGTATGGGTACATGTAGAGGATGGGTCATATGAAGACGGTTGGATCGTAAAGTTCATGGAAGTGCATAAGATCTAAGATCCTTGTCTCGAACCAAACTGTAAACTATAAGGAGAAAATATTATAGATTTAATATTTATCAATAAATCGTATAACATGGATCCAGATCTGGTTTTAGATTTTATTTTGTGATCTGTCACATGTTTAAACTTCAAAACCTCTTTTCAAACAAAAAAAAACTCTAGAACCTAACAACAAGTACGTATGTCTATAAATTTGTTATCTATTTTAGAGTTTATGTCTTATTTTATGGTTCAAATTTTTTTTTTCAAGCAAACGACTTATTAAAATTTTGACATAAGACTTTATGAGAGTTATGTTTGTCTTAACCAAAAAAATAATTATATTTTTTGTGCTTTATGAACCCTTCTTCGAAAGAACGTATGAAGCGATAAGTTTAAGCTTGGTTGTGTTAAGGGGCTACATATGTGTTATTTTTGTGATTGACTAGTGGATTTTCAATTTGGGAGAGGATGACTTTTTACTGTCGGTTTATGGTAATATATTTTGGATATATGCTTTTAGTTTTTCCAAGACTACTAAAATATCCCTCTTCCTACAATAGTTTTACAATTTTTATTTTTTTGATTGTGATTTTTTATTTAAAAAAGCAAGCAACTAATATTAAGAAAGATCAAGCCTTACAATAGAAGCAATTTAGTGGGGGAAAATAGACCCTCCTCTTTAACCATCGAACTATCAAAAGCTAATTGAGCTAGACCTCTTTCCCTCTTTCCACTAACTCAAACAAACTCTTTTCTTCTATGCATTGTCGGTGGCTTTGTGGCTACACCTTGGTTGCTCGCAAAGTCATTGGTGGTCCTCTCTAGTATACTATGTTCTCATGATTGGCCTAACACCTCCTCGACCCCTTATGCCTTGTCCTTGGCCGGAGAAGGTCCCGATGCAACTGTATCTGTATTTGGGACCAATTGTTTAAGGGTCATTGTGGTTGGCCGATTGCGTTACTTTCTCCCTATGTGAGGTTCATCTTGGTGGGTTTGTGTTCATGTCGCCATTGTGGTCCGTTTACATCCGTTGGAAAATCGGGTTTGGTGTTCTCCAGTTCATGGTTGTCGACGATTGGGTTGTGATCGGTTCAATTGCGTGGAATTTTTCCGAACTCGAAGGAAAGAGTTAGATTCTTTTACATATTGGAAGAGGCGGGGGGGGGGGGGGGGGGGGGTTATGGGAAGATTAATCAGCATGAGGAGGTCATGATGCATCTGTTTCAGTCGCTCGCATGTGTCCTATCTCAACCGAAAGAGGTCCTCATGGTTTTGTATAAAAAATTAGGACCAATTGTTTGAGGATCGTTGTGGTTGGTCGACGATGTTATTTTCTCCCCCGATGAGGTTCATCTTGGCACATCTGTATTCTTGTCTCCCGTATGGTCCGTTTGCAGTCGTTGGAAAATTGGGTATGAGTGTGGTGTTCTCTATGATTGGAAGAGATTGAGTGGTATATATAGAGAAGTATGAACTTCTTTCTTTCACAACTCGAAAGATGTGAATGAGTTTATAAGAAGACTATCGGCAAGAGGTGGTGGTATTAAGTTATCATGATCTTTTGCTTTCCCAACATGAGGTTGTGAAGAAAGGATGAGAAGTGGATTCTTTGGGTTTGTGCTTCGGTGGGAGATACTAGTGACAGCTTCTTAAGTATCCGTCGGTGGCTTGTTTTATTTTGGTGAGGTCCCGGTTGTGTTTCGTTTGTGTAGTCTAAGTCGCGGGCTGCGTGGTTGTTTTTGCAAGGTCTATCTAGGTACGGTATTTATTTTTCGGGTTGTTCTCTTTAGCAACCAATGTTCATTTTCTTGGACTTGTCCCATCATTAGCTCCTTTCAAGTTGATCTCTTTAGTAACCGCTTGTGGGTCTTTCGACCTTTTTAGTTCCTTTCCTTCTCGGAGACGAATTATTTTAATAAAAAATAACGCTTATGAAAAAACTAATTGAGCTAGGTTATGGAAACTTCATTACATATGTGAAATGAACTACCACATCTCCTAGAGAATCTAGAGAAGATCAAATATCTTGAATAATAGGACCTTCTAAAGCATCAAACGACCGATTAAAGATGGGTGCAAACAAATTTGAGGCATCTGATTCCACCTCCAAGACCTACCAACCTTTCACCACACACCACTTCAAACCCTTTGTCGAAGGAAAGCACTCTACAAAATGAGGGGATAAAACTCCCGCTTGGAAGCAAGCTCTCGCATTAAGGACTTCCCAACATGATTTCTAACCATCACGGCCAAGCCAACACCCCCTTTTTTCCCAAACCCATCATCCACATTGAGTTTTAAACCTCCAATCGAGGGAGTGTACCATCACAGAGCGTAAACTTAGGTATGTCTACCAACATGACACTACTTCTCCTACGAAATGGAGGAGCGGAAATCTTGAATCCAACCATTGTAAGCTGCCGCTACCAAATCTAGGTACCTCCCAAGTGGGGGTTCCTCTCACTCCAAATCGAATAGGTAGTCTTAGCCCAGGTCGCAAAGTATTCATCTGAGAGCCTCTCTGCCAGAACTAGTAAAACATCACAGTCTATTAAAGTTCTCAAACGATCAACCGAACACTAAAATATGTAGCATAGTGACGCGGACGCATCTTAGCACCTAAAGTGCATCATTTTACTAAGTTTAAATGGACTTTTAGCCCTTATTATAATTTTTTGTCTATTATTTTATGGGAATGTGTGGTTTTGATGAATTTTAAGTTCTTGGATTGAAAAGATAAAAAAATGAAGCAAAATTTGGATTAAGGAGTCCCGAAATCTGGCAGATTTCCCGAAGGAAAGAGATAAAAACGCACCTTTTGCATTTGTTTAATTAGGTAGCAGGACAGTTTGATATTCGGGTCAAGTTCCTTCGCACTGATAGAGGCAAGGAATTCCAACATCACGAATTATCAGCTTATTACCATCAAAATGGCATGGAGTTTCAAACCATTTGTGTCCGCACACCACAACAAAATGGCATCGTAGAAAGTAAACATCGATTCCTTCTTGAGGTTGCATGGGCACTACGATTTCAAGCTAAGATTCCATGACGGTTATGGGGTGAGTGTGCACTTAAAGCCAAGGCTCTAAAAGTCGCTAGGCGCTAGTAGGGAGGTTAGGGCCTTTGGGGATTAATCGGGGGTTAGACGAGATTAATCGGGGATTAATCGGATTTGTATTTTTCTAATTTTTTTAATTTTTAATAGATATATTGGAAACAAAATATGAATTTCATTATATTAAAAATGGTAACTAAAATTTAAAATACCTAAAAAATAACATTAAACAACTCAGAAGCACAACCTCTAATATCACAAACACCAAACAACTTTGGATAACCATCTAATTACTTTAACTTAGTTAATATACTACGCAAAATTGTTCTAGGCGGCTAGGCGGGTTGGCTAAGCCTAGATGGGCGCATAGGCGACACCCAGTCGGGATTTTTAGAACACTACTTATATCAACTTACATGATCAATCGGATGACGCTTACAGTCATTGGGAACAAAAACCCCTTTTAGATGCTTTATGGGAAGAAACTGGGTTACGATCACCCTCGTATTTTTTGTTTCCTTTGTTATGTTCACCAATAGACAAGAGATAAATTCTCTGCAACACTCCATGGCTTGTTCATAGGGTATCCAAGGGGGAATAAAGGTTATCGTGCTTATGATCTTGACACAAGAGCAATCTTCATCTCACATACAATTTTGGGAGATCATATTTACTGGTGATCGGTGCACGAACCCTGAGCCTAATGCCTATCACAGTCGTCTAACGTAATATTTGTTTTAGATGTTCTTGCTCCTTCCCATGTGACACCACCTCCACCGCAAGACATTGACTTGGTTGAAGCCCCTGTACATGTGGAAATTGAGGAAACATGTAAGAACCACCCCCGGTCAATCCCGGTCGAACCGATGATTTTTGGCGAAGTTTGACTTTCGGCCGGAAAAGTCAACCGACGAATCCGGGAGTCGTTCGGGACCTTTTCGGGGCCCAAAAAGCTTAGCCGTCATCACGGTTAGCTTAGTTGGGCCATTTCCTTTCATTTGACTGTAATTTAGAAAAGTCAATTTTTGGTCAAACGAGAACTTTTTATCGACGAATCCTAATTAAATTGGAAATTCTGGATTTTTCTAAGAGCTAAGTGGTCCCCACAAGGACACATGTCCTTGGTGGCTTGGAGGAGAAGAAATGGGTCTCAAAAGACCCATTTACCCTCACAAAAGCTAAATTAGAAGGTTTGGACCTAAGGGCATTATTGGACTTTCATCAAACTAGGTTTTTAAAGGATTTGGGAGCACATTTCTCCTCATTATGTGTGCTGGCCGAAATTAGAGAGAGGGGAAGAGAAGAAGGAGCTTTGAAGCTTGAAGGAGAAGAAAGGTGCAAAAATGGAGTCTTGAGCTTGAGTTCTTCCCAAAAAGCCTCCAAATCACCATTTTCTTCATCCCCATTCTACTTCTAAGGTAAATCCTTCACCTAAATTTGTTTTCCTTGAGTTTTGATTTATGGGTTTAAGAGGAAGAACTTGGAAATGGTTGGATCGTTGGAAGTTGAGGTTGGGTGTTGATTTTTGGAGATAAAAGGAAATTGGATGATGTTTTTAGTTTGGTTTTTGGAGTTTTGTTGAAGACCCATGATGGGTAGTGAGTTATTGAGGGTTTTGGAGCTGTTTTGAAGGTTTGGGATTGATAAAAATGGAGTTTTTGGACTAAAACTTCGTGAAAAGGAAGCTGGAGGAAGAAGAAGGTCGGAACCCGTCAGACCCGTCACGGATCCGTGACGGGCACCGTGACAGGAGACGTCACGGCTTCGTGAGGGAGATTGTGACGGCGTCAGTCACGGCTCCGTGAGGAGAACCGTGACGGCGCGGGTAACGGATCCGTGACCCGATCCGTGGCAGACTTGTTTTGAGCCCTTTTTGGGTGTTTTCTTCTAATTCAAACGTTTATCTTGAACCGTTTGTTTGGGGACTGTAACTTAGATGTTGCCTCTTAAACCACCTTTGGTTAGTCTTTAATTATAGTTTTATTTGTGATCCAAGACCTTGGACCCGAGCTCGACGAAGGAGGAGACCTTGGGAACCACATGAGAGGACGGGGAGAAAGCTAGCCAGGACATCAGCAACTAGGAGTATTTGAGTGTAATAACCACTCCCGGTCAACGCCAGTCAAATCTGCGAAAAACAGGAAATTTAAAAATTTTGAGCAGACACTGAATTGAACCGGAATTGGACCTCGAGGGTCTTACCGGACTTAAGTTGACCCCGTTATTGACCAAAGTGAGTTCCGGGGGACTCAGGGCAACTTTCTGAGCAATTTGGGAAATGTTGACTTTTCGCTGGAAAAGTCAACCGAGCGACGTTTTGGTCCATTCGAGGACCGTTTTGGATCCGAAAAGCTTAGCCGTCGTCGTAGCGGTCTTAGTTGAGCCGTTTCCTTGTAGCCCGTCAAGTTTCGTAATTTCATGGAAAATGTGCCCGTTCGGGGCCCGAAACGTTCGTTTTTCGCGAAACTGATTGGAAAATATCAAGTAGATATTTTCCAAAAGGGGTGGGACCCACCTTGACACTTGTCCACTTTGTGGTGGTGTTAGTTTTGGGGGGAAAAGGTGTGGAGGAGAGTGGTGGCCGAAATTAAGGGTTAAAAGAAGAAAAAAAAATAGAATTTTAGTTAGTTGATTAAATTAGAAAAGAAGAGAGAGTTTAGAGAGAGAAGAAGAAGAAGAAGAAGAGAGAAGGAGAAAGGGTTAGGGTTTGGAGGAGAATCAAGCCCTTGGATCGTCTTGAAGCGAAGAGCAATTGTCTTCCCCTCGTTCTCCTCTTGGGTAAGCACCGAACCGATCGTCATTTTGATAGTTTTCAAATGTTAGGGTTTGGGTGAAACTATTAGTTTAGGGTGGTTTTTGTGTTGGGGAAATTGTTGGAGACGTTTTAGAGGTGTTGGAGGTTTAATTGCACGTTTACCGGTGACCGGAGGCTCGGGAGGAGCTCCGGCCATCGTGGGTGGTGGCCGGCCGGCCATGGGGTGGCTGGCCGGAGGTGGTACCAGCCACCACCATGGTGGCCGAACCCCCCTTGAGCCCTAGGAGCTCTCGGCCAAGTGGGTTGGTGGGGCCCACGTTCTCGGGTGCTTGGGTTTTATTGTTCAGGTGGTTTAAAACGTTCCCCGGACCTTTTATCCTTAATCGAAATTTGGAATTAAATTGGAGAAGTTGTAATTAACGGGTTTTGGAAACTTTAAACGTTAATTAATTGACTTAGAAGTCGGAATTCGATTCCGTCAAGTGCGTTGGGTTCCTTGAATTATTCTAAGACCGTAGAAACGAAAACGGGGGCTTTCGGAGCCCCGGAAGGCAATTTACAAAACCCGGGCAGATTCGCCATGTCGGGCGAATCGGGCCTTTACGGGCCCTTTATCGACAATGTCGAGTAATTGGGAAGTTTGGGAGTGATCGACATTGTCGGGGTTAAGTTTGGGCATCGAGTTTAATGGTTTTTGGCTTATTCCTGCGAGTTGTTTAGTGACTTTAAATTGTGTTCCTTTAGATCGTGCCACGGACCGAGGCAAGGGAAAGCTGGGTGAGTGACTGAGATCATCACCGGAGCTCGTGGTTGGCTTTTGGGAGAACACGCACGAGGTAGGGAAAAGTAGCCGGATCTCGGCCCTGACTAGGGAAAGTTAACAGTAGAATTGCATGTGACACCGGGGTGTCGTGGGTTGAGTAGGTTTATTTAAATATTAGAAAAGCATGATACGGGATCGTAGTAATTATTAGAAATGCATGATACGTGATCGTAGCGATTATGAGAAAAGCATGTGACACTTAGTAGTGTCGTAGGAGCAGAGAACTTAGCGTTAATTGATTTACTGGAGGCATACGACCATGCCCGGAGGTTTTTTGTGAACTTGTTGATATTAGGAGTACTGGAGGCATATGACCATGCCCGGAGGTTGATTGTGAAACTGTTGATATTAGGACTGTTGGAGGCTTGGGTTAAGCCGAGGGTTGATTGTTTATTTTGGCGTCTTGGGTGGCCTTGAGAGCCCGTGTATTATTATTGTTGAGTCTTGGGTGGCCATGAGAGCCCGTGTTATTATTCGTGTTTGGGTGGCCATGAGAGCCCGTACTTTACTGTTGGTGTTTTAGCTAGCTTACGAGTTAGAGTCTCGGTAAGTTGCAAGCGTGTTTTATCGTTGAGTTTTGGGTGGCCATGAGTGCCTGTGGGGTTGTTGAACCCGTGTCTTTACCTTTGGTGTTTTGGGTGGCCTTGAGAGCCCGTGTACTAAGGTTGGTGTCTTTGGCTGGCCTACCGAGTTAGAGTCTCGGGGGGTTGCAAGCTTTCTTTAGCTGGCTTACGAGTTAGAGTCTCGGTAAGTTGCAAGCGTGTTTTATGGTTGGTGTCTTGGGAGACCGTGAGTGCCTGTGGGGCTGTTGAGTCCGTGTCTTACTGTCGGTGTGTCTTGGGAGGCCGTGAGTGCCTGTGGGGATGTTGAGTCCGAGTTTTACGGTTAGTGTCTTGGTGGCCATGAGTGCCTGTGAGTGTTGAACCTGTGTTGTTACTGGTTGTTGATTTTTCTTGTGATTGTGGTTACCGGAGGTTGGGGGCCCGCTTCCTGAAACGGGGGTCCACGAGCACACGCGTCTGCATGTTCAGACGGGGTAGGGGGCCCGCCCGCCAATAAAGGGGTCCTGGCCGCGCGTGTGTGGTTTGGGTTATTGAGCATACCTTGGCTGGCTTATGGGTTAGAGTCCCAGTAAGTTGCAGCATTTTCCGGCTGGCTTATGGGTTAGAGTCCCAGTAAGTTGCAGCATTTTCCGGCTGGCTTATGGGTTAGAGTCCCGGTAAGTTGCAGCATTCTTGGGTTGGCCTGACCGGGTTAGAGTCCCGGGAGGGCGTGAGCATTCTTGGCAGCTGGTTTGCGATCCTTTGTGATCTTGTTTGGTGTGCGATCCTTTGTGATCTTGTTTGGGGTGTGATCCTTGTGATGTTGTTTGGTGTTGCGTAACTTTCTTTTGAGTCCTTGGAAGAGGTTGTCAATGGTTGTGTCGGGTCTACTTCGCGTGTCAGGGTGTCGAGTTGGTCAGGGAAGGCAACAGTGGGCGTATGTTCAGTTAGAGTACTTGGGTTGGGGATGGTGTTCCCCGGTGTTGAGTCGTTGTTGGTGTTACCTGCTTTGTCTGCTAATTATGCCGTAGTCAGTCTGTTATCCGTGGTGGTGAGCGAACGCTCACCCCTAGCTGCTTTTCCTACAGGTACTGTTCGTGGGACGGACTAGGTGAGCTCTCGAAGCTTGTGGAGCTAGGAGCGGAGTCCGGGTTTTGTCTTTTGAGTCTAGTGACGGATACCTTGTACTTTTGTCCACTTGTTGGGACGTGTTTTAAACTGTAATTATTATTTTGTTGAACAAATGGTACTTTTAAAGTGGTTATCTAAAATTGGTTTCAAAGGTGTTTTATTATTTTAAACGTTCACGTCCCGAGTTCGGTTCACTGAAATTGGGGCGTGACAGCTTGGTATGATCGGGTGAGTGATAGACCGATGGGACGTATTTGGTAAGTAATGCCGGTAAGTTTGGTTTGACAATGTGTGTGACACTATTGTTTGATATGCTATTATGGATTGAGTGTGCACCACGATGTAGACATGTCGGGAAGATACCTAGTCCGATGTGCGGTTCTGGTATGGTATATGAGTGTGCACCCCGAGGTGGACATGCCGGGAAGATACCTAGTCCGATGTGCAGTTCCGGTATGGTATATGATTGTGTACCCCGATGTGCGTTTCCGGGAAGACGTCTAGGCCGATGTGTGTTTCCGGTATGGCGTGTGGTTGTTTACCCCGAGGGAGTATTTCCAGGAAGATATCTAGGCCGATGTGCGTTTCCGGTATGATATGTTACTTGTTCTACCCCGATGATCCGTGGTCCTTTGGGGACATTTCCAGGACT
Source organism: Erodium maritimum (assembly GCA_963921825.1). Classification (NCBI taxonomy): domain Eukaryota; kingdom Viridiplantae; phylum Streptophyta; class Magnoliopsida; order Geraniales; family Geraniaceae; genus Erodium; species Erodium maritimum. The sequence goes on along the minus strand of OY997592.1, from coordinate 20,837,511 downwards.
CCCGATGATATGTGTTTTTGGGAACATTCCTGGAAGCCATGATGATATTTGCCTCCTCTGGACCGAGGGGCTTTCTGATATGATACTTTGGCTATGTGTGGATCGGAGTATCGCGGTTCAAATTATCTATGTTTCGTTACTTATGTGCTCTTAGTTGTTCTATTGAAGGCTAAACTGCCTCTCCTTTGATTTTCTTGAGTTACTATTTTATTTAGTATGATAATTCTTGTTGGTCGCTATATATGGTATCTTTTGGTTAAGTGTACTAATCGAGTTTTCTTTATCAAGTCGGAGGTTATTTTACTTACTACTTTTTCTTACTGAGCGTAAGCTCACCCCCTTTGTGTTTACTGTTGTTTTACAGGTTTCGTTGCTGATTAGGCTGTAGGACGTCTCAGGGCTCGGAAGCTCACTGAGGGTCCGGGTGTTTACCTTATTAGAGACGTGCCTTCGTTTTTGTTTTAAACTATGTTGCTTTTTGTTCTAGTTTGAGCTTTGACTCGTTGATTGGACTTGGTTTGTATTTATTTCTCGGAATTTATTTTATCAAAGTTTATTTAGCTATTTTTTTTATCTATCTTTATTTTAATTCGCGTCTCGAGTCCGGTCAAAACTGGATTTGGGGCGTGACAAAACAGTTCTTCCTCTAAAGCGTGCTCGTAGACCCTCGACACGTTTAAGTGCTTCTGATTATACCCTGCCACCTAGTCCCGAATCGCACCCGCCTGCTCCTTCGATAAACTCGATGGTACATCCTCTCACTCATACTATTTCCTCTAGTAAATTATCAACTACTCACTCTGCATTCTTAGTGGCCGTCTCTTCTATGGATGACCCACGCACATTTCAACAGGAAATCAAACATGGAGGTGAAATCGGCTACAAACCACTCTTAACCTAAAAACTAGAGAACCAATCCTAGCCACACACACCTAACATCCAACATTCACCATGATGCCACATCATCACCCCAATTTCACCCAAACTCACGCCATTTTCATCATTTCTCACACAAGCAAGGACATATTTGTAAAAACATGGTGTCATGTGCACAAGAGTCCATTTTTTTTCTTCACCAATTCACTAATTTAATATTTCCCGATTCGTTTGAACTCCGATTAGCTTCAAACTTGCGCCAATATTTTTATTTTTTTCAAGGGCTTTAAATCAAGATCAATCATGAATATATTTTGATGCACGAAAATAAAAAGATATATCGGGGTAATAAAAATAATGTTGAGTGTTGATAAATCTTCACTAATAAATGTTTTATATCGGAGGTATCAAACTAGTGCTAAATGTTGATAAAAACATGTACTGAGGTGGTAAAAACCATGTTCAATTTTGATAATAAGTTTGATAAACTAGAGTTTAGCGTTGATAAAAAAACATGTGATGAGGTGATAAAAACACATGTAATTTAATGATAAACATAGTGTTTAGTGTTGATAAAACTAGTGTTCATAAAAAGCACGTGATGAGATGATAAAAATCATGATCAGTTTTGGAGAATGGGGTGATAAAACCAGTGTAGAGTGTTGATAAAACCAGTGTAAAGTGTTGATAAAACCAGAGCAAAGTGTTGATAAAAATTAGCCAGATATATTTCTTTAAAAACCAGCCCCGAAATAAAAAAAAATCGTGCTTAAAAAAAACATGTGATGGGGGTGATAAAACACACGTAATTGAATCATAAATCTAATGTTTAGTGTTGATAAAACCAGTGTTCATAAAAAGCACGCGATGAGGTGATAAAATCATGATCAGTTTTGGAAAATGAGGTGATAAAACCAGTGTAAAAGTGTTGATAAATCCATAGCAAAGTGTTGATAAAAATTACCCAGGTTTTTTTTTATAAAAAAAATCAACACCGAAATAGTTTTTTTTTTCGTGTTTCAAAATATATTCATGACTGATCTTGATTTAAAGCCCTTAAAAAAACAAAACTAATCGCGCAAGTTTGAAGCTAATCGGAGTTCAAACGAAGCGGGAAAAATTAAGTTAGTGAATTGATTAAAAAAAAATCATATGATAGTTTTACTAAAAAGCCCTTACCACTTACTAAAAAGTGCTGTTTTTTTTTTGCAGTCAACAAGTCAACTACTCAATTGCATCTCATCCATCCATTCTTAAAATTGATGGGTTAGATTGGTTCTCTAGTTTTTAGGTTAAGACATGGTTTGTATTTGATTTCTCCTCATCAAACATGAATATTGGCGGGACACCATGAAAAAGGAAATTACGGCTCTCGAAGAGGATCACACTTGGACCTTAACAAAGCTTCCTCTGGGAAAACATGTCATTGACTCAAAATGGGTGTACAAAGTCAACTATCATCCAGGTGGAAGCATCGAGTATTACAAGGCCCACCTCGTTGCAAAAGGATACACCTAAGTCAAAGGAGTTGACTACACTAATACATTTTCCCCCGCCATGAAGATGGTCACCGTTCGATGTCTCCTCGTTTTTGTCGATGCTCGCAACTGGACATTTTACCAACTCGGTGTCAACAATGTCTTTCTCTAAGGAGATTTCTGGGAAGAGGTGTATATCAAAGTTCTACAAGGCTTCTCTAGACATGGGGAGCATTGGGCCTACCACCTACACAAATCTTTATATGGTCTAAAGCAAGCTTCCTAATATAGGGACCAAAAGTTTACATACTCTATTATTACCCTTGGTTACAAACCTTCGCTCCAGATTACTCCCTTTTCAAAATTGTTATTCCTAATTCATTTTTCAGTGTTCTCATTTATGTGGATCATCTGTTCATTACTGGAACATATGTATTCACATTTAACAACTCAAGGAACATTTGGACCAATAGTTCAAGATTAAGGATTTAGGAACCTTAAAGTATTTCCTGGCCTCGAAGTGGCACGCTCCTCGGGGATTGTCCTCTCTCAAAGGAAATATGCACTCGACATCTTTGCTGATATTGGATTCACTGGTTGTAAACCCTCATCATACCCACTCTCTCAGCAACATCGACTCTCGGCAAACGATAGACCTCTTTGTCAGGATATTGGGCAATATCGTCGTATAGGCCGTGTACTATATATGGCCATCACTCGACCGAACATTATTTATGCAGTGCACATCTTGAGTCAATTCCTGCATGCCCCTCGCTAACCTCATCTGGATGCAGCACTCCACGCCCTTGGTTACCTCAAAGGTAGTCTGGGGCAAAGGCTATTTTTCTCGACTGACAATGCTCTCCCTCTACGAACATACTAGGGTGCCGATTGGGCAGGATTTCTTGACACTCATAAGTCTATGAATGGATACATCATGTTTCGTGGACCATCCCCAATCATTTGTCGATCTAAGAAGCAGACTGTGATTTTATGTTCATTAGCGGAGGCCAAATATAGAGTCATGGTCGACGTTAGCCGAAAGATAGTTTGACTACGCCAAATTCTCACTGATTTACAGGTTCATCATAGGGAGACAGTCCCACTCTTTTTTGATAATCATGCAACTATTTACATTTCCTCCAACCCGGTCTTCCATGAACGGACCAAGCACATTTAAATTTCTTGTCTCTTCTTTTTTCCAACAACTCCAAGCAGGTGTACTCCAACCTCAACCCATACCTAGTCGCCACCAACTCGTAGACATCTTTATCAAAGGGTTGGGACGTGGTCATTTTCATAGATTTCTTTGCAAGTTGGGTATTGTTAACCTTCATGCTCCAACTTGAAAGAGAGTATTGACAGTAATTTTAAGATAAGATCATTCCTGATCTCATTCACTAGATTTCAGAACAATCTTATATTCGCTTCCTATTTTGTTGATATTGTATTTATTAGATAGATTTTTTATTTCCTATTTTGATCCTTCACTCTTGTATAAATATATATTGCGGTAGATCAGTGAAAACAAGTGAGAATACAATATCCTTTCTTTACATCTTTTACTAAATTTGAAACTAATATATACAAGAGTAATACATGTATGCATTAATGCATATAATTGTAATTATTCCTAGATATTGTCTCTGTTTTTTTAAGGGATGTTGCATTATATTATGTATTGCCTGGCGATATACATTGTCACGCCCCAATTTCAGTAAACTGAACTCGGGACGCGAACGTTTAAAAACATACAACACTTGAAACCTGTTTTTATTGAATCACTTTAAAATACCAGTTTAGTTCAACAAAATAACAATTACAACTTAAAACACGTCCCAACAAGTGGACCAAAAAAACGTGGTATCCGTCGCTAGACTCAAAACACCCAGAAACCCGCTTCAAGCTCTTCAAGCTTCAGAAGCTCACCTAGTCCAGCCTACGAACGGTACCTGTAGGAAAAGCAGCTAGGGGTGAGCGTTCGCTCACCACCGCGGATAACAGACTGACTACGGCATAAGTAGCAGACAATGCATATAACACCCACAACAAACTCAACTCCGGGGATCACCGTCCCCAACTCAAGTACTCCGACTGACAAACACCCACGGTGACCTTCCTCGAACGACTCAACACTCAACCACGTAAGTAGACCCGACACAACAATTGACGACCTCTCCCAAGGACTCAGACGACAACTACACAACACCAAACAGATCACAAAGGATCGCACACCATACAAGATCACAAAGGATCGCATACCAGTTGCTCAGTAACCTCTCCCACTCATACGAACACGGATCAGGCTAGCCAAAGAATGCTTACAACCTGTGATACTCAAACTCGGACCAGGCCAGCCAAAGAATGCTTGCAACCTGTGTTACTCAAACTGTGTCAGGCCAGCCAAAGAATGCTTGCAACCTGTGTTACTCAAACCGTGTCAGGCCAGCCAAAGAATGCTTGCAACCCGTTGATACTCAAACTTGGTCAGGCCAGCCAAAGAATGCTTGCAACCTACCGGGATCCGCAATCACAATCACAATCAAATTCAATCACACAGGCACTCAAGGCCACTCATGACACCTCAACAGTCAAGACTCGGGTTCAACAACCCCATGGGACTCACTGTCACTCAAGACACACCAACGGTCAAGACTCGGGTTCAACAACCCCACGGCACTCACAGCCACCCAAAACACCGACAGTAAGACACGGGCACTCATGGCCACCCAAGACACCAATTTAAATACACGGGCTCTCAAGGCCACCCAAGACGCCAATTTAAGTACACGGGCTCTCAAGGCCACCCAAACTCAATCAACAAATAATACGGGCTCTCAAGGCCACCCAAGACACCAAATAAGCAATCAACCTCCGGCTTAACCAAGCCTCCAACAGTCCTAACATCAACAGTTTCACAATCAACCTCCGGGCATGGTCATATGCCTCCAGTACTCCTAATATCGATAAGTTCACAAACAACCTCCGGGCATGGTCATATGCCTCCAGTAAAACAATTAACGCTAAGTTCTCTGCTCCTACGACACTACTAAGTGTCACATGCTTTTCTCAATAATTACTAAGTTCCCGTAACATGCTTTTCTGATAAACGCTACAACCCCGTATCATGCTTTTCTAGTATTTAAATTAAACCTACTCAACCCACGACACCCCAGTGTCACATGCAAATCTACTGTTAACTTTCCCTAGTCAGGGCCGAGATCCGGCTACTTTTCCCTATCTCAAGCGAAGAACACCCGCTACGCTTCCTAGCTGCTGACGTTCTGGCTCGCTACCTCCGAGCTTCACTTCGATCGAAGCCGGACGCTAAAGAGAACATGAAAGCCAAAGGTTAATATCGGTTCCCCCGCTAAATTAAAGGTTACGCTTAAACCAGTCTAGACCCGACAATTGTCCTTTAAACTCGAGCGGGCTAAAAGCGGGGTCACGGAGAATCGGGTTTGAGTACCCGAGCACCGAAACCGGTGCATGCGAGGCACGGTCCCAATGCACGAATCCCGAGGTCCGATTCAGCGGTCCGCTTTTGTTCCTTTTTAACCCAAAAAGCAGTCCATTTTACCCAGAAATCCCGATTCGTTCAACTGCTCGAAATCCGTTTTAAATCCGTTGATTTTACTTCCCTTTTATTTCCAAATCTGGTTTTAATTTAAAACTCTTTTCAAATTAGGTCATTTTCCAATTTAAATCCCCTTTTTAAACAAAACCAATTTTTCGATTTAGGGTTCCTTTCCCTTCAACTTCAGAAGTTCGATTTTCCAGCCAAAACCGATCTCAAACCTTACTGTTTCAAAACACTTCACTTTCCCTTTTACATCTCGAAATTTTGAGTCCAGATCAACAAGACAACCGTGAACAGAATCAAGGTGGTTCGTAAAAAGAAAGACAACGGGGACAGTTCGGGTTTCGAACCGACCGGCCGCCGGCGAGGGCGGCGTCGGCCGGGGCCTCACCATAGGGAAAGTGACGGTGGGAGGCGAGCTGTGAGGGCGGAGGCGTTGGCCGTGAGGGGAGGAGATCGGGCGGCGGAGCACGGCGGTGGTGGTCGGAGACGGGCGTGAGGTACGACTGGGACTCGGATCTGAGAGGGGAACGGAGACGGGGGACGACAGCCGGCGGCGGTGGCTCGCTCGGCCGCGTGCGGTGGTTGGGTCTCGGACGGAGAGGAGGAGAGGGAGGTGGGTGACGGAGGTTGGAGGCGGCCGAGCTCGGGCTCGGGACGGCCGGAATCGATGGCCGAGCTCGGGCTCGGGACGGCCGGAATCGATGGCCGAGCTCGGGCTCGGGACGGCCGGAATCGATGGCCGAGCTCAGGCTCGGGACGGCCGGAATCGTTGGCCGGACTCGGGCTCGGGACGGCCGGAATCGATGGCCGGATCTGGTGAGGGAGGTGAACGAAGAAGAAGGCGTGGAGGAGGAGATGAGGGTGAGGTCGGGTCGAGGGAGGGACGTGGTGGCTGGACGGAGAAGGAAGGCAAGGGAGATGGCCGGAGTGACGCCGGCGACGGCGAGACGACGACAGACGGCGAGGGTGAGATCGGGAGAGGAGGGGGCGGCTGAAGGAGAAGGGGAAATGGGGATTAGGGTTTCAGAACCCTAATGCCCACCTTTTATAGGTCGGGCTTTGGGCCGGCCATTTGGGCCTCAGACAACAAATGGGCTCAAGCCCAAACCGGGTCTGGCCATCCCAGCTTCCATTCTGTTTTTTTTTTGCCACTTGTTTCAAGAACCTACCCTAAGGTTTTAGGATTTTAAATTAATACCCTAATGAAACGAAGCGGGTTCTACATACATGAGATCTAATGAAATGCACAAGTAAAACTATAAATATTACATATTCCAGACTAGCTAGACAATAATATTATTGACCCCTAATTGAAACAACATCGCAAATAGTGTGCCTCAAACATGCAACAACGTGCATGCTAAAAGTACAACAAAACATGCACACCAAAAATACAACCAGTGCACGACAAAGCCGCAACAAGGAAAGTTATTTTAAAAAAACAGTAAAGCACAAATAAGAAACTAAACTTAATCCAACCATTGTCGTCGCAATCCGACTTCTCCCCGGCCACTCGTCGGAGCTCTGATGACCAACTAGCCTGCTCACACGTGATACACTTACCATATTACCATATATACATTTACCATATATACACTAGCATTAAATATGAGAGCATTAAAGAGAGATTTGCTTCCTAATATACACGGCTACAGATTATATAAATAGGTCTCTTACGTTTCAATAATAATCAAGCAAACAATTCTCTATTTTTACATAAAGAAAGAACTTTTTAGCGTAGATTTTATCTCTGTTGATTAGTTCACAGTTTTGAGTCTAATATATGTATACGTGTTATTAACCTAATGTTCGATTTGGTGTTTAGTGAATCGGAGATAGAATATATAATTGGGAACCTCAATTATACTTAAATAGTTGCAAAATTCAAATATGGATTAGCAAGATAAAAAAAAACCTAGAAAAGTAGAAAAAAAGGGACAGTTCAGGGTTCTGTACTTGTGAATATTCCCATTTATTCAGTATAGCCGTTAGTTATTAATAATCACCAAGTTAGCCAGTTAATTTGATTTATATAGGGATACAATTAAGAAATGAATTATAAAAAATATCCATATTAGTGAAACTGTCTCCAGGGGGATGGTTAATATTTGGGAAACTATTCAAGTGCACTTTGCTACGAAAGTTTGGTTCATGTACTCATCAACACTATTTAACATCACCTATCTCAAAACAATGCAATGCATCAGAAACATAAATCACAACTTGGTTGTGTTAAAATGAAGAGGCCAGTGCCAGTGGTGATAGATTTCCTTCTCGGGCTCATCAACTTTTTCCTCAACGTCTCTGGCATTTCCATCATCGTTTATGCTCTAATTCACTTGATGAAGTTGAAGTTGTTCGGTTCTAAGAAATCCGATGATTGGTCGGATAGGCTCTTGTCAACTTGGTAATCCGGGTTCTAGACCTCTCTTTCTTTCTTTTTTCTGTTTCAGGCTTCATGTTTGTAAAATATGGTTATTAGACCTTGGTTATCTGGTTTGCACCCGTGTTGGGTTGTCGAGGTTCCTTCTAAGGAATGCTCTTTCATTATACTGGTCTTGTGTTTGGTTTGAGGCTGAGGTGGTTCAGTCCTCGGTGGTGTTTGGTTTGTGGCTGAGTCACTTGGTTTTCTGTTGGGCCGAAAGTAGTTCGGTCATCGGAGTTTTCGGGCTTTACCGCTTCGGGTTTGGTTTCTTCCTTTTTCATTCTCTGAAAAGGTTGTGCTTTTATAATACTGCTTTACTGATAAAAAAAAGTAGGTTGATGTAAGTTGCTTAATGTAATGAAGTCTCTGATGCATAACATTGTTGAAATGTGCAGGTTTATATACCTTCTTGTGACATTTGGTACCATTTTCTTTGTAACTTCTGTTTGTGGATGCATAGCTACTTGTACTTGGAGCACAACTTTTCTCACTCTCGTGTCCTCATCGATCGTCACTACTTCGACTTCTTCTTCTTCTTCTTCTTCTTGTCTGATTTTCGATTAATTTGGTTCCTTAATGTTATTTAATATTGTGTGTTCTTGTTTGGACTTATGGTGGCAGAGCTAGGCGTTGCTGCTTACGTCTTCTTTGACCCCAGATGGAAAGAGGTAAAGTTGAACTAAGCTTCACTAGATCAATATGTGTTTCTACATTCAGAATCATTATTGTTATTTTAGATAATACGCAATGGCGGACCTGTTAAGGTCCAAGGAGGGGCACGTTGCCCCCCCCCCCTTCAATTTTTTTTAAAAAAAACATTACCTTAAATATTAATCTTCATTTATATATATTTCTATATAATTCTCTTTTTTCAGTACAAGTGCCCCCCTCAAAATCAAAACGAATATATACTATTTACTTTATTTCTTTCAATTTTCTTCAATCAAATTTATTGTACTTTATTTCTTTCCATTTTCTTTAATAAAATATTATTATTATTATTATTATTATTATTATTATAGCTTCTTGATTGTATTCACTTACATATTTAAATTGTTGTTTTCTTTATTATATTAATTTTTACTTTCGTAAATGTTTTATATTTTCTATAATCTAAATTTTTTAATTTGTGTAAAATTTTAATTGAAGTCATTGTTTTAAAGTTAAAACTTATTATTAATATGAGTTTTTAATTTAGTTAGTGTACTAGGGTTGAGACTATTATCATTTGAATTTAGTTATCTGCAAAAATGTTATAGTGATGGAGAGTTATTTGAACATAAAATCGAACTTCACAATTTTTTTTTGTAAGCAGAAGAAATCGAGTAAGAGGCAAATAAATATTATATACGATGAGAAAAATATTTTTAATTTAATAGACAAAAAAATACTTTACAACATTTTCAAAATATAATATTTCAATGTCATATTTTGTATTAAGTATTTATTATCATTTTATACATTATCAATATTTTTAGCGTTATTTTATATTATTTATATGTCAATTATTATTATAAAAAAGATCGGCGTGCCCTCGTTGAAAAAAATATCAATATTAATAAAAAAATCGGTGCCCCCCCCCCCCTCATTGAAAAAGCTAGATCTGCCACTGATAATACGTCTGTGTTTAAGTTATGACGCTTGAAAATGCATCGATTAATTCGACTTTTTGTATATGCACTATTGTCTAGCATTTAATTACACAGTTTATTTCCAATTGGATTAACATAGTTTACCAAAAATGTAGTAATGCAGCATAGACCTTTACACACCTAATAATTACATATAAGTATAATTCATGTATGAAAATCTGAATCAGGACTTGATTGTGAATGACAAGAGTGGCAGCTTGGACTCACTCTACCAATTCTTCAAAACCCACTGGGCATTCTTGAGATGGGTTTTGGTTGCAGCACTTGTGCTTCAGGTATGTATTGCATTCAAGTGACAAACAAATCGATCTTCGATCTTTTCATACTACATATGAATCAAAATATGTCTTAATAGGCCATCGGTTTCATCATGTCAATGTACTTGCTGTATCAATGCAACAATGATGAGCAAGTAGAAGATGAAGAGACAGGATTGGCTCGAACCACCCGTAGAGCGCTAGCAAGGCCTAGATCAAGGGAACAAGGAAAGACCCTGCCGGTGCCCAGACCAGAACAAGCTAGCAAGATGATGCCCAGAAAACAACTACACGTGGCATCACTGTCGCCTGCTAAGACATTGAATCCCCACACAAAATAGTTACTTTCTGCTAAGAACAACTCGGATTTGAATGTATGTTGCATTGCATCTTCATCTGTGAAACTACAAAAGAGTGAAATTTTCAGTTCAATACAAGAGTCCTTGAGTGCGACTAAGCTTAAATAAGGAAAGGATTGTATAATTATCAAAGAATCAAAATTTCCACACCTTAAATATAGTGATTGAAGAAATTCAGAAACAGAATTGATATACAGGCTACATATAAAAAAACATGATTTAAAGAAAACCTTGATTTCTTTTTCCACAACTATATTTGGGCGTTACAGAATAGGAGCAAATCATTCCGGAATCTCCCCTTCCTCTACTTCCTCCACCACTGGTTCATTATCCTTGGTGAAAATACCATCCAAGTCAAGATAGTCATCGGGGTTCACTTCTGCTATGAGATCCGAGAATGCATCTATCAGCCCTTGATCAAATTCAAAATCCAAGTCATCAAAATCTACTAGTTCCTCATCCATGATTAGGTTGGAACAAGAGCTGATGCCCGCTGCACCTCTTTCCACCGAAGGATTATCACATGAGTTCATTAATGATTTCTGTGGTTTCCTGTCTTGATGATAAGCTCGAACTGGACTGCCCTTTGCGTGCTTCATGAGATCAAAAACCTGAGGATCTGCAGAGATGCTATCTCCTTCTATTTCCTCCTCCTTGAAGGGGGTGCCTTTAGGAATTGGAGGATCATTAGCGCCACAATCCCTGGGCTCTGGTTTATAAATGACATCCTTAACAACTTCAAAATCATAGCTTTGTGTTGGCAGAAAAACATGGATAACAGGGTACTCCAGAATCACCAGATTGGACAACTGCTGCCTTAACGGAGACTGAATGTCCAATTCACGGAAAGGTGATTTGGTGCCCTGCACAATGCACAAACAAAAATTGAAGAAAATCTTGATTTTAGAAAATATTCTATAAAATCATTCAAAAGACTACTACCTTGCCTCCATCCACAACAAGTGTCCCATTGATCTCTAAATAAGTATCCTCTCTTTTCATAGGAAATGAACTATTAGTGAACTACAAACTAAATCCATTGTCTGAGTTAGTTATAACCATTTAAGGGGGCGGCACACAGGGTGGATGGCAAGGGGACATATGGTGAAATGTACTGGTTTACATATCCACGAAAAAATATTTAACTGCCACCAACAAATAGAAAGAAGAAATACCTTTGGATATTTTCGAACAAAAAACTTGAGAGAGTCCAGCTGCTCGTTGGTGAATTGCTTTAGCTTATTATTCCAAGGGCTAGGCTGTAGATGGCTCTCAACTACAGAGCGAAGGTTTCTGTCTTCATGCACTCTGCAATTAAAAAATTTAGTATGACCAGCAGGGAAACCAGAAAGCAACTGATTTCAGAATGAGGGGGAATCACTATGATGTGGCGTTGTAAGAAAACTTACCCATGGTCAAGTAAAACAACATCTGTTGAGTGAAACCGCAACTCGATTGTCCATTGGATAGACTTCTTTCTAACACAAATCAAAACAAACAGGAACTGTTATTTAATATTCCCCACTAATGTGCTCTATGAAAGGCTACATGCAAATGCTAGAAGAAAAAAAACCTAACCAGAATTAGAACATACTAAATACTCAATCAAAATGTAGAATAGATACATAAAAGGCAGAACTGAGCATAAAATATAACGGCCAAGAATTTTCTCTTATGTGAACACATATTCTTCTCAAGTTTCTCTTACGTGAACACATGCTCCCCAACATCAAAACTAGGAAACACCTAACAAGATGGCTTAAACATCTGTTATTTTTTTTGTTTCTTATAACTGAAAACTTAAGGGAGTCATACCATATACCTACAAAGTAAATAGTGGATACTCATACCTAACAACTGTTAGACTAAAACAACTACACACTTTGTCCAACATAATTGTCCACTATACATATATATATATAGGGATGTAATCCGTTGTAAATAGATCCTTATGTTGTAAATTGTAAAAAAGAATATCAAGAACAAAAAGATGTAACATAAGGATCAAAATACTGTAACAACGGACTTTGGGTTTAAATATTAGGTTCAAATGTGTTACAGAATTTTATAAATGATATTACAGAAAACTTAAACCCCAAATTCGGTGTTACAGTTTCTTGATCCTTGTGTTACAGTCTTTTGTTCATGTTATTACTTTGATTTACATTTTACAACATAAGGATCATTTACAACGGATTGTGCCCCTATATATATTAATTGGGTGCAAATTTAAGTATCCATTGTACATTTTGACAGGGGAGTTATGGTTGGATTAGCATTGATATTCTCTCGATAAGTATATTATAAGCACTTGAGTTTGTTACATGTTATTACAACAAAGGCAAATTGGGGAAAGTGAGGCACTAATGAAACTACACTTAACACATGAACTAATTTCATCCAAAAGCTTTTCATAGATACCATTTACAAACTTACAACTTAATATATATGCAGTGTCTAAGATACAAGAATTAAACGAGTATGACTTGCCAATCAACAACAAACATCTAAAACAGGTTATAACAACAAACGCTGATTGAATTGATGTTTACCTATGATCGTATTTAGACTTGTTTTTCTCCCTCTTTGACATTCCACTGGGAAGAAAGAGGAGTTTGGTTCTTCTACTTGCAGCAGCACTCCTGAGCCCTTTGAGGTAAAAGGGCAGGCGATACTGAGCATAGGAATAAGCACAGACCTTGGCTCTGGTCCTCCGAGCAGCTTCAGTAATCCTCCTGACGTCCTCAAGCATATTGTAATCTGCATACCGAAAAACAAGAAATTGGTTCAAAAAATGAGCAAGTGGGTATAGCTAATTATACAGAAAAATAGAAACCTGATATGAGAAGATCGTCGTTGAATTGAGAAAGCGGGACGAAATCGGCAAGGCTCCTCTTGCCGGTGCAGCCAGTTCGTAGTTTGTGAGCTTTGACGCATGGCAGGCTACAGGAGCGCAGGGAGCAACCTGGGCAGTTGTACTTGGACAGCTTCAATTTGCATTCTTCGCATGTTACTATCTGCTTCTGCCTTGTCATTATTGCAGCTTCTCCTTGTTCCTCCACCTTCATCTTCATCTTCATCTCCACCTCCACCTCCACTACACACAACTCATACTTTGGCCCTCCCCTTTTGTATTGATAGAAGGCAATTAGGGTTTTAGGAACCCTTCCTTCTATTAGGACTAATTTCAAATATATTTTTGGAAATGACGAAAATAACCCTTTCTTAATCCTGAAAACATATGACTATTCACAATAGGATTAGACCGAATCGGTCTAAGCCTAAATCCGAAAAAAAGTGGCAAAAATCGATCCGAGTTTTCGGTCTGAAGTTTTCGGTGATGTAGTGGCAGTCGACCGAATCGGTCTATTGAGGGTGTATTTGTAATGTAAATTGAATAAAATAATAAAACGAAAAGCATATTTTATTATTTCCAAAACAAGAGGGAACGAGAGTACAACGCTGACTCGATAAACTTACAACCCTAGAACTTAGAAAAACATCCCCCTACCGGACAAACCCCGAGCAACCCAACCTAAAAACCCTAGAGGTTCGGGAAACCGTGCATTCGACACCATTTTGGGCATTCCTTTATAGTCGCCCACCACTCATGCTTGGTGAATGGAATGACGATATTATGGGCATAAACCCGGTTGGCCTCGAGGAGAACTTCGGCATTGGTGGCGTTCGGGTTGAGCTCCATTCAGGCTTGCAAGAATGCTACCTCGAATCGCAGCACTCGGAGGTTGTTCTTCTGCCAGTGATCCTTGAGTTTTTTCTCGGTCCGATGGTAAGGTTCGGTGGCCATGGTTTTCCAATTCGAATAGAGATCGCATCAATGCTCTCTAGTGTCACTCCCGTGAACCATCCACGCCACGATTAGCCGCCCCTCCTCGACGTCGGTCCACAAAGGAGCCATGGAATCGGTGTGGGAAGAAATTTGGTGGTTGCCGAATCTATTTTACTTGGAGGAAGGAAGATGAGAAGTAGTGACCGATTGCGGTGGAATAGATTGTTAAATAGTCGAGGGCAGAATAGTAGGGTTTACATTTTAAAAAGGAAAAAATTGATCAAAAGATGAACTATTGGAGAATCGTGTGGAGTTAATGGATTCGGGAAATGTGACCAATGGGTGGAATCGTTGAACATTAATAAATCCAAAGCCAAACATACATATTACATAAATATCTGATTACAACATAAACCCTAACATGATAGAAACATGACACGTGCACACAAACGCCTTACATATTCATAGGTTGAAGCATCTCGAACATAAGAGCCTCGTAGTTGGCCTTCTCGAGTGGAGTCCAATCAGTTGTGTCGACCGCAACTGCTTCAGCGTATTCCCTTGTGAGTAACAAGTGTTAATGCGTTAACTTTTCCCTAATTCGCTCGAACCGACCACGACGACGTTGTTCTTGCTCTACCCTGTACAATATTTGTGGGGGACCAACGTCAACGTCAGAAACACCACTCTCGTTGTCGGATGCCATAACTTGGGTTGAACAATTTATTTTTTGAAATGTATTTGAAGGTGCCCTTAAAGACTGGCTTATGGTGGTTGCCTTTTATAAGCAACCGATTCGGTCCAATGGCCATGAATGGACTTGCATTACGGTGGTGTGACATAAAGAAGCATCAGGTCCATGGAAATACAAATACCACTTTACTGCATGTTCGTCGCCGTCTACAGCTCGTGCATGAACAAAGACCAAATGTGTTCAATCAGATCACCCTTGAGATGTTGGTGCGATGCTCGATCATCTAACTGGCTTAATCTGTATCGGATGTCATCGTAACCTGGTATTGGCCCCCGGATTACTGGTAACATTGGTTCTTCGCTTGGGAGGCGTTCAATGTCCCCTTGGAAGGTGTCCCGTTCGTCGTCAGCTATCATGTTGTGCATTATTATGCATGACCGCATTATCATCGCAAGTTTCCTATCACCCCAACCTCGAGTTGGTCGGCTAATTATATGGAAATGGGATTGTTGTATCTCAAATGCCCTCTCCACATCTTTTCTTGCGGCCTCTTATTTCCGGGAGTATAACATGTGCTTCGGTAGTTGTGGTGTTGGGATGGACTTAACGAAGCACGCCCATGGTGGGTAAATTCCATCGATTTGGTAGTAAGGAATGTGGTATGACGTGCAGTTGACCTCATACTCAACAAAAGGCTGTTCACTCTGAAATACATGCGTAAATATGGACGATTGATTAGGGACATTGATGTCGTTGTTCGAAACTAGCATACCAAAGTAAGTGTGTCAAATCCAAGAGTCGGAGCCCACAACTACTTCAAGCATCACCGTAGGTCCTGAATGATCGCCCCGCTCATACACTCCCTGATGTGCTTTTGGACAATTCCTCTACGCCCACTGCATACAATCGAGACTTCCAATACAACTAGGGAAACCACGGGTCTCATTGATACATGTAATGTACGCAACGTCATTATTGTTGGGCTTCCGGAGATATATAGGCCTGAACATGTTGATAACGGCAAAGAAAAACTGGTGCATGCACTCGAGGGCAGTTGTCTCACTCATCTTCAAATACTCGTCTAGACTATCGGCCGATGAACCATAACACAACATCCATATAGCTTTCGTACACTTTTGGATGGATGAAAAAATGGCTCGACCACATCAATATCCTCTTTGGACGAAGTACGGGTCGTACTCGGACACCCCATCGAATATTTTCAAGAAAATCGATTTCCCCATTCTGAACCGGAGCCGAAATGTTTTTGCATCATACGTCGGGGTATCTACGAAGTAGCCGGAAATAAGCCGTTCGTAAGCTCCTTCTCGATCTCTTTTGACGATTCGCCTTCTCTGCTTATCCCGCACGGGGTTCATCATACTTGCCTCGGCCTCCCTTACTTGTGCTCGTCGAGACTTAAGCATCTGCTACTCGGCTTCTCGGGTGGTTGCACGTAACGTTGCATAGTCCATTTCACGGAGATCGTACTCGTCACTACTGGATGAATCCATGAACACAATGACAATACACAAAATTTTCAGACTTTGGGAGAGAGTTGAGAGACAATTTGTGGGATTCGTTGCGTAGGGAGGGTTTGTATATATAGATAAAATATAAGTTATGTATTAAAATTATTTTTATTCTGGTCAAACGAATATGTTGGCCAGTGCAACGTGGTTGAATCGTCGCGCCTGCTCTGCTTCCAGTTGCTGAAACGTCACCACGTGTTGCGCTAGGATTCATCTTGTCTGCACCGCTTCGGTCGAATCGACGGGCCTGCGAGTCTACAGATTCGTAGACAATCTAAAGTGGATTCTCCGATTTGACATGACACGAGACGGTGATTCGACAAATCGGGGGGGGAGCAACTTTTCCCCCGATTCGATGTTGCAATAGACGTCACTATGGATAGCCACAGTGGGATTAGACGGAATCGATCTAATCCCGGTCCAATTGGAGTTATTTTTTGGAAAATAGTTTCAATTGGACCCTAATTAGAGTCATGCTTCGAGTTCAATCATTTTAGCGTCACAGTGGGAAATAGACCATTACCAAACCACGTATAGCATTTTGTTTGTTTTTATTAAAAAAAACGACATTGTAAATTACATTAAACTATAATTTTTTGACTTTCATGTGAATTACACCTAAATAAAATTGTTCGACTAAAATTTCTCCACTAATCCCTCTTCCGCTTGCCTAATTTAGTGGTTATTTGTTGGTAGATATCTGGTGGATTGTCGTACGTGTTTCTGTCGTTCTCTGGTGGAATATTGTTAGCATTATGCGATAAAATGATAAACTTTCCCATCATCCTGAAACATAAATAACGTACAGTAATAATCAAAGAGCCGAGTACAAAGATTACAATTCGGTACTATAAAAAAACACTGAACAATATATCAGACCAACCCTGAAATCCTTTTGGCCAAGCTCTGGAGAAAAAGCCGGTGAGTTGTCAAATCCTCGGGCTCCATGCGGGAGGTATCCATCTCTTGCAGTAAGCGGAACTCCCTTATAAGGGACCCATGGGCCAGTACATGCGCCGATCGCTCCTTCTCGATGCCCCTTAAGCTCTCCGCCAATGCGGCGTCGATAGGACTATCGACCTTTTCCTTGCCCTTCGCCTTCCTAGCCTTTACGGCATTTTGACACTCCGCGGACTGGTCCTGAACGTGGACCCTCAACATCTTTAGTAGCGGCAGCCATCATGTCCATCTAAAACATTAGGTTGCTCAGTCCAGGAGTTCTCAGTGTGCGCCAACCCTTAGTCCCGAGGAAATCACCGTTTATCGTCGAGAACTCGTTCTCAAAACGAGGTTTCCAGCATGGCTTGTTTCGCACGAGCTGGCTCTAGTGCTTCCAAGCGAAGACGTGACCGTATCTCTCCTCGTAATCCTTCTCCGTATCCTCCGTGATTTGGTCATCGAATCTACCGTATTGGTAGAAGTGCTCGAATTTTGACCAGCAGCCTTGGAACGTCTTCACCTTTTGGTTAGTTGTGCTCCAATGTTGCTTCTATTTCTTCGCCAACCACTTCGATGGAGGTGGTTGGACGGTCGCTAGGGCGAGCTCATACCGAATGACCTCTCAAAATGTATCGGTCTTCTGATCAGCCTCATGTTTTGCGTTCTCAGAGTTGTTTATACGTGTAAAGACCAATGTCATCTCCTCCGTCTGACTCCATTTCTGGTACGCACGGCCACGACCAGGTTGTTCGGATTCCATCTCCATTGACGGAGATGGTGGGACACTGATACGATAATTGGGTCTTGGACGCTCGACTATAGGGACGGTCATCTTGGTATAGTCGAGCTCGTCCCGACTTGTCAAGTCGTTGGGTCATCGTACGTCATTCCACTGAGGAATGACGATGTTGAGCCCGAGTTGTCGTTGCAGTGGTTCAACAAGGGGGATGCCGACAATGTCTGTTGTTGCGGCGGAAAAAAGACGTATTCCTCCGGTTGCTGGCCCTAGAACCTCCTTTCCTCATCGTTGGAGTAATGTTGCGAATCCAGAACGTAGTCCCAGTTGCAGTATCCTCCACGTGGGAAGTCGACTGAAAAATCCTAGGCCACGCTTTGCGGCCTCGATACATCACCGGACATATTAAATCTCGGCGGGTATTTGTCGTCTTTTGAACTGCCTATTTTGCAGCTGGAGACGGATGTGATGGAAGACTGGTCGTAGAAATACCGGTGACTGGTGAACGCTAGGAGAAACAGATGTACTGGAGAAAGCTCAGAGAAATGCCGGCGAGGTTGGACAGCTCGGTGAAACCCCGGTTGAGGAAGCTGCTCGGAGAAACGACTGTGTTGGAGTAAAGATCGGAGAAACGTCGATGAGTGATGAAGTTGTATAGGAATTGTGAAGAAGAAGAAGAAGAAGAAGAAGAAGAAGAAGAAGAAGAAGAAGAAGAAGAAGAAGAAGAAGAAGAAGAAGAAGAAGAAGAAGAAGAAGAAGAAGAAGAAGCGCTGGTTTGATATTTAACGTCAAAATTAAATTTTAGCTTCAATTTCGTTGCCATGTGTCAGCACTGGATTCGATGGGCCTGATTCAGTTGGGCTCGAATTTGTCGAATGGACCGGCGTTAGAGTCCGCAGATTCATCGACGTCAAATACACGGTTTCACATATTTGAGGCCGAACCGACTCTGCAGTAAGAATTCGACGGCATAAATCTTCATACCGTACGATTCGACGGCACAACGAAATTCGACGCCGCTGTGGACGGTCTAACTAACATATAGCTTACTTGAGCTCAAGGACTTATAAATAGATCGTTTTGTTTAGAATATTATTACCGTTAATGTTTATGTAGGTTAAGTAATTATTTGTTTCTAAATTAATCCAGCTAATATGCAAAGTGGACCACCCGAAGCTATTGCTAGGCATTCCTTCGGTTTGGGTTGCAGAGCTTTGGCCTCAACAGAAGCTAGTGGAGCCCAACAATTTATGAGGTCTTATATACATACAAGGTAAACTACAAATGCATATCCTGAAGTTATCACGTTTAACCGATGATTACTCTGAAGTTTAAACTTAACTGATGCATACCCTAAAGTTACGAGTTGTAACTCAAAACCCCTTCTGTCAGATAAAATAACGAAAATACCCTCAATGATTTTTTTTAAATAATTTTTAAAAAATATAAATGAAGTGATTTTTTAAATAAAAATGAAGTCATTTAATAAGTATATATATATATGATAACAATCAGGTACAAACTTGTATCTTTCGTCAGAACGTAGACCTATCAATCTGGGCCCTTGGATCATATAATTAATGGCCCAGATTTAATGCACATCTTTTAATATCTGCTTAATTAATGCATATCTTGTAATTGATTTCGTAATCAATCACCCCCCCCCCCCTGAATTTCGGTGGCCATCCGATCTGGATAATCAATGGCCCAGATTAGTTCTACGTTCTGACCCGAAATAGGGTTTGTACTTGATTGTTCCCCTATATATATACATATATAGTTATATAGTTATTTTCATAACAAAAGTAATTTTTAAATAATTTTTTTAACATAATTATTGAAGTGTAGTTGAGGGTATTTTCGTCATTTTAGCTGACAGAGGGGTTTTGAGTTACAATTCGTAACTTCAGTGTATGCATCAGTTAACTTTATACTTCACGGTAATCATCGGTTAAACGTGACAACGTCAGGGTATGCATTTGTAGTTTACCCTAAATACAAATGAGCCTTCCATTCAATTAATTTGAGCTCCTTAGAGCAGCTCCAATGGGTCGTTGCAGCCGGTCGTGTCAGGCGCAGACACGACCCTGGCACGATGCGCTGGCACGACTCGTCGTGTCAGGTGGTCGTCTCTGCGCGGGCGTGTCAGCTGGTCGTCTCTGATTCCAACAACGACGCGTCTTGTCGTGCCAGGCGCCAACGACTATTCGGTTGGCCAGTCACGACACGACACGTGGCGACGCAGACTTCCAAAGGCCCATCAATTTCCTATAAATTCATATCTACCCCAAGTGAAATTTCACTCCTCCTCTCTTGTTTCAAGCTTCTTCTTCCTCTATTCCTCTCCAAATCCTATAGTTATTTTTCCTACATCAATTTTTTTCGATGGCGAATTTTCCAACGCTAGAGGAAATGAAGCAAATGACAGAAGAAGAAATAGACGCCGCGATGGATAGGTTTGTGGAGGCAAAAAAAAAGCAATAGAGGATCAAGTGATGTCATCGATACAACCAAGGGGTCGGGATGATGATGAGGCCGAGGGCTCAAGGTCGGCGCCAAGACCAAAGCGGAGAGTCATTGAGCGCAATCGAGAAGATGCACACGAAGGGTTGATCCATGACTACTTTGCGCCTACACCGGTGTACAACGAGCAACAGTTTCGGCGACGGTTCCGGATGTCGAGGGACATGTTCATACGGATCATGAATGGTTTGAGTGGCCGGTACGCCTACTTCCGTAATGGAAAGGATGCTACGGGGAGGGCCTCTTTCACTTCTTACCATAAATGCACGGTAGCACTTCGTCAGCTCTGTTATGGAAGTCCAGTCGATGCCTGCGACGAGTATTTGCGAATGACGGAGACCACTGCGTTGGACTGCCTGAAGAAGTTTTGCATTGGCGTCATCAAGGTTTACGGGCGGACCTATCTACGACGCCCGACCGTGGAAGATACAAGACAGTTGTTGCGAATCAACGAAGAATGCGACTTTCCGGGGATGATAGGGAGTCTTGACTGCATGCACTGGGATTGGAAGAACTGTCCTGTGGCATGGTCTGCACAGTTCGCAAGTAGGGACCACGGGAACGTCCCCACAATCATGCTCGAAACTGTTGCATACCAAGACCTTTGGATCTGGCACTCTTTCTTCGGGACACCGGGCTCCAACAACGACATCAACGTGCTCAATAGGTCTACATTATTCTCCCAAGCAGTAAAAGGCTTCGCCCCAGATGTGAAGTTCAAGATCAGCGGTAGAGAATACGAAACCCCGTTTTACTTGACAGATGGAATTTATCCTGCTTGGGAAACATTTGTGAAGTAAATACACGCTCCACAAACGCCGAAGCAACGATGCTTTGCTAGATACCAAGAGGCGTGTAGGAAAGACATTGAACGAGCGTTTGGAGTTCTACAGGCCCGGTTTCACATCGTTACTCGCTCGGGCCGAATGTGGGATAGGGGCTCACTATCAGTGATCATGAATGCTTGTGTGATTCTACACAACATGATCGTTGAGGATGAGCGGAAGTCGTGGCCCACTGATCCGTTTGCAGATATTGGTGTCCCGGACCCAACCGTCCGTAGAGGACCACCACCAGCGGTGACCAGGGAAAGTATCATGGGCCATAGAACAAGGATTCGGGATCGAAATGTTCATCACCAACTCCACGATGATCTCATCGAACACATTTGGGCTAAATTTGGAGATGGCGGCAGCAATTAAAAAATAATTATCAATGTTAATGTAATTTATATTTGGTTTTAAATAAAAAAATAGTTATGCAATTCATATTTGGTTTCAATTAAAAGTATTACAAATATTTTGGGTGTTTTTTTTAATTATTGAAACTTTCCTGAGATGGCTCCTGACACTAGTAGTGTCAGACCATTGGAGGAGAAGCCAAAAAACACTCCCTCCTTGACACTGCTGTGTCTAACTATTGGAGATGCTCTTAGAGTTTGGCACGTGACTTCTCTTCTTCTTCCGTTACAAGCAACACGTGATCCCTTCCTTGTTTCAAACTGGACTCATCGTTGGCATTACCCTCCCTTGCTCAATCAAATACTGCACAAAAGGAGCATTATTATACTTGATAATTATAACTTTCAAACTTTTTCTATACTTGGTTGTCAAGTATCCTTTCTGGTCAAGGAGGATTGATACTAAACTAACCTGAGACGTTGCCTTGTGATACAGTTACCTTGTGCACTTCATACCTTGCAAGCTGCATAGCCTGACAAAGCTCTTGAGGAGTAAACAGTAATATTCGATACAGAATCATGAAAAAGTTCATGCTGTACAAGAACTCAGTAAAGACCTGGACCTTGCAAGTCAATTCATAATAATATAGCTATTATTTCATAGACCCGTCTTACAAAATCACAATTCACTACAGCCAAAAAACGGAACATAAGATGAAACTTTCCTGATTAGCAACATGCCAAGTTTAAAACAAGAAAATAACGTTCCTATCCTATGCATGACTTCCAATAAGCACAAGGTCGGTCAGGTCATCAAAAAATTAACCCCCTTTCTCTCATCCTTCTATACTTTGATCATATAGTGTATATTTCACAACTTAGCAGGAATGTACGTGTCAATCCATACCTAAATCTTATCTGACACCAAAAACTGTATTTTGCAAATTATAACTCTGTGTACTTGAGGCCTTAAAAATGCAGCGGTTTAGTGGGTGGAAGTCTGTGCCTCCTTGGTCCCCTGGTTATCTTTCCCCATCCTATCAAGCCTCTCTCAAAACCCATTTTGCTGTCACTTGTTTTGTGCTTCTGTGTTGACCTTATCATGCTCTCCGAACAGGGCCTCTTTCCTCTGCTCCTGCTATTTCTTGTCCCACAAGCATGAGCATTTTCAATCAGCTCTCCAATTGTATGAAGATCTTTGCTCACCTCATTCCTAGACAGAGAAGCAATGCCTGGCAGAACTTCATTCTGGAAGTCCTTAGGCTGCTTCCTCCTCCTGGTTCTCCCCCTCTTCACCTGATTTGGCAATGGCTTGACCCTTGTTATTTCCCGTTTCTGGTCACAAGACTCTGTAAGTGTCATGGCCTCGAAGTAGTCAATCTCATCTGATGGAGACATTTTGTTATCACAACACTTCTCTGCCTGTGAAGATACAACTATCCCAGCAAACCAATGTAAGCTGGAAGCTGCTGCTTTCTCCTGACAACTTTCAGCAACAGATGCCGAAATGAAAACAATAGCCTCTGCTGCACTCCTTGCTAGTTCCTGCTCCACATTCCCATCTTTGCCTCTGAGTGGGAAACATTCCTTCTCTGGGATTACTGGCGCCTCCAGATTTATAAGTGAAGTAGACATTATGGAAGACTCGTCCTCATTTATGCATGAGTTCAAGTCAATATGATCTCTGCACACAGAAAGATTGTTCTTCAAGCCCATTTCAATGCCTGAATATTCAGAAACCTGTTTCCCAGAGACATCATGTGAAACTACAACATCAGGGGAACAGCTATCGGGAATCTGATTCAGATTCAAATACTTTGTAGACTTAGCATATGGCAGTTTTGGACCCTTGACATACTTTGGAGAGCTATGCTGCTTAGATGCCAAACCACAATCTGATTGGGAGCCATTTCTAAGTCCACCCTGGAGGAAGTTTGTACTTTTCCTACTGGGGATGCTATTACTAAGTTGAATCCGGCCTCCGGCAAGCTTTGTGCTTACAATTGAATGTTTAGAACTCTTAGCAAGCTTGACAGAGTTGGTAAAACATGGGAGTGCTTGAACAGCTATAGGATTTCGCCCACTATCATTCATGCCATATTTCCACGGAGAGACAAAGGATGGCATAGACTTTGTCCTATCCACATGAGGAACAACCTGAGAGCTCTGCTGATCAAATATTCCAACAAATCCAAGATGACTATATTCTAAGAGTTCATGATTTATTCCAGAGCTCTTTGAATCAGGCTTTGCCTTTTCACTAGATGACTTTCCACTAGTCTTATCCAATAAAATAGGGGATGGAGGTTCAAGAGTTGCATTAAACTGAACATGAGCCGATTGAGATGGTGTAAACACACTTCCCGTAGTGACACCTTCAAGGGAAGCTGCTTGAAGTGTGTGCATCAGTCATATTCTTGGATACTGCTTGACAGCCTGAATTTGTATGTCCAGAGAAATCATCTGATCCCGAAGCTGAGTCTACTTCCACATCAATGGGCTTGTTCAAGTCTGTTATACAGTTTATTATCCTTGGAAGGGAATGAGGAGATGCAGTACCTCCTCCATGGAAGACAGAGTTCAACCCACCACTACCATGAACGGACTCTGTACTATAATTCACCTCCTCAGGAACTCTATCATCGCTTTCATTCTCAATATTAATGTACGCATCAGCTGGAAGCTCAAGATCAAACAATATTTTTCTCGACTTTATGCACTTTGATTCAAGTAGGTCAGAGTCAACACGATAATCTTCAGCTTGAGCAAGATTGGGATCTGCTAGCTTGAAGCCCCCTCCATTGGAACCTGAAGGTGCTAGAATGTTCTTCAGAGGTGAAACAGATGTTTCAGTGCTTACCGGATTTAACCAGGAGAAGCTATGTCTCTCTGGGACATAGCCAGACAAGGTATGAGAGAAAACAAGATTTGGATGTGATTTTTCCGATACCAAATGATCTTGTTCTATATTGTTTGTTTTTATCTCATCCATCAGCTCCCTTTGTCTTTTGTAAAGGCAATGAAGTTCGTAGATCTGAACAGACAAGAAAACATGTTACTCCTTTAAAGGGAAGCCAACAATATCAAGTCTATAATAGATCTCACAATGAATCAGCATCATATATACATAACATTCTTTTACATTTAAGATTTTTAGATCAAGGATTAACAATACTCTTCTTGTCTGAATATCAAGTATAAGTGTCATATATAACACTCTTTTAAATTTGCAAGATACTTGTATCTACCAACTGAAATATCCCTGTTTGTCCAACAGTGTATACTATGACTTACAAAATAGGGCCATTCTGTTTCCATGTTAATAATGTCAGTGCTCTCGGAATGTACCTTCCAAAACTTGTTTTCTTTTCTATTTTTTTAAGATACAAAGAAAGAGGATCAATATAATATGTCAATGCCATTGGTAGCAATAATGTATATGAAACTAGGGCAAGATACCTGATCCTTAAGTATGGCTTCATGTTTGAGCATTGTCTGCTTTAACACCTCCTTGTTGTACTCTAAATGAAGGTCTGCAGATGATGAGAATCTGTCGTAACCATGATCACTATTCAAAAAATTGACATCATAATTTAGGGTGCCGTTTGGGATAGCATTAAGATCCAAATCCGAGTAATACCCCGGGTGGTAATTGTTAAATTGACTACTTGCAGCAGTTCCAAGCATTGCCATCAGAACTTAATATAACACTAAGACTTCAGTGGAGGAACCTGTGAAAGAATCAAATATTAAATATCTTGAATTTGTCTTTGAGGTAAGAAACATAAGTCCATGCATCTGCAATCGATACAAAAAGTAGACTATAAGCTACAACTCTTTAGTAAAGCAGAGAAGGCGTCATTTGATGTGATTTGAAGACTTCACATATGAAATCATAAAATGCATAAACGAAACAAACCAAGAAAATGGTTGGAAACATTTCAAGACAAGACACGCTTAACAGGAATCCCCCAACATCTTTGAAACTAAAGAATAACTTGGTGCAAAATTAATCAAGCTATGCTATCAGAACTAGATACAGCACAATGAGCAAGCATGAAAAGGAACTACGTGTAAACATTTTGCCCAAATTACAGTCGTTATTTCCTGGTTTGTATTGGGAGAAGATGAGAAAATAAATACGAGTATAATAACAAGTGGGATATTGATGAGTTTCAAGTAGAAATTTAAGAGCACAAAGCTCATTAACATGATATAAATGGGAAGAAGGTAGTTCTAAGTAAAACAAAAATCTCATGCCAATCTCTAATTCCAACAATGAGCTAAAAGAGCAGCAAGAATACCAAAACCACAGAGTGAAGATCTATTCCATACACATACGACCAACATTAGAGAAAATCTGGGAAAATGGGAAGAAGAAGTAATCATCGAAACTAAATAGTGAAATTCAAACAACCTGAGAAAAATGAAGTGTTAATAATCACCTCACAAGCACAGCAACGGATTAAGCCAATGTACAGAGAAAATGCAAATCCCATGGCTTGGTATCGCTCTGTAACACCGAAGAAAGCAAAATAAGAAGACCAGACCCAGACCCAGACCCAGATGAAAGCCTATGAATCAGAAGACCCAAAAGGAACTGAAACGACAAAGTATGGATTTTTATGGAACCCCATGAGAGAAAAGTAGAGATAAAATGGAGATATGAATCTCTCAGCTCAAGGAAGATTTTAGAGATCCCAGACAAAGCATATCATAGATGCTAGCAAATGAAACTTATATGGGAGGAAGAGACATGAAAGTTGTCAAAACCCATATTCTCTCTCTCTCACATCTCATTTATGATTCTGTTTACGGATCTTTTGAGGATCGGTTGTTGGAGAGAGAAGAAGAAATGGGCGTGTTTTTGGCGACACTCTCCACCTTTGTTCTTTCTGCTGCAGACTTTTCAAAAATATTAATCAAATTACAACATTGCAGCAAAGGGTACAGTCTTGGATTTAAGCATTTCATTTTCTAAATGATTTTTTTATTAGTTAGAACAGTAGCTATCAGTGGACAGACCTACTACTAATTGTATCGGTAAGTATTAAGCATGCTGATCTTATGACCTTCCAACAGTAATAGATTAATATTCTATTACAAATAAATGATTAATCTTTTCATCCCACTTTTTTCTCTCAAGCGCTCAGATAATCCTAGGGTTCACCCATAACCCTTTAGGGTCCATTCTCATTGTCACCGATCACCCTGATCGGAGTCGGTTATTTTCCTCAGGTCATTGCTCTCAGTCGTCTCCCTACGCATCTGTTCGTGCTGTTTGGTTCGTCGAGCGTCGGGATTCAGAGGTTCCTATGGCGGTGTCGATACCGCGTATCTGGAGTGCCTCGTCTGTGATTGCTCTGACGTTCGGCGATCACCGGACGACCTCTTCGGTCCGCGTGTCGGTCTAACGTTGTGCGGCGCAGCCGCGAGTTGTCGGGCAGGGACACCACTGTGTGTTGCCGGCGGCGGGACGGTCATATCAGCACTCGTACGATCTAACTTGGATTGATCGCCCCTGGTCTTTGTCATTCAGGTACCTTGATTCCTCGACTTCCTTGCTGCTGTACTGATTTGTGTTAGGGTTTGGTTTTTGTGCTATATTGTTATCGTACGCCGATTTTTCTGTCGTGGAATTGTCGTGGCTTAGGCACGGATCATAACTGGCGTCAGCTCAAGGATCTGGTTGGCCGGTTTAAACCGGACCTAGTGTTTCTCACAGAGACCGTCATGTAGACTCTCAAAACTCCCGGTCAAGGTTGGCTATTTTAAGGTGGACGTTGGGATTTCATGGGGGTACAAGGATTCCTGGAGTTACCCCTCCGGCAGTCCAGGGTACCCGAACCCCATCGAACAAAGGAGGGGTTATCCTTCTCTGGTCGGAGAAGTGTGTGGTGGATGTGCTTTCGGCCCAACAATCCCATATAGATGTTGTTGTATGGATTGACGAGGAATTGCCTTTACGGTTGACAGGAATCTACGTGGAACCGGTATGGGAGAACATGCACAAGACGTGGGATAACTTGCGTCATCTGGCCAATGTCCCAACGTCGTCAGATTGGGTGCTAATGGGAGACTTTAATGGTATCCTTCGGACTTCAGAAAAAAGGGGAGGTAATGCGTATCCTATAGGTCTCATGCAGGGGTTCCAACATGCTATTTTTGCCATCGGGGTGGAGGAACTCCCATCACAGGGGTACTAGTTTACGTGGACTCGGGGACATGATCCAGAGACTAAGGTAGAGAGTCAACTGGACATGGCCTTCATATTTCCTCAGGCTAGAGCCTGGTTTAGAGATGTGTCTCTGCAAAATTTGGGTGTCTCGACCTCCGATCATATGCCCATTCTTTTGCAGATACAAAAGGAGCCCTTAGAACGACGACCAAGACTGTTCCGGTTCGAGAATGTGTGGATGGAGCACCCTGAGTGCGGTACCCTGGTCCAAGCTGAGTGGGAAGACCGGGTGATCGCCACATAAAGCATCATATCAAAGACATTGGGCAGTCTTTCGATGAGTGGGGTCAGACAGTCTTCCGGGATAATATCAACCAAATCCGCTCTCTTCAGAGGAAATTGGTTGAACTAAATGGACGTACTGACAGACAAGGTATTAAACTCCGTCTAGCTTTCCAGAAACAGTATAATCGAGCTTTGGCCAAACAGGGAGAGTTCTGGCGCAATGAGCGAAGCATCACTGAATGGGAGAAGGAGACAAAAATACGAAGTTCTTCCAACAGTCGGCCACGAAAAGGCAGGCAAGAAACAAACTGAAATTGTTGGTTAATGATGAGGGGGTGGAGATGCAATGGCACACGGGTATAAAGGAGCTGATCCATTCCTATTTTGCCAACATTTTTACTGCGGGAGATATTGATGAATACGATCTCCCTATGTCGGTTCCTCATATGATAACCCCTGCCCAGAATCTACAGTTGACAAAACGGGTATCGGACGCGGAAGTGCGCAAGGCAGTCTTTCAGATGGGACCATCAAAGTCCCCGAGTCCAGATGGGCTCAATCCGAAATTCTTCCAACACTACTGGGATACCTTGTCTCCGAAAGTTATCGAGTTTGTCTGGTCTGCAGTGGCGACATGTACCATCGACCATGATATCAACAAGACTACCTTGGTTCTGATTTCGAAGAAACCTTGGGCGAGGAAGATCACATAGTTACGACCCATAGCCCTCTGTAACGTCATTTTTAGAATTTTGTCCAAAGTCTTGGACAATCGTCTAAAACCGCTCCTAGATCCTATTATATCTACCAATCAGGGAGCGTTTGTACCGGGGCGGCATATTCAGGATGACGTACTCATATCGTACAAAATTATCCACACACTCAGGCGTCGGACTCAAGGGCAGAGGGGATTCATGGCCTTAAAGCTGGATATGAGCAAGACCTATGATAGAGTGGAATGGTCTTTCCTCTTATTTATGATGGGTGCTTTTGTTTTTGACGTGGGGTGGAGGTCTTTGGTCCTCGCCTGCATGCGGTCTATCCAGTACATGGTGAGTTTAGATGGAAGCATACTGCCCCCATTCACAGTTGGGCGGGGGATTGTTCAAGGTGTTCCGTTGTCCCCATATCTAAATCTGTTCTGTATGGAAGACCTCTCCCGTATGATCAACCAAGCTGAAAGGGACGAGACTCTACATAGGGTTTCGGTGGACAGAGGAGCCCCGATAGTATCTCACATCTTTTTTGCAAATAATTGCTATATCTTCTGTAGGGCCGACCCGGATGAGGCTGCACAGCTTAAACAAATCCTGCAATCTTTCGGAGAATTGTCGGGTCAGGTAATCAACAAGGGCAAGTCATCCATTTTCTTCAGTACCAATACCTCACTAGCAAATCGGGCGGCCTGTTGTGGCATTCTAGGGATCCAGGAGATTTCAGGCCCGTCTAAGTATTTGGGGGTCCCGAACATGCTGGGACGACGCAAAGGTCAGAGCCTCCAATTTCTGTGTGATCAGATTGTGGCTAAAATAGGAACTTGGGATGGCCAAATGTTGTTCGCATGGGGTAAAGAGGTGATGATTCGGTCAGTACTTCAAGCCATACTGATCTATGCCATGAGTGTGTTCCTTCTACCACGGGAATCCATCAACAAGATCCACGTTGCTTTAACTCGATACTGGTGGACGAGGACCCCTAGAGGTAACAAACTGATTATCTAGCAGGACTGGAAGAAGCTTTGTAGACCGATAGAGGATGGGGGAATGGGTTTCCGGGACATGAGAGACATGAACATAACTATGTTGGCCAAAATGGGATGGAAGTTCTTGACCCAGCCAGATAGTTTGGTCGCTCGCATTTTTAAGGCTAGGTATTACCCGAAGGGTGATTTTCTAACCGCATACGGAGGTAATAATCCCAGTCAGATCTGGATGGGCCTTCGATCCACACAGGATCTGCTTAGGCAGGGGTTGATCCGGACTATTGGGGACGGTTGTTCGACTATGGTGGAGGGGTCTCCCTGGCTCTCAGGGAATAACCCGGTCATCCTACTTCATACTTGCCTCATCCCGGACATGAGGGTGTCAGAGCTGGCTTCGGACAATGGCCAATCGTGGGACATCCCGAAACTCCAACAGAACTTTCCTCCTGCCATTGTGGAGGACATACTACAGGTGCCCCCTCCTCTTCCACAACATTTAGACAAATGGTCATGGAAGTACAATATTCGGGGAGTTTACTCGGTCAAGGAAGGGTATATGGCATTATCCCGGGAGAATGGAAGATGGCATGTATCGACTGCCACGACGGTTTGGATGGGCATTTGGGACCTGGACATCCAACCGCGCATAAAGGTTTTCCTCTGGTGGGCTTTATCTGGTACTTTACTAGTTGCGGTCAATCTTCGAACAAAATTCGTCCCGATTCTGGATACTTGTCCGATATGTCAAGGTGATCAAGAGACTACCGACCACCTCCTCCTCCATTGTCCGTTCGCCCAATCAGTCTGGGCTTTATCAGGTCCGCAGGTCCATATCCCTCATTCGGGTACTTTACATGATTGGATATCTTTATTGGTACAACTTTCGGACATGCAGATGAAGAGTAAAATGTGCATGTTTCTCTGCGAGATTTGGAAAGCGAGAAACGGCAAGGTCTGGGATAATAATACCTCTACTCCACATGGTATCCTAGCTACAATTCTTAGCAACTAGTGCAGTTGGTCAGAGGCCAATAATGGTCGACCCAGACCCATTGTCGTCCCTTGTTGCAGGCAGACGAGTTGAACTCCACCGCCTCAGAATTGGTCTACTATCAATGTGGATGGCGCAACTTTTGCGGATTCAGGGCAATTTGGATATGGGTGGCTTTTTCGAACGGAGACGAGAGCGATTCTGGATGGGAGGAGAGGTAGTGGGCTTGACATGTTGGGCCCCGAATATTTTGAAGCTATGGCTATTTGGAAAGGTTTGCAGTGGATTCAAGACTCGCACCTATCCAGAGTAATTATTCAGAGCGATGCCCAGTATCTGATGCACTTGATCCAAGGGTCCCACCAGGTTTTCTCCCCTTTGTGCCGATTGGTTGACGACTGTCGGACCCTCCTTCCTGTTCTCGAGGATGTTAAACTCGATTATATCTCTAGGTCAGCGAACGGAGCAGCCCACTGGCTAGCTCGGGAAGCTCGTTCTATGTCTGTCCTCTCGTGGTCCGGATTCATTATTCCGGATGCACTTAAATGTATTCTGCAACATTTCAAGTAATAAATATTTTTCTCCCGTTTAAAAAAAAAAGATTAATATTCTATTACTTCCCCTTATTTTCTAAAGATTCTCTTTTCTCTTTGTCTTTTATCATACTTCAAATTCTTTATCCTTCAATTTAATGCTTAATATGTATTGATAAATTTCAGAAAACATTTTTTTATTATGCTTATTATGTCTTTTTTTCTTCTGAAAATAAATATATCATTTTATTATACCCAATTTTGAATTTTTGTTATCCTATATTCCATCTTTTTCGAGATTCATGGTGCTCAACTATGATTTTTTTAAACGAGTAAAGTGGGGATATGCATTACTGCGAAAAGTAAACAATACAATGTAGAGCGTAAAAGACCTGGGTTCCATGATATTGTTCGGTCCGACCATAGCCCGACCAACTCCCATGGACCCGTAGAAATAGTCTATTTTGGTTCGTAGACACTAACTCAAGAGATCCCCTTACCAATATTTCAAAAGAACAATACAAGAAATAAAAAGTTCAACCACCGAAATGAAAAGTATATCCCAAACTAAAACATGAATAATAGTAAAGAAGGTAAAAGTAGAGTGCTCCGAGTCGTCCCAACACTGGTTGCCCCAGGTCTCGTCTTATCGTCCCACCCCCGGGTCCCAAACTCACCGATAAGGTTGCTCCAAGATCTTCTTCGATCGAATCATGTGCGTGTTC
Source organism: Erodium maritimum (assembly GCA_963921825.1). Taxonomy (NCBI): domain Eukaryota; kingdom Viridiplantae; phylum Streptophyta; class Magnoliopsida; order Geraniales; family Geraniaceae; genus Erodium; species Erodium maritimum. Next base: position 20,805,073 of record OY997592.1, on the reverse strand, counting down.
GGTTGATAAATCTTTAGTTGTTGCCAGTTTGTGTTGGATCCAACATCTCGATAGGTCCAAACCATGAACATGGCCATCGAAACCTCAAAACACTAGTGCATAACAAACTAGAGGACAAAGATATGGCAATAATACCATGTACCTGATTAGGGAACGGACCAGACGAGGACCGATGATCAGCGATCGGATTCCGAGCAGAAAACTAGAAAAATCCTAAGGTTCGAGAAAAAACCTAGTGTTCGAGAGAAGGAGAAATACAATCTTGAGAATGAAAATGTGGTAGCCGTTGGATTGATGGAGGCGGAGACGACCAACAAATGAGGTGGAGGAGGATGATAGGGGTGGAAAGGGGGCGGCGTAAAACCCTAAAGAAAGAGCTTTTTTTTTTGCAACCACGACACTATTTTAACTATGTTTATTTCAATGCAAAATGACTAAAAAATTATTCATTAATTTTCAAAAAAAATGTTCTCAAAATTTTTTGTCAAGAAAATAGCATGTACCGTCTTCTTTTTTTTAGCATCTAGAATTTCATTAATAAGAAACTCGAAAGATTGACATACAATAGAGATTATTGAAAAGAGAGAAGACGGCGAGACAAAGTCTTGAACAATACGTTCTAGACATTAACTTTATAGCTAGATACCCAGCTAATCCAGGTAATCAAAGTTGAGGTGGATCCTCCTAACTATAGACACCCACCTATAGTGTACGATAATCAATTCCTGACTTGACCTGAAAAGGCCCGTAGTGCCTAAAAAGCATAAGGATCTCTCGATGGAAACCGTGTTGGGAAACTTGGGGAATACTGAGCATCTAGGGAGAGCACCAGTAAAAGGAGGAGGATATGAGTCGAGGTGGCTCAGACCCTGGCAGGGCGAAGTGTGTTCTCCCCCCCCCCCCCCCCCCCCCCCACACACACACCATGTTGCTTGGTCGCACTCTTATTTGCCTCGACGTGGGTGCAGTACAACCATTGCCTCTGTAGTTTCCCGAAGTGACATTCTCAACTCTGTTTGATGGCCTTTTGAACCTTGGAGAGGGAGAGACCTACCGTAATTGGGGCAAAAAGTGCGCGGATAAGTATGTTTTCAGGGTCGAACAAGGACATCGTCTAACCTAGGAGATCTTGTGTTGTTTCGGCCCAAGTTGGACTCCCTCCTTTGGAAGTCGAGAGTGGGGGAATGGGCCGCGGGGAAAAAAAATTTCCATCTCCCGGAGTCTGTCAGAATGTTAGGTAGGAAATCATCTAGTGGAACAACTACTAGATGTATGAGTGGTGCGGGACCTAATGGGGTGGTATGCCTAGGCGGAGCTAGTGCTAGTCTTTGAGGCCCAAATATCAATGAAGGTTCACCTCAGTCTAGGTAATGGAGCAGAGCAAGGCCCAGCAACCCCATGTCCTGGTGCAAAAAATAGTGAACCAGATAGGGAAAAAACTAGTAGAGTGATCGATCGAGGCTGGGATAGTGCCCATCTTCACGACCCACAGAATGGGTAGCAGGAAAAAGTGAGGCCCGTCCAGTCCTCTTGAGGGAATTGGGTCCAGTGATGGACTAAGTGGTTAGGCCGACCGTTTGTCGTGCGGGGCAGAACATGGTTTGCCTCTGGGTGGCGAAGAATGTGTGTAAGTATATCCTCCCTGGTGTCCATCAGGATCTTGGTAGGCATTCCTTGGGAAGGAGGAGGATTCTCTATGCAGACCAAGACTCATGTCCTACAATAAGTTCCGAGGTTTGGTCGGCCATAAGGGGATCGGTGATGAATGGGGCTTGTGAGCCAAGAAAAACCTCGAGGTCGGTGGTGAGGAGACCAGGTACCGAAAATCTAGGGGACCCTTAAGGCAGAAAGTCGTGACTTCGGCCGGTGGGTTCTCAATATTCGATGGCAGTTGGATGGCCTTCCAAGCATTGTCGTTGGGTGGTGGTCCCGGGTACGACCCTTGGGAAGGTGTTATCGGTTGAGATTCATGGGGACCTTTCTCATGATGATGGGTCCATTCAGTGCCCCTTGGATCGGAGGAAAGGCAGTTGGACTTATGGTCGTCGACATCAACACCGACATTATTCGGGGGGAATAATAGACTAGAATGAACACTTTCCGCTCACGTTCTAGATGAACATGCCACAAATTTTCACACGATAGAAGGAACCTTGGGGAATACTACACCAGAATGAACACTTATCTTAGAGGAAGGAATCACCCTACCTTGAGAGGAAACGTACTCTTCTCCACCGTCTTCTCCATCACCGTAGTATTCTTCGAATGACAGATGTGGAGGCGATGTAGGGTTTTGTTGGGCTGGTCGGGCAACTTCAGTTGGTCGATGTTGTTCTTAGGGCGGAGCTTCTTCAGTTGGGTGTTGATGTTGAGATGGTAGTATCTTACATGCAGTTCGTCTTGATATGTCGGTTAATCATCGCATGATGTGTGAGGACCGCTCCGGTTAAAATCGGTTTAAGTTTTAGTTTCTGTTCGATCGGATTGTCGAGGTTGAATTTTGGGTTTAACTTTTATTTCGTTCAAAAAAAATGGAATTTGAATCAGTTAAAAAAAAGGCCAGGTCAGTCTGATCAGACCCGACCAGCAGTTTGGGCCGTGAGGCCTGTTGTTAGCCAGAGGCCCAATGCCGCCTGAAGCCCATTTCCAGGCTGAGGTATTTAAAGACGAAGTTAGGGTTAGAAACCCTAAGTCAGTCTTCTTCTTCGTGTGCAACAACCCTCTTCTCCCGACTTCTCTCTCTCCCTCGAACGGCCGCTTCGATTCCGACCAGCTCCGGCCACGAGACTCAGCCTTACCTCAGCCCGTCTCCTCCCCGTGCTCAACTCCGACCACCGTCCGCCTCCATCTCCTTTCTACCTCCCGTGCACAGCGCCGGCCGTCGTCTTTCTCTCTTCCTCTTCTCGTCATCGTACACCGCCCGGACTCGCTGGCGAAGGAGCACACCCTCTCGTCCCAACCTTCCGTCTCCCGTGGCGTTCAGGCCACCGTAACCCTCCGGAGATGCCGCGTTTCCCGTCCGCTCCAGTTACGCACGCCGGCGTTCTCCCGCCACCAGAGAAACCCACAGAGCATGGAGCGTCGCAGCTCCGTCGAGTTCCTCGCCGTACGATCCGGATCTGAGGCGAGACCGCCCAGCCACCGATTTCTTCCCCGGTGTGCTTCTCAGCGTGCCCTCGAGGCCTTGGTCACCAGCAACTCCGCTGGAGGTCGGTCGGATTTCTCAACCCGAGCCTTTCTCCTTTCCCTTTTGTTGTCCCGAGCTCTTTTAGATCTGTTTAGCAATTAACAACAAAAGAACTGTATTTTCAGAAAAGGGATTTAAATCGAGTTTTGATTTAAAAGTTGGTTGTTGTGAATTTGGAACTGTTCTTGTTGAAGAAGAGGAGTTAAAAACCTATTCGGGTCAAATTTAAAAAAAAAGGGATTTCAAAACCAGTTTTAAAAGCAAATAACTGTAATTCTGGACTTGATTGAATCTGTTGAACGAACTTGGAACCGCTGACTGTTAATCGGACTTAGAACGGATTAAAAGTGGAAACGATGAATCGGACACCTCGTGAGCCGTGCCGCGAAACCCCGTGCCTCAGGAAACGTGCACCGGGTTCTATGGTTGGGGTTCAGGGGCTCTAACCCGATGCTTAATCCCGCTTTTAGCCCGTTCGAGTTTAAAAGGCAACATGTTGTTTTTACTTGGGATTGTACCAGACCTGATTGTAAGTTTACCTGTTAAAATCAGACTGGGACTCTGCCCGAGAAGACCAGAGTCGAACCCATACTTGGACTTCGTAGGCTTCGCCCTAGAAGACGGTGTTGGCCCGGTCGTCAGCAGCTAGGAGACGCTGCTGTGGTATCGTCTCGAGGTAGGGAAAGTAGCGGATACCGCTTTATTTACGGAAAGTTACTAGCGTGCATGATTAGGGTTTAATAATAAAACCGGAAAGATCATAGTTTGACATGTAGGATGTGAACAACTAGCGTAGACGTGTGAAGTGTGAACATTTACGTTTTCTGTCTTGGGAATTGCGTGCTGGTAGATTCGGGCCATGTCGTGTCGTAGGGTTGTTTGCTGTGTGTATCTGCTTGGTGTGCCTTGTGTTGTTGAACGGATAATAAATAACGAACATGAAAAAGAGTAGAATTGAACTAGCGATGCATGTTGATGACCTGTGTAGTTATTTCCTGTTCATTCGATATGTTGAACTGTGGGATGGTTGGGGATTTGATACCGATTAAGTCGGTGGGGTTACCACGCTGATTGTGGTGTCGGTAAGTGATGGTAAGTACGTGACGGTTATGAGTGTGATTAGGAGTCTAATGAGATTTTACTCGGTGTTGCATGATGTGACTGTGTGGGAAAGTGTGCCATGTTTGATAATGTGAACCTTGATTGTGATATGACCGGGTGAGTGATAGACCGGGTGTATGCTAAGATGGTCCGACTGGTATACCGGGACCATCGGTGAATGTGCTGTGTGCGAAACCCTGTGTGTGTTTAAGAGACGGCGTAGCCGGATGGATAATCATATCGAGGCCAAGGATGGCGTGTTTAGATGACTCATAATCCGGGATGGGATTGATCGAGGAGTGTGCCGGTTTTATATTTACGTTGAGTAGAGCCCTTCATCTGTGTGAGGAGGAAGATATCGTGACTGACGCTGTGTGTTCCAGTGCGATATAAGCGGCTGTGTGCAAATCGGTGGAGTTCCAGTTCGGTACATACGAGAGTAGCGCCCTTCGTCTGTGTGAGGAGGAAGATATCGTGACTGACGCTGTGTGTTCCGGTGCGATATAATCAGCTGTGTGCAAATCGATGGAGTTGACTCCCGCAATTTACGACATGTGTGTGCGTTTCGTCCGGACCCTTCCCCGTTATTTGCTGTGTGCCGTCCTATGGACTCTATGTGTGTTCTGCTGTGTGCCTTTTTCTCTGGGTTGGTCTGTGTGTGCACTGTGCGTGTGGTTGGGCTTTGGGCGCTGTCCACTGTGTGTGCCGTGCGGGCAGTCTGGCTTGTGCCTTGGGTTAAGTGTGACTTGGGTCTTGTGAGAGCGTGTGGTGACTTGAGATGGTTATACCTAATTTCCGCGTTGCAGTGCGAGTTCGCACGCGTGGTCGGTTGTGAGATAATCGTAGGTGTTGTTCATAGAGAATTGTTAGGTGGTGGGTGTCAAGAGATGGTTGTGGAAGGTGGTTTTGAGTTCGGTTTGTTGTGAGTTGTTGTGCGGGTTGTGCTTGAGTGAGGGCCAATTGTTGTATGAGAGTAATGGTTTATTTGTTTCGAATAGTGGTGCGTTACGAGTATGCCCTAATTGGACGGTTACCCGTGGTGATGAACCGTGGTTTAGAACCTTAACTACTTTTCCTACTGAGCGTAAGCTCACCCCCTTACTTTGTTGTGTTTCAGGTGTTGAGCGGGATCTGTACTAGCAGGACTCTCGGAGCTTGGGAGCTAGCGAGGGTTTAGCTAGTGTCTAGCGACGTACTGTTAACTGTTGAACTATTTTACTATTGTTTTATTGAGCTACGACTTGCGACATTGTTTAAAGTTTTAAAAATTGTGAATCGAGGCTTGTTGGTTTTATTTTCGACGAAAATCATTATTGTTTTAGCTCACGTCTCGAATTCGGTCAAAACCGGACTTGGGGCGTGACATGATGGCTCATTCTCTGATGGCGGTTGTGGTTCAGTTGGCCCTGGTTCTTCTGAAGGGGGTAATTGTTCGTTGTAGGCTTCTTCTTCGGGGTGCTTATATGCTGAAGGAAGAGGCGGTCCATATGACGGTGCTTTTTCCCATTGATCACTGATATTTGTTAATGATTCAGGCGTGAAATACCCTTTCCAATTCCTCAAAATGGAGTCCGAATCAGAAAAAGGAGGCAACACCATTTTTTTCGGTTTGTAGTAGCACATGCATTTTGATAATTCAAGAAAATACACATCCACACTAGGGTTTTATATAAGTGTTGAAGAATAAGGGAAAATCAATTTTTCATTTCAACCAAATATCCATGCATCCAATTCTTGACAAAATACCTTACATATTTCCCATGTCTTGTCTTACAAAAACTACTCTCTAACAATACTAATGGGAGAGAGAATATATTCTCATTGGATCTTTCAAAAGGGTTTTGGTCCCCCACATGCATTGGTCTGCCACAGTTACAACAAAAAGTCATTCAATGTTCCGTAATGGACTTCAACCACTCACTACCTACACCTACACCTTCCCATTACCAACACATCTCCATGTCTAAGGTTGGGAGCCGCTCACCACACCATAGATGCCTCCATTTTCTCTCATACTTTTCTTGGATGAACTTGCATCCACATCTTTGCCCCATCTTTTCATGTCCCTATACCATGTAGAAATCTTTGCTCCTCCCTACAAAATTGAGATTCTCACATCATGTATGCACACTTCAAATTTGATTTCATTTTTGTTTATACTTTTCCCTTTCAAATTCAATGGACATATTATTTCAGTTAGTTGGAAAAGCATATGCATATCACTTTTTATATTCTTCAAATTCCTTAAACTTCCATGAATGAATGGTGTGTTAATTGAAGCAAATTTCAGTTCACCTAAGCCTCTTATATAACCATTTTCAGCAGGGATTTCAGATTCATTTCAAGCAAGCAAATTCAAGAAAAGTTAATTTTCATTTCAAACAAATTCAACCACAATTCAATGTTCATTTCAAGTAAATTCTCATATAACGGTGGTAGTGGGCCCGAAATCCTCATTCCGTCCACATGTCATAATTGGTCTCTAGGAAGACATTATGACCAGTGTTCTAAAAGTCCCGCCTAGGAGCCGACTAGGCGCCCGCCTAGGCGGTTTTTTTAGATTGGCCGACCCGACTTGGTATAGTCGGGCGGGCCAAGTCGGGTAAGCCGATTTTCCGAAATAAGTCGGCCGGGTCGGGCGCCTAGGCGCGGGTCGGCGCCTGGGTCAACGGGTCGGTCAACGGTTCAAAAAAAAAAAGCCCAAAATTCACGGCCCAAAGTCCAGCGTCTCTTCCTCTACCCCATTCACGTCTGTAATTGTGTATTGCGATCAGACATCAAGTTCAAATCAAAGTCAGAAACACAACACCAAATTTCTCGCCGCCGGACCTCCCTTGCCAACGTTCCTCGCCAGACCTCCTCGCCGGACCTCCCGCCGGCGAACACACAGGTATGGTTTTTTTTTCATACATAGTTACATACACTGTAAGTGATTATTTGTGATTGTATTCACTGATTCAATGTTTTTTTTTACTTCTTATGCATATATATATACCGTGTGATTGTGTGAATCATTCTATTTTTTTTTGATGTGAATCATGTGATTGTATGAGTGTAATTCTCTGATTTTGTAAACAAGGGTTGCCATGATAACTGATAAGTGTATAACTCGATTATTTTCTGATGGTTAGACGGTAAAGCACTTGTGAGAATAATCTAATTTAAATCTTGCAAGAATGCCATAGATTGTGAATTACATTAGACAAGTGAGTTGTTTCTTTTCTTTCACTGTACAAATCTTTTTCTTCTCTTTCAAGAACTTCACGGGATGATGTAATAATATCCCATTCCTTTTTAATTAGATGCACTTTTTGATGATCCAATTCCACTGCATAAATCAAGGGTAAGCTTTATGATCAATATATTAGGATGATTTGATTGCAATTTTATATTAATGGTTGATTAGTGCATAATGAAACTTGTTTATGCAATGAATGATCAGAGTCCAAAACCAAATCATGGTCATAGAATCAGTACCCAAGCATAAAGATAAACATGCTTTGACTTTTGTATCCACATTCCACACAATCATTAGTTTTCCTTATGCATCTTTTTTGTAGGCTCATGCTATATTTATATTTGAAAATGAGAATAAACTGTATATAGGAGTTCAAAAGTACCTATAGTTTATTACATAATTCTATTATTTCTAATTTTCTATATAGTAATAATGTATTAATGTAAATCCTTTTTGGTATCTTTTTCATTATTTTCTACTTTCTAGACATGGCTGAAAATATCACTTCCGGTTCCGGTGCGCCTAATGACTCTAATCCAACACCACCAGAGTCAGATATTTCAAGATTGAAAGCGAAATCAAATGACGTAGGGTGTGATTATGCAATAAAAGCAGATCCAAATAATGCTAATCGACTACAATGTTTATTGTGTAAGAAAGTATATGGTGGTGGAATCTATAGAATGAAGCAACATATTGGACATATCAAGGGGAATGTCGAGAAGTGTAGCAAGAGTACACTGGAGGATAAAGCTAAATGCAGGAAGGCCATTGAAGATGCACAACTTAAGAAACGAAAAAAATTTGCATTGGAAAAAGAAGTGAGAGAAGAGGTCAATATTGAAGAGGATGGGGAAGAATTAGAGTGTGGACCGAATGACCCAAGATGGAAGAAGCCAAAAACATATGGACCTCTTGATCGTTATGCAACTGCAATAGATGATACAAGCAAGAGAACTCTCCAAAGACAAAGTATCAATGAAGTGATCTCTAAAGAAAAAAAAATCATAAAGTGAATCAGTATATGGCTAGATGGATATATGAAAATGGAGTTCCTTTCAATGTCGTTGACAACGATAGTTTCAAGAAATTTGTAGAAGCGATTGGGCAATTTGGCCCGGGTTTCCAACCAGCAACTCCATACTTATTAAGCGGGCCATTATTAAAGGAAGAGGTGGAAAGAATCAAGAATTTAATGGTGAAGCATGAAGAAGATAGGAAAAAGAATGGATGTTCTATCATGACCGATGCTTGGACTGACCGCAAACGAAGAAGTATTATGAACTTATGTGTCAATAGTTTGGAAGGGACATCATTTCTTTCTTCAATGGAGGCATCGAATGATTCACACACCGGTCAATTCATTTTTGAATATGTGGATAAGTGCATTGAAGACATTGGCCCGCAATATGTTGTTCAAGTTGTAACGTATAATGCTTCAAACAATATGGCGGCAAAAAAACTATTGAAGGAGAAGAGACCATCGATCTTTTGGACTTCATGTGCAACACACACCATCAACCTTATGCTTCAAGAAATTGGCTCACAACCAAGATTCAAGAATGTGATTGACAAGGCAAAGAGTGTCACCATCTACATTTACGCCCACCATAAAACTTTATACTTGATGAGAAAGTTTACAAAGAAGAGGGACATTGTAAGACCAGGAGTCACCAAGTTTGCAACTTCTTTCTTAACTTTAAAGAGTTTGTGGGATAAGAGGTATGACTTAAAAGCTATGGTGGCCAGCCCCGAGTGGTTAGAAAGCATATATGGAAAGAGTGAAAAAGGGAAGAAGACGGAAGCTATTATTTTGAGTAATTCTTTTTGGAGTGGAGTAAGTACATGCTTGAAGGTGTTTGCTCCTTTGGTTAAAGTGCTTCGCATTGTTGATGGGGACAAAAAACCATCAATGGGTGTTGTGTATGGTGAGATGGTGGAAGCTAAAAAGGAGATTAGAGAGGTTTATAAAAATAATGATGCTCATTATCTCTCTATTATGGAGGTTATTGATAGGAAAGCTCGTGAAAGACTTGATAGTCCGTTGCATTTAGCGGGATATCTCTTGAACCCATCTTTCCTATATGCGGATCCAACCATACAAAATGATGTAGTGGTCATGCAAGGGTTTATTGATTGTGTGGAAAGGATGTATGATGGTGACTTTGCCTTTCACGATAAGTTGATAAATGAAGAATTGGAAAAATATTGCAACAAGGAGGGCTTCTTTGGTAAGCCTATTGCTTTAAGGGCATGCTCACAAGATCGTGAAAGTTTTAATCCGGGTAATAAACATTCTTGTTATTACTATTCATTATAACTTTATTTTTGATTCTCTTGATAATTGAAAACTAATATTAGTGTTTTTAATTTGTTTTATAGTTGGTTGGTGGAATGTTTATGCCAATCATGTACCTAATTTACAAATTTTTTCCAAAAGAGTGCTTGGTTTGACAACAAGCTCTTCCGGATGTGAAAGGAATTGGAGCACTTTTGAGGGGGTAAGTACTAAGTAGTAAGTAGTAACTAGTAAGTACAAAGTATTTACTTATGTTGTTATTTAATATTTATACGAATTCAATCAATTTATGAATTTTATTAGATATGTATATATAATATATTTATATTCAATAACTAATTTCATTTTTGTTGTGATTTTAGATTCATACCAAGAAAAGGAATAGACTTGATGTATCAAAAGTGAACAACCTAGTTTTTGTCAAACACAATATCATGATGTTGAACAAAAGAAAAGGACAAATAGAAAAGAATGTGGATGTTCTTCAAGCAAAAGAAGCTACTAATGCACAAGGTTGGGTTGTTGAGGGTGGAGATGAAGACAATATATCTGGAGATGAAGGACATGAAAAGGTAAGAGAACTTGAAGATGATTTCATTTCGGATGATGATTTGGAAGATGTGGATATTGAGTTTGAGGAGGACAATGAAGAAATACTTGTAGCATGTAGCGATGAAGAGTTGGAGGAGTAAACACTTTTGTGGATTAATGTTTGTTTATTTATTGACTTTTTGTTATCTATTTAGGATGGATATTAATGTTGGTTGTGTTTGTGATACTTGAGTTGACTCTTTAATTTTATAATTCAAGGATATTAGTATATTTACATATTATTAATATTATCATAATAGTTTACTAGTTTTCAATTTACTATTGTCATTTTTATTTATAGATGGATATTAATGCTATTTATTTATTTTTTAAATGACTTAGATATAGATATGATCATAATTATATGAATGTAATGTAACACATATTTCATTTTTTGTGTTTTTAAATATTTGTTACTATTTATACTATAATATTATTCATACTTTGTTTCTATATATAGTAATATATATATTAAAAAATTAAAAAATATATTAAAATACAAATCCGATTAATCCCCGATTAATCCCCGTCTAGTCCCCGATTAATCCCCGAAGGACCTAGCCGCCCGACTAGCGCCTAGCGACTTTTAGAACCTTGATTATGACTACCCAAAGTTATATGAAGATCGGCAATGCGATTCAACCTTTTACCGTTAATATCTTAATCCCTTTGTCATCGATATCTCGATCGAATATAAGGCATATGATCGTCATCCTTATTTTATTCGATCGTTAGTTTCTTGATCCAAAGTAGACTACAAGTGATAACTCATTATCGATTCGCATGGCCATGCATTTCCGTAGTCTCACTTATCAAGGGGCCCAAACGATATATCTCATATTTACATGAGTGACAAATCTCTTATCAGTCGCTCACATTCCTCACATAGACAATTATGTATTCAACAACAATCTTTATTGTTGCCCGGTTAAAGACAACGTTGAACTGCGTCAAGACACACAACCACCTATGTAGAAATCCATGACGACTATAAGGTCAAAGGACTTAAGTCATATTACTGTACTGAGAAATACTCATGACAGTTCCTATGTAGTTTTCTCACAGTGGGTCATCCAATACCATTTCCCTAAATGACATCTATGATTTGACTTCATATCCAATATGAATGATCAGTAAAACGTGATCATCAGTCAACATCATACTAGTCTAGTATATCAATAAGACCAGGGATCATTGGAATAATACTCTCTTTTTTCTTCTAAGAGTTTTACTATCAAGTCACGTAATTGATGATCTTAGAAAGAGTTGATTATTCACGCAATTACCATTTAACAAAATGATAATGAAAGTGCCAATGTATTAATAACTGATAATGTCATACATGAAAATATTGGCCTAGGGCATAAAAAACTAACAATCTCCCACTTGCACTAGGTCTAATCTACATTACAAGTAATTCCCATAGATCTAGCATGACCCTCATGCATAGGCTGTGGAAGAGCCTTAGTTAGAGGATCAGCCACATTATCATTTGTGGGTACTTTGCATATCTTCACGTGTCCTCTCTCAACAATTTCTCGAATGAGATGATAACGCCTCATAATGTGTTTGGACTTCTAGTGCGATCTTGGCTCCTTAGCTTGTGCTATCGCCCCATTGTTATCACAATACAAGTTTACCGGATCTGATATACTAGGAACGACGCCTAAGCCGGTTATGAATTTCTTTATCCAAACAGCTTCCTTTGCTGCGTCAGATGCAACTATGTACTCAGCTTTGGTTGTAGAATCAGCAACGGTGTCTTGCTTTGAGCTCCTCCAGCTAAATGCACCTCCATTCAAACAAAACACATAACCAGACTGTGATATAAAATCATCAATATCGGTTTGGAAGCTGGCATCGGTGTAACCATTTCAACTAGCCCATCTTCCTGACCGTCATACAGTAAAAAAGAATCCTTAGTCCTTCTCAAGTTCTTAAGGATGTTTTTAACTACCGTCCAGTGATCTTCACCTGGTATGCCTGGTATCTGCTCGTTGCACTTAATGCATACGAGACATCTGGTCTAGTACACAACATCGCATACATAATAGCAGAAGCATATGGGATCTTACTCATGCGATTTCGCTCATCCTGTGTCGCAGGACACTGAGTCTTGCTGAGACTAATGCCATGGAACATTGGAAAAAAAAAATCCTCTTTTGGAATCTTGCATACTAAACCTTGATAACACCTTATCAATGTAAGTGCTCTGACTTAAGCCTAAAAGCTTTCTGGATCTATCTCTATAGATTTTTATACCTAATATATAGGCAGTTTCGTCTAAGTCCTTCATTGAAAAACATTTCCCTAACCATGCCTTAGGATATCATTTCCAATGAGAAGTATGTCATCTACATACAACACTAAGAATACGATCGCGCTCCCACTAACCTTCTGGTACACACAAGGCTCGTCCTCGTTCTTGATGAAGCCAAACTCTTTGACCGCTTCATCAAAACGAAGATTCCAACTCCGAGAAGCCTACTTCAATCCATAAATGGATCTTTGAAGCTTGTATACCTTTCCAAGATTCTCAGGGTCGACAAAACCTTCAGGTTGTGTCATATACACATCCTCAAGTAAGTTCCCGTTAAGGAACGTTGTTTTGACATCCATCTGCCATATCTCATAGTCATAATATGCAGCTATGGCAAGGAGAATCCGAATGGATTTGATCATCGCTACTGGTGAAAAAGTTTCATCATAGTCTACACCATGTGTTTGTCTGAAGCCTTTTGCAACCAGTATAGCTTTGTAGGTATGTACATTACCATCCATGTCTGTCTTCTTCTTGAAGACCCATTTGCATCCAATGGTTTTTAAACCATATGTCGATTCAATTAAGTTCCAAACTTGATTATCATACATGGATTGTATTTCAGATTTCATGGCTTCGCGCCATTTCTCAGAGTCAGGACTGTTAATGGCCTCTTGATATGATGTGGGTTCATTCTGATCCACAACTATCACGTCTTTATTCTCCGAAACAAGAAACCCATATCTCATAGGGGCTTGATGTGTCCTATCAGACCTCCTTTGCACATGTGGTACATGTTTTGCTACTACATCCTCTTGTTGATGTACATAGTATCCATTTCAGGCACAACGCTACTTTGTGGGTCTCTAATTTCTTGAAGTTCAACAGTCCTCCCACTGTTTCCTTTGGAAATAAACTCTCTTTCCAAAAAGACGCCATTCCGAGCAACAAATAATTTGTTCTCTATAGAATTGTAGAAGTAATATCCTTTGGTTTCCTTAGGACATCCTATAAAAAGGCACTTATCTGATTTGGGTGCTAACTTATCTGAGATGAGACGCTTCACATAAGTTACGCAACCCCATATCTTTAGAAAAGACAAACTAGGAACCTTTCATGTCCACATCTCATATGGTGTCTTATCTACTGCCTTTGATGGTACTCTATTCAAGATGAATGCAGCAGTCTCAAGAGCATAACCCCAAAATGAGATTGGAAGATCAGTGTTACTCATCATAGACCGAACCATATCCAATAGGGTTCGATTCCTCCGTTCAGAGACACCATTCCATTGTGGTGTTCTTGGAGGAGTTAGTTGAGAAATGATCCCACAATCTACCAGATGATCTATGAATTCTTGGCTCAAATATTCACCACCTCGATCAGATCGCAATGCTTTAATATTTTTGCCAAGTTGATTTTGTACTTCATTCTTGAAAATCTTGAATTTTTCAAAAGATTCAGACTTATGTTTCATTAGATAGACATAGCCATATCTACTGAAATCATCTGTGAATGTAATGAAGTACTGAAATCCACCTCTAGCAGTTGTACTTAAAGAACCACATACATATGAATGTATAAGCCAAATAAGCCACTAGCTTTCTCACCAATTCCAGAAAAAGGTGTCTTTGTCATCTTGCCCATTAAACAAGATTCACATATTTCAAATGATTCGCAATCAAAAGAATTCAAAAGTCCATGGTGTTGGAGTTTTGATGTCACGCCCCGAATTCAGTAGGACCGAACCCGGAACGCGAACGGTGAAACAATAAAACAATTTTCCAACATTTTAAATAACCGCTTAAAATCACCACTTTGAGTTAATCAAAATAATATTTTAAACCAGAAAACCTTCCAAAACAAGCGGACAAAAACCAAAGCGTACGTCGCTAAACTCCCACAAACCCGGACTCCGGCTCCCAGCTCTTCAAGCTTCGAGAGCTCCCCTACTCCGTCTCGCAACCAGTACCTGTAGGAAAAGCAGTTAGGGGTGAGCGTTTGCTCACCACCACGGATACCAGACTGACCACGGCATACTAGCAGAAATGCTAGAAACACGAACAACAAACAAAACACCGGGGATGACTATCCCCAAACTCAAGTAACCCGACTGTCACACGAAAACTGTTACTTTCCCCAACCAACTCAAAACCCAGACGCGTAATGTAGACCCGACACAGCGGTTACGACCTCAACCCAAAACGAAAATAATAACCAGGCAACACCCAAGATCACAAAGGATCGCACACAACAAACAAGATCACAAAGGATCGCACTCCAGCTACTCAGTGCCGGTTGCTAATCGGCTGGACTTGAGCCTGCCCCACGTAACTTTCCCGACACGCAGTCGGGCTAGGCGGTCTACCTGTTAGCGATATATACAACAATATTTTTCCGATAGCTAATCGGAAGGGGAGCCGCCCTTCATCGCAGAAGAATGCACAACTTTTCCGATGGTTAGTCGGAAGGCTAGCCAACCCCCACGCGCGCGACCACAGGACCCCTTTTCTGTCAGGCGGGCCCCAACCTCCATGCAACCACAGTCATCACCCAAGGTTCAACAAATAGCGACAATAATATACGTCTCACTACGCCTCGGTAGGACAGTCAGCAACAATACAGGTTTAACAGCCCACAGGCACACATGGCCACCCACGACACACCAACAGTAATATACGGGTTCAACACCCCAAGGCACTCATGGCCACCCACAGACACAAACAGTAAAATATGGGTTCAACACCCCACAGGCACACATGGCCACCCCCGACACACAAACAGTAAAATATGGGTTCAACACCTCAAAGGCACATACGGCCACCCACGACACACAAACAGTAAAACACGGATTCAACACCCCAAAGGCAGACATGACCACCCTCATAAACACAACAAGTTACTTAACCTACGGGCACAACTAAAAGCCATCAGTATTTCTATTGTTCGATACGTTCACGTATCCCACGACACACCACTAAGTGTCGCCTGCATTTCTATTGTTCGATACGTTCACGTATCCTACGACACCACTAAGTGTCGCCTGTATTTCGATTGTTCGATAAATTTACTTATCCTACGACACCACTAGGTGTCACATGCATTTCTACTGTTAACTTTCCCTAGTCAAGGCCGAGATCCGGCTACTTTTCCCTACCTCGTAACGCTTTTCCAAAAGTCCACGCCCAAGCTCCAACGTGCTCGCGATCACTCGCCTAGTTTCCCCTTTATGCGGTCGTCGGCACGATCTAACAAGAACACAATTAAAACACTTTTTAAGTTCGCAGGCAAAGCTGAATTTTAAAGAGTTAGACGCCCAAAAGCAACCCCGGTAATGTCGATCACTCCCAAACTTCCCAATTACTTGACATTGTCAACAAACGGGCCCGGAAAGGCCCGATTCGCCCAGCTCGGCGAATCTGCCCGGGATTGGAAAATGCCCTTCCGGGGCTCCAAAAATTCCCGTTTTTGTTTCTACGATCTTATAATAATTAAAGGGTTCCAATGCAATCGACGGAATCAATTTCCGACTTCCGAGCGATTTAATTCGCGTTTAAAGTTGCTAAACCCAAAAATTTCAACTTTCACAATTTAATCCCATAATTCGTTCTGGGTGTGAAATATTGATTCGGGGATCGTCCAAAACCACCCGTACACGAAAAACCCGAGGCCCGGCCAAGTGTGCCCCACACGGCCACAATGGGAAAATTTCCTTTTCGCCCCAAAACGTTCCTAACGAACCCAAACCTCAACCATTCATCTTTAAACCAATCTTAAACAAAACACAACCTTAATCAAACCATTTAAACTCAAACCCTAAAATTCAAACGTACCGAAACGAGAAAAGAAAAGGTTCTCACCGTAGGGAATGATGACGGGAGCTCGATTCTTCAACCGTTGAGACGATCCGTTGGTTGGATCGTCGGGAAAGTCCACAACCCTAACACCTTCTTTTTTTCCTTTTCCTTCTCTCCTTTTTCTCTCTTCTTTCTCTCTCTTATTTTTTTTTTGATAAGTGGCTAAACACTCTCTTCATCCTTTCCTTTTGTTTTGTTCAAAATTACCAACTACCATCACTTCTTCCTTTTGTTTTGTTCAAAAACAACAACTACCACCACTTGTGTGACAAGTGGGTCCCACCTTAAAAAAAATATCTTTATAGATATTTTTCTGTCAGATTCACGAAATTCGACCGTCTTGGGCCTCGAACGGGCCCATTTTCCAAGAAATTACGAAATTTCACGTGCTACAAGGAAACGGCCCAACTAAGACCGCTGTAACGACGGCTAAGCTTTTTGGATCCAAAACGGGCCTCGAACGGACCAAAACGTCGCTCGGTTGACTTTTCCGGCGAAAAGTCAACCTTTCCCAAATTGGTCAAAAAGTTGCCCTGAGTCCCCCAAAACTCAATTTGGTCGATATCGGGGTCAACTTAAGTCCGATATGACCCGCGGGGTCAAATTTGGGTTCATTTAGGTGTCTATCCAAAACTTTTAAATTTTTCCGTTTTTCCGTCGATTTGACCGGCGTTGACCCGGAGCGGTTCTTACAATCTACCCCCATTAAAGGAATTTAGTCCGCGAAATTTAAAACAAAGGTACCTCAGGAGTCGAACAGATCGGGGTACTTCGCGCGAACCTCGTCTTCGCGCTCCCAAGTCGACTCACCTCGTGGTGTCGCCACTGCACCCGTACTAGGCGGATAACCTTGCCACGCAGGACCTTCTCTTGGGTGTCCATGATTCGAACCGGGTTCTCCTCATAAGAGACATCGTCGGCCACCTCGTTATCGGCCCACTCAATGACGTGCGAGGGGTCCGCATATACTTCCGCAACAGGGAAACGTGGATATTCCCAAGCTGCGATGGCAGTGCAAGTCGGTATGCAACTGCTCCCACTCTGCTCAAGACCTCGAAAGGCCCGATACACCGCGGGCTAACTTTCCTCCACCACGGTTGAAACGCACCAGTCCACCTTTCGGACTCATCTCCAGGGATACATGGTCACCGACTGCTGACTCGAGAGGTCGGCGCCGTCTGTTTGCATAGCTCCTACCGACTCTACGCGGTCTTCAACCGCTCACGCTTCGACACGACCGACTCAGCCGTCTCTCGGACCAGTTCTTTGAACACCGTCTTGTGAAACTTTAAAAGATGTTATCAAACAATTTAGCAAAACAACATGCCAAAAGCGAAACTTTCAAGCAAAACCAAAACTTTGAACACCGTCTTGTGAATCCCGAAGGTAGCACGGATCTGATACCACTGTTGGGTCTCGAGGTAGGGTTGAAGATGAACCAACTCGCAGCGGAAAATCAAGGAAAACCAAGAGACGATTAAAACCATGAAACAACTAACAAAGAATGGATTCACAAGAGAAAAATTCAGCACTATTTCTTACCAAAACAAGAACACCGGTTAACGAATGATTGGCTTGAGTCTCCAAGACGCCTACGTATCCACATGGGAATCAAAGCCACGTATTTCTTCTCTTTGAGGACTCAAGAACACAAAAATGGAGGTGGGAACTTGCCAAACCCGAAATTGCAAGGGAAGGGGGAGAGAAGTGTTTCCTATTCTTGTCTTGTGTTTGTTATGTTGAAAAAAGATGACTTAAACATAACAAAACCCATACTTGTCTAACTAAAGGCATGAGACAAGCATGGTGACAAGTAAGGTGTAAATAGGACAAAGTATGGCTAGACAAGATTGGGTTAGGTGGTGAATCACCAACACCTTAATCCTTGTCTTGCTTACTTAGTACTAATTAATCAATACTTGATTAATTATTTCCATGGGCCTTGGTTGCATGGGCCTTTCATGGGCCTCTTGGAACATGGCCCGTGGCCATTTCCAACGAGGTCCCGTGATCCGCTCATCGCCTCCAAGCCTTCCATACCGGAAATGTCCAACATTATCCGACGCGATCAATCCCAAGACTCCAAGCCTTGTCTCGATCCGTAAAGTCCTATTCACTTACGGGAACATGACCCAAAACCCAGTTTTGGTCATGTCCCGAGATAACTCCCTTTTGGCCATTCTCCATAAATGTGTCAATGAGTTTCATCCTCCGGTGTGACCCTTAGGTTTATGCATGTCAATAGATCAACGTAAAATCCCATTTTACTTGATCCTATTTAAGTGGAAACTAACGAGACTTTAGTATTTCCTGACACTGCATAACGAATCGACCCTGTCGATTCTAACCTCTCCGTCATCCCTGTCATTATCCTTTTATCTCCGATATCATGATTGAGATAAGGCATAGAGCCGTCATCCTTATTATTCTCTCAATCACCGTTCCTTGATATGTGAGATGACTGAAGATATGATACCCAGTATCATGTGCATGGCCATGCTATTCTTTCAGTCACTCTCGATCAAGCGGCCGAGAACCGATATCTTTCCCATACCTCAGTATGAGGGATAAATCCCTTAGCCGCCTTTCGTGTCACTCATGTAGCCCGTCCCCAAGCCAATCCTGACCGTTATGGAAGCCCTGTTACGGACAACGTTAGGCTGAGGTCAAACTCAGTTGTTGACTACATAGCGATCACAAAGACTCCTTGGTCTAAGGATACATGACAAGCTACGACACTGAATATGTTCATGACTTAATCTATGGCACATATTCAGGGCGGGTCGTCCAATATCATGTCCCACATGATATCTATGATCAGACTCCGGAATCCCATTCCAATGACTAACAGAATGTAAGCCATAAAGAGCCATCTTTCATACTAGTCGCTTCTAGTGAAGCTTTGTTGACTAGTGACCCATTTATTGTGATCTATCTCGATCTATGGTTCTATTCGCATGGTGGGCATAGATCAGAGCACACGTCGATATATTACTCCAACACATAAGTAATATAAAGCCGCTTTAATTTTATTGCTAACGATGATATATACATTTGGACATTTAGGATTGAACTACGGGCACTAAGACTAACAGAGCCACCAAGAAGCACATGGAAACGCTGCCGGTAACCTCTTCTAGCTCCAACCCGAATGTGCCCAGCTCTCCCATCATGTCCCACTCCCGGACTAAGATGCTAGCAGGACACGACATCGACTTCCTACTCAAGGCGTCGGCAATCACATTCGCCTTACCCGGATGGTAGAGAAGCTCAAAGTCGTACTCCTCAAGTAGTTCCATCCATCGCCGCTGGTGCATGTTCAGGTCTCGTTGGGAAAAGATGTACTTGAGGCTCTTGTGACCCGAGAACACCTGAAATCTCTCGCCATATAGATAATACCGCCAGCCTTTCAGCGCGAACACTACTGCTGCTAATTCCAGGTCATGGTTAGGATAGTTGCGCTCGTGCGTCTTCAACTGCCTGGAGCCATAAGCAACAACTCTACCCAACTGCATCAGTACACAGCCCAGTCCTTCCCCGGACGCGTCACAATAGACCTCATACCCGACCCCGCGCTCTGGCACTATCAACACTGGAGCGGTAGTCAGACGAGCCTTCAGCTCCGTGAACGCACGTTCACAATCCTCTGTCCACACAAACCCGACTCCCTTGCGTGTCAAAAGTCATAGGCGCGGCTAAACACGCAAAGTCCTGGATGAATCGCCGATAATACCCAGCCAACCCCAAAAAGTTGCGGATCTTGAAGACGCTCGTGGGCCGCGCCCACTTCGAAACAGCGTCGATCTTCTCCGGATCGACCAATATACCGTCACGGGACACAATGTGACCGAGGGATTTCGCCTCAGCGAGCCAAAACTCGCACTTCTCCAGATTGGCGTATAGCTGATGTCTGCGCAACAGGGTCAGAACAACCCTCAGATGCTCCTCCTGCGCCGCCTCGTTCTGCGAGTAGATCAAGATGTCGTCTACAAACACCACCTCAAATTGATCTAAGAACGGCCGGAATATACTGTTCATCAGATCCATGAATGCTGCAGGTGCGTTCGTCAGTCCAAATGACATCACCAAGAACTCGTAATGCCCATACCGTGTCCGGAATGCAGTCTTTGCGACGTCCCCCTCTCGGACTCTTAACTGGTAATATCCGGATTGAAGATCGATCTTCGAGAAGCATGTTGACCCTCTCAAATTAGTCGAACAAGTCGTCAATCCTCGACATCGGGTATCGGTTCTTCACCGTAACCCGGTTCAGCTTCCGGTAGTCTATACACATCCGAAGCTCTCCACTCTTCTTCTTCACGAAGAGTGCTGGTGCTCCCCACGACGATGTGCTCGGGCGGATAAACCCCTTCTCCCGAAGCTCCTCGAGCTGACGCTTCAGCTCGGTCAACTCTGCCGGCGCGAACCTGTAAGGCACCATTGATATCGCCGCCGTTCCTGGCATCAGGTCAATCCCGAACTCCACCTCACGAACTGGTGGTAACCCGCTCAACTCCTCAGGAAAGACCTCGGGGAACTCGCACACCACTCGCGGTAACCCTTGGCTCTGCACGACCGATACTTCCTCCACTGCGGACAAAGCCGACAGGAGAACCCCGCTCTTACTGCCCAGAATACACGAAACCTTCGTGTTGCCTGCTGACACCGTCGCTCGTCGCCTGTAACAGTCGATATTGGCTCGGTACTTCGCCAGCCAATCCATTCCAAGGATCACGTCAAAGTTTGTCATTTCGTAAGTATCCTTCCCACGGATACACGCACAAGCTCAGTCGCTGCCGAACCTCACGGACCCTCGTAGTCTCTCTAAGACCTCGCTCCACTACCGCCGTCGTGCCCACCAACTCCGAACATACCCAGATCATCGGGGTGAGGAGTCGATCCAACATCAGGGCTCTTGAGCCCTCTCTCGAACCTCCTGTATCAGTTTGCTTCTCTAACTTCGCAGGCACGACAGACCCTAGTCAACACCACACCACCACCAACCACCGTGTCCAGACGCAGGGGTGGACTCAACGGCTCTAAACTCAGCCCCAACATCTCAGCACAACTTGACGAAGCCAACGAGTGTGACGCCTCGGTATCCAATAAAAATGACGCCCAAATCAGAGACCTAACAACCACTCCATTAGTCACACCGATAAGGTATAGCACAACCCTCACACGATCCTCTATGCATTTACTTATAACTTTCCGCAACCAAACCAGTATTCGCTACTCGTCCCCTACGGGAAAAGTAGTAAAGGGGATGAGCGTTCTGCTCACCTCCACGGACACCCGTTCGATTATGGTGTACTAGTAAAGCACTAACGACTTACAAATCTAACCAGGGAAAACCACTACCTCAAAACCTGATACCAAAACGTCACGCTATAAATACCTCAAATACTCGTTCGCGTAAGGGAAACCTCGAATGGGGATCATATTCTCAACTCCGCAAGCCACTATTGCTCCAACCTCAATACCCTAATTACACGACTACGTAGGGAAACCTCAAACGGGGATCATGTTCTCAATTCAGCAAAACACTACTGCTCACAACCTCGATGCCCCAATTACCCGATCACGTAGGGAAACCTCAAACGTGGATCTTGTTCTCAACTCAGCAAACCACTATTGCTCTCAACCTCGATACCCCAATTACCCGATCACGTAGGAAACCTCAAATAACCCACTCACGTGAAGGAAACCTCAAACCACCCGTTCACGCGAGGGAAACCTCGAATAACCCGTTCACATAGGGGAAACCTAGTTCGTGTGGCGTCGCAGCGCATCAACCCTAACCCCTCTCCGTGGTGAGACTCTCACACCGAGGCGCTGTATCACTACCGTAGGTTACTGATGAGTCTCGAACCCAAGACCTCACCCTTCAACACCGAACTTACGACCTCTACAACCAACACAATCATGAGCACAGCCACGCAAAACCAACACTCAAACGACACAATCAAGACGGTGGAACAAGGAAGGAATCACGAATCCGTGACAGACCCCGTCACGGTTGGGGTCACGGAGCCGTGACGAAGGCCCAAAACTCGCCAAAATGCTCTGGTCCGTCACGGATCCGTGACACTCGCGCAAGCCTGTTTTCCAAATTCGTTTCAAACTCGATCTTTACCCCTTTTTAACCCTAAAAATAGTCTTAAGCGCCACACACGCTCGATCACCAAATTATCAAACACACGCACAACAACTCACAGAAAAATTTCAAGTCACTCAACCCCAATCACAAGCCCACAAGGCCAACCAATTTCAAAACGCACGCTCACAGGGCCAACAAATTTTTGAAAATTTTCTCCTTTTCATCATAAAATCTCATTTTTGACATCACGTAGTTACAACCCTGTCCAGGCGTCCCCGAACTGCATTGTACCCACTTGATGTCAGCACCGTCGCATTCGACCACATGGGTGCCCCTGAGTCGAGTCGCGACCGCTTAAAAACGTTTCACGCAGCAGCACACAATCATTATGCCAGTAATAACAATATTGCACATACACACGACAACAAACATGACTCATGTCACTACGGGTCTACACACGGTTTCCGACTTGCGCAACCAACGCACGACGGGACTTTTAATGACTCAACTCTCCCCACCTAATTGACGTACAGTTTGAGGTGTGAAACCTCGAGCTCTAATACCAAACTGTCACGCCCCGAATTCAGTAGGACCGAACCCGGAACGCGAACAGTGAAACAATAAAACAATTTTCCAACATTTTAAATAACCGCTTAAAATCACCACTTTGAGTTAATCAAAATAATATTTTACAACAGAAAAGCGTCCAAAACAAGCGGACAAAAACCAAAGCGTACGTCGCTAAACTCCCAAAAACTCGGACTCCCGCTCCCAGCTCTTCAAGCTTCGAGAGCTCCCCTAGTCCGTCTCGCGACCAGTACCTGTAGGAAAAGCAGCTAGGGGTGAGCGTTCGCTCACCACCACGGATACCAGACTGACCACGACATACTAGCAGAAATGCCGGAAACACCAATAACAAACAAAACACCGGGGACGACTATCCCCAAACTCAAGTAACCCGACTGTCACACGAAAATTGTTAATTTTCCCAACCAACTCAAAACCCGGACGCGTAATTTAGACCCGACACAGCGGTTATGACCTCAACCCAAAACGCAAATAATAACCACGCAACACCCAAGATCACAAAGGATCGCACACAACAAACAAGATCACAAAGGATCGCACTCCAGCTACTCAGTGTCGGTTGCAAACCGGCTGGGCTTGAGCCTGCCCCACGCAACTTTCCCGACACTCAGTCGGGCCAGGCGGTCGACCTGTTAGCGAAATATACATCAATACTTTTCCGATAGCTAGTCGGAAGGGGAGCCGCCCTTCATTGCAGAAGAATGCACAACTTTACCGATGGTTAGTCGGAAGGCTAGCCAACCCCCACGCGCGAGACCACAGGACCCCTTTTCTGTCAGGCGGGCCCCAACCTCCATGCAACCACAGTCATCACCCAAGGTTTAACAAATAGCGACAATAATATACGACTCACTACCCCTCGGTTGGACAGTCAGCAACAATACAGGTTTAACACCCCACAGGCACACATGGCCACCCACGACACACCAACAGTAATATACGGGTTCAACACCCCAAGGCACTCATGGCCACCCACAGACACAAACAGTAAAATATGGGTTCAACACCCCACAGGCACACATGGCCACCCCCGACACACAAACAGTAAAATACGGGTTCAACACCCCAAAGGCACACACGGCCACCCACGACACACAAACAGTAAAACACGGGTTCAACACCCCAAAGGCACACATGACCACCCTCATAAACACAACAAGTTACTTAACCTACGGGCACAACCAAAAGCCATCAGTATTTCTATTGTTCGATACGTTCACGATCCCACGACACACCACTAAGTGTCGCCTGCATTTCTATTGTTCGATACGTTCACGTATCCTACGACACCACTAAGTGTCGCCTGTATTTCTATTGTTCAATAAATTTACTTATCCTACGACACCACTAGGTGTCACATGCATTTCTACTGTTAACTTTCCCTAGTCAAGGCCGAGATCCGGCTACTTTTCCCTACCTCGTAACGCTTTTCCAAAATTCCATGCCAAAGCTCCGACGTGCTCGCGATCACTCGCCTAGCTTCACCTTTCCGCGGTCGTCGGCACGATCTAACAAGAACACAATTAAAACACTTTTTAAGTTCGCAGGCAAAGCTTAATTTTAAAGAGTTAGACGCCCAAAAGGAACCCCGGTAATCTCGATCACTCCCAAACTTCCCAATTACTCGACATTGTCAACAAACGGGCCCGGAAAGGCCCGATTCGCCCGGGATTGGAAAACGCCCTTCCGGGGCTCCGAAAATTCCCGTTTTCGTTTCTACGATCTTAGAATAATTTAAGGGTTCCAATGCAATCGCCGGAATCAATTTCCGACTTCCGAGCGATTTAATTCGCGTTTAAAGTTTCTGAACCTGAAATTTCCAACTTTTACAATTTAATCCCATAATTGGTTCCGGGTGTGAAATATCGATTCGGGGATCGTCCAAAACCACCCGTACACGAAAAACCCGTGGCCCGGCCAAGTGGGCCCCACACGGCCACAATGGGAAAATTTTCTTTTCGCCCCAAAACGTTCCTAACGAACCCCAAACCTCAACCATTCATCTTTAAACAAATCTTAAACAAAACCCAACCTTAATCAAACCGTTTAAACTCAAACCCCAAAATTCAAACGTACCAAAACGAGAAAAGAAAAGGTTCTCACATAGGGAATGACGATGGGAGCTCGATTCTTCAACCGTTGAGACGATTCGTTGGTTGGATCGTCAGGAAAATCTACAACCCTAACACCTTTTTTTTTCTTTTCCTTCTCTCCTTTTTCTCTCTTATTTCTCTCTCTTATTTTCTCTTTTTTTTGATAAGTGGCCGAACACTCTCTTCATCCTTTCCTTTTGTTTTGTTCAAAATTACCAACTACCATCACTTCTTCCTTTGTTTTGTTCAAAAACATCAACTACCACCACTTCTGTGACAAGTGTGTCCCACGTTTTTAAAAAATATCTTTATAGATATTTTTCTGTCAGATTCGCGAAATTCGGCCATCTCGGGCCCCGAACGGGTCCATTTTCCAAGAAATTACGAAATTTCACGTGCTATAAGGAAACGGACCAACTAAGACCACTGTAACGACGGCTAAGATTTTTGGATCCAAAACGGGCCTCGAACGGACCAAAACGTAGCTCGGTTGACTTTTTCGGCAAAAAGTCAACCTTTCCCAAATTGGTCAAAAAGTTTCCCTGAGCCCCCCAGAACTCACTTTGGTCGATATCGGGGTCAACTTAAGTTCGATATGACCCGCGGGGTCAAATTTGGGTTCATTTAGGTGTCTGTCCAAAAATTTAAAAATTTTCCGTTTTTCCGTCGATTTGACCGGCATTGACCGGGAGCGGTTCTTACATTTGATATGCGTTTCTCATTTATATGAACCAATTGACAGTGCTAGAGGAATGTAGGGTTTGTCTCATTAAATTTAAACCTTTTTGTATTAATGTTATAGAGTGATTTCTCATTAGAGTCTTCTATATTCAAAACATAAAGACCTCTAACTCGAGAAGCAGTTGCATAATAAACATTATCACGATAAAGAATAAATTTATTATTCTTAATAACAAACTCAAAACCTTCCATGTCCAAACATGAAACCGAAATAATATTCCTACGAAAAGTAGGTACATGATAACAATTATGCAATAGCAAAATAAGCCAGTGGGCAAGACCAGCTCGTGTGTCCCCACAGCTAAGGCAATAACTCCATGGTCATCCCCAACTCGTAGGTCCACCTCGCCTTCCTTCAATGTCCTTCTACTTCTTAGACCCTGCACATTAGTACAAATGTGAGATTCGGATCCAGTATCCAATATCCAGGAACCAAAAGTAGATGCATTGATTTCTATAACATGAATACCTGAAGAGCTTGGTACACTACCCTGGTTCTTCTTCAGATCATCCTTGTACTTCTTGCAGTTCCTCTTCCAATGACCAGCCTCATTGCAATAATGACAAATTGAATCTTTTGGGGAAAGAAATCCATGTCTCGGTCCATATGTAGGCCTTTGTCCATA
Organism: Erodium maritimum; assembly: GCA_963921825.1. NCBI lineage: Eukaryota > Viridiplantae > Streptophyta > Magnoliopsida > Geraniales > Geraniaceae > Erodium > Erodium maritimum. The sequence continues at coordinate 20,778,392 of OY997592.1, read as the reverse complement.
CACGGGCCTATGTCCATACGCGGGCCTTTGTGCATACGCGAGCCTTTGTGTATACATAGGTCTTGGCATTGACATGAGTTTCTGAAAACCCGGTGGTCATACCATAGGAGCCTTTCCTTTGCCTCCCCCTTTCCTTTTGAACTCAGTTGTCTTCTTAACCATCAAAACATCCTTAGTATTACTTTGGATGCTCTTCTCAGCAGTTTGAAGCATCCCATGCAACTCTGAGACAGTCTTCACCATATTGTGCATGTAGAAGTTAAGAATGAAACCATGAAACTCATCAGGAAGTGATTGGAGGAGGATATCTGTAGCCAACTCAGGTTCTATCTTGAAACCGAGTCTTTCTAGATGCTCAAGATAACCTTTCATCTTGAGCACATGAGGGCTAACAGTCTTGCCATAAGGCATCCTACATGACATGAGGGACTTGACAGTCTGAAACCTCTCAATCCTGGCTTTCTCTTGGAACATTTCCTTAAGTTGAGCCATCATGTCATATGCAGGCTCCTCCATCAATTGATTTTGGAGATCAGCCTCCATGGAACTAAGCATTACACAAGCGACATCTACCGATTCGTTGAAATGCTTGGTCCAAGCATCCTTTTGTGCCTTACTAGCATTTAGGGCTGGTTCCTCAAGAACAGGCTCATCAAGAATATACTCTTTTCTCTCCTGCCTGAGAACAATTCTCAGGTTTCTTGACCAATCCAGAAAATTTGTCCTATTCAGCCTATTTTCCTTATCAAGGATCGATCGTACTGATAATTTTTTTGTGAATTGTTTGAAGACATGATCTACAACAAAATTAAATACGCAAAGTAATTAATACAAATATAAAATTTTAAAACAACCAACTCTTAAAAATATATTATAAGCCAAGATCCATATTTTATTTCACTTAAAGTAAGCTTTGGTTTATCACCTTAAGCGGAATTATTTAGGTAGGAAACTTTTTACCAATTGCATCTCATGCAACTCTTGGATAGAATAAACACATCATATGTGTTGGCACATTCTATCAGATGCCCTAGGTCCAAAACCGTTTTGATAGCCTAGTTAAGTTTAACCATATAAAACGTATGGATATCACCATTATCCATCTTATCTAATTTAGACAACAATGTGTACAATGCTTTGGCATAACCTACACATGGTAATCTAAGGTTCAATAAGTGTTTCATTTATGGAAGGCATCTCATCGACTTAATTTTTGCTTTAGAGTTGATTTCAAAAAATGTATCTCATACAAACGGCCTAAGTAGATTACTATCATACAAATGGCCTAAACATGTTACTATCATACAAACAGCCTAAGCATGCTACTATCATACAAGATACGCAAGTCATACAAATGCATAAAATAAACGTGTCATAGACTTATAGCATAGCTCATTACTAAGTTGATCTTCATAGGCCCATATGAAGATCAAAAGTCAATCCTAGGGTAAGCACAAAAGAAAAGCCTTCAAAGGATTCACCATCTTGGGCCTTCATATTCGATCTTCATCTTGGGCCTCCAAGTTCGATTTTCCTCCAAACTCTTCGTTCTTGAATTGACCACCTTTAGCTCTTTTACAAAATAAACTTTTCTATTCCACCTTTTACAATAAAAATAAACGACACGTAGGTCGTACTTAAAAAAAATTTACATCCAAATAAACGACGCGCATGCCATATTTAGAAAATTAAAACCCATAAATGAATATCAATCACATTGGTCTAAAAAGGGTTATGCTATGCACCATGCATATTAAAAACGCATACAACCAAAAATCACATATTCGTTTAACAATTAAACTCAATTCTTGAAGTCGTTCGTAACGAATTCCACCAAATCATATACCGTTTTTCTGGTTTTAACCTATATGCATCTTACATATTTATTCGGAAATTATTGAAAATGATTTCTAAAATCAATTTAATATAATTTCCGAAAACCTCTTAATTTATAACAGATTCAACCATACATATTAAGCATAATCGATTAACTAAATTATAAGAGGCTCTGATACCACTGTTTGGTTTTAACATACATAAAGCAGCGGAAAATTAAAATTTTAATCTAAAACCCAAAAGCCGGATCCATGTAATTCGATTAACTGAAAAGAAAAACGAATAGAAACGGTTACCTCTTGTAGTTTCGATAGCTGGTTCGAGACGGGGATCGTTGATTAGAATCGCTTCCGTACTCTCTGCGATCGAGACGCCTCCAACATGATTCGTCCTCTGCTAGTATCCACACGAACAAGCCTCGATATAGTGTGCTAGCACTTACGAATCTCAAAACAATTTTGAGAACCAAAATGTAAACTATATATTTGTTTTGGTAGAAAAATATCAGAGAGCTTCCTTTTGCAACCCCTGAAGAACACTTTCTCTCACATATCTATACTGCCATGTACAAGCTTTTGAATTAGAAAAAATAAAATCAAATTCAAAAACAATCACTTTGTATATTCAAAATGCTTTGACCGTGGGTAAAGCCAAAGATAATAACTATCTGTACATGTGCTTTGTTTCAAATAAATTTAAAATGAAAAACAAAAGAGATTAGTGATCTTCCATTCAATTTGTTTTGAACGTGGCTTAAAGCCATTCAAATCATTTTATTTTAAAAAAATTAATTTAATTCATTTAAAATAATATCATAAAACTCATTTGATTTAATTCTATCAAAACCAAATTATTATTTTAAATATAACTATTATATTTAAATAATAATCTAAATAAAATATATTTATCGTATAAATATACTTTCACATTTTACTTGGGCTTTTAAAAGTCCAATTTATTTTTGGGCTTGCTCTTTATGCGACCCTACAGGTTCATACAACGGTGGTAGTGGACCCGAAATCTTCATTCCGTCCACATGTCATAATTGGTCTCTAGCAAGACATTATGACTACTCAAAGTTATATGAAGATCGGCAATGTGATTCAACCTTTTACCGTTAATATCTTAATACCTTTATCATCGATATCTCGATCGAATATAAGGCATATGATCGTCATCCTTATTTTATTCGATCGTTAGTTTCTTGATCCAAAGTAGACTATAAGTGATAACTCATTATCGATTCGCATGGCCATGCATTTCCATAGTCTCACTTATCAAGGGGCCCAAACGATATATCTCATATTTACATGAGTGACAAATCCCTTATCAGTCGCTCACATTCCTCACATAGACAATTATGTATTCAACAACAATCTTTATTGTTGCCCGGTTAAAGACAACGTTGAACTGCGTCAAGACACACAACCACCTATGTAGAAATCCATGACGACTTTAAGGTCAAAGGACTTAAGTCATATTACGGTACTGAGAAATACTCATGGCAGTTCCTATGTAGTATTCTCACAGTGGGTCATCCAATACCATTTCCCTAAATGACATCTATGATTTGACTTCATATCCAATATGAATGATCAGTAAAACGTGATCTTCAGTCAACATCATACTAGTCTAGTATATCAATAAGACCAGGGATCGTTGGAATAATACTCTCTTTTTTCTTCTAAGAGTTTTACTATCAAGTCACGTAATTGATGATCTTAGAAAGAGTTGATTATTCACGCAATTACCATTTAACAAAATGATAATGAAAGGGCCAATGTATTAATAACTGATAATGTCATACATGAAAATATTGGCCTAGGGCATAAAAAACTAACAATCTCCCACTTGCACTAGGTCCAATCTACATTACAAGTAATTCCCATAGATCTAGCATGACCCTCATGCATAGGCTGTGGAAGAGCCTTAGTTAGAGGATCAGCCACATTATCATTTGTGGGTACTTTGCATATCTTCACGTGTCCTCTCTCAACAATTTCTCGAATGAGATGATAACGCCTCAGAATGTGTTTGGACTTCTAGTGCGATCTTGGCTCCTTAGCTTGTGCTATCGCCCCATTGTTATCACAATACAAGTTTACCGGATCTGATATACTAGGAACGACGCCTAAGCCGGTTATGAATTTCTTTATCCAAACAGCTTCCTTTGCTGCGTCAGATGCAACTATGTACTCAGCTTTGGTTGTAGAATCAACAACGGTGTCTTGCTTTGAGCTCTTCAGCTAAATGCACCTCCATTCAAACAAAACACATAACCAGACTGTGATCTAAAATCATCAATGTCGGTTTGGAAGCTGGCATCGGTGTAACCATTTACAACTAGCCCATCTACCTGACCGTCATACAGTAAAAAAGAATCCTTAGTCCTTCTCAAGTACTTAAGGATGTTTTTAACTTTCGTCCAGTGATCTTCACCTGGATCTGCATGGTATCTGCTCGTTGCACTTAATGCATACGAGACATCTGGTCTAGTACACAACATCGCATACATGATAAATCCAATAGCAGAAGCATATGGGATCTTACTCATGCGATTTCGCTCATCTTGTGTCGCAGGACACTGAGTCTTACTGAGACTTATGCCATGAACATTGGAAAAAAAAATCCTCTTTTGGAATCTTGCATACTAAACCTTGATAACACCTTATCAATGTAAGTGCTCTGACTTAAGCCTAAAAGCTTTCTGGATCTATCTCTATAGATTTTTATACCTAATATATAGACATTTTCACCCAAGTCCTTCATTGAAAAACATTTCCCTAACCATGCCTTAACATCTTGCAATATAGGGATATCATTTCCAATGAGAAGTATGTCATCTACATACAACACTAAGAATACGATCGCGCTCCCACTAACCTTCTGGTACACATAAGGCTCTTCCTCGTTCTTGATGAAGCCAAACTCTTTGACCGCTTCATCAAAACGAAGATTCCAACTCCGAGAAGCCTGCTTCAATCCATAAAGGGATCTTTGAAGCTTGCATACCTTTCCAGGATTCTCAGGGTCATCAAAACCTTCAGGTTGTGTCATATACACATCCTCAAGTAAGTTCCCGGTAAGGAACGCTGTTTTGACATCCATGTAATAACCACTCCCGGTCAACGCCAGTCAAACCTACGAAAAACAGGAAATTTTTTAAAAAATTAGCAAACACTGAATTGAACCGGAATTGGAACCTGAGGGTCATACCGGACTTAAGTTGACCCCGTTGTCGACCAAAGTGAGTTCCGAGGGACTCAGGGCAACTTTCTGATCAGTTTGGAAAATGTTGACTTTTCGCTGGAAAAGTCAACCGAGCGACGTTTTGGTCCATTCGAGGACCGTTTTGGATCCAAAAACCTTAGCCGTCGTCGCAGCGGCCTTAGTTGAGCCGTCGTTTCCTTGTATCCCGTCAAGTTTCGTAATTTCTTGGAAAAAGTGCCCGTTCAGGGCCCGAAACGTCCGATTTTCGCGAATCTGATTAGAAAATATCTTCTAGATATTGTTTCAAAAAGGTGTGGGACCCACCTTGCCACTTGTCAACCAAGTGGTGGTGTTAGGTTTTGGGGGGAAAATGAGAGGTGGGAGGCATAAGGGGGTTCGGCCAACTAGCCAAAAAGGGAGAAAAAATTAGAAAAAAAGAGAAGTTGGTTTAGAGAGAGAAGGAGAAGGAGAAGAAGAGAGAAGGGAGAGAAAGCTAGGGTTTGGAGAACTATTCACGTCATCTCCACCATTGGATCGTCTCAAGGCTAGGAGGAAGTGCACTCCCCTCGTTCTCCTCTACGGTATACCCCAAACCGATTCTCGTTTTGATTAATTTTGGAAGTTAGGGTTTGTGTAAAACTATTAGTTTAGGGTGTTTTGAGGTTGGGGAAATTGTTGGAGACGTTTTGGAGGTGTTTGGAGGGGAAGGAGAACGGTTTCCGGCGACTGGGAGCTCGGGAGGAGCTCCGACCACCATAGGGGGTGGTCGGCCACCATGTGAGGTGGCTGGCCGGAGCTAGGGCCGGCCACCACCATGGTGGGCCGGGCCCATTTAAGCCCTAAGGCCCACGGACAAGTTGGGTCGGGTGGGGCCCACGTGCTCGGGTGCTCGGGTTTAGTGTTCGGGAGGTTTAAAACGTTCCCCGGACCATTTATCCATAACCGAATCGAAAATTGGAATTAAATTGGAAAAGTTATAATTAACGGGTTTTAGAAACTTGAAACGTTAATTAATTGACTCGGAAGTCGAAATTCAATTCTGTCAAGTACATTGGGACCCTTGAATTATTCTAAGACTGTAGAAACGAAAACGGGAATTTTTGGAGCCCCGGAAGGGCATTTACGAAAACCGAGCAGATTCGCCATGTCGGGCGAATCGGGCCTTTACGGGTCCTTTATCGACAATGTCGAGTAATTGGGAAGTTTGGGAGTGATCGACATTGTTGGGGTTACGTTTGGGCGTTAAGTTTATTAAATTCCAGTTTATTTCCTGCGAGTTTAAAGTGCATTAAATTTGGGTTCTTTTAGATCGTGCCGCGGACCGAGACAAGGGAAAGCTGGGTGAGTGACTGGGATCACATCGGAGCTCGTTTGTCGGCTTTTGGAGAACACGCACGAGGTAGGGAAAAGTAGCCGGATCTCGGCCCTGACTAGGGAAAGTTAACAGTAGAATTGCATGTGACACTTGGGGTGTTGTGGGTTGAGTAGGTGATCGAAGTTTGGAAATGCATGTGACACTTAGTAGTGTCGTAGGAGCAGCGAACTTAGCGATATTAGAATTACTGGAGGCATATGACCATGCCCGGAGGTCGATTGTGAACTTATCGATATTAGGAGTACTAGAGGCATATGACCATGCCCAGAGATTGTTTGTGAAACGGTTGATATTAGGACTGTTGGAGGCATTGGTTATGCCGGAGGTTGTTGTGTATTACTGTTGAGTTTTGGGTGGCCATGAGAGCCCGTGTTATTATTGTTGAGTTTTGGGTGGCCATGAGAGCCCGTGTATTATTGTTGGTGTCTTAGGTGGCCATGAGAGCCCGTGTTTTATTATTTGTGTCTTGGGTGACCATGAGTGCCCGTGGGGTTGTTGAACCCGTGTCTTTACTGTTGGTATGTCTTGGGAGGCCATGAGTGCCCGTGGGGTTGTTGAACCCGTGTCTTTACTGTTGGTGTGTCTTGGGAGGCCATGAGTACCCGTGGGGTTGTTGAACCCGTGTCTTTACTGTTGGTGTGTCTTGGGAGGCAGTGAGTGCCTGTGGGGTTGTTGAACCCGTGTCTTTACTTTTGGTGTTTTGGGAGGCCATGAGTGCTTGTGGAGTGTTGAACCTGTGTTGTTGCTGTTTTTGGAACTTGCTTGTGATTGTGATTGTGGTTACCTGGTGGCGGAGGTTGTGTGGTGTGGCTAGCCTCCCGACTGGGATCGGGAGAAGCGGAGAGGTTGTGGGCTAGCCCCCCGACTGGGATCGGGGGAAGGATTGCGAGGTTGGTGGTGTAGCTAGCCTCCCGACTGGGATCGGGAGAAGCGGAGAGGTTGTGGGCTAGCTTCCCGACTGGGATCGGGAGAAGTTTCGTGGTACGCGCGGGTATGGCTAACCACCCGACTGAGATCGAGTGAAGAGGAGAGGTTGTGGGCTAGCCTTCCGACTGGGATCGGGAGAAGTAGCGCAATAGGTCGACCGCCTGACCTGACTGAGATCGGTAAAGGGCGAGAGACAGAGATGGTTACTGAGCAGCTGGTATGCGATCCTTTGTGATCTTGTTTGGTGTGCGATCCTTTGTGATCTTGGGTGTTGCGTGGTTGTCTGTCGTGTCTTTGGAGGAGGTCGTCAATCGTTGTGTGGGGTCTACTTTACGTGTCCGAGTGTTGAGTCGGTTGAGGAAAGTAACAGCGTGTGTGTGTCGGTCGGGTTACCTGAATTTGGGGGATAGTGATCCCCGGTGTTGAGTTGGTTGTTAGTGTTACCGGCATTGTCTGCTAAGTATGCCATAGTCAGTCTGTTATCCGTGGTGGTGAGCGAACGCTCACCCCTAGCTGCTTTTCCTACAGGTACCGGTCGCAGGTTGGACTAGGTGAGCTTCTGAAGCTTGAAGAGCTAGGAGCGGGATTTTGGGTTTATTTTGAGTCTAGCGACAGATACCATACTTTTGTCCACTTGTTGGGACGTATTTTAAATTGTAAATATTATTTTGTTGAACAAGTGGTGTTTTTAAAGTGGTTTAATGTAAAAAGTTTCAAAATGTTTTATTGTTTTAAAGGTTCACGTCCCGAGTTCGGTTTACTGAAATTGGGGCGTGACAATCCATCTGCCATATCTCATAGTCATCATATGCAGCTATGGCAAGGAGAATCCGAATGGATTTGATCATCGCTACTGGTGAAATTTTTTCATCATAGTCTACACCATGTGTTTGTCTAAAGCCTTTTGCAACCAGTATAGCTTTGTAGGTATGTACATTTCCATCCATGTCTGTCTTCTTCTTGAAGACCCATTTGCGTCCAATGGTTTTTAAACCATCTGTCGATTCAATTAAGTTCCAAACTTGATTATCATACATGGATTGTATTTCAGATTTCATGGCTTTGTGCCATTTCTCAGAGTCAAGACTGTTAATGGCCTCTTAATAGGATGTGGGGTCATTCTGATCCACAACTATCACGTCTTTATTCTCCGAAACAAGAAACCTATATCTCATAGGGGTTTGACGTGTCCTATCAGACCTCCTTTGCACTTGTGGTACATGTTCTTCTACTACATCCTCTTGTTGATGTACATAGTACCCATTTCAGGCACAACGCTACTTTGTGGGTCTCTAATTTCTTGAAGTTCAACAGTCCTCCCACTGTTTCCTTTGGAAATAAACTCTCTTTCCAAAAAGACGCCATTCCGAGCAACAATTACTTTGTTCTCTGTAGCATTGTAGAAGTAATATCCTTTGGTTTCATTAGGACATCCTACAAAAAGGCACTTATCTGATTTGGGTGCTAACTTATCTGAGATGAGACGCTTCACATAAGTTACGCAACCCCATATCTTTAGAAAAGACAAACTAGGAACCTTTCATGTCCACATCTCATATGGTGTCTTATCTACTGCCTTTGATGGTACTCTGTTCAAGATGAATGTAGCAGTCTCAACAGCATAACCCCAAAATGAGATTGGAAGATCAGTGTTACTCATCATAGACCGAACCATATCCAATAGGGTTCGATTCCTCCGTTCAGAGACACCATTCCCTTGTGGTGTTCTTGGAGGAGTTAGTTGAGAAATGATCCCACAATCTACCAGATGATCTATGAATTCTTGGCTCAAATATTCACCACCTCGATCAGATCGCAATGCTTTAATATTTTTGCCAAGTTGATTTTGTACTTCATTCTTGAAAATCTTGAATTTTTCAAAAGATTCAGACTTATGTTTCATTAGATAGACATAGCCATATCTACTGAAATCATCTGTGAATGTAATGAAGTACTGAAATCCACCTCTAGCAGTTGTACTTAAAGGACCACATGCATCTGAATGTATAATCCCGGTCAACGCCAGTCAAATCGGCGAAAAACAGAAAAATTTAAAATTTTTGGACAGACACCTAAATGAAACTAAATTTGACCCCGAGGGTCACACTGGACTTAAGTTGACTCCGATATCGACCAAAGTGAGTTCTGGGGGACTCAGGGCAACTTTCTGACCAATTTGAGAAAGGTTGACTTTTTGCTGGAAAAGTCAATTGAGCGACGTTTTGGTCCGTTCGAGGTCCGTTTTGGATCCAAAAAGCTTAGCCGTCGTCACAACGGTCTTAGTTGAGCCGTTTCCTTGTAGCCCGTGAAGCTTCGTAATTTCTAGGAAATGGGCCCGTTCAGGGCCCGAGACGGTCGAATTTCGCGAATCTGATTGAAAAATATCTTAAAAGATATTTTTCTAACTCATGGGACCCACAAGACACTTGTCATAAATGTGGTAGTGGTTGGTTTTTAAATTAGAGAAAAAGGGAAAAGTGATGGTAGTTTTGTAATTAAGGAATGGTTGGTGTTGTTTTAAAACAAAACAAAAGGAAGACCAAATAGAAGTGTCGACCATTTTAGAAGAAAAAAAGGAGAAAGTAGAGAGAGAAAGTGGAGAGAAGAAAGAGAAGGAGAAAATGGAAAAGAGAAGAGAAAGTGTCGGAGTTTTGTGATTTCCCGACAATCCGACCGACGGATCGTCTCAACGGTTGAAGAATCGAGCTCCCATCGTCATTCCCTACGGTGAGAACCTATTCGATTCTCGTTTTGGTACGTTTGAATTTTAGGGTTTGAGTTTAAATGATTCAAATATGGGTTTTGGTTAGAATTGGTTTAAAGATGAATGGTTGAGGTTTGGGGTTCGTTACGAACATTTTGGGGGAGAAGGAAATTTTCCCATTACGACTGTGTGGGGTCCACGTGTTCGGGTCTCGGGTTTTTGTGTTCGGGTGGTTTTGGACGAACCCCAAGTCGTTAATTCACACCCGTAACGATTTTGGAATTAAATTGTGAAAGTTGGGAATTTCGGGTTTAGAAATTTTAAACGCGAATTAAATCGCTCGGAAGTCGGAAATTGATTCCACCGATTGAATTGGAACCCTTGAATTATTCTAAGATCGTAGAAACGAAAACGGGAATTTACGGAGCACCGGAAGGGCGTTTTCCAATCCCGGGCAGATTCGCCGGGCCGGGCGAATCGGGCCTTTCCGGGCCCGTTGTTGACAATGTCGAGTAATTGGGAAGTTTGGGAGTGATCGACATTGTCGGGGTTGAGTTTGGGCGTCAAATTCATTAAAATTCATCTCTGTCTCCAAGCTTAAAAAGTGTTTAAATGTGTTCATATTAGATCGTGCCGAGGACCGCGGAGAGGGAAAGCTAGGCGAGTGATCGTGAGCATGTCGGAGCTTGGTTGTGAACTTTTTGGAAAGCGTACAAGGTAGGGAAAAGTAGCCGGATCTCGGCCCTGATTAGGGAAAGTTAACAGTAGAAATGCATGTGACACTTGGGTGTCGTGGGATAGGTAAGTTTATCGAACAATAGAAAGGCAGGCGACACCGGGTGGTGTCGTATGATACGGGAACGTATAGAACAATAGAAATTCATGTGACACTTAGTAGTATCGTAGGACCAATAGAAATCTATGCCCGGAGGTTGATTGTTTTGTTTGTGTCTTGGGTGGCCATGAGTGCCCGTGGGGTTGTTGAACCCGTATTTTTATTGTTGATGTCTTGGGTGGCCATGAGTGCCCGTGGGGTTGTTGAACCCATATTTTACTGTTGGTGTCTTGGGTGACCATGAGTGCCCGTGGGGTTGTTGAACCCGTATTTTACTGTTGGTGTCTTGGGTGGCCATGAGTGCCCGTGGGGTTGTTGAACCGTATTTTACTGTTGGTGTCTTGGGTGGCCATGAGTGCCCGTGGGTTTGTTGAACCGTATTTTACTGTTGGTGTCTTGGGTGGCCATGAGTGCCTATGGGGTTGTTGAACCCGTGTTTTACTGTTGGTGTCTTGGGTGGCCATGAGTGCCTGTGGAGTGTTAAACCTGTGTTGTTGTTGTTTGTTGAACTTTGCTTGTGATTGTGATTGTGGTTGCCTGAGATTGGGGGCCCGACAGGGATCGGGGGAAGTTGCTGAGTGTTGGCTAGCCTCCTGACAGAGATCAGTAAGGTTGAGTATTCTTTGGCGATAAAGGGCAGCTCCCCTTCCGACCAGCTATCGGAAAAGTATTGCGTTGTACATCGCCGACAGGTCGACTGCCTGACCCGACAGGGATCGGGGAAGTTGTGTAGGCAAGCTCGAGCCCAGCCGGTTAGCAACCGGCACTGAGGAGCTGGAGTGCGATCCTTTGCGATCTTGTTTGGTGTGCGATCCTTTGTGATCTTGGGTGATGCGTGGTTATGTTTTGAGTCTTTGGGTTGAGGTCGTAACCGTTGTGTCGGGTCTACATTACGTATCCGTGTGTTGAGTCGGTTGGGGGAAGTAACAGTTTTTGTGTCAGTCGGGTTACTTGAGTTGGGGATAGTAGTCCCCGGTGTTTGGGTGTTGTTGGTGTTTCCGGCATTGTCTGCTAGTATGCCGTAGTCAGTCTGGTATCCGTGGTGGTGAGCGAACGCTCACCCCTAGCTGCTTTTCCTACAGGTACTTGTCGCGAGACGGACTAGGGGAGCTCTCGAAGCTTGAAGAGCTGGGAGCGGGAGTCCGGGTTTCCTTTTGAGTTTAGCGACGTACGCCATGTCTTTTGTCCGCTTGTTTGGACGTACTTTTGAGTTGTAAATTATTATTTTGATTAACTAAATAGTGATTTTAAGCGATTTATTTAAAAGGTTTGAAAATGGTTTTATTGTTTTACCGTTCGCGTTCCGGGTTCGGTTCTACTGAATTTGGGGCGTGACAGCTTGGTATCGGAGCTCGAGGTTTCACACCTCGGACTGTACGTCAATTAGGTGGGGAGAGTCGAGTCAGTAAAATCCCGTCGTGCGTTGGATGCGCAAGTCGGAAACCGTGTGTAGACCCGTAGGGACATGAGTCCTGTTTGTGATTTTGTGTATGTGCAGTATTTTATTGCTGGCATACTGATTGTGTGTTGCTGCGTGAAACAATTTTAAGCTGTCGCGACTCGACTCAGGAACGCTCCTATGGTCGAACGTGACGGTGTTGACATCAAGTGGGTACAGTGTAGTTCGGGGATGCCTGGACCGGGTTGTAACTACGTGATGTCAAGAAATGAGGTTTTATAATGAAAAGGAGAAAGTTTTAAAATTGGTTGGCTCTGTGGGCGTGTTTTGATTTTGGTTGGCCCGGTAGGCGTGGTTGATGTTGGTTGGCCCGGTGGGCGTGTGTTGATGTTGGTTGGCCTTGTCGGCTTGTGATTGAGGTTGGGTGACTTGAATTTTTCTGTGAGTCGTTGTGCGTGTGTTTGTTAATTTGGTGATCGAGCGTGTGTGGTCCTTAAGGCAGATTTTGGGGTTAAAAAGAGGTAAAAGTTCGAGTCTGAAACGAATTTGGGAAACAGGCATGCGCGAGCGTCACGGACCATGTCACGGATCCGTGATGGAGCAGCGCGTTTTGGGCGAGTTTTGGACCTTTGTCACGGCGCCGTGACCCCAACCGTGACGGGGTCTGTCACGGATCCGTGATTTCCTGTCTTGTTCCACCGTCTTGATTGTGCAGTTTGAGTGTTGGTTTTGCGTGGCTGTGTTCACGATTGTGTTGGTTGTAGAGGTCGTAAGTTCGGTGTTAAAGGGTGAGGTCTTGGGTTCGAGACTCATCAATAACCTACGGTAGTGATACAGTGCCTCGGTGTGAGAGTCTCACCACGGAGAGGGGTTAGGGTTGATGCGCTGCGGCGCCATACGAACTAGGTTTCCCCTATGTGAACGTGTATTCGAGGTTTCCCTCGCGTGAACGGGTGGTTTGAGGTTTCCTTCACGTGAGTGGGTTAATTGAGGTTCCCTACATGATCGAGTAACTAGGGTATCGAGGTTGTGAGCAATAGTGGCTTGCGGAATTGAGAATAGGATCCCCGTTGAGGTTTCCCAACGTGATCGGGTAATTGGGGTATTGAGGTTGTGAGCAATAGTGATTTGCTGAATTGAGAACATAATCCCCGTTTTGAGGTTTCCCTTACGTGAGAGAGTACTTGAGGTATTAATGGCTTGAGCAGTGTGACGTTTTGGTATCAGGTTTTGAGGTAGTGGTTTGCCCTGGTTAGATTGGGGACGAGTAGCGAATACTGGTTGGGTTGCGGAACGTTATAACTAAATGCATAGAGAACCGTGTGAGGGTTGTGCTAGACTTTACCGGAGTGACTAATGGAGGGGTTGTTCGGTCTCTGATTTGGGTGTCAATTTTATTGGATACCGGGGTGTCACACTAGTTTGCTTCATCGAGAGGTACTGAGATGTTGGGGCTGAGTTTAGAGCCGTTGAGTCCACCCATGCGTCTGGACACGCCGGTTGAGGGTGATGTGGTGTTGACTAGGGTTTGTCGTGCCTGCGAAGTTAGAGAAGCGAATTGATACAAGAAGTTCGAGAGAGGGCTCAAGAGCCTTGATGCTGGATCGAGTCCTCACCCCGAAGATTCGGGTATGTTCGGAGTTGGTAGGCACGACGACGGTAGAGGAGCGAGGTCTTAGAGAGACCGCGAGGTTCCGTGAGGTTCGGCAGCGACTAAGCTTGTGCGTGTGTCCGTGGGAAGGATACTTACGAAATGACAGCCTTTGACGTGATCCTGAGAATGGATTGGCCGGCGAAGTGCCGAGCCAATATCGGCTGTTACAGGCGACGAGTGACGGTGTCAACAGGCAACACGAAAGGTTCGTGTATCCTGGGCAGTAAGAGCGGGGTTCTCCTGTCGACTTTGTCCGCAGTGGAGGAAGTATCGGCCGTGCAGAGCCGAGAGTTACCGCGAGTGGTGTGCGAGTTTCCCCGAGGTCTCTCCTGAGGAGTTGAGCGGGTTGCCACCAGTTCGTGAGGTAGAGTTCGGGATTGACCTGGTGCCGGGAACGGCAGCGATATCGATGGCGCCTTATATGTTCGCGTCAGTAGAGTTGACCGAGCTGAAGCGTCAGCTCGAGGAGCTTCGGGAGAAGGGGTTTATCCGTCCGAGCACATCGCCGTGGGGAGCGCCAACACTCTTCGTGAAGAAGAAGAGTGGAGAGCTTCGGATGTGTATGGACTACTGGAAACTGAACCGGGTTACGGTGAAGAACCGATACACGATGCCGAGAATTGACGACTTGTTCGACCAGTTGAGAGGGTCGACGTGCTTCTCGAAGATCGACATGCGATCCGGATATTACCAGTTGCGAGTCCGAGAGGGGGGCGTCGCAAAGACTGCATTCCGGACACGCTATGGGCATTACGAGTTCTTGGTGATACCATTTGGACTGACGAGCGCACCTGTGGCGTTCATGGATCCGATGAACAATATATTCTGGCCGTTCTTAGATCAATTTGTGGTGGTGTTTGTGGACGACATCTTGATCTACTCGCAGAACGAGGCGACGCGTGAGGAATGTCTGAGGGGTGTTCTGACCCTGTTGCGCACACGTCAACTATACGCCAACCCAGAGAAGTGCGAGTTTTGGCTCGCTGAGGTGAGATTCCTTGGTCACATGGTGTCCCGTGACGATATATTGGTCGATCCGGCGAGGATCGACGCGGTTTAGAAGTGGGCGCGACCCACGAGCGTCTTCGAGATCCGCAGCTTCTTGGGGCTGGCAGAATATTATCGACGGTTGGTCCAGGACTTTGCACGTCTAGCCGCGCCTATGACTCTTCTGACACGCAAGGGAGTCGGGTTTGTGTGGACAGAGGATTGTGAACGTGCGTTCACGGAGCTGAAGGCTCGTCTGACTACCGCTCCAGTGTTGATAGTGCCAGAGCGCGGGGTCGGGTATGAGGTCTATTGTGACGCGTCTGGGGAAGGACTGAGTTGTGTACTGATGCAGTTGGGTATAGTTGTTGCTTATGGCTCCAGGCAGTTGAAGACACACGAGCGCAACTATCCTACCCATGACCTGGAATTAGCAGCATTGATGTTCGCGCTGAAAGGCTGGCGGTATTATCTGTATGGCGAGAGATTTCAGGTGTTCTCGGGTCACAAGAGCCTTAAGTACATCTTTTCCCAACGAGACCTGAACATGCGCCAGCGGCGATGGATGGAACTACTTGAGGAGTACGACTTTGAGCTACACTATCATCCGGGTAAGGCGAACGTGGTTGCCGACGCCCTGAGTAGGAAGTCGGTCCCGAGTCTTGCTAGCATATCAGTCTGAGAGTGGGACATGATGGGAGAACTGGGCACGTTCGGGCTTGAACTAGAGGAGGTTACTGGTGGCGTGACCATGTGCTCATTTGTGGCCCAGCCCTCACTGCTTGGCCGAGGGATAGAGGCACATTCGGTGGATGTCGAGACGACAGAGATCCGGGAGAGAGTTGCCGACGGTGTTGACGCCGAGGGCTGGAATCGTCGTGCTAATTGGGAGTTACGGTATCGTGGAGGTTTGTTCATACCGTGTAACGGTGGAGGCGACGAGCTGCGAGAGTTGCACTATTCGCGTTTGACAGTGCACGTGGGTAGCACTAAGAGGAGCGCGACATCAGACGGCATATCTAGTGGAGCGGGATGCGGAGAGCGGTTGCGGAGTTAGTATCGCGGTGCTTTACTTGTCAGCAGGTGAGAGCCGAACAACAGCGTCCCGCTGGATTATTGCAACCACTACGGGTTGCACAGTGGAAATGAGGGGCACGTCACGATGGATTTCGTGAGTGGTTAGCCGAGTTCGCCTACAACAACAGCTTTCAGGCCAGTATCAGGATGGCACCGTTCGGAGCGTTGTATGGTAGGTCGGGTCGGTCGCCCGTGTGCGGGGCGGAAGTGAGGAATGAGGGTTTACTGGGTCTAGAACTGGACCGAGAGACAGCTGAGTCGGTCGTGCCGAAGCGTGAGCGGTTGAAGACCGCGCAGAGTCGGCATGAGCTATGCTGACAGACGACGCCGACCTCTCGAGTCAGCAGTCGGTGACCATGTATCCCTGGAGGTGAGTCCGAAAGGTGGACTGGTGCGTTTCAACCGCGGCGGAGGCAGGTTAGCCCTGCGGTGTATCGAGCCTTTCGAGGTCTTGAGTAGAGGGGGAGCAGTTGCATACCGACTTGCACTTCCACCGCAGCTTGGGAATATCGACGTTTCCCAATTGTGGAAGTATATGCGGACCCCTCGCACGTCATTGAGTGGGCAGATGTCGAGGTAACGGGTGATGTCTCGTATAAGGAGAAACCAGTTTGGGAAATGGATCCACGGGAGCAGGTCCTGCGCGGAAAGGTTATCCGCTTAGAACGGGTGCAGTGGCGGCACCACGAGGCTGAGTCGACTCGGGAGCGCGAGGACGAGGTTCGCGCGAAGTACCCCGATCTGTTCGACTCCTGAGGTATGGTTGTTTTAAATTTTGCGGACGAAATTCCCTTAAGGGGGTAGATTGTAAGAACCGCTCCTGGTCAACGCCAGTCAAATCGGCGAAAAACAGGAAAATTTTAAAAATTTGGACAGACACCTAAATAAACCCCTAAATTTGATCCCGAGGGTCATACCGGACTTAAGTTGACCCCGATATCGACCAAAGTGAGTTCTGGGGGACTCAGGGCAACTTTCTGACCAATTTGAGAAAGGTTGACTTTTTGCTAGAAAAGTCAACCGAGTGACGTTTTGGTCCGTTCGAGGTCCGTTTTGGATCCAAAAAGCTTATTCGTCGTCACAACGGTCTTAGTTGAGCCGTTTCCTTGCAGCCCGTGAAGTTTCGTAATTTCTTCTAAAATGGGCCCGTTCGGGGCCCGAGACGGTCGAATTTCGCGAATCTGATTGAAAAATATCTACAAAGATATTTTTCTAACTCATGGGACCCACAAGACACTTGTCATAAATGTGGTGGTGGTTGTGTTTTAAATTAGAGAAAAAGGGAAAAGTGATGGTAGTTTTGTAATTAAGGAATGGTTGGTGTTGTTTTAAAACAAAACAAAAGGAAGACTAAATAGAAGTGTCGGCCATTTTAGAAAAAAAAAAGGAGAAAGTAGAGAGAGAAAGCGGAGAGAAGAAAGAGAAGGAGAAAATGGAAAAGAGAAGAGAAAGTGTCGGAGTTTTGTGATTTCCCGACAATCCGACCGACGGATTGTCTCAACGGTTGAAGAATCGAGCTCCCATCATCATTCCCCTACGCTGAGAACCTATTCGATTCTCGTTTTGGTACGTTTGAATTTCAGGGTTTGAGTTTAAATGATTCATATATGGTTGGGTTTTGGTTAGAATTGGTTTAAAGATGAATGGTTGAGGTTTGGGGTTCGTTAGGAACGTTTTGGGGCGAAAAGGAAATTTTCCCATTATGGCCGTATGGGGCCCACATGTTCGGGTCTCGGGTTTTCGTGTTTGGGTGGTTTTGGACGAACCCCAAGTCGTTAATTCACACCCGTAACGAATTTTGGAATTAAATTGCGAAAGTTGGGAATTTCGGGTTTAGAAATTTTAAACGCGAATTAAATCGTTCGGAAGTCGGAAATTGATTCCATCGATTGAATTGGAACCCTTGAATTATTCTAAGATCGTAGAAACGAAAACGGGAATTTTCAGAGCCTCGGAAGGGCGTTTTCCAATCCCGGGCAGATTCGCCGGGCCGGGCGAATCGGTCCTTTCCGGGCCCGTTGTTGACAATGTCGAGTAATTGGGAAGTTTGGGAGTGATCGATATTGTCGGGGTTGAGTTTGGGCGTCAAATTCATTAAAATTCAGCTTTGTCTACAAGCTTAAAAAGTGTTTTAAATGTGTTCATATTAGATCGTGCCGAGGACCGCGGAAAGGGAAAGCTAGGCGAGTGATCGTGAGCACGCCGGAGCTTGGTTGTGAACTTTTGGGAAAGCGTACGAGGTAGGGAAAAGTAGTCGGATCTCGGCCCTGATTAGGGAAAGTTAACAGTAGAAATGCATGTGACACTTGGGTGTCGTGGGATAGGTAAGTTTATCGAACAATAGAAAGGCAGGCGACACCGGGTGGTGTCGTATGATACGGGAACGTACCGAACAATAGAAATGCATGTGACACTTAGTAGTGTCGTAGGATCAGTGAACTTACCGATACTAGAATTACTGGAGGCATTTGGTTATGCCCGAAGGTTGATTGTTTTCTTTGTGTCTTGGGCGGCCATGAGTGCCCGTGGGGTTGTTGAACCCGTATTTTTATTGTTGATGTCTTGGGTGGCCATGAGTGCCCGTGGGGTTGTTGAACCCGTATTTTACTGTTGGTGTCTTGGGTGACCATGAGTGCTCGTGGGGTTGTTGAACCCGTATTTTACTGTTCGTGTCTTGGGTGGCCATGAGTGCTCGTGGGCTTGTTGAACCGTATTTTATTGTTGGTGTCTTGGGTGGCAATGAGTGCCCGTGGGGTTGTTGAACCGTACTTTACTGTTGGTGTCTTGGGTGGCCATGAGTGCCCGTGGGGTTGTTGAACCCGTGTTTTACTGTTGGTGTCTTGGGTGGCCATGAGTGCATGTGGAGTGTTAAACCTGTGTTGTTGCTATTTGTTGAACTTTGCTTGTGATTGTGATTGTGGTTGCCTGAGATTGGGGGCCCGATAGGGATCAGGGGAAGTTGCGTGAGTGTTGGCTAGCCTCCCGACAGAGATCGGTAAGGTTGAGTATTCTTTGGCAATGAAGGGCAGCTCCCCTTCCGACCAGCTATCAGAAAAGTATTGCGATGTACATCGCCGACAGGTCGACCGCCTGACCCGACAGGGATCGGGGAAGTTGCGTGGGCAAGCTCGAGCCCAACCGGTTAGCAACCGGCACTGAGCAGCTGGAGTGCGATCCTTTGCGATCTTGTTTGGTGTGCGATCCATTGTGATCTTGGGTGATGCGTGGTTATGTTTTGAGTCTTTGGGTTGAGGTCGTAACCGTTGTGTCGGGTCTACATTACGTGTCCGGGTGTTGATTCGGTTGGGGGAAGTAACAGTTTGTGTGTCAGTCGGGTTACTTGAGTTGGGGATAGTAGTCCCCGGTGTTTGGGTGTTGTTGGTGTTTCCGACATTGTCTGCTAGTATGCCGTAGTCAGTCTGGTATCCGTGGTGGTGAGCGAACACTCACCCCTAGCTGCTTTTCCTACAGGTAGTGGTCGCGAGACGGACTAGGGGAGCTCTCGAAGCTTGAAGAGCTGGGAGCGGGAGTCCGGGTTTCCTTTTGTATTTAGCGACGTACGCCATGTCTTTTGTCCGCTTGTTTGGACGTACTTTTGAGTTGTAAATTATTATTTTGATTAACTAAATGGTGATTTTAAGCGATTTATTTAAAAGGTTTGAAAATGGTTTTATTGTTTTACCGTTCGCGTTCCGGGTTCGGTTTTAATGAATTTGGGGCGTGACAAGCTCTCTCACCAATTCCAGAAAAAGGTGTCTTTTTCATCTTGCCCATCAAACAAGATTCACATATTTCAAATGATTCGCAATCAAAAGAATTCAAAAGTCCATGGTGTTGGAGTTTTGATGTCACGCCCCGAATTCAGTACGATCGAACCCGGAACGCGAACGGTGAAACAATAAAACAATTTTCCAACATTTTAAATAACCACTTAAAATCACCACTTTGAGTTAATTAAAATAATATTTTACAACAGAAAAGCGTCCAAAACAAGCGGAAAAAAACCAAAGCGTACGCCGCTAAACTCCCAAAAACCCAGACTCCCGCTCCCAGCTCTTCAAGCTTCGAGAGCTCCCCTAGTCCGTCTCGCGACCAGTACCTGTAGGAAAAGCAGCTAGGGGTGAGCGTTCGCTCACCACCATGGATACCAGACTGACCACGGCATACTAGCAGAAATGCCGGAAACACCAACAACAAACAAAACACCGGGGACGACTATCCCCAAACTCAAGTAACCCGACTGTCACACGAAAACTGTTACTTTCCCCAATCAACTCAAAACCCGGACGCGTAATGTAGACCCGACACAGCGGTTAGGACCTCAACCCAAAACGCAAATAATAACCATGCAACACCCAAGATCACAAAGGATCGCACACAACAAACAAGATCACAAAGGATCGCACTCCAGCTACTCAGTGCCGGTTGCTAACCGACTGGGCTGTAGCCTGCCCCACGCAACTTTCCCGACACGCAGTCGAGCCAGGCGGTCTACCTGTTAGCGATATATACAACAATACTTTTCCGATAGCTAGTCGGAAGGGGAGCCGCCCTTCATCGCAGAAGAATGCACAACTTTACCGATGGTTAGTCGGAAGGCTAGCCAACCCCCAAGCGCGCGACCACAAGACCCCTTTTCTGTCAGGCGGGCCCCAACCTCCATGCAACCACAGTCATCACCCAAGGTTCAACAAATAGCGACAATAATATACGACTCACTACCCCTCGGTAGGACAGTCAGCAACAATACAGGTTTAACACCCCACATGCACACATGGCCACCCACGACACACCAACAGTAATATACGGGTTCAACACCCCAAGGCACTCATGGCCACCCATAGACACAAATAGTAAAATACGGGTTCAACACCCCACATGCACACATGGCCACCCCCGACACACAAACAGTAAAATACGGGTTCAACACCCCAAAGGCACACACAGCCACCCACGACACACAAACAGTAAAACACGGGTTCAACACCCCAAAGGCACACATGACCACCCTCATAAACACAACAAGTTACTTAACCTACGAGCACAACCAAAAACCACCAGTATTTCTATTGTTCGATACGTTCACGTATCCCACGACACACCACTAAGTGTCGCCTGCATATCTATAAGGTCAAAGGACTTAAGTCATATTACGGTACTGTGAAATACTCATGACAGTTCCTATGTAGTATTCTAACAGTGGGTCATCCAATACCATTTCCCTAAATGACATCTATGATTTGAACTCATATCCAATATGAATGATCAGTAAAACGTGATCATTAGTTAACATCATACTAGTCTTAGTATATCAATAAGACCAGGGATCGTTGGAATAATACTCTCTTTTTTCTTCTAAGAGTTTTACTATCAAGTTACGTAATTGATGATCTTAGAAAGAGTCGATTATTAATGCAATTAACATTTAACAAAATGATAATGAAAGTGCCAATGTATTAATAACTGATAATGTCATACATGAAAATATTGGCCTAGGGCATAAAAAACTAACAAGTTCACAAATAAAACATACACCGATCCTAGATAGGTACAACTAACAATTCACAGGCAATCCACACCCAAAGCAATCAACCACTCAAGGAAAATTCACACTAAAAATCATCAATTTAGCTTAAAATTCACAAGACATAAATAGCAATCATGGGGGGATAATCAATCTCATATAGAATTCAACAATAAAATCAAACATCCAAAATAAGCATTAAACATATTAAGTAACGAATGCTACAAAAATATGAATCTAGCATCTTGATATACGTTCAAGAGATCGAAAATTCTCCTAATCAAGTTCGTACCCAAAATCTCTAATTTAGCATGCCACTAATATTACGAATTATTCCTCCCGCTTTAATTAACCTAGAATCGATCTGTACATAAATCAACCATAATCAATTAAATCGGGTAACGAACACAAATGGGTGTCGAACTTAATATCACAAAAATCGTCATCACTCACCACAAATGAATAACCTCATGCATTGATTACACTTAAATGTATTTACAACGACATACATGGCTTAGAATGACTAATCACGAGCCATAGAGCTAAAAAAAGAAATAAAGAGTTGAAATCAACATTAAACTAAGCAAATGAAGGTATAAAGTAAAACTTGTGCTAGGAATGATGATTCTTAGCTTAGATTGTCAAAACTCAGCTCAAATCGACTCAAAAACCTCCAAAAAAGCTTGAACCCAAACTGAGTATTCAATCCCTTTTGGAGTTCGATTTCTCGTCCTAAGAAGCCCCAAAATCCGAAACAAATGGATGAAACGTGTACACGGAAGTTGGAGCTTCACGTCGGTAGGTCGAACGTCGTCGGAAAACGCCGGAGCTGGTAGATCCGACAACCTGAAGTCAAGCCTCTCCACTCCCGATTTTGTTCTCATGTGTCCCAAATGGTTCTACTTGTGTAAAAAAAGTATCGGCTCCCCCCAGCTTCAAATTTGCGTGAAATAGACGAAGGACGTGAGCTAGTGTGTGTTATCTTGTATGGGCGGTTGCACGGGAGGGGGCTGGGTGCACGATCAACGGAGAGAAGTCAACGCATCTGGCGCCCAAGAACACGCCATGTGTTCTGATCTTGCAGGGCTCCTCCACTATGACGATCCTTTGTTCTAATGCTCATTCCCGCTCCGTTGAGCTCCGATTCGATTCGTTCTTTTGCCAATAATTTTTTTTCCAGAGACCTACAAAATGAGATCAATATTGAATATATTGTAAAGTACGAAAAATATCGGCGATTGAGGGACTTAAGGCCAATTATTAAAAAATACCAAAAATAATAAAACAAGGGACAAAGACGGTAAAAATACGAGGGAAATAGTCAAATTAAGTAGGACAAATTCACACTCATCAGCTCACCGAAAGAATAGGGAACCACCCCTACCTGTCACTTGGAATAGGAAAACATTTACTATAAGACCAATATTTCGAATGTCAAGAAAAATTATGCCGTATCTTTTTCAATATTTCCACTCATTGTGTGCTCATTTTTGAACCATCAAAAATGCATTAATAAAATTTCACAATTATGCTAAAAAAGTTAAACTTTGAATGTTGTCTTTTATATATATAAACAGTAAGCATTAGCTTCTAATGTAATTGAGTCTTAGAGATTAGAGAGAGTGTAAGACATTAGTTGATCCTGACTTCTTCTTTTTATAGGCGATCTTCCAACTTCCGGTGTTGTAGAGTCTGACTTCTCCACAGTGAGAGCCAAGTACATTCGTCTATGGTTAGGGAGAGCTATGGACATCCATCGAGGATTAGTTTTTGGCCGATCGCCTATCCGATGAACGTCATGTATGAGCTTCGTCTTCCTCCTTTATCGTCGCCTTCCACATAGTGGTTAGTAGATGGAAATGGCTACAGAAGGCACCAGATCTAGCCAGACAATGGATTTGGAATCCGGGGATAGGACAGTAAGGTGTTGTACCGTTACACCACACCCCCTAGGTCGGGTTACCCCCGACGAAGCAAGATGACATGTTGATCGGTCCCTCTTATGCAAAACATCCCAAGCTATTCCGGAGAATAAGATTTATCATGAGGCGATCGAACAATTACATATGCAGCTCTTGTCAAGTGTTCTTAAGCAACTCGTTGTTTTACTATATGCTTCTATATCTGTTTTTCTTTTTGTTAGTTGCCTTTAAGGCCTTGTTACACAATTTTTCTGAATGGTTGTTGGGGTCCTATTTTGGACTCGTTTTTTTTTTGTAGTTCTCAGGCCTGCTAATGGCGGGCTACCTCATACATTTTTAGGAGGGCTTTCTATAAAATATCGCTATTACAAAAAAGAGTTTTTAAGAAATTTCGACTTTAGGTTAATTTATTGTTTGGAAAATTTTAATATAATACTCTATCAAACATTTATTTTCAAAATGATACTCTGACATAAAATTTTTACAGCTTAATGCCCAAACGAAACATTTACCAACACTTTGCTACTCATCCGTTAACTTTCCGTTATTTTGGATGGAAAACGGTAGTTTTCTACTTTTCGGGAATATATTATCCGATGAATAAGTAATTGTTGTTCTTCTTTATTTAGTACCTTTAGTGGATTATTTAGGCTGTCATGTTCCTTCGATTAATTACGAGCGGTATTCAAGTTCTTATTTTTGCAACTTTAGCTGCGGCTATATTTTTGTAAAATGACCAATTTACACCTTTTATGTTTAAAACCCTATTTCCCTAAGTCATGTCCACTTCCCCTCTCCACCACTCTAGACAAATTATGAAAAGAGCCTTATGTAAATAATTTATTGCTAAAAAACCTACCACCATGTTATGTTTGGCAAAAAGACCTCCTTCTTTAATGAATTTTTCATTATTCCTCTTTTGCCCTTTTTTTGAACTTTAATTTCCCCCAGATTTTCAAAATTTGAAAATTCCCGCCGATTTTTTTGGCCCCCGGATTTGGCCATCCCGCGGTAGATTGGCCCCATCGGCGGCGGGATGACCCCAATCGGAGCTGATTGGGGGCCAATCAAAGTTGATTGCCCCCCCAATCAGCTCCGATTAAGATTGGCTCAATCTGCCGCGGGATGACGCCAATCGGCGGCGTATTGGCCCCAATCAGCTCTGTTTGGCGGTAGAGAAGAAGAAAGAAGAAAAATAAGGGGAAAAAGGCTACCGTGATTTCGTGGAAAACTCAATGTGACGATGACGAGTGGAGGTAGGAGAAGTAAGAAGAAAAATATTGGAGTTTGAAGAGAAAGAAGATGAAGAGAAAAGAGAGAGAAATTGAGAGAAAAGAAGATGAAGAGAAGTGCTTATGAGGTGATTGTGTTGGTGTTGGGGAGTTAAAAGGGTTTAAATATGAAAATTGAAGGGTACAATCGTATTTTTGTATGTTTGGAAGAGCTGCAAAAGTACGGAGGCTACCTGTCACGCACCAATTTCAGTAAACCGAACTCGGGACGCGAACATTTAAAATAATAAACACTTTGAAACCTTTTCCATTTAAACATTATAAAATACCAGTTTAGTTCAACAAAATAATATTTACAACTCAAAAAAAAAATCAGTCCCAACAAGTGGACAAAAATATGGTATACGTCGCTAGACTCAAATAAACCCAGAAACCCGCTTCTAGCTCTTCAAGCTTCAGAAGCTCACCTAGTCCAGCCTGCGAACGGTACCTGTAGGAAAAGCAGCTAGGGGTGAGCGTTCGCTCACCACCACGGATAACAGACTGACTACGGCATAATTTGCAGACAATGCCAGTAACACCAACACAAACTCAACACCGGGGAACACCATCCCCAACCCAAGTACTCCGACTGAACACACATCCACTGTTACCTTCCTTGACCAACTCAACACCCTGACACGTAAAGTATACCCGACACAACGATCACGACCCCTCCCAAGGACTCAAAAGACCACCACGCAACACCCAAGATCACAAGGATCGCACACCAAACAAGATCACAAAGGATCGCATACCAGCTGCCAACTGCTCAGTGCCAAGAACGCTCGCAACCTCCCGAGACTCTAACTCGGTCAGGCCAGCCAAAGAACGCTCGCAACCTCCAGAGACTCTAACTCGGTCAAGCCAGCTGAAGAACGCTCGCAACCTCCCGAGACTCTAACTCGGTCAGGCCAGCCGAAGAATGCTCGCAACTTACCGAGACTCTAACTCGTAAGCCAGCCAAAGAATGCTCACAAACCCAAACCACACACGCGCGGCCAGGACCCCTTTATTGATAGGCGGGCCCCCTACCCCGTCTGAACATGCAGACGCGTGTGCTCGTGGACCCCCGTTTCATGAAGCGGGCCCCAACCTCAGGTAACCACAATCACAATCACAATCACAACCACAAACAAAGTTCAACAACAGCAACAACACAAGTTCAACACTCCACGGGCACTCATGGCCACCCAAGACACCAACCGTAAGACACGGGTTCAACAACCCCACGGGCACTCATGGCCACCCAAGACGCCAACAGTAAAGACACGGGTTCAACAACCCCCACGGGCACTCATGGCCACCCAAGACTCCAACAGTAAAACACGGGCTCTCATGGCCACCCAAGACACAACAATAGTAACACGGGCTCTCATGGCCACCCAAGACATCAACAATAAGGCACGGGCTCTCATGCCCACCCAAGACACCAACAATAAAGACACGGGTTCAACAACCCCACGGGCACTCATGGCCACCCAAAACACCAATAGTAAAACACGGGCTCTCAAGGCCACCCAAGACACAATAGTAAAGTACGGGCTCTCAAGGCCACCCAAGACACAACTACACACAATCAACCTCCGGCATAAACAATGCCTCCAACAGTTCTAAATTCAACAGTTTCACAAACAACCTCCGGGCATGGTCATATGCCTCCAGTACTCCTAATGTCGATAAGTTCGCAATCAATAAGTTCATTGCTCCTACGACACTACTAAGTGTCACATGCTTTTCTAATATTCGCTAAGCTACCGTATCATGCCTTTCTAATAATCGACAAACCTACTTAACCCACGACACCCCGGTGTCACATGCAATTCTACTGTTAACTTTCCCTAGTCAGGGTAGAGATCCGGCTACTTTTCCCTACCTCGTGCGTATTCTCCAAAAGTTCCCAAATAAGCCCCGGCGTGATCTCAGTCACTCGCCTAGCTTCCCTTTGCCTCGGTCCGCAGCACGATCTAAAAGAACACAATTTTAAGGCACCTTTAAACTCGCAGGAATAAACTGAAATTCGATAAACTTAACGCCCAAACGTAACCCCGACAATGTCAATCACTCCCAAACTTCCCGATTACTCGACATTGTCGATAAAGGACCCGTAAAGGCCCGATTCGCCCGACATGGCGAATCTGCCTGGGTTTTGGAAATGCCCTTCCGGGGCTTTAAAAATTCCCGTTTTCGTTTCTAAGGTCTTAGAATAATTCAAGGGTCCCAATGCACTTGACGGAATCGAATTCCGAATTCCGAGTCATTTAATTAACGTTTAAAGTTTCTAAACCCGAAATTCCAACTTTCACAATTTAATTCCAAATTCCGATCCGGGTGTGGATTAACTACTTGGGGATCGTCCTAAACCACCCGAACACGAAAACCCGATACTTGGGCACGTGGGCCCCACCCGGCCACAATTAGGAAAATTTCCTTTTCGCTCCAAAACGTTCCTAACGAACCCTAAACCTCAACCATTCATCTTTAAACCAATCTTACACAAAACTCAACCTTAATCAAACCGTTTAAACTCAAACCCTAAAATTCAAACGTTCCAAAATGAAAATCGGTTAGGTTCTTACCGTAGAGGAAGACGATGTGAGCTCGAATCTACTATCGTTGAGACAAACCCATGGCTCGATGCTCGTGAATAGTGACCACAAACTCCAACTCCTTCTCTTTTCTCTCTTCTTCTCCTTCTCCTTCTCTCTCTAAAAACTCTCTTTTTCCATTTTATTTTCCTTTTTTACAATGTATGGACGTGTAGTCATCTTCTTCCCTTTTGTTTTATTTAAAAAAAACATCAAACTAATGCTTAATTACAAACTAACACCTAAAGTAGTCTTCCTTGTCTTGTCCCACACCTAACACCACCACTTACTTGACAAGTGGCAAGGTGGGTCCCACACCTTTTTGGAAAAATTTCTAAACGTTATTTTCCACTCAGATTCGCGAAAATCGGACATTTCGGGCCCCGAACGCGCACTTTTTCCAAGAAATTACGAAACTTCGCGGGCTACAAGGAAACAGCCCAACTAAGACCGCTGCGATGACGGCTAAGCTTTTTGGATCCAAAATGGGCCTCGAACGGACCAAAACGTCGCTCGGTTGACTTTTCCAGCGAAAAGTCAACATTTCCCAAATTGGTCAGAAAGTTGCCCTGAGTCCCCCGGAACTCACTTTGGTCAATATCGGAGTCAACTTAAGTCCGGTATGACCCACGGGGTCAAATTTGGGTTCATTTAAGTGTCTGTCCAAAATTTTTAAATTTTCCTGTTTTTCACAGGTTTGACTGGCGTTGACCGGGAGTGGTTATTACACTACCCCTCAAAGAAATTATCACGCAGAGGCTTTCTCAGTAATTTGTCCCACCACTCACCCCTCGCCACCACTGGTCCCCTCGCCGAGCTCGAGTTCGGCCCCGTCCACACGAAGTTCACTCCCCTAGACACACGAACCGTGTCATCTTCATCGTGAACCCGTACAGGCTCCCTCTACCTAGGTCGGTCCAAACAGGTTCTCGCCACTGCTGATTTTTCCATGGAGGAAGGAAAAAACATCCCGTCGATAGCCAGGGTTTTGAAGCAGAACGAAAACTCTTGTCGCGACGGAGGTTGATGCTGGTGGCGAAGAAACCAGAGTCCTATTTGAAGGATAGGTGGAAGAGGGTTGGGGTCGGAGCATTCGGTTGGGTGGGGGCGAATTTTTGAACGGGGAGATTATGGTTCTTCAGTTGTTCTTCCTATGTAGGTGTTATTCAATTGTTCTGGCTTATTTGTTTATTTGTTTATTTTTCATTTTACTTTTTGATTTGTTGAATTTCATTTCCGAAGGAGATCTTAAGAGTTCATTGTTGAGGCAACATATCATGGTACAAGAGACAATTTAGTTGATTTAGGTGTTCTGCATGGTGTGTAATTAATTCTGGTCATATAGGTTTTTGGTTGATTTTTGGTTTATGGGTTTTACACATCTATGGTTATTGTTTGAAAAAATTGTATTGATGGTCATGGTGTGATAAAGATGAGGTTATTTTCACACTGATTGTTTTCATTTTGAGTTTGTAAAGAATGAGAAGATGTCAGTATCACGAAAGAGAAAATGAGCTTCAACAATATGGAGAACTAGGTTGGGAGAAAATGAACTTCAGCGAGACTCAAATTGAAATTATAAAAGTTTAGGGTAGTTTTCTGAAAATTAAAAAATCAATTATAATATTAAATAGTAATGAATTAATAATAAGATTAAAGAATTTATTATATATAATTTAAAATATAATCGGATGGACTCTCTCTCACTCATCGATATTCTCACCCTAACCCTAGCCCCTAGCCGTTATGGAGCTCTTCCTTGCCATCACCGCTGCTGCACCGCCTGCAGATGATGTCGGTATTGTAGTCCCCGTGTTCCTATGTGCCATCCGGTCGCAACCCTCGCAGACCACATCTGGTGTGGGGGATATATACCGATGGGACTGACTGGCCATATCACACCCTTCATCTTCCCTATCCCTCCCTGTCCCTCCTGCGGCCTCGTCGACTTCTAGTCCGATCGCTTTTGGACCCCGACCCTCTTTCCCGTCGATGTTGGTTGGGTTTTTCTGATCCGCGAGGTCTATCTCCTTCTTTTCTGCTCGGAGACCTACGTTAGGATGAACTGGTGTGGGGGCCTGTGGTGCCTTCTGGCCCACGCCAAGAAGCGGCCTCTCTTCGGCCGAACCCTAGACCTTCTCCGTGGGCTCACCACGACCTTGCTCAGGTGGCTGGTTTGGATGGTACACGGTCTAGAGGTGCGCCTCCGAGGTCTGTACCCCCTCCTTTCATGGGAGTGTGGATGGTCCAGGACGTGACGGTGAACTCGGCATTCTCCTCGGTCACGATAGTAAGGACCCGGTTCCAGCTCCTAGTCCGCAATCGCTACAGGGTGCGGTAGGACACGGTGGAAGCTTCTTTCATGTTTGTTCGTCGTGGCTAGACACGGTGGCAGAGTATGGTTTTGATACCCTACAGCGGGGTCGCCCCCGGTCATGCTCATGGGGTTGGTGGCCCTCCGTCTCTGGACTCGAGGATGGGGGCGCCGAATCACATGGAGACAATTGTACGGAGAAAAGTCCGGACATCGCCCTCAACACGCTACCCTCAGACTCACCTCCCGGCGTATCAAAAAGGCCTGCTGCGGTACAATCCAGCCAGAGGGCCTCGCCCCCGTGCCAGACGGTCGGTGGTTCAGCAGCCTTTCCCAGCTGGGATGGCGCCGCAGTCCTCTAGGGATTACGGCGGAGATGACCCTGCATTGGAATGGGAGTTGGAGTCAATTTCCCTAAGCCCGATAACAATGGAGCTGATATCTAAGGCTCATTTATCTCGAGGAAGGGGGGCCGGCGTAACAATGGACCCGATACCTAACCCGGGTCCCCGAGTTCCCACCTGGGATGCCAGCCAATTGCCCGCAACAGGCCTCCCTAGGTGGTCCTACCCACAAGCCTCGACTTATGTACATGGGATCATCCGGCGAGGGGTGGGTAGGGATCAACTCTTTATTGATTCGATTGCTGCCTTATTGCCACTAGAGCGTGGTGAGTTTGGGGGTGGATGACGCGCCCACCCAGGAGTGCGACCTGATGAAGCTTCGATGCCTAGGTTCCGTGGGAGTGCAACTGCTGGAGTATTGGAAAGGGTGGCGCCTGCACCTGGTTGGGGTGCCAAGTCACAGGCGGGAAAGATTCCCCGCTGGGAGGAATGATTCACCACCTGAGCATCAGGAATTGACACTGGGAGGGATCCCTAGACGATATTTTGCCTCCCACCATCACCATTACTATTGAGGTCCATCAAGATCTCTGGTATCTCGTTCCCCCTTCCCGTCTTCTATATTTTCCCATGAGGCATCAAAATACCGTATGCGACGGTTCAGGTACTAAAAGCTTCAGTGAACCATTGTTCATTCATATTGGCCTTTCGTGGTCGAAGAGCATGTTCCTCGAGGGATTTCAATGTAATCGTTCTTAACAAGTAATAATATTGCACTTTTCGTTCAAAAAAAATATATATAATCAAATTTTTATACATTTTTAAAATTTAAATATGATTTTTTATATATTTTTAGAAGCAAAATATGATTATATATATAGGACTGGTATCAAGTACAAACATGTCCTTATTGTGCAAACTGCGAACACACGAGAGCCATAGGATCCGCCCAAAGTGATGTCAGTAGAGCGCACCAGATGCTGGCACGTGGACAATTAAATATAAAAACACCGCACCTTATTGTGCAAACTACGAACGCACTAGGTGCTGACACGTGCGCGCGCACGCATAGTGCTGATAGTTCACATAGCACAGTGCTGATAGTTTATTACAAAATATGCTGATAGGTTACATTTGTACTGAACTATCAGCACTGTGCTATGTAAACTATCAGCACTGTGCGCGCGCGCACCAGCAGCACGCACCACGTGTCAGCATCTGGAGCAATTTGCTGACGTCACTTTGACCGCATCCTGTGGCTCTCGTGCGTTCGCAGTTTGCACAATAAGAGGCATTTGTACTGGACAACTACCCTATATATATTAAAATCTGATTATATATATATATATAGGGACGCTATCAGGTGCGAACCACCTGTAATATGCGAACCTGCGAACTGCATCAGGACCATCCATCTATCAGCAGCGCGCGCGATCTACGCGCCTCTTCTCAGGGGCACGCGCCTCTTCTCAGGGGCAAAAATGGAATTTACCATTTTAAATTACGCGCGCGGCCCAGATTCTCTCGCAAAACAGAATGATTATATCCGCAATCTAAGCCTGTTCTTCTGAGATTTTAATTTAAACCAAATTGTCGTAAATAAAAACTGATAAACACAATGCTTGTCGTTTTAAACTGGAAAAAAATTAAAAAATTCTTATCCTCAAACAAATTCTTCTATATATTGAAAAAATAATAGCAGTATAATAAATAAATAAAATTGTCTGCTTTCCTTGCCTATCATTTGACCTCTTTAGTGTAACTGCAAACAATTTGTTCTTTATCCGTAAACGGATATATCAATATCAGCAAACAAATTTCATTTTGGTTTAGTTGGTCTAGATTCCATTGTTTTGCAAACTGGAATGATTATATTCTCAAACAATAAAAAATAAAACCTCAAAAAACACCTTATGTACGCTCCTCTTTTGTTCAACCTATGTTACGAAGGAAAATGTTTTTCTTGGTATTCTGTCAACTTTCGCAAACTGGGATTCCTCTATTCGCAAACGACATTAACTCTATCCTCATAAAAAAATTCTGCAAACTAAATATAAAAAAAATGACTTGTCATCTTTTGCTTATCAACAAACGATTTGTTAGCCATCCGCAGATGATTATATCGTTATCCGCAAACGAGAATAATTGTATCCTCATATAAGATACAGATGAAACAATTAAAGATTAAAAGCATAGCTCGTGTAACATCCATGACAACATGTTTAGGGACCCACCAATCCAACTAAACCCTACATTTTGCCTATATATACAGAAAAACTGTGCAAACAAAACATAAACTCAACATCAACTCTCTCCCAATTATAAACCATGGATGCTTGCAACACCGAGAAGGGTAAGAGCACCAACATCGATCTTCTAACAAAGGAAGAGCTGCTGAAGAGGGGAGATTCCATATTC
Organism: Erodium maritimum; assembly: GCA_963921825.1. NCBI lineage: Eukaryota > Viridiplantae > Streptophyta > Magnoliopsida > Geraniales > Geraniaceae > Erodium > Erodium maritimum. The sequence continues at coordinate 20,746,007 of OY997592.1, read as the reverse complement.
GCAAAATACAGCATTCTTCTCAATGTTGAGAAGGTCACAATGAAGCACAAGAACTTAAAGGTGATGATGCTGGAGGCAAAACTTGATATCGATCTTCTTGTGGTTGAGACCGCCAAAATCGCCGATAACGACATGTCATGTGACTGCATAACTATAGCCAAAGACCTCTTGTCCAGAGTAACAGAAGTTAACAGGGCACTGGATCGTGCTATATGTATGTTGTAGTTGGGTACCAAAGCGTCAATGAACGACCTAGAAGAAGATGGCTTTCTTCTACTCTTTTTTGTATGGTGCTCTTTTGTTCAACCTGTGTTATGAATGAAAACATTTCCGATAAATGTCATTTGCTCTATTTAGCTTTTCTGCAAACGATTTATTCTTCATCCGCAAACTATTATGTTGATATCCACAAAAGGTTTTCATTTTGTTTTACTTTTTTGCAAACTGTAATGATTATATACGCAAACTGGGGTTCTTGTATTTGCAAACGAAAACAACTGTATCCACAAACCAAAAATAAGCTTAAACATGATTGATTTCATATGTTGAAATATATACTTTCCACAAAAATAAAATAAAAAACTACAATAATTAGGCATCATCATCATCATCCCAGAAATCTTCTTCATCTTCAACAACTCCTTCCTCAGGATCCTCCCCATATGGGTCTATGTTGTCTTCTTCTTCCTCTTCTCCATCTTGCTCATCTTCATCATCCTCTGCATGGACATCTTCTTCATCATCATCCAGCCAATCTTCATCAACATAACAACTGTCTTCTTCATCATCCTCTGCGGGAGTAGGTGCGGGAGCAGGTGCGTTTGGAGGTTCTTCTTTTTCTGTTTCAAACTCTGCATCTCCTTCTTCAAACTCTGCATCTACTTCTTCATCCTCTTCATCTTCTTCCTCATTCTCCTCTTCATCTTCATCTTCTTCCCCATTGTATTCTTCATCTTCATCTTCATCCGGCGGTGATTCATAATCAGGATCCCCCGGTTGAGGAATGTCATAATCAGTAACCAATCTCAATCAGGTCAGGGTTCGACCTATCGCAATTCCTCGACACGAAGTCGGATCAGGCTGTCGACCTTTCAAACTCGCAATTCCTCGACACTAAGTCGGATCAGGCTGCCGACCTTTAAAACTCGCAATTCATCGACACTAAGTCGGATCAGGCTGTCGACCTTTAGAACTCGCAATTCATCGACACTAAGTCGGATCAGGCTGTCGACCTTTAGAACTCGCAATTCATCGACACTAAGTCGGATCAGGCTGTCGACCTTTAGAACTCGCCACCCCAGGTAACCACAATCACAATCACAGGCAAGTTCAATCACACAGGCACTCAAGGCCACTCAAGACACCTCAACAGTCAAGACTCGAGTTCAACAACCCCACGGGCACTCGCTGCCACTCAAGTCACCAAATTAAATACACGGCTCTCATGGCCACCCCGACTCAACAATTAAATACAGGCTCTCAAGGCCACCCAACTCAACAATTAAATAAAACGCACGACAACCTCCGGCATACTCGATGCCTCCAACGGTCCTAAAATCACTAGTTTCACAAACAACCTCCGGGCATGGTCATATGCCTCCAGTAATTCAATTATCGCTAAGTTCTCTGTTCCTACGACACTACTAAGTGTCACATGCTTTTCTCTTGAACGCTACAATCTCGTATCATGCTTTTCTAATAATTAAATAAATCTACTCAACCCACGACACCCCGGTGTCACATGCAATTCTACTATTAACTTTCCCTAATCAGGGCCGAGATCCGGCTACTTTTCCCTACCTCGTATACAATCCCAAAAGCGCTCCAACAACACCCGAAGCACACTCAGTCACTCGCCGAGCTTCCCCTTGCCTCGGTCCGTAGCACGATCTAAAAGAACACAAATTTAAAGTACTTTTAAACTAGTACGAATAACCAAAAATTTACATACTTAACGCCCAAACGTAACCCCGACAATGTCGGTCACTCCCAAACTTCCCAATTATTCGATAATGCCGATAAAGGACCCGTAAGGGCCAGATTCGCCCGACATGGCGAATCTGCCCGGTTTTGGTTAATTGCCTTCCGGGGCTCCAAAAGCCCCCATTTTCGTTTCTACGGTCTTAGAATATTTCAAGGAACCCAACGCACTTGACGGAATTGAATTCCGACTTCTAAGTCAATTAATTAACGTTTAAAGTTTCCCAAAACCCGTTAATTACAACTTCTCCAAATTAATTCCAAATTTCGATTCGATTAGGAAAAAGTGGTCCGGGGGACGTTTTAAACCACCCGAACATTAAAACCCGAGCAACCGAGCACGTGGGCCCCACCCAAGAGGCTTGGCCGAGACCCTAGGGTTTGAGGGAGGGGCTCGGCCACCAAGTGGTGGCTGCTGCCACCTCCGGCCAGCCACCACATGGCCGGCCGGCCACCACCCACGGTGGCCGGAGCTCCTCCCGAGCCTCCGGTCACCGGAAAACGTGAAATTTCTCTCCCAAACACCTCTAAAACGTCTCCAACACCTCTCTAATCTCTACACAACCCTAAACCAAAATTTATAACCAAACCCTAGCTCTTGAAAACAACTAAAACGAGAATCGGTTCGGGTATTACCGTAGAGGAGAACGAGGGGAACGGGATTGCTCTTTGCTTTGACTCGATCCAAGGGATCGATCACAAACCCTAGCTCAACCTCCCTTCTTCTCTCTTCTTCTCCTTCTCCTTCTCTCTCTAAAACCTCTCTTCTAATTTCTAATTTAATTAAACTAACAACAAAACTAATTTTTCTCCTTTAAAACCTCATGCTCGGCCAACTATTCTCCTCCACACCTTTTCCCTCCAAAAATTACACCACCATATACTTGACAAGTGTCAAGGTGGGTCTCATACCTTTTGGAAAATATCTAGTTGATATTTTCCAATCAGATTCACGAAAAACGGACGTTTCGGGCCCCGAACGGGCACTTTTCCCAAGAAATTTTTAAACTGGACGGGCTTCAAGGAAACGGCCCAACTAAGACCGCTATGATGACGGCTAAGCTTTTCGGGTCCAAAACGGTCCTCGAATGGACCAAAACGTCGCTCGGGTGACCTTTCCAGCGAAAAATCAATCTTTCCCAAATTGACCAGAAAGTTGCCCTGAGTCCCCCGTAACTCATTTTAGTCGATAACGGGGTCAACTTAAGTCCGGCATGACCCTCGGGGTCAATTTAAGTTAAGTTAAGTGTCTGTCTTAAAAATTTTAAATTTTCCTGTTTTTCGCAGGTTTGACTGACGTTGACCAGAAGTGGTTATTACAGTCTACCCCCCTTAAAGGAATTTCGTCCGCGAAATTTAAAACAGACGTACCTCGGGAGTCGAACAGGCCGGGATACTTCGCGCGAACCTCGTCCTCGCGTTCCCACGTCGACTCAGCTCCGTGATGTTTCCACTGCACTCGGACCAAGCGGATAATCTTGCCTCCCCGCAGAACCTGCTGCCGTGTGTCCATGATCCGAATCGGCTGCTCCTCATAGGAGACATCATCAGCCACCTCGATATCAGTCCACTCGATGACGTGGGATGGGCCTGCGTTGTACTGCCGCAACTGGGATACGTGGAAGACGTTATGTACTCTCCCAAGCTGCGGTGGCAACGCCAGACGATAAGCCACGGCTCCCACTCTGTCTAAGATCTGGAACGGGCCTATGTACCTCGGAGCCAACTTTCCCCCGCTGCGCCTGAACCGCACCAGCCCCTTCCTCGGGCTCACCTTCAGGAACACGTGATCCCCGACTGCAAACTCAAGAGGTCGACGTCGCCTGTCTGCATAACTCTTCTGCCGGCTCTGCGCGGTCCTCAACCGATCGCGGATCAATGTGACCTTCTCCGTCGTCTCTCTGACAAGATCTGGCCCCAGCAGACTCTTGTCCCCCACCTCTGCCCAGCATACTGGTGACCGACACGGCCTACCATACAACGCTTCGAACGGTGCCATCCCGATACTGGCCTGGAAGCTGTTGTTATAGGCGAACTCGGCCAATAGCAGGTGGGTCTCCCAAGATCCCCTGAAATCCAGCACACATGCTCGCAGCATGTCCTCCAAGATCTGAATGGTACGCTCAGACTGACCGTCTGTCTGAGGATGATGTGCTGTGCTGAGTAGGACCTCTGTCCCCAGTGCCTTCTGCAGACTCGGCCAGAACCTGGACGTGAAGCGGGGATCCCTGTCAGACACTATCGACACCGGGACCCCATGGAGGCGCACTATCTCCTGGATATACAGACTGCTCAACTTGTCAACCGGGTCTGTCATCCTCATAGCCAGAAAGTGGGCCGACTTGGTCAACCGGTCGACTACCACCCACACGGCGTCGTTTCCCTTGGGCGATCTCGGTAGTCCACACACGAAATCCATCGTAATGTGCTCCCACTTCCACTGAGCAATCGGTAGTGGCTGTAACAATCCCGCGGGACGCTGATGCTCTGCCTTCACCTGCTGACAGACAAGGCATCTCGACACAAACTCTGCGACTGCTCTCCTCATGCCGCGCCACCAGTAGTGCCTCCTGAGGTCACGGTACATCTTGGTGCCCCCCGGATGCACTGAGAGACGCGAATGGTGTGCCTCTCGTAACACGACATCTCTACAGTTAACTGGTACGAACAGCCCCCCGCGGTACCGTAGTCCCCAATCAGTACTGTCCTGCCAGCCCACCACCTCGTCACCCCTGACGACTCTCTCGCGGATCTCTGATGCTTCGACGTCCTCCCTCTGCGCCTCCAACACTTGGGCAAGCAGTGAGGGCTGAGCCACTAGGGAGCACATGGCAACACCGCCAGTAACCTCCTCTAGCTCAAGCCCGAATGTGCTCAGCTCCCCCATCATGTCCCACTCTCGGACAGATATGCTGGCGAGGCTCGGAGCCGACTTCCTACTCAAGGCGTCGGCGACAACGTTCGCCTTGCCTGGGTGGTAGTGTAGCTCGAAGTCGTACTCCTCGAGTAGTTCCATCCACCGTCGCTGACGCATGTTCAGGTCTCGCTGGGAAAATATGTACTTGAGGCTCTTGTGATCCGAGAACACCTGAAACCCCTCGTCGTACAGATAATATCGCCAGCTCTTTAGCGCAAACACGACTGCTGCTAGCTCCAAGTCGTGGGTAGGATAGTTGCGCTCGTGTATCTTCAACTGCCTGGAGCCATAAGCCACAACTCTGCCCGACTGCATCAGCACGCAACCCAGTCCCTCTCCGGATGCATCGCAGTAAACATCATAGCCAATCCCTCGTTCGGGCACCACTAACACTGGAGCTGTAGTCAGTCGAGTCTTCAACTCCGCGAACGCATGCTCACAGTCATCTGTCCACACGAACCCAACACCCTTGCGCGTTAACAGAGTCATCGGTGCGGCTAGTCGTGCAAAATCCTGGACAAATCGCCTATAGTAGCCTGCCAATCCCAGAAAGCTACGGATCTCGAAAACACTCGTGGGTCGTGCCCACTTCGAGACCGCGTCGATCTTCGACGGATCGACCAGGATACCGTCACGGGATACGATGTGGCCGAGGAATCTCACCTCAGAGAGCCAGAACTCGCACTTCTCCCGGTTGGCATATAGCTGGTGCTCGCGTAGTAGGGTCAGAACAACCCTCAGATGTGCCTTATGCGCCGCCTCGTTCTGCGAATATATTAGGATGTCGTCCACGAACACCACCACAAACTGATCCAGGTACGGCCGGAAGATGTTGTTCATTAGGTCCATGAACGCTGCTGGCGCGTTCGTCAGTCCGAATGGCATCACCAGGAACTCGTAATGCCCATAGCGTGTCCGGAATGCAGTCTTTGCGACGTCCCCCTCACGGACTCGCAACTGATAATAACCGGATCGCAGATCGATCTTCGAGAAGTGAGTCGCCCCTCTCAACTGGTCAAACAAGTCATCGATCCTCGGCATCGGGTACCGGTTCTTCACCGTAACCCGGTTCAGCTTCCGGTAATCTATACACATCCGTAGCTCTCCACTCTTCTTCTTCACGAAGAGTGCTGGTGCTCCCCACGGCGATGCACTCGGACGGATAAACCCCTTCTGCTGAAGCTCCTCCAGTTGACGCTTCAGCTCAGTCAACTCTGCCGGCGCAAACCTATAAGGCGCTATCGATATCGCCGCCGTTCCCGGCACTAGGTCAATCCCGAACTCCACCTCACGAATCGATGGGAGCCCGCTCAACTCCTCAGGAAAGACCTCGGGGAACTCGCATACCACTCTCGGTAACTCTCGGCTCTGCACAGCCGGTACTTCCTCCTCAGCGGACAACGCCGACAGGAGGACCCCACTCTTACTCCCCAGCACGCACGTCACCTTCGTACCGCCCACTGTCACTGTCACTCGTCGTCTGTAGCAATCGATGTTGGCTCGGTACCTCGACAACCAATCCATACCCAAAATCACATCAAAGGTAGTCATCCCCAACACGAGAAGATCACCAGGGCAAGGACAGTCTACGACTCTAATCTCGCAGGCACGACATACTCTAGTCAACGATGCACCACCCCCAACTGGGGTGTCCAGGCATAGGGGTGGACTCAACGGCTCTAAGCTCAACCCCAACCTCTCAGCACAACCCGACGAAATAAAAGAATGCGATGCCCCGGTATCAAACAAGAACAAAGCCCATAAATGATACAACAAACACGTACCCTGGATGGTCTCACGGTACGTGCTAGGTCCTGGGGCTCTGGAGTCGGTGACTGCATATACTCTCCTCTGCGAGGCCTGCTGCCTCTGACTCGGCGCACCGGCCGCTGAATACCCATGACTCTACTGATGTCTCGGAATCGGTGCGCTCGTAGACGGCCGTGATGATCTCGGCTGCTGACCCTGTCGAGGGCGACCTCTGGGCGACTGTACTGTCTGCGACTGCTGCGGTCGCTGCACTGATGTCTCCCCCAACTGCTCTCGGCACCATGCCATAGTGTGACCGGCCCGGCCGCATCGGTAACAGCTGATCTCGTCAGCCCTTGACCCCGAGCCCTGGCCTGTCCGGCTAGTAGCTGGTACTGTCGCGGTTCCTCCCCTCGTCGGACAGTCTCGCTGTAAGTGGCCTGGCTGCCCGCAGTGAAAGCATGACGACCTCCTCTCTGAGGCGACTGGCCCCACTGATGCCACTGACCCCTGCTGTCTCGATCCACTCTGATGAGGCGGTGGTCGGAAGGATCCCGCGGTCCTCTGCCTCCGCGAGTCTCGTGAGTCTGACGGCCCTGCCCAACTGATCGGCCGAGGTCGGACCTCACGGCTCCTGACTGCATCCCTGGCGCCCTGCTCTACTGTAGCTGCGGTGTCCACGAGGTCGGTATACTTCCGTATCCTCAAGGCGAGAACCTGGTTCCGGATGCCCAGCCTCAGTCCGTCCTGGAACCGCAGGCAACGGTTCGCCTCGCTCGTCACCATCTCAGGCGCGAATCTGGCCAAGGCTGTGAACCTGGCCTCGTACTCTCCTACCGTCATCCCCCCTTGCTCCAGGTCTAAGAACTGCCGATGTCGCTCCAGCCGAGCCGACTCGGGGAAGTACTGTGCCATGAATACCTCCTGGAATACGCTGTAGTCGTATCCGACCGTGTCCTTCACCCGCCCCCACCAGTGGTAGGCGCTGTCTCTCAGCTGATGGGCCGCGAAGGACACTCTCCGACGGCCATCCTCGACACCCGATGTGTCCAAGTCTCGTGTGACCTGCTCTATCCATCGCTCGGCCAGGTCGGGATTCGGCTCCCCGACAAAAACAGGTATCCCGAGCTTCAGGAAATCTAGTAGCGCTCGGGAGGTAAGATCCTCTGTCTGCGCGGCCCTCACCGGGACTGCGGCTGCCTCTGGTGCTGGCGAAGCCGACTCTCGGCTGGCGATGATCGCCACCAAACTCTGAACGGTCCTGGTAAGCTCATCCAGGGCAGTCATCACTGGAGGGTCTGCGACTGGCGGAACACTGGGGGTGCCTGCAGACGGCCCCGCATCCCTTCTCCCGTCTTCTCCGACGGGAGTGCCCTGTGCCTCCGCGTAGTCGGCGGGCTCGACGGTTGGCACCCTCCCTGGTGCCCCTGCTGACCGTCCCCGCCGGCCTCGCGTGGGTGCCTGGCCCCGTGTTCCTGATGGTCGTCCCCGCTTACCGCGAGCCATAAACAGTATCCTCTGCACGGATACACGCAAACGTTCAGTTTGCGAACTTAAATAAAAACGACAGTACAAAAGCACTAACGTCCACCCGCTTAAGCTTACACTAACGTGCTTATCACTAAAGCGCTACACCGCTCAAGCTAAACGTACTTTATATACTAGCATTAGTAAACGAGACCGCACCGACGTGCACCAAACAAGCGGCGGCAAACCAACCCGCACAACATGACGACCCTCCTTCACCGGGCCAATCAAAATCGAACCTTGCCCACCGGGCCAACCAAAATCAAACTTACGCCCATAGGGCCAATCAAGTTCAAGACATGCCAACAGGGCCAACAATTTTAAAACCTTCACCCTTTCATTTTAAAACTTCGTTCCTTGACATCACGTAGTTACAACCCGATTCAGGCGTCCCCGAACCACGTTGTACCGACTTGACATCAACACCGTCACGTTCGACTACAGGAGCGCTCCTGAGTCGACCCGCGACAGTTAAAAACAGTTCACGCAATCACACACAATCAGTATGCCAGCAACAAAATGCTGTAACATACGCACAACACAAACAAGACTCAGGACATGACGGGTCTACACTGACTCGACTCTCCCCCCCCCCCTAAGTGACGGACAGTCCGAGGTTTGAAACCTCGAGCTCTGATACCAAGCTGTCACGCCCCGATTTCAGCGAACCGAACTCGGGACGCGAACTTTTAAAAACATGAACACTTGAAACCTGTTTTCAATAAAAGCTTTGACATTTCCATTTACTTCTCAAAATAATAGCATTTACAATACAAAAACGTCCCAACAAGTGGACAAGGTACAACATCCGTCACTAGACTCAACAAAAGTAAAGACCAGACTCCGCTCCAAGCTCCATGAACTTCAAGAGCTAACCTAGTCCGTCCGGTGATCAGTACCTGTAGGAAAAGCAGCTAGGGGTGAGCGTTCGCTCACCTCCACGGATAACAGACTGACTATGGCATAATTAGCAGAAAAGCCAGTAACACTAAAACGAAACCCAACACCGGGACTACAGTCCCCAACTCAAGTACCCAACTGACCCACAACCCGTCACCTTCCTCAACAGACTCGACACTCGATAAAAACAGTGTAGACCCAATACAACTATCGACGACCTCCTCAAGGACTCGAACGAAACGACACAACACCAAACAAGATCACAAAGGATCGCACACCAGCTGCTCAGTAACCAATCTCAATCAGGTCAGGGTTCGACCTATCGCAATTCCTCGACACGAAGTCGGATCAGGCTGTCGACCTTTCAAACTCGCAATTCCTCGACACTAAGTCGGATCAGGCTGTCGACCTTTAAAACTCGCAATTCATCGACACTAAGTCGGATCAGGCTGTCGACCTTTAGAACTCGCAATTCATCGACACTAAGTCGGATCAGGCTGTCGACCTTTAAAACTCGCAATTCATCGACACTAAGTCGGATCAGGCTGTCGGCCTTTAGAACTCGCAATTCATCGACACTAAGTCGGATCAGGCTGTCGACCTTTAGAACTCGCAATTCATCGACACTAAGTCGGATCAGGCTGTCGACCTTTAGAACTCACCACCCCAGGTAACCACAATCACAATCACAGGAAAGTTCAATCACACAGGCACTCAAGGCCACTCAAGACACCTCAACAGTCAAGACTCGGGTTCAACAACCCCACGGGCACTCACTGCCACTCAAGACACCAAATTAAATACACGGCTCTCATGGCCACCCCGACTCAACAATTAAATACGGGCTCTCAAGGCCACCCAAACTCAACAATTAAATACGGGCTCTCAAGGCCACCCAAACTCAACAATTAAATACAGGCTCTCAAGGCCACCCAAACTCAACAATTAAATAAAACGCACGACAACCTTCGGCATACTCGATGCCTCCAACGGTCCTAAAATCACTAGTTTCACAAACAACCTCCGGGCATGGTCATATGCCTCCAGTAATTCAATTATCGCTAAGTTCTCTGTTCCTACGACACTACTAAGTGTCACATGCTTTTCTCTTGAACGCTACAATCCCGTATCATGCTTTTCTAATAATTAAATAAATCTACTCAACCCACGACACCCCGGTGTCACATGCAATTCTACTATTAACTTTCCCTAATCAGGGCCGAGATCCGGCTACTTTTCCCTACCTCGTATACAATCCCAAAAGCGCTCCAACAACACCCGAAGCACACTCAGTCACTCGCCGAGCTTCCCCTTGCCTCGGTCCGTAGCACGATCTAAAAGAACACAAATTTAAAGTACTTTTAAACTAGTACGAATAACCAAAAATTTACATACTTAACGCCCAAACGTAACCCCGACAATGTCGGTCACTCCCAAACTTCCCAATTATTCGATAATGCCGATAAAGGACCCGTAAGGGCCAGATTCGCCCGACATGGCGAATCTGCCCGGTTTTGGTTAATTGCCTTCCGGGGCTCCAAAAGCCCCCATTTTCGTTTCTACGGTCTTAGAATATTTCAAGGAACCCAACGCACTTGACGGAATTGAATTCCGACTTCTAAGTCAATTAATTAACGTTTAAAGTTTCCCAAAACCCGTTAATTACAACTTCTCCAAATTAATTCCAAATTTCGATTCGATTAGGAAAAAGTGGTCCGGGGGACGTTTTAAACCACCCGAACATTAAAACCCGAGCAACCGAGCACGTGGGCCCCACCCAAGAGGCTTGGCCGAGACCCTAGGGTTTGAGGGAGGGGCTCGGCCACCAAGTGGTGGCTGCTGCCACCTCCGGCCAGCCACCACATGGCCGGCCGGCCACCACCCACGGTGGCCGGAGCTCCTCCCGAGCCTCCGGTCACCGGAAAACGTGAAATTTCTCTCCCAAACACCTCTAAAACGTCTCCAACACCTCTCTAATCTCTACACAACCCTAAACCAAAATTTATAACCAAACCCTAGCTCTTGAAAACAACTAAAACGAGAATCGGTTCGGGTATTACCGTAGAGGAGAACGAGGGGAACGGGATTGCTCTTTGCTTTGACTCGATCCAAGGGCTCGATCACAAACCCTAGCTCAACCTCCCTTCTTCTCTCTTCTTCTCCTTCTCCTTCTCTCTCTAAAACCTCTCTTCTAATTTCTAATTTAATTAAACTAACAACAAAACTAATTTTTCTCCTTTAAAACCTCATGCTCGGCCAACTATTCTCCTCCACACCTTTTCCCTCCAAAAATTACACCACCATATACTTGACAAGTGTCAAGGTGGGTCCCATACCTTTTGGAAAATATCTAGTTGATATTTTCCAATCAGATTCGCGAAAAACGGACATTTCGGGCCCCGAACGGGCACTTTTCCCAAGAAATTTTTAAACTGGACGGGCTTCAAGGAAACGGCCCAACTAAGACCGCTACGATGACAGCTAAGCTTTTCGGGTCCAAAACGGTCCTCGAATGGACCAAAACGTCGCTCGGGTGACCTTTCCAGCGAAAAATCAATCTTTCCCAAATTGACCAGAAAGTTGCCCTGAGTCCCCCGTAACTCATTTTAGTCGATAACGGGGTCAACTTAAGTCCGGCATGACCCTCGGGGTCAATTTAAGTTAAGTTAAGTGTCTGTCTTAAAATTTTTAAATTTTCCTGTTTTTCGCAGGTTTGACTGACGTTGACCAGAAGTGGTTATTACATACTCTAAATCAATACCCCTATAAATATACCCTCTCTATCACCGATAAAAAATTATTCACACTCACATCTCTTCTGAATTATTAGATCATACATACGAAAATGGAATCATCATCAAAAAAACTCAAAATGGAAGTTCTAGACAAAGAACATCATGTGTCCGTGCATGAGCTTCGACATCTGAAGATGTCTATCATTAAGTCGCATTTGATGATAGCACATGACAGGGTGGTCAATCTGATGGATGAATTGTATGAAGAAGACATATCCAACGCGGATGAAGAACACAAGGATTGCATGAGGAGCATGAGGAAGACACTCGTGTTGTATAAGACTATAATTGGAAGCATTGTTAAAGAGGTCATCTAAGGGATTGCATGTGCTTTCCTTTCTGTTTTGATGTCTTTTGTGTTGGCTTTTGGTTCTTCTGTTTGATGTCGTTATTTTTGTTGTTCTTCCAGACTACAGATAAATCAATGAAAAGCTTTTTGTTTAAGTAAATATGCACTAAAATTGACACAATATATTACACTATACTACCTAGTTTGCAAAATGTATACAATGATCCCGCAAACAATATACCTTGTTCTCTCAAACTCGTAAAGCCACAAACGCAAACATCATATTTTGTTCTTTAATATTTGAGAAAATATTTCGTGTGGCTCGAGAGAGATTCCTAGTTAAATGTACAAAATGGTTCCGCAAACAAGATACCTTGTATTCTCAAACTCGTAAAGTCACAAACGCAAACATCATAATTCGTTATTGTTTAATATTTGAGAAAATATTTCGTGTGGCTCGAGAGAGATTTACCAAAGATACTGATCAGACACTGGTGAGATTTGGAAGTGACGCGTGTCAACACACGATTGTATACTGCAAAGAGCCAGTGATTTTTGTTTTGAGGATAATTTTATAATTGTTTGAGAATTTAATACATAAGAAATACAAATCGTCAGTCTTGGATAAAACACTTGATATTCTGACCTTGAAAAGTAACTACCCACTAACCCCATTACTTTGTCCAAGATTACAATAATACCCCCTAGGACCATTGCTATAAATACGACTACTGAGTAACTACTTTCACACATCTTTCACTCTTCAACTCAAAAAAAGCAACAAAAATGGCCTCTATGAATGCTAAATGGGCTCGCATGAATGCAGAGGATGAAGCCAAGCGTTTGGCTTCCATCCACCATTTATGGAAGCTCAAATTCACAAAAATCCAATACAATATGCTGATGATGGATGCGCAGGTGGTCAAGCTCCTGGCTGAAATCGAAACGGACGAAAACCTTACCTGGACCACAGAAGAAAGAGCTTCGAAAGAACGCATGCTTGAGAAACTGAGGGAGTATCAAGAATTCCTCGGAAAAATAACTGTAGATCCCTAAGCCACATCCAGAAGAAGATTGGTGGTATCTAGTTTTTCATGAATGTCGTCTTTTATGTTTTTGTTTGGTGTTTCACACACCATCTTTTCCTAATGAATCTATTAATATTCTCAAACTAGATGCTATATTTTCTCAAACCATGCTTTCTGTATTCTCAACATGACTGACAGTATCTGCAAACTAGATATGAAATATCCGCAAACTAGATATAAAATATACGCAAACTAATTCTGAAATATCCGCAAACTTGATATGAAATATCCGCAAACTAAATATGAAATATACGCAAAGAATCTATTCGCTCATAAAATAAACTGTTTCGATAGAACTTTCAAAACTGAATCAGGTTCGTCCATTGCGAATAATTTATCGACGGTCCTAAATTAGCGCGCGAATTAACCTCAACTTCCTCTATGAAACCTAGAAATTCAAAAACGGAAAGTTCCTAAACAACAAATCAGAAATCGAATCAAACACAGAGTTAGAAAGTCCCTCGAAAAAATCTCTACGATTTTCCAAGTATCAACCCTAGATCGGAGTTTTCTCGAAGAAATCCAGATCACGAACTAGATTAAAAAAACTACGATTCTTCGTAACTTGATTCCAAACAAAAACTCATATCGCACATGAGATCGCACCAGAGATCGCACCGATAGATCACACCGTGAGATCGTCGGAAATCGCCGGAGATATTGATTGATATCGTCGGATTTTAACACAACAAGCCAATACACAAATCGAGATGTCATCTACAATATGTAAGTATAGATCCATTCAACAAAATTGATTTTCTTCTAGAATCGCTGCAAATTCTATTTTTCCGTAGACCAAAACGTCATGATCATGGTGGTTTTTTTATCCGTAAGCTAGAATGCCTAGATACTCAAAACAGTAGTTTGTGTTGTACGATATTTAGCGACATAGAATATTTGTTTCTTCTCAAACAATATATAAAATCTCCTCCATGACACACTCTCAAACTAGATGTGCAGTATCCGCAAATTAACTTGCTTATTTCCGCAAAGGATAAATAATCTACTTTGCCTGTTACTATATACTACTGCATGTGTATCAATCTGAGTATATTATAACTATCTGATTCTATGTGTGTTGTATATGCAATCCGAAATTATTACATCCTCAAACTGATCCTTATTTCGATGAATATCAGCTGCAGGCACAAACAGTGACTGTACTGCAGAATCAGATTTCCAAAACACTGTTCTATTTTCTGCTGGAGGAACCAGGATATACTTGCCATCCTGCCAGCCTGAACGAACGCCGTTTGTAGGAAAGGAATTCAAGACACTGAATAAGGAGATAGATTTCTACCAAAATTACGCTAGACTGTCTGGATTCACTACAAGAAGATGTACGGAGAAGAAGGATAAAACAAACAACATAAATCTAAAGTACATGGTATGCTCCAAACAGGGTGAGATCCCCGAACAAAACAGTCCGCAACTTTCAAAGACTACAAAAAAGAGGAACAGATTTCTCACAAGAATTAATTGTGAAGCAATGATAAGGTTCACAATTGTTTCGGAGGAATTAGGATACAAAGTATCAAAATTTGTTAAAGGTCATAACCACCCTATGGTTGGAGCGGAGAACAGACATGAGATGCGAGGTAACCGACACATGGAAGGCAACTATGTTGAGTATATGAACTTTTGTGAGAGATCAGGAATAGGTCCCTCAAAGGCACACAGACTAATCAGTGAAACACGCGGAGGGCCCAGCCATGTTGGAGCTTTGATGAAGATTTCTTCAACTACCACAGAGACTTGAAAGCCTATATTGGAGGAAGTGATGTTCAGATAATCCTTGACCAGTTCCGGGACAAGAAGGTAGCCAACAACAAGTTCTACTATGAGTACGATGTTGACACAAGCGGAAGCCTCACTAAGCTATTCTGGTGTGATGAAATAGCTATCAAGAATTATGAGCTTTATGGGGATAATGTTTCCTTTGACACAACTTACAAGACTAACCAGTAAATATTACTCGTATTCGCTAATTCATTGAAAAAGAAATTTTAAACATTATTCTTTATTAACGATTGATGTTTTGTAGGTACTCGATGCCATTTTGTCCGTTTACAGGAGTAGACAACTATGACAAATCTGTGACTTTTGGGCTGGGACTGGTAACACATGAGGATACCGAGTCTTTCACTTGGATGTTTAACGCTTTTCTGAAAGCGATGAATGGGAAGCAACCAATGTATCTGGTGACAGATCAAGACCCAGCAATGAAAGTTGCAATACCTAAAGTTATGACAGACACTAAGCACAAACTCTGCATGTGGCACATTATGAATAAGATTCGTCTTAAGGTCAGTCTCTATAAGAAAATCATATACTCTGTATCCACATCTTGTAATGCTTGTTTACTCAAAACGTTTTATTCTTAATATGGTTCTCATAGTTAACTACTATGCGATGAGTTTATATCTATTCTCAAACTGTTATGTCTGTTTTCTCAATCTATGAACACAAAATATCCATATGCCATAGTATTGTCAATTACTATTATTTATTTGTTCGACTTTACAAATCTTACGAAAAATGTTACAGGTGCCTGGAAGTATAACAAATGATACAGACTTTGAAAAAGGTTGGATTCCATAGTATACAACAACCTTATAGGCCCTGATGAGTTTGATGAAGAGTGGGCTAGCATCATTGAAGACTTCAATTTGCAGGACAACACTTGGCTCAATGCCATATTCGATCTGCGACACAGTTGGATCCCAGCATACCATAGGGATTTCCTGATGGGGTTGTTTATGAGAACAACATCAAGGTCTGAATCAGCCAACCGGGCCTATCAACAACTCACAGATCAGTACCTAAACCTTGTTCACTTGATCTGGCGGTGTAGAGTGGTGATAGAGAACCAAAGGAATGAGCATTTCAGTCTTATGATGCACAACTACAATTCATATCCGGTGTTGAAGACAAACACGTGTTTTGAAGCAGATGCTTGGACTGTATACACACATACTGTGTTTGCTGACATACAAAAGCATATAGTTTACGCTCTCAACCGCTGCAGCTTGTCAGGCATGGATGACACCGTAGATGACACCATTGTCTATAAAGTCAGGGATTCGTAGATTATTAAAGATGGTAAGGAATTCAGGGTGACTTGGACGATAAGTACAAACAACTTTGAGTGCAATTGCAACAAGCTTCTAACAACGGGCTATATATGTTCTCACATATTCTTTGCGCTGCAAAACACAACGTTGAGGAAGATTCCTAGGACGCTGGTAAACCCGAGATGGTGTAAAGGCACAAACTTGACAGCTACATTGTCTTCTAATGGTGTTGCACCTGAAGGTCCTAGTCTGAAGGACGATGAAGTTATGGATGCAGTGAAAGCCAGGTTTACTGAAATGATTGGGACAAAAGATGCAGCAATTTCAAGTATTCGAGGATTGTTGGACACTCTAAATCGATACAGAGTGAAGACGGTGGATGACATAGTGAATGAGAATAGACTCAATAGAACAAGTTTCATAGCATCAGTGACAGGGATCAAATTACCAGAAATAGTCACTGTCCAGCCACCAAATATCACAAACACCAAGGGCTCTCGCTTGCGATCTGGGAGTAGAATGATCAGTAATAAAGAAAAGGCAATCAATGCTAGTAACAAGCGAAAACGGCTATGCGCTACATGCCACACAATGCAAGATCATGACACAAGGACCTGCCCTCTGAAGAAGAAGAAGAAGAAGAAGAAGAAGAAGAAGAAGAAGAAGAAGAAGAAGAAGAAGAAGAAGAAGAAGAAGAAGAAGAAGAAGAAGAAGAAGAAGAAGAATAATCTTCTTCTTCTTCTTCTTCTTCTTCTTCTTCATCCTCTTCAACATCACCATTATAACCATAATCTTCTTCTTCATCTTCCTCATCATCATCCTCTTCAACATCACCATTATACCCATCATCGTCTTCTTCCCCATTTTCTATCTCCTCCTCTTTCTCATCATCGTCACTATCACTGATGATAATAGGACAATCCTCTTCATCCCCTTGTGAAATCAGCCTTTGTCTCTTTGAAGTTACCTCTTCCTCACCGCTAATACAGTGCTTTCTATATGATCACATGACTTAATTGAAAAAAGCTCTATAATAACATGATTTGTAGAGGTAAATATTAATTTAAAATAAACCAAACGACGGTGAAAAGACTTACCAACGCATTAAATGCGATAAGATCTTCGTGTATTCGAGGGGGATTTTAGTAATGATGAAATATAACCGTTAAAACTTAACCGTCGGATTTTGAAATCATATCGACTAGATCATAGCGTCTGATTTTGGGTAACGATTGACACGTGTCCTCTACAAGATCATATCGTATCACATGCCGATACACGTAAATCAGCATTTAGTTTGAGAATTATGAGTTATGGATTGCGAAAATAAGATATATGTTTTGCGGAATCATTATTAGTTAACTAATCTATATATAATTAGAACTCTACTTTAAACAAAATAACGATAATGCCACCGCAAGAGTTCAACTATAAATACCCCCACCCCTATACTACTTAACCCTACAACTCTCCTTCAATTTCAAAACCACTTCTCCATTAACTTCAAACCACCAGATCTGCAAAAGAGATGGCCCCCAATAGGAAACGCACCAGAGTTGAAGGTAACGTTTGCACCGAAGAAGCTATGGAACGTACCATAGAGGAACGTTGTAAGAGGATGCGTGAGATGGAGCAAGTCGCTATGAAAACGGCAATGGAGATTCACAAAATAAAGTTGGCACTAATCAAATGCCACTTTTTTCTGATGGAGGAGAAGGTGGTAAACCTTATCCATGAACTGGAAGTGCTTGTGTAATAAACACTCCCGGTCAACGCCAGTCAAATCTGCGAAAAACAGGAAAATTTAAAAAATTCAGCAAACACTTGATTGAACCTAAAGTTGACCCCGAGGGTCATACCGGACTTAAGTTGACCCCGTTATTGACCAAAGTGAGTTCCAGGGTCTAAGGGCAACTTTCTGATCAACTTGGGAAATGTTGACTTTTCGCTGGAAAAGTCAACTGAGCGACGCTTTGGTCCATTCGAGGACCGTTTTGGATTCAAAAAGCTTAGCCCTCATCGCAGCGGTCTTAGCTGAGCCGTTTCCTTGTAGCCCGTGAAGTTTCGTAATTTCTTGGGAAAAGTGCCCGTTCGGGGCCCGAAACGTCAGAATTTCGCGAATCTGATTGGAAAATATATAGTAGATATTTTCCCAAAAAGGTGTGGGACCCAACTCGCCACTTGTCAAACAAGTGGTGGTGTTAGGATTTGGGGGGGAAATGAAAGGTGGGGGTTATGTGGGGTGGTCGGCCACAACTAAACCAAAAGACGAAAAAAGAGAGAAAAAGAATAGAAAAGAAGAGAGAAGTTAGAGAGAGAGTGAGAAGGAGAATAAGAGAGGAGCTAGGGTTGTGGGAGCACTATTCACGTCATCTAACCCTTGGATCGTCTCAAAGTTCGAAGAATCAAACTCTCCTCGTCTTCCTCTCGGTAATCACCAAACCGATCTTCGATTTGTAATTTTCTAAAATTAGGTTTTGGTTTGAAACTATTAGTTTAGGGTTGTGTTGAGGTTTGGGGAGTGTTGGAGACGTTTTGGAGACGTTTGGAGGTGAAGGAGGACGTTTTCCGGTGATCGGGAGCTCGGGGGGAGCTTCGGCCACCATAGGGGGTGGCCGGCCATTCGCCATGTCAGGCGAATCGGGCCTTTATGGGTCCAATATCGACAATGTCGAGTAATTGAGGAGTTTGGGAGTGATCACATTGTCGGGGTTACTTTTGGGCGTCAGGTTTATTGAATTTCAGTTTATTCCTGCGAGTTTAAAGGTGCCTTAAAATTGTGTTCTTTTAGATCGTGCTGCAGACCGAGGGAAAGGAAAGCTAGGCGAGTGACCGAGATCACGCCGGGGCTTGTTGGTTAGCTTTTGGAGAACACGCACGAGGTAGGGAAAAGTAGCCGGATCTCGGCCCTGACTAGGGAAAGTTAATAGTATAAATGCATGTGACACTGGGGTGTCGTGGGTTAAGTAGGTTTATCGAATACTAGAAAGGTAGACGATACCGGGTAGTGTCGTAGGATTCAGGAACGTATCGAACATTAGAATTGCATGTGACACTTAGTAGTGTCGTAGGAGCAGAGAACTTAACGATGTTAGGATTACTGGAGGCATATGACCATGCCCGGAGGTTGATTGTGAACTTATCGATATTAGAAGTACTAGAGGCATATGACCATGCCCGGAGGTTGATTGTGAAACTGTTGATATTAGGACTGTTGGAGGCATTGGTTATGCCCGGAGGTTGTTTGTGTAAATCGTGTCTTGGGTGGCCATGAGAGCCCGTGAGTTACTGTTGGTGTGTCTTGGGTGGCCGTGAGTGCCCGTGCGGTTGTTGAGCCCGTGAATTACTGTTGGTGTGTCTTGGGAGGCCGTGAGCGCCCGTGGGGTTGTTGAGCCCGTGAGTTACTGTTGGTGTGTCTTGGGAGGCCGTGAGTGCCCGTGGGGTTGTTGAGCCCTTGAGTTACTGTTGGTGTGTCTTGGGAGGCCATGAGTGCCCGTGGGGTTGTTGAGCCCGTGAGTTACTGTTGGTGTGTCTTGGGTGGCCCTGAGTGCCCATGGGGGGTTGTTGAACTCGTGTTTTACCGTTGGTGTTTTGGGTGGCCGTGAGTGCCCGTGGGGTTGTTGAACCCGAGTCTTGACTGTTGATGTGTCTTGGGTGGCCATGAGTCCCGTGGAGTGTTGGACTGGTGTTGTTGCTGTTTATTGAGCTTTGGTTGTGATTGTGATTGTGGTTACCTGAGGTTGGGGGCCCGCTTCATGAAACGGGGGTCCTCGAGCACACGCGTCTGCATGTTCAGACGGGGTAGGGGGCCCGCCCGACAAGAAAGGGGTCCTGGCCGCGCGTGTGTGGTTTGGGGTTGTGAGTGTGACAGGTCGACAGCCTGATCCGACTTTGTGTTGAGGAAAATGCAACAGGTCGACCGCCTGGCCTGACTGGGATCGGTAAAGGGCGTGAGGGAGATTACTGAGCAGCTGGTATGCGATCCTTTGTGATCTTGTTTGGTGTGTGATCCTTTGTAATCTTGGGTGTTGCGTGGTGGTCTTTTGAGTCCTTGGAGGAGGTTGTGATCGTTGTGTTGGGTCTACATTACGAGTCCGGGTCTTGAGTCTGTTGAGGAGATAACGGGTTGTGTGTCAGTTGAGTACTTGAGTTGGTGTCACGCCCCAATTTCAGTAAACCGAACTCGGGACGCGAACGTTTAAAATAAGAAAGCACTTCGAAAACATTTCCATTAAAACACTTTACAATAACAGTTTAGTTCAACAAAAGGATAATTACAACTCAAAATAAAACGTCCCACAAGCGGACAAAAGGCGAGGTATCCGTCGCTAGACCAAAAGTAAAAAAAAAGCCCGGACTCCGCTCCTAGCTCCACAAGCTTCGAGAGCTCACCTAGTCCGTCCCACGAACAGTACCTGTAGGAAAAGCAGCTAGGGGTGAGCGTTCGCTCACCACCACGGACAACAGACTGACTACGGCATAATTAGCAAACAATGCCAGTAACACCAACAACAAACTCAACCCCGGGGATCGTTGTCCCCAACCCAAGTACTATGACTGACAACACCCACGGTGACCTTCCTCGAACGACTCAACACTCAAACACGTAAGTAGACCCGACACAACGATCGACGACCTCCTCCAAAGACACGACACAACGATCACGACCTCTTCCAAGGACTCAAAGGAACTACGCAATACCAAACAAGATCACAAAGGATCGCACACCAAACAAGATCACAAAGGATCGCAAACCAGCTGCTCAGTAACCTCTCTCACCCATGCGCTTTGCCGAACCACTCAGGTCAGGCGGTCGACCTGTCTCACTCACGCACTTTGCCGAACCACTCAGGCCAGGCGGTCGACCTGTCTCACTCACGCACTTTGCCGAACCACTCAGGCCAGGCTGTCGATCTGTCTCACTCACCTCTCTCACTCACGCACTTTGCCGAACCACTCAGGCCAGGCTGTCGACCTGTCTCACTCACGCACTTTGCCGAACCACTCAGGCCAGGCTGTCGACCTGTCTCACTCACCTCTCTCACTCAGGCAACCACAATCACAGTCACAATCACCAACACAAACACAAGCAAGTTCGACAACACAGGCACTCAAGGCCACTCAAGACACCTCAACAATCAAGACTCGGGTCCAACAACCCCACGGGCACTCACTGCCACTCAAGACACACCAACGATCAAGACTCGGGTTCAACAACCCCACGGCACTCACGGCCACCCCAAAACACCGAAACGACAACACGGGCTCTCATGGCCACCCAAAACTCAGCAATAAATAACACGGGCTCTCAAGGCCACCCAAGACTCAGCAATAAATAACACGGGCTCTCAAGGCCACTCAACTCAACCGTAAATAACACACAACAACCTCCGGCATAAACGATGCCTCCAACAGTCCTAAGATCGCTAGTTTCACAAACAACCTCCGGGCATGGTCATATGCCTCCAGTACTCCCAATATCAACAAGTTCACAAACAACCTCCGGGCATGGTCATATGCCTCCAGTAAATCAATTAACGCTAAGTTCTCTGCTCCTACGACACTACTAAGTGTCACATGCTTTTCTCATAATCGCTACGATCCCGTATCATGCATTTCTAATAATTACTACAATCCCGTAACAGGCTTTTCTAATAATCGATAACCTAGATAACCCACGACACCCCGGTGTCACATGCAATTCTACTATTAACTTTCCCTAGTCAGGGGCGAGATCCGGCTACTTTTCCCTACCTCAACTGAAGAGCAACCGCTACGCTTCCTAGCTGCTGACGTTCTGGCTCGCTACCCCCGAGCTTCACTTCGATCGAAGCCGGACGCTAAGGAGAACACGAAAGCCATAGATTAATAACGGTTCCGCCGTTAAGTTAAAGGTTACGACGGATCGGGTCCGAGCACCCGAGCACCCGCGCACCGAACCCAGGTTTGATCTAAACCCAGTTTAAACCCCTTTTAACTTAAAACCGTCGTTGAACTCCCTTGTTTTATCTAATTCCGGTTTTGATTTTAAAACAAAACGGTTTCCTTCCGTTCGTTTCCAAACTCGATATTTTTGGTCCCAAACCCTTAATAAGCCGATCGGCTTCGTTTCCCTTTTTCGATTTAACTTAACTCAAGTTTAAACTTAAAAACCGACATTCATTTTAAAACCCGTTTAATTTAATCAGATTTAGTTTTATCAACTTTCTTAAGAATTCAAAACTGATTTTCCCCTTTTTTCCTTTTACAATTAATTTTCGTTTCAAATAACAACCTCTTTAATTAACTCTGATTTGGTTCAATTATTTCCCTTTTCAATTCAAATCAGTTCTAAAAATTAATCAAATTCATTACAGGTTTAATAGATACAGATTTTCTCAACAGATCCAAATTGGCTCGAATTTAACAACACGGGAAACCGACAAATGAGGGGCTCGGGTTTGAAACCGGCCGGCCACCGACGGAGACGCCGCCGGCGACCAAACCTCGTGGTGAGAACCTCACCGTGGAAGATGAGGTGGTGGAGCACGGCGGAGGGAGTGGCGGTGGTGGCCGGATCTGGACGGAGGCGAGCGTGAGGGGCGGAGTAGGGCGGCGGCTCGGTGGTGGCGCGGTGAGGACGAGCTCGGGCTCGGGACGACGAGCTCGGGCTCGAGACTGAGTGAGGACGGAGGCGGTGACGGCCGGAATCGATGGACGGCGTCGGGAATTAGAGGCGAGGATGAGGGAGGACGGGTGGTCGGAGACGGTGATTTCCGGCGAGACGGGCCCGAGAGAGGGAGGGGTTCGGCCAACGGTGGCGGCGGCGACGTGAGCTGGAGAAGACGGGGCGAAGGCGTGGCTGGCCGGAGAAGGAGGGGCTCGGTGAGGGACGGCCAGGCTCGGGATCTGAGAGGGAGGTGGAAGAGGGGGTCGAGGGCGGTGGCTACGGGTGTGGGAGGGCGGTGGCCGGACGGAGAAGGAAGGGAGACGGGGGCGGCGTGGGGACGAGGGTGAGAGGGAGGTGTGGCCGGACTCGGGACCGGCGGCCGGCGACGGGAGTTGAGAGGAGGGTGGGAGGTCGGTGAGGGTTCGGGAACGGGAGAGGAGATGGGGCGGCTGAGTGGGGGGAAGAAGATGAAGTGATGAGTAATGGGTTGAAACCCTAAAAAGGGTTTTATACCCTGGGCTTGGGCCGGGTCAACACTTGGGCCGGTTCTGACTCGGGCTGGGTCAGTCCAGTTCAGCCCAAAACTTTTTTTTTTTTTGAAGCGGGTTTTACAATCTACCCCCCTTAAAGGAATTTCGTCCGCGAAATTTAGAACAACGCCCAAATAAGATACGATAAAACACGTACCCTTAAAGGTCTCGCGGTAGGTAGGGGTTCCCGGTGTCCGGGAGTCGTTAACTGCGTACACTCTTCCCTCTGACTCCTGTTGTCTCTGGCCCGGCGCACTGGCGGCTGGGTACCCATATCTATGTTGCTGTCCTGGAGTCGGCGCACTCGTCGACGGCTGCAAAAACCTCGACTGCTGACTCTGACGAGGGCGACCTCTGGGCGACCGCGCGGTATGCGACTGATGTGGTCGTCGCGCTAACGTTGCCATAACCGGCTCAGGGCACCTTGTAACGACGTGCCCGAGCTGGTGGCACCGGAAACACCTCCTATGGTCAGCCCTCGGCTCCATGTCCTGGCCTGTCCAGCTGGTCGCTGGTAGCACCGCGGGCCCTCCTCCCATCGGACATTCTCGATAAAAGTGGTCTCGTTGCCCACATGTGAAACATGCCGTCCCCCACTCTGAGGCGGCTGGCCCCACTGATACTACCGACCCCAACTGTCTCGGTCCACCCTGCTGAGCATGTGGTCGAAAGAACTCTGTGGTCCTTTGTCTCCTCGGGTCTCGTGACTCGGACGGCTCTGCGAAGCTGGTTGGCCGTTGTCGGACCTCACGGGTCCTGGCCACATCCCGGATCCCCTGTTCCACCGTCGCTGCGGTGTCCACGAGATCTGTGTACTTCCGCAGTCTCAAGGCGAGGATCTGGTTCCGAATCCCCAGACTCAGTCCTCCCTGGAACCGCAAGCAACGGTTCTTCTCGGTCATCACCATCTCTGGCGCGAATCTGGCCAAGGCTGTGAACCTGGCCTCGTACTGTGCCACTGTCATCTCTCCTTGCTCCAGGTCTAAGAATTGCCGATGTCGCTCCAACCGAGCCGACTCGGGAAAGTACTGTGCCATGAATACCTCCTGGAATACGCTATAGTCGTATCCGACTGTGTCCTTCACCCGCCCCCACCAGTGGTAGGCGCTGTCTCTCAGCTGATGGACCGCGAAGGACACTCTCCGACGGCCATCCTCGACACCCAAAGTGTCCAGGTCTCGTGTGACCTGCTCTATCCATCGCTCGGCTAGGTCGGGATTTGGCTCCCCGACAAAAACAGGTATCCCGAGCTTCAGGAAATCGAGTAGCGCTCGGGAGGTAAGATCCTCTGTCTGAGCGGCCCTCACCAGGACTACGGCTGCCTCTGGTGCTGGCGAAGCCGACTCTCGGCTGGTGATGACCGCCACCAAACTCTGAACGGTCCTGGTAAGCTCATCCAGGGCAGTCATCACTGGAGGGTCCGCGACTGGCGGAACACTGGGGGTGCCTGCAGACGGCCCCGCATCCCTTCTCCCGTCTTCTCCGACGGGAGTGCCCTGTGCCTCCGCGTAGTCGGCGGGCTCGACGGTTGGCACCCTCCCTGGTGCCCCTGCTGACCGCCCCCGCCGGCCTCGCGTGGGAGCCTGACCCCGTGTTCCCGATGCTCGTCCGCGCCTTCCGCGAGCCATAATCAGTATCCTCTGCACGGGTACACGCAAACGTTCAGTTTACGAACTCAAATAAGGACAACAGCTCGAACACACTAACGTTCACATGGTCCACGTCTACCCCAACGTACTTGTTATTAAACGCCACACCGTTCACGCTAAACATCCTTTAATTAGAACAACCCACAAGCGAGATCTCAAGTTTAACCACACAACGTACACCAAGCCCTCATCCAGTCCCTTATGCACTTACTTATAACTTTCCGCAACCAAACCAGTGTTCGCTACTCGTCCCTTGCGGGAAAGTAGTAAAGGGGATGAGCGTTACTCTCACCTCCACGAACACCCGTTCGATTATGGCATACTAGTAACGCACCAAGGACTTACCACTCTAGTCAGGGCAAAACATCATCACAAAACTGAAGCCAAAAGTCACACTGCTCACGCTACTTACACCTCAATTACTCTTTTATGTAAGGGAAACCTCAAAAAGGGGATTAAGTTCTCAAATCAGTGACTATTATTGCTTACAACCTCAATACCCCAACACAATCGTGAACACCGCCACGCAAAGTCAACACTCAACTTGTACAATCAAGACAGTGAGAAGGACAAGGATCACGGAGTCGTGACGAAGATCTAACTTTTGCCAGAACTCTCTGGTTCGTCACGGTTCCGTGACAGGATCCGTGACACTCGCGCAGACCTGTTTTCCAAACTCGGTTCTAACTCGGACCTTAACCCGTTTTAACCCCAAAATTTGCCTTAAACGACACACACGTTTGACCACCAAATCAGCAAACACACGCACCACGATTTACAGACCAAGAAAGGCATTCAACCTCAACCAAAACACGAGCCGACACGGCCAAAAGACAACACAACAACACTCGCCCACCGGGCCAACAAAAAATCAAATGCGCCCTCAGGCCAATTAAAATCAAACACGAACGCCCACGGCGTCAAACAACATCAAAACAATCAATTTTTTAAAGCTTTCTCTACTTCATTAAAACCTCATTTCTTGACGTCAGGTGGTTACAACCCGGTCCAGGCGTCCCCGAACTACGTTGTACCGACTTGACATCAGCACCGTCACGTTCGACTACAGGATCGCTCCTGAGTCGACCCGCGACAGCTTAAAAACGTTTCACACAGCACACACAAACAGTATGCCAGTAGCCCCGTACCGCACATACACACAGACAAAACAAAACTCAAGACATTAAGGGTTTACACACGGTTCCCGACCTACGTACCCAACGCACGGCGGGACTTTACTGACTCGACTCTCCCCACCTAATTGACGGACAGTCCGAGGTGTGAAACCTCGAGCTCTGATACCAAGCTGTCACGCCCCAATTTCAGTAAACTGAACTCGGGACGCGAACGTTTAAAATAAGAAAACACTTCGAAAACATTTCCATTAAAACACTTTACAATAACAGTTTAGTTCAACAAAAGGATAATTACAACTCAAAATAAAACGTCCCACAAGCGGACAAAAGGCGAGGTATCCGTCGCTAGACCAAAAGTAAAAAAAAAGCCCGGACTCCGCTCCTAGCTCCACAAGCTTCGAGAGCTCACCTAGTCCGTCCCACGAACAGTACCTGTAGGAAAA
Source organism: Erodium maritimum (assembly GCA_963921825.1). Taxonomy (NCBI): domain Eukaryota; kingdom Viridiplantae; phylum Streptophyta; class Magnoliopsida; order Geraniales; family Geraniaceae; genus Erodium; species Erodium maritimum. The sequence goes on along the minus strand of OY997592.1, from coordinate 20,719,281 downwards.
GCAGCTAGGGGTGAGCGTTCGCTCACCACCACGGACAACAGACTGACTACGGCATAATTAGCAAACAATGCCAGTAACACCAACAACAAACTCAACCCCGGGGATCGTTGTCCCCAACCCAAGTACTATGACTGACAACACCCACGGTGACCTTCCTCGAACGACTCAACACTCAAACACGTAAGTAGACCCGACACAACGATCGACGACCTCCTCCAAAGACACGACACAACGATCACGACCTCTTCCAAGGACTCAAAGGAACTACGCAATACCAAACAAGATCACAAAGGATCGCACACCAAACAAGATCACAAAGGATCGCAAACCAGCTGCTCAGTAACCTCTCTCACCCATGCGCTTTGCCGAACCACTCAGGTCAGGCGGTCGACCTGTCTCACTCACGCACTTTGCCGAACCACTCAGGCCAGGCTGTCGATCTGTCTCACTCACCTCTCTCACTCACGCACTTTGCCGAACCACTCAGGCCAGGCTGTCGACCTGTCTCACTCACGCACTTTGCCGAACCACTCAGGCCAGGCTGTCGACCTGTCTCACTCACCTCTCTCACTCAGGCAACCACAATCACAGTCACAATCACCAACACAAACACAAGCAAGTTCGACAACACAGGCACTCAAGGCCACTCAAGACACCTCAACAATCAAGACTCGGGTCCAACAACCCCACGGGCACTCACTGCCACTCAAGACACACCAACGATCAAGACTCGGGTTCAACAACCCCACGGCACTCACGGCCACCCCAAAACACCGAAACGACAACACGGGCTCTCATGGCCACCCAAAACTCAGCAATAAATAACACGGGCTCTCAAGGCCACCCAAGACTCAGCAATAAATAACACGGGCTCTCAAGGCCACTCAACTCAACCGTAAATAACACACAACAACCTCCGGCATAAACGATGCCTCCAACAGTCCTAAGATCGCTAGTTTCACAAACAACCTCCGGGCATGGTCATATGCCTCCAGTACTCCCAATATCAACAAGTTCACAAACAACCTCCGGGCATGGTCATATGCCTCCAGTAAATCAATTAACGCTAAGTTCTCTGCTCCTACGACACTACTAAGTGTCACATGCTTTTCTCATAATCGCTACGATCCCGTATCATGCATTTCTAATAATTACTACAATCCCGTAACAGGCTTTTCTAATAATCGATAACCTAGATAACCCACGACACCCCGGTGTCACATGCAATTCTACTATTAACTTTCCCTAGTCAGGGCCGAGATCCGGCTACTTTTCCCTACCTCAACTGAAGAGCAACCGCTACGCTTCCTAGCTGCTGACGTTCTGGCTCGCTACCCCCGAGCTTCACTTCGATCGAAGCCGGACGCTAAGGAGAACACGAAAGCCATAGATTAATAACGGTTCCGCCGTTAAGTTAAAGGTTACGACGGATCGGGTCCGAGCACCCGAGCACCCGCGCACCGAACCCAGGTTTGATCTAAACCCAGTTTAAACCCCTTTTAACTTAAAACCGTCGTTGAACTCCCTTGTTTTATCTAATTCCGGTTTTGATTTTAAAACAAAACGGTTTCCTTCCGTTCGTTTCCAAACTCGATATTTTTGGTCCCAAACCCTTAATAAGCCGATCGGCTTCGTTTCCCTTTTTCGATTTAACTTAACTCAAGTTTAAACTTAAAAACCGACATTCATTTTAAAACCCGTTTAATTTAATCAGATTTAGTTTTATCAACTTTCTTAAGAATTCAAAACTGATTTTCCCCTTTTTTCCTTTTACAATTAATTTTCGTTTCAAATAACAACCTCTTTAATTAACTCTGATTTGGTTCAATTATTTCCCTTTTCAATTCAAATCAGTTCTAAAAATTAATCAAATTCATTACAGGTTTAATAGATACAGATTTTCTCAACAGATCCAAATTGGCTCGAATTTAACAACACGGGAAACCGACAAATGAGGGGCTCGGGTTTGAAACTGGCCGGCCACCGACGGAGACGCCGCCGGCGACCAAACCTCGTGGTGAGAACCTCACCGTGGAAGATGAGGTGGTGGAGCACGGCGGAGGGAGTGGCGGTGGTGGCCGGATCTGGACGGAGGCGAGCGTGAGGGGCGGAGTAGGGCGGCGGCTCGGTGGTGGCGCGGTGAGGACGAGCTCGGGCTCAGGACGACGAGCTCGGGCTCGAGACTGAGTGAGGACGGAGGCGGTGACGGCCGGAATCGATGGACGGCGTCGGGAATTAGAGGCGAGGATGAGGGAGGACGGGTGGTCGGAGACGGTGATTTCCGGCGAGACAGGCCCGAGAGAGGGAGGGGTTCGGCCAACGGTGGCGACGGCGACGTGAGCTGGAGAAGACGGGGCGAAGGCGTGGCCGGCCGGAGAAGGAGGGGCTCGGTGAGGGACGGCCAGGCTCGGGATCTGAGAGGGAGGTGGAAGAGGGGGTCGAGGGCGGTGGCTACGGGTGTGGGAGGGCGGTGGCCGGACGGAGAAGGAAGGGAGACGGGGGCGGCGTGGGGACGAGGGTGAGAGGGAGGTGTGGCCGGACTCGGGACCGGCGGCCGGCGACGGGAGTTGAGAGGAGGGTGGGAGGTCGGTGAGGGTTCGGGAACGGGAGAGGAGATGGGGCGGCTGAGTGGGGGAAGAAGATGAAGTGATGAGTAATGGGTTGAAACCCTAAAAAGGGTCTTTATACCCTGGTCTTGGGCCGGGTCAACACTTGGGCCGGTTCTGACTCGGGCCGGGTCAGTCCGGTTCAGCCCAAAACTTTTTTTTTTTTTTTGAAGCGGGTTTTACAGTTGGGTATTGTATTCCCGGTGTTGGGTTTGGTTTTGGTGTTACCGGCATTGTCTGCTAAGTATGTCTTAGTCAGTCTGTTATCCGTGGTGGTGAGCGAATGCTCACCCTAGCTGCATTTCCTACAGGTACTGATCACAGGACGGACTAGGTGAGCTCTCGAAGCTTGAGGAGCTAGGAACGGAGTCCGGGTTTCATCTTTTGAGTCTAGTGACGGATACCTTGTACTTTGTCCAATTGTTGGGACGTTTTTGAGTTGTAAATATTATTTTGATTAACTAAATGGCGATTTCAAAGTGTTTATTCAAAACAGGTTTCAAATGTTTTATGATTTTAAATGTTCGCGTCCCGAGTTCGGTTTACTGAAATTGGGGCGTGACAGCTTGACATGAGCAACGCGACTGCAAAGCATAACGATGATAGAGACAAGATGATAACGACACTGAAAGAGATTCAGGACTTCTTCAAAAGCATGGCGATAGCAGAGGACGAAGGCACATCCGACCCATGAAGGATGTAGTTATATTTTCCCTATTATCATGTCAATCGTCTTTTGATGTTTTTGTTTTGTCTTTTGAACACTTGTTTTCTCAATGAATGGATGATTAGTATCCACATATTATACTGTTAAAGTAATCTATATTAAATTAGCAAAAGACATGTTCTGTATTCTCGAAGACGTATTGTTAATTTCGTAAAAGAGAACGTGATTGTTCGCAAAACAAAAATTACTGAAATTGTAACACCCCGTCGTGCCTCACACAGAGCCCCACGCGCGGCGATGTTAGGTCTGCAGCCCAATACACCCCAACCCCTCTGGTGTATTGTCCACAGACAAATACCAACCCAGGTTGTTGGTGAGACTTGAACCCAAGACCTCACCCTTTATAACATTTCCTTGAGTGATGTTATCACCAATTGAGCTGCAACTGTCACGCACCAATTTCAGTAAACCGAACTCGGGACGCGAACATTTAAAATCATAAAACATTTGAAACCTGTTTCGAATAAACACTTTGAAATTACCATTTAGTTAATCAAAATAATATTTACAACTCAAAAATGTCCCAACAATTGGACAAAGTACAAGGTATCCGTCACTAGACTCAAAAGATAAAACCCGGACTCTGCTCCGAGCTCCTCAAGCTTCGAGAGCTCACCTAGTCCACCTTGTGATCAGTACCTGTAGGAAAAGCAGCTAGGGGTGAGCGTTCGCTCACCATCACGGATAACAGACTGACTACGGCATACTTATCAGATAAAGCCGATAACACCAAAACCAAACCCAACACCAAGAATACAATCCCCAAACTCAAATACTCGATTGACACACAACCCGTTACTTTCCTCAACAGACTCAACACTCGGACTCGTAATGTAAACCCGACACAACTATCGACGACCTCCTCGAAAGACACGACAGAGTACTACGCAACACCAAACAAGATCACAAAGGATCGCACACCAAACAAGATCACAAAGGATCGCACACCAAACAAGATCACAAAGGATCGCATTCCTGTCAGTTGCTCAGTGTCGGTTGCTAACCGGCTGGGCTCGAGCATGCCCCACGCGCTTTACCTATCACTGTCAGGCTCCAGGCGGTCGACCTGTTGGCGATAACTGAGCTACTTTTCCGATAGCTAGTCGAAAGGGGAGCTGCCCTCTCACCGCCTAAAAACGCTCACAACCTGCCGAGACTCGAACACGGATCAGGCTAGCCAAAGAACGCTCGCAACTTACTGAGACTCGAACTCGGGTAAGCCAGCCAAATTGCACACCACTTCCCGACACGAAGTCGGGTCACTAACCTCGGGACCCACAATCACAATCACAAGCAAGGTTCAACAAACAGCAACAAGAGCAATTCAACACTCCACAGGCACTCATGGCCACCCAAGACACCAACGGTAAAACACGGGTTCAACAACCCCCCACGGGCACTCATGGCCACCCAAGACACACCAACGGTAACTCACGGGCTCAACAAACCCACGGGCACTCATGGCCCCCCCAAGACTCCAATAGTAAAACACGGGCTCTCATGGCCACCCAAGACACCAGCAATAAAACACGGGCTCTCATGGCCACCCAAGACACCAACAATAAAACACGGGCTCTCATGGCCACCCAAGACACAACCAGTAAAGTACGGGCTCTCATGGCCACCCAAGACATAAATTAAACAATCAACCTCCGGGCATGGTCATATGCCTCCAGTAATTCTAATATCGATAAGTTTACTGCTCCTACGACACTACTAAGTGTCACATGCATTTCTAAAGTTCGCTACGTTCCCGTATCATGCCTTTCTAATGTTCGATAAACCTACTTAACCCACGACACCCCGGTGTCACATGCAATTCTACTGTTAACTTTCCCTAGTCAGGGCCGAGATCCGGCTACTTTTCCCTACCTCGTATATGTTCTCCAAAAGTGCCCAAATAACCCCGACGTGATCTCAGTCACTAGCCTAGCTTTCCTTTTCCTCGGTCCGCAGCACGATCTAAAAGAACACAATTTTAAGGCACTTTTAAACTCGCAGGAATAAACTGAAATTCAATAAACTTAACGCCCAAACGTAACCCCGACAATGTCGATCACTCCCAAACTTCCCGATTACTCGAAATTGTCGATAAAGAGGGTGGTGGCCGGCCCTAGCTCCGGCCAGCCACCCCACATGGTGGCCGGCCACCCCCCAATGGTGGCCTGAGCTCCTCCCGAGCTCCCGGTCGCCGGAAAACGTCCCCCTTCACCCCATAACGTCTCCAACGATCCCCCAACCTCAATACAACCCTAAACTAATAGTTCCAAACCAAAACCCAATTTTAGAAAATGTCAAATCGAAGATCGGTTTGGTGATTACCGTAGAGGAAGACGATGGGAGTGTGAATCTCCAAGCTTTGAGACGATCCAAGGGTGGAAGACGTGAATAGTGACACAAACCCTAACCCTAGCTCTCTTCTTCTCCTCTTTCATCCTTCTTCTTCTCCTCTTTCCTTCTTCTTCTTCTCTCTCTAACTTCTCTCTTCTTTTCTATTCTTTTTTCTCTCTTTTTTTCAAGTTGGCCGAACCCCCCCCCCCCCCCCCGCCCTTTAACTCTCTTCTTTATTTTTCCCCCAAAACTAACACCACCACTTGTTTGACAAGTGGCAAGGTGGGTCCCACACCCTTTGGAGAAATATCTAGAAGATATTTCCAATCAGATTCGCGAAATTCGGACGTTTCAGGCCCCGAACGGGCACTTTTTCCAAGAAATTACGAAACTTGACGGGATACAAGGAAACGGCTCAACTAAGACCGCTGCGACGACGGCTAATCTTTTTGGATCCAAAAAAGTCCTCGAATGGACCAAAACGTCGCTCGGTTGACTTTTCCAGCGAAAAGTCAACATTTCCCAAATTGATCAGAAAGTTGCCCTGAGTCCCCCGGAACTCACTTTGGTTGATATCGGGGTCAACTTAAGTCCGGTATGACCCTCGGGGTCATTTTAGGTTCAATTAAGTGTTTGTCTTAAAATTTTTAAATTTTCCTGTTTTTCGCAGGTTTGACTGGCGTTGACCGGGAGTTGTTATTATAGAAATGCTAACTTGTTTTCACACAACTAGGGCATATCCGCAAACTAAAGTCCATAATTATATTCGCGAAACATAATAACAGTATCTGCAAACAACAAATACAGAGGAATAAATTAACAATATTAGCAAACCAGGATCTCTGTATCCGCAAACTACAAGTCCGTATCCGCAAACACCAAGTAAAGAGGAATAAATTAACAATATTAGCAAACCAGGATCTCTGTATCAACAAACTACAAGTCTATATTTGAATACCCAAAAAAGAAGTTCTATATTCACAAAGAGAGATCCTATTTCCTAAAAGTGAAATAACTTGTGGAAAAAGTTACATTCATCAATCTTCATTCTCGGAGTCTTACCAACGCATTAAATGCGATAAGATCTTGGTGCATTCAAGGAGGATTTTAGTAATCATATCGATTAGATCGTAGCGTCGGATTTCGGAAACGATTGACACGTGTCCTCTACAATATCTTATCGTATCACATGCTAGTAGACGTTATTCAGCATTTGGTTTGCGAATTCTGAGATATGGACTGCGAAAGTTAGATATAAGATTTGCGGAATCATTATCAGTTAACTAATCTGTCTATAATTAGAACTCTACTTTAAACAAAATAACGATAATGCCACCGCAAGATTTCAACTATAAATACCCCCACCCCTATACTACTTAACCCTACAACTCTCCTTCAATTTCAAATTCTCTTCTCAGATAACTCCAAATAACCAGGTCTTCAAAAGCAATGGCCCCCAACAGGAAACGCACCAGAGGGGAAGGAAACGTTTGCATCGAAGAAGCTATGGAACATACCAGAGAGGAACGTTGCAACAGGGTGCTACAGATGGAGGAAGCCGCTATGGAGTCGGCAATGCAGTATCGCAAAATAAGGTTGGGACTAATCCAGATCCACTTTTTGCTGATGGAGGAGAAGGTGGTAAGCCTTGCCAATGAACTGCAAGTGCTTGACATGAGCAACTCGACTGAAAAGCACAAGGAAGATAGGGACAAGATGATGGCGACACTGAAAGAAATTCAGGACTTCTTCAAAACCATTGAGGTAGAAGAGGACTAGGGCACATCCGACCCATGAAAGATGTAGTTATATTTTCCCTATTATAATGTCAATCGTCTTTTGATGTTTCTGTTTTGTCTTTTGAAAACTTGGTTTCTCAGTGAATGGATGACTAGTATCTGCTTGTCACTGTGAAAGTAATCTATATTTAATTCGCAAACGACATGTTCTGTATTCTCAAACATGTATGGTTATATTCGTAAACCAGGACATGATTATTCTCAAAACAAAAATTACTGAAGTTACTAACATATTAAGGCATATCTTATCATTGGTAAAATCAAACAGAACTACAGTGTATTCTTCGTACAAGACAATCCAAAACCTCAACCCCAGATATTGCAAATCTCAAATAGGTAAACGTTATTCCGCAAACCACGGTACGTATATCCGCAAAACATACAATCCTGAAACTCAACCAACATATTGCATACTCTGAAACAAGGAAACACAGTTTCTCAAACCAAGGATTGACTATTCGCAAAACAGAAAAATAGTACCTGCAAACTAGACACTATATATTCGCAAAACAGAAAACACATAACCTCAACCAACAAAGGAAACCCAGTTTCGCAAACCAAGGATTGACTATTCGCAAAACAGAAAAATAGTACCTGCAAACTAGACACTATATATTCGCAAACAAAAGATCTTATAAATTCTCAAAACAGTACACAGAGTATTCTCAAAAAATATATCATATATTCTCAAACCAAAATTGTCGTTTCTGAAAACAAATATCAATAATCAAAAAGAGTAATTCACTAAGCTTTATGACGTTCACATGGTAATAAGGCTTTATACTTGACACTAAATTCAAATTTGGTCTTCTTCTTGTTGAAATAATCTCTGATATTCTCCTCAATTTCTCTCCACGGGTTGTTTTTCTCAAACGTGACCAACTTAAAGAGGAATCTTTTCCTCAATAATTTAATCTGTGGAGCCTACAAAACCAAAATTTAAAGATCAAATCTATACTCATTGTTATATACTGACAAAGAAATAATTGTTGGTTTAACTTACATCATTAACGGCCAATTCTCCTGCCCAATTCCCATTGCCAAGATACGATTCCATGTGCCACATAGCATACACCCCACAATCCATATGATTGTCGTTAGATTCCCATGGTACATGGAGCCGATCAATCTTACCTTTGAAAGTTTTCTGAGCTAGAGCTTTATCAGTTTTTGTTATGACCTTGAGAATTTTAGACCTCTATGCAACACAAAAACACCAAAGAAAAATAAATAAAAACAGAAATGAATAGATAGACAGTAATCAAACACATACTCAATGAGAGAAGAATACGTACCAATGTATAGTGAATTTTTCCATAACGAATATCGTCATCAACCGTTCCTTTCACATTGTCCATAATATCTGAATTTCCATTCTTCATGTCGATGCATAAGAGTGTGTAGTGATTGCTCTTAAAAACAACCATGAAAACCTGTAAAAATATATATAAAATCCATCAGCATATTAATATAATGGATAAATTGGTTTATATAATACAACCATTCACTACTATATCAGCAAAACAGATATTCACTATCCGCAAACTACATATTCATTATCAGCAAACCAGGGAAAACTGTTTCTCAAACCAGGGTGCGCTTATCCGCAAAACATGTATTCATTATCCGCAAACTTGATAGAGCATATTCGCAAACAAGACAATCCATACCTCAAACCAAATATTGCGTGTCTCAAACAGGTAAACGTTATTTCTCAAACAAGGGTGCGTATATCCGCAAAACATACAAACCTTAACCGCAACCAACATATTGCATATTGTAAAACCAACCATGTATTATACTTACAAAGTCCAACTTCTTCCATGAAAAAGAAGGGAACTCCTTTGTTTCAATCTTGAAAAGATCGTCAAAATCTACATCTTTTTTATGTTCCGAAAGCGTAGCCTACAAAATAAACATATAAATAACAAAACACAATAAAGTAATTCAAACTATAAACGTAATCAACCAAAAAAATGTGCAAACTAAGCTTACACTAAGAGAAGCTGAAAAGAAGAACCGGTTAGGTGATGAATCACTCTTGATAGTTTCCAGATGATTCAGATAGTGACACCACCCATTAATGGTTTCCACTTCAATCCATGCATCGTTTTTGAAAGAATTAAAGCCCCCTCTGGTAATACAATTATCAGAGCACTCAAACATAAAATCACTGCATTCACAGAGAAAAGCCTATTAATTGTATTTGCTAAAATAAAATATAAAAACAAAATAAGGGAAAAACATATTTTACTTACCAATCATCATATTTGCTTATATTTAGCACCCAATCAGTAACACACTCCTCAACCTCCAGAAGCTCGGACCAATAATCTGTTTGACGATCAACGTACGAAGAACACAAAAATTTAGACGGTGCAATCAAACGAGGTGAAGGTTGTTTGACTGGGGTTTCCCATAATAAAGATGCCTCGCAACACCCAATTGTCGTAAAACCCTTACCAGTTGCAGCACGTTTCTTAACAACAGAGGGATTTTTCTTAACAACACCTTGAGCTTTTTTTGCTGCAACAGTAGGGGATAATTTCTTCTCGGGGACAGCAGCGAGGCCTTTCTTACCGGGTGCACGAGCGGGAGCTCTCTTCTTTGGTGGATTAATAACTGAGTTAGACTCCACATGACCAACATCATCAGTCGACTTGTTAGGAGGATGCACGAGACCTTTTTTAGCAAGAAGAGGTATGACAACAGGGCGTTGGACTATGGATTCACGAAATCTTGCCATTGCAAGTTCAGGATGCTCGTCAACTGCCTCAGGGACCTCTTTCCCACCAATAGAACGATTGATATTTTGGTCAACCAGTCTAGTAACAAGTAGCGGGGGTTGAGTCTTGCAAGCTTGATTAACCGGTGGTTCATTGTTTACATTTTGTTCGACAACAATTATATCGAGTGGCTCGGGTTGCTCTTGAAGTGTCTGACAAAAGTCATTGACATACGCAGACCCATTGACATTTCCTTGACTGTCTTCTATAGTAAGAGGGTCTGATTGCACTGCAAGAGCCCAACAATCATATTTGTTAACAACATCGGAAGCTTCAGGTTCCACGATTGGATGATCAACAACCATCTCACAAGCTTCCTTCCCAATACCAGAAGCAACAGAAATAGCGTCAAACTAATCGCCAACGCAGTTATTCTTTTATGGCTCAGTTTTTTCTACAACAATATTATCCACAGGGGCTGCATCATTACTTGCGAACAATTTCTGAACCACATTATCGCATTCAGGGCTTGACAATGTAGTGGATCCAGCAGGGCATGGTGAAAGAACATTGGCAGACGATTTTTGGGATGGTGAAAGAAGTCTGAACGTTGGTGGAGTAACGGCACGAGCAGGTGGCTTCTCTGCTCCTTTGTACCCTTCCCCAACGCGTGTTGCTGCTTCAATCAATTTCTCAATGGTCTCGATAACCCCGGGTAGATTAAACCATGAGTCTTGTGACAGCAACACACTTTGTGTGTCAGGCATGACATCTTCGGGATTTTTATTCCCAGTCAAACCATCAAACAGGGTTGACATTGCCTTGGTATTGGGATCGGCGATATCCCCTTCAACCAACAACTGATGGCATTCCATAAAACCTTCTACAACCTTAGTCCCCGCTAATCGAAACCTTTCTACAATCCTCTAAATACGATAACAAGAAGCATGTTAATGAGATTAAATGCAAACAAATAAAACACAGGGTATGCATCAACTACAAAACACATCTGCAAACCAAAATGTGCATATTTGCATACAATAAACATACGCACATATCACATGCAGGATATACTCAAAACTGTTTCGCAAACTAGAGTGCGCATACTCGCAAAACATAGCATCACTATCCGCAAACTAGGTAAAGCATACTCGCAAAACATAAATTCACTATCCGCAAACTACGTAAAGCATACTTGCAAAACATACATTCACTACCCGCAAACTAGGTACAACATATTAGCAAACAAGTCAATCAATAACAGGGTATGCATCAACTAAAAAACACATCTGCAAACCAAAATGTGCATATTTTCATACAATAAACCTACGCACATATCACATGTAAGATATACTCAAAACTGTTTCTCAAACCAGAGTTCGCATACTAGCAAAACATATAATCACTATCCGCAAACTAGGTAAAGCATACTCGCAAAACATAAATTCACTATCCGCAAACTAGATAAAGCATACTCGCAAAACATACATTCAATATCCGCAAACTAGGTAAAGCATACTCGCAAAACATACATTCAATATCCGCAAACTAGGTAAAGCATATTAGCAAACAAGTCAATCAATAACCTCACTGTATAATTGAAAAACATAATTCCCCCCCCCCCCCAAAAAAATAAATTAAATAATAGAATACCTCTGCAGAACCCCTTTTCGCCATGAAACGGGGGGTATTTGTGGCCGTTGGATCTCCTCCATTTCTATCCCCCCTTTCATTATCTCTATTTACATTAGGGGGTGGATGCTGAGCAACATTCTCTTCCACCATAACCCGTGGAGGACCCTCCATACGTATGTGACTCATTCCAAATGCATCACACTGTATTTCATCGCCGACTCTTCTATTCACCAATGCGGTATTCCATCCAATCAAAGAGGGACACGCCCTAGGAACCTCACACGTGCTGACTTTAACACGATCAAGATAAAACAACTGCATCATTCAAAGAAAAACACATCTCACATGACTATAACATAACAGTTTATTAAATATAAAATACAACACATTAAAATGAAAAATAAACTTACCAACAAGAAAGTTATTGATCCAGAAAAATTCTATGAACCTTCGGGTTGTTTTAACCAGGTTTGTTTTGTATCCACATGTTTCTTGACTAAAAACTTGCACCAATTAAAATCTTGTATGTGAGATACATCAACAATAGAACGGAAGCATGACTGATTCACATAACCCTCATTCCCCGAATCGATCATGCAAGTCACAAACAACATCATGAAGTTTCTTTTGAAATCATCTCCCCCTTCAATTTGCGTCTTCATTTGATCAACCAACTGCTTACTGGTGATAAGACGCTTGATCTCGCCTTTGTCTTTTGTATTGAACTACCGCTGCCACAATTTAAGTTCATCAGTGCACAGGGTGCCCCACTTATCGACGATGACGTCGCGCACACCATTCGGAATGCCCAAAGTTTTATGAACTTCCTTCTCTGTGATACGCAATTTTGCATCTGGCAAACCCCAATGATGAGCTAAGATGGTTATACTTAGACACCAGGTAGTATCCAATCTTGCTTGGAATGATCTTCACAGCCAAATGGAGAATGTGCCCAAACCCAATTTCCCGCACTGCTTCTTGTTGGTGTTTATTCAAACTCTCCACCAACTCAACCAATCTCTTTGGAGATGACCTGGTCTTCAAAACATCATCCACGCCAACCTTATCAGATAACGGAACAACTCTATCAGACTCACAACCCTTGGTGTGCTTAACGTTCTTCTTCTCAACAGCTAATTCTCCACCTCTCTTCTTTCCGACTTTAGCAGGTGGGACAGGTACAACAGAACTTCCTCCATCAAGAGATTCACGAACCTCAGCTACCTTCTTCTTTTTATTTGAAACTCTTCTTTTTATCTTTATTCATAATAGACTTCTGCTTCTTCAACTTATTAGCAAGAGTCGCATTTCCTTCGTCAACATTAGCCTCTGTGGATGGCCTATCCATTAAAAGAAGAGGAGGCACTGTATCCGGAGTTTTATCTACAATTCGCAAACAAGGGTTTGCATATCAGCAAAACAGACAATATACAAAAACATCATATTCTCAAACAGGGAAAACTGTTCCTCAAACTAGGGTATGTTTATACGCAAAACATATATTCATTACCCGCAAACTACATACATCATATTCGCAAACAATGAATAAATACCTCACACCCAGATTGTCACGCCCCAATTTCAGTAAACCGAACTCGGGACGCGAACGTTTAAAAATAAGACAACACTTTGAAACTTTTTCCATTAAAACACTTTACAATACCAGTTTAGTTCAACAAAAAGATAATTACAACTCAAAACAAAACGTCCCACAAGCGGACAAAAAGGCGAGGTATCCGTCGCTAGACTAAAAAGTAAAAAAAAAAACCCGGACTCCGCTCCTAGCTCCACAAGCTTCGAGAGCTCACCTAGTCCGTCCCACGAACAGTACCTGTAGGAAAAGCAGCTAGGGGTGAGCGTTCGCTCACCACCACGGATAACAGGCTGACTAAGGCATAATTAGCATACAATGCCGGTAACACCAACAACAAACTCAACTCCGGGGATCACTGTCCCCAACCCAAGTACTCTGACTGACAAACACCCACGGTGACCTTCCTCGAACGACTCAACACTCAAACACGTAAGTAGACACGACACAACGATCACGACCTCTTCCAAGGACTCAAAGGAACTACGTAACACCAAACAAGATCACAAAGGATCGCACACCAAACAAGATCACAAAGGATCGCAAACCAAACAAGATCACAAAGGATCGCAAACCAGCTGCTCAGTAACCTCCCTCACGCCCTTTACCGATCTCATCAGGTCAGGCGGTCGACCTGTCGCATTTCCTCGACACAAAGTCGGATCATACTGTCAACCTATCACACTCACAACCACCGAACCACACACGCGCGGCCAGGACCCCTTTACTGACGGGCGGGCCCCCTACCCCGTTTGAACGTGCAAACGCGTGTGATCGAGGACCCCCGTTTAATGAAGCGGGCCCACAACCTCAGGTAACCACAATCACAATCACAAACACAGTTCAACAAACAGCAACAACACAAATTCAGCACTCCACAGGCACTCATGGCCACCCAAGACACCAACCCTAAAACACGGACTCAACAGCCCCACATGCACTCACGACCTCCCAATACGCACCAACAGTGACTCACGGGCTCAACGACCCCACGGGCACTCACGGCCTCCCAAAACACCAAAACGACAACACGGGCTCTCATGGCCACCCAAGACTCAGCAATAGTAACACGGGCTCTCAAGGCCACCCCAAACTCAACAACAATCAACACGGGCTCTCAAGGCCACCCAAACTCAACAACAATTAACACGGGCTCTCAAGGCCACCCAAACTCAACAACAATTAACACGGGCTCTCAAGGCCACCCAAACTCAACAATAAATAACGCACAACAACCTCCGGCATATTCGATGCCTCCAACAGTCCTAAGATCGATAGTTTCACAAACAACCTCCGGGGATGGTCATATGCCTCCAGTAATTCAATTATCGCTAAGTTCTCTGTTCCTACGACACTACTAAGTGTCACATGCTTTTCTCTTAAACGCTACAATCCCGTATCATGCTTTTTCTAATATTCGCTAACCTACTCAACCCACGACACCCCAGTGTCACATGCATTTCTACTGTTAACTTTCCCTAGTCAAGGCCGAGATCCGGCTACTTTTCCCTACCTCAACTGAAGAACAACCGCTATGCTTCCTAGCTGCTGACGGTCTGCCTCGCTACCTCCGGGCTTCACTTCGATCGAAGCCGGACGCTAAAGATAACACGAAAGCCATAAATTAAAAACGGTTCCACCGTTAGGTTAAAGATTACGATTTGTCCAGTTTAAATCCGACATTTGTCTTTTAAACTCGAGCGGGCTAAAAGCGGGATCACTACGAATTGGTTTCGAGCCCCGAGCACAGAACCCGGTGCATGGATTTCGAGACACGGCTCCCGAGGCACCGATTCCGCGTTCCGCTGTTAAACCCATCCTAAGTCCGTTTCAACAGCCCGATTATTCGTTCCACGCTCAACAGTTCAAGGCCCATTTTAAATCAAATCTTAATGTTCTTTTTAATTCCTTTTTAAAACCAAAGTCGTTTTAGTTCATTTTCCTACAAATTTGTTTCTCAAAATTCCTCGACTCAAACCGTTATTAAAACCAAATTGATGTTAATTCCTTTTTATTTTAAATCGTTTTCCAATTTAAATCTGATTTTTTTAAACCCCTTTCTATCTAACTTAGGTTTCGTTATACTTTCCTTTTGAAAATTGTCTTCTTTTCACATTTATGTTCCAACTTCGATTCCACACGCCCAAAAATCAATTCTTTTGATCAAAACAGATCTTAACCCCTTTTTGAACAAATCTGATTTTATTCTAAAACTCAATTTAAACCATTTTTCTCCTTTAGTCAAATCTGGTTTTGTTTTTACACAATTTCCCAATTTTACAAATCAAAGTCTTTAATTTTCTGATTTCATTTCCAAAAGTACACGGCCAGATCCAAACTGTTTCTGAACGAGAAAATAAACAAAAGGAGAAGCTCGGTTTTCGAAGCCGGCCGACCAGAACCTTACGGTGGTAGGGCTCACCGTAGGAGAAGGGAACGGGCGACGACGGCGACGGTGGTGGCTAGGCTGAGCTTTCCGGCCGTGTGGACGGCGACGAGGAGAAGGGAGACGGGAGGGTCGGCTAGGCTCGGGAGAGGTCGGGCGTTGCCGGTGCTGGTGAGAGGACGGCAAGGAGGTCTCGGACGGCACTGGATCGGGAGAGGGAGAGGGTGGTCGGGGACCCGAGCTGGCCGGAGGTGGTGGCTCGGGGCGGCGGCTGGATAGATTTGGACGGAGGCGAGCGTGAGGGGCGGAGAAAGGGCGGCGACGGCAGTCTGAGACGAGGAGGAGATGGGGAAGGTGAGAGGGGAGTGGCCGGAGGTGGAGGGGCTCAGTGAGGGAGTGCCCAGAGGTGGAGAGAGGTCGCCGGAGAGGATGGAGATGGGAGAGAGAGAGGATCGGGTTCGGGAGAGGAGAGCGGCAGGAGAGAAGTTAGAGGGAGAGAGAGGTGTCTGAAGTGAATTAGGGTTTGAAACCCTAATTCACCCCCCTTATATACACGGGCTAGTTGCCCTTTTGGGCCGCTGGCGAGCAAACGAGCCTCACGCCCAAGGTCGGGTCTGGCCTGGTCGATCTGCTCGGTCGGGTTAGGCCTGGCCGGTTTGCTGGTCGGGTCCGGTCCGACCCTTTTTTTTTTGAAGCGTTCTTCACACAGATATTGCATATCTCAAACAGGAAAAGGTTATGTCTCAAACCTGGGTGCGTATATCCGCAAAACATATAATCCTTAAACTCAACCAACATATTGCATATTCTAAAACAATGAAAAACCAGTTTCTCAAACCAAGAATTGACTATTCGCAAAACAGAAAAACAGTGCCCGCAAACATGATACTATATATTCACAAAACAGAAAACCCAAAACCTCAACCAACAACTTGGTTTTCCTCAAAAGTAGAGCAAAAACATCTCATAGTTGAATAATTTCATATATGAATTGAAATGTTGTACTCTAAAAGCGAAACACAAACACTCTGAAAACATAGCAACTGTAAAAAATCCGCAAACTACAAACACTATATTCTCAAATTACCTGATTCGGTGTCCCTGTTGCATAATATTGTAGATTCAACAACCTTCTTCTTCATTCTCTACAGACGGATTACCATAATCAAAAAGCTAAATAAACAAACGAAAAAGATTGAATCAAAACCCTAAACACCAAAAGATTATAACTCACCGATTAAACCCAGAGTTCAACAATGAACTAATGAAATTCACTTCGAAATCACACAGGAGACGAAAATCAAGGCAATGGAAGCTCAAAGATCAGATTCTGAAATGTTCGTTTCGCTAAAAACTTGATTCTGCAAGTGTTTTGGAGAGCACGAACCGTTTCTGCGCAAACGGGTAGATAAAATTACGTTTATACCCCCGAACCATAGCAAATCAGATAAAATGAATCCCACGCGCGACTTATTTACGACGCGTGCCACTGATGACGCGTTCAAATCAGCGCCATCGCGACATTCAGATCGGACGGCCATCACGCAGTGCGTAGGTTCGCACCAAATCAGGTGGTTCGCACCTGATTTCTCTCCTATATATATATATATATATATATATATAGGATAGCTTTCAGGTACAAATTTCCTTAAAATACAAATGGTGCGAACCATGTAAATCTGTGGAAATAAAATGTAATTACAAATTTTTTATGTAGATTTACATTTCCGATTTATATATATATATATATATATATATATATATATATATATATATATATATATATAAAATAAAATTTGAATTATACATATATATTTAAAATAAAGTATGATTTTAATATTAAAGAAACAATTAGCAATTTTAAAATGATTGAAATGGTTTATTTTGAAAATTTGAAAAATAATGAAGGGTATTATTGTCATTTCACTTGTTTTTAAGTTCTGAAAACTCAGTGGCATGATTTTTGAAAATCTGAGTGATAGTGAAGGGTATTATAGACTTTTTATCTATTTAGATAGAAAGTTAACTAAAATCTGACGGATATGTAGCAAAGTGTTCGCAAATGTTTTGTTTGGGTACGAAACAACAAAATTTTTTTCCAGGGTATCATTTTGAAAGTAATATTTGGTAGGATGTTATATTGAAAATTTTCCTTCTTTTATATGTTTTTATATTTTTAATTTCAATTTTTCGCACATAGGTCTTATTTTAAGTTGTCTAAGATGAAAATTAGACGTTTTCTACTGATATAAAAGTCTGAAGTCCTACAAGAATTTAGGACATATTCTGAAATCCATGATATTTAATCCAACGTCTGTTACGATCCATTGGCATGATTAATAAAATACATATCTTACAACCTTAGTTTTATTTTTTGACGAAAAACCAAACTTAGTTGGGAGATAAGAGCATGTACAACAGAAAGGACCTTGGTCAGGGAGTGGGAGTGCAGACCTTGTGCTGACTGGACAAAAGTCAGGGAGTGGGAGTGCAGAAAAGTGGGTGTTTTGCAACAGAAAGGACCTTGAGGTCCTGGGAGTGCAGAACAGTGCTGACTGGATTATTATTTGTTATTTTCCTGTTTTATTTAATTCGTTATCAGAAACCGTTTAATTTAGTCATACTTTAAACAATATTGGAAATAAATAATTAAAGACAACCAATAATTAATAAATTCAACACGAATAGAAATGAACTTCTAATTTTATTCAATTCATTTTAATACAACCCAAAACGAAATACAAGTTCAAGAATTATCCTCTGTTGGGTCGACATCTGGTGGTGGGGGTTGGCTTCGAAGATCATCAATTTGGGCTTCAAGGCTAGTGATGAGTCTTCGCACTCGGGTCTTGCAAAACTTATGGTCTGCCAACGCCTCTTCGTCGTAGGAAGATGTATCCTTCTCCACCAGGGCCTTGTAGTTGGCGATGTTTGCTTCCCATTGTTGGGTTAATGCTTGTAACATGCGATACTTATTTTCCACTTGTTCGCCACGTGACCGTTGAGCCTCAAACCGTGCACGTTCAGCGTCGATTCGTGCATGTTCCAGTTCGGCGAAGGCAGACATTTGGGCCGTGAGGACGACCCCCTTCTTTGCGGCCTTCGCTGCCTTCTTCCCTTGCGGTCGGCGAGGGGGACTTGGGTCGGCCTCGGGGGATGGGGGTGTGTCGCTGAGAGGGACTTGAGTCCCCTCGTAGTTCTCGCTTCCTCCCCATTCTGGTGGTTGGGACTCACCACTGAGAGGTGTGCCCTCCTCCCCTGTGCTTGTAGGTGGGGTTGAGCTGTAAGCCCCAGCCTCATCCAACCGCTGTCATTGTTGGCGTACTTGACGGCGGACAGTTCCCATTGTGCCCTCCTCGGCACTGAACTTCTCATTTCCATCGAGCCTCCAGACCCAATGATCCAGGTCGAACTTTAGCGGGTGGTCTTTAACCACTTTCCCATCATCCTCCCACATTTTCTTCGCACGTCTCAAGTGCTCTTCGTCGTTTGCGCCGCTCGGCTTCTCGGTCCTGGACTTCTTCATATAGCCGAGCATCCTCCTTGTCTGGCCGAAACCTCTGAGCCAACGTTTCTTGATGGCTTCCCAGCGGCGAGGTGGGTAACGGTTCTGGGAGTTGTATTTCCTCTGCACTACGCACCAGAATGTGTTGCCGGTTTGCGAGTTGCCCTTGACGGCGTCTCTTGTTGTGCTTAACCAGCAAGTTATGAGGTGGTTGTCCTCCTCCTTGCTGAATGTCCGACCATCCGCCTCTGGTTCTTCGGGTTGGGCTCGGGGTTGGGCTCGGGCAGGGGCTCGGGCTCGGGCAGGGGCTCGGGCTCGGGCAAGGGCAGGGGCTCGGCCTCGTCGTTGGGAAGAGGATGGTTGGGGGGTTTCTACGTCGGGTAGTGGATGACCCTCGTAGTTGTAGCATTGGGGTCCCACGCCCCATTGTGATTGTGATTCTGGTGGGGGCATGCTCCATTGTGATGACACTTGGAACCCTTGTGGGGGCATGCTCCATTGTGATGGCACTTGGAAGCCTGGCGCCATTTGGTATTGTGGGGTACGGTTTTGCCCTAACAAAAATATTTATACATTAAATTAAGTGCTCAAAAATTTAATACAAAAAAAATTATACATTAAATTAAGTTCTCAAAAATAAAATAATAAAATAAGTGCAAATAATTAATCAAAAAAATGAATACAATGCATTAATACAATAAAATAAGTTTGCACTAACCTGAACTCGACCCCGGGTTCGAGCTTGGGGAGTTGGAGCGAGGGCCCGTCAGAATGTCTCCGAAACCTCGTGCCAGTTCGTCCTCGGTGAATTCTCGTTCGTCACCAAATGAGTGTGCACGAGACCCAGCGTCGCCCGACATTTTTCGCGAGAATAATTGAAACGAGAGAGGAGAATTTGGGAAGGAGATAGTGAAGTTGGATAGTTGAAGTAGGAAGTGGTGTGAAAAATATGAGAGGAGAGGGGTATTTATAGGGTTTTATTTGTTGATTTTTGAATTAAAAAAAAATATATATATATAGCCGTTAGTGTGCAACGGTCGGGACACGTGGCAGCCCCACACGCTGCCAGCGCAGCAGACGGCGCGCAGGCGCGTCCAACGCGCCCGGCCAGCGAGTGGGGAGCGGGGGCGTGTGCAGCGGGAGCGGGAGCGCGTGGAGGGGGAGCGGGGCCGTGATTTTCGCCGATTACAACGGAACGGCCAGCGCGCCCGGCCAGCGAACGGAGCGTGGGGAGTGGAGCCGTTCCGTTGTTCTTGCTCTAATAAGTTGTGAAGCGCGTATGGTAGAACGTTCTGGCCTTTAATTAATGGACCGTTTCAAACTTGAAAGTTGAAACAAAAGAGGTCCATTCTAATTTTAGAGCGACTTTCTTCTTCCTCCTGACTTCGTCTCACCCAGCGCGCACCACTTTCTTGCCCGTTTCGTCTATCCATTTTTTGACTTTCCTTTCACCTCCTTACCCGCTTTCTCCACGCAAACCCGTCTCTCTCCCTCTATTCAATCCCACCTTCTTCATGTAAATACCTCTCCCACTCTCTTCTAATTCGATATATTCTCTGCTGATTTCAGATTCTATCTCCGCTTTTCCTGTAAGTTTCTGGGTTTTGTTTCAATTTGTGTATTTTCAGCTGGGTTTGTTTCAATTTTGCTCATATCTTTGCTGATCGTCGTATGGGTCAGTCTCTGCTATTTTTCTTTCTCTGCTACTTTCTGACCATCCAACCAGACAATCCCATGATTGATTATTAGTTGGTTCATGCGTCCGCGATCCATCCTTTTAAGTTGTTTGTTGAATTGACACTTTGGAATTTCAGTTGCTTTTTTTTCCATTCCTATGCGGTTCCTTTTGCGTTCTGTTTGGTTGCAGAGAAAATGGAACAAACCAACAACCCTGAATTTGTGCTTTTATTTGTTGTGATTTCATTTTGTTTAGGATAACTCCTAGATTGAAAATAAATTAAGTCAACCCAGTCAAAATAGCTGCATGGAGCAAATGTTTGTAAAGTTATTTTTGGTTTTGTGGTTGCCAAAGGGGCAGAAATTCAGGATACTGAATCCCATTTGAATCCTAGTTTGATTTTTTGTTTCCCTCTTTTTCAGGAGCGGAACTGATCTCCACACTGATTTTGTTGTGTTGCCCATTGACTGAGTAGTTGAAGTTCTTAAATGACCCATCACAAGAGAATGTTTGGATCAAAGAATTCTCCCTTGAAGCCTGGAAAGCATAACCCCGTTTCTTCTGGTGCTAACCCTTTTGATTCTGATGATGAATGGGATGTGAAGAAAAAGGCCGATAACCCAAGGGCTTCTTCTGAACCTGTGCTGAATACGCCTAATTTTGGCAGCAACCCCTTCGATGATGATCATGAGGAAAGAGGGAGCTCTTCTTCATCTTATTCACTTGCTTCGTCAGCCAGAAACAAGTACAAGAACGATTTTCGCGACAATGGAGGAATTGAGAGCCAATCTGTGCAAGAATTGGAGGGCTATGCTGTGTACAAGGCTGAGGAGAATACAAAGTCAGTCAACAATTGCCTGAAGATTGCAGAGGACATAAGAGAGGATGCCACAAAGACTCTGGTCACCCTGCATCATCAGGGTGAGCAGATTACCAAAACCCACACTGTCGCTGCCGACATTGATCATGATCTTAGCCGGGTATGGTTATTGTATGCCGTACTTCATCTATCTGCCATGAAACTAGATAATTATATTGGATATGAAAGTATGTAAGTCATTATTTTCTATAATCTGTTAGTTGATGATGATGTTCTACGGTCCTTATAGTATCACACTGCTTAGATTAATTATAGGCCCGGAGACTGAAGTATTCAATAACACAGCGTTCAAAATATGATGGGGTATCGGGATATACTTATATGTTAAATTCATCTTAGTGTCTTTGATGATGTATATGTTTTAACTTGTATGCATCAAATCACCATTCTTGAACATTACGAATATAAGCACTTGCACTTCTGTACCATGCATTGTTAAGCATATGAATAACTATAACACTATTTGGTGAAGCTAATGTGTGATGATCCTCTTAGTTTTTAAATAAACTTATAAGATAGAAGACTGAAATACAGGACGGATAACTTTAAAAAAAAAAACTGATGTTGCTTTTTCCTTATCCTGCTGTGGCCATAATCCCATGTCAATAATTGGTTTAACATGCAAATGTCTCTTCCAGTGTCATCATGTTAACACTGCTTCACTTGCTACTAATCTGCCACGGCTTCATTATGATGACAGAAGATGTTTAGAACTTTTATTGGTTTATATATGCACATGGGTTACTGAAGATGTTACCAAATGGTCTATGCCTCTAGCAATTTAAGGTCATTACTTTGTTATATGTTTTGGTTTGTAGTATTAAGTTTTCCATCAATGGTTAATAATTCCCCCCAATTGGCAGCTGTTAATTTTCTGAACTAAAAGGTACAGAAATGGTACTTACATGGATGTTTGATGCTGAATTACAGGGTGAAAAGCTTCTGGGAAGTCTGGGGGGAATTTTTTCCAAGACATGGAAGCCAAAGAAGACTCGTCCGATATCAGGGCCTGTTGTGACAAGAGGTTACTATCTTTCTTATAATATTTCTATCTTGTTTGCTGGTTCTTGCATAACTATTAAATTTACATTTTTATCATACAATATGAATGGCTGGAGGAAGATTGATGGTGACCTCACTGTCTTCCTTCTCAGTGTTATTATGTGTGCGTGCCTTTGGTGTTGGTCTGACTTGGTTGGTTTTGCAGACGATCCATCTGCTAAAAGGGTTGCCCAGGTAGAGCAAAGGGAGAAGCTAGGGTTGGGGCCTGTACATAAGGGACGGTCAAGCACACCAAAACCACACTCTGAACCCACAAATGCCCTGCAGAAAGTTGAGGTTTGTATTGTGTAACTAGTAGGCTTGTACTTTATCTGGCACACCCCACCAGCAAGATTAACCTATGACTTATCTGGAACAGTTAGAAAACGCCAAGCAAGATGATGCACTGTCAGATTTAAGTGACCTATTGGGAGAGTTGAAGGGTATGGCTGTGGACATGGGCTCTGAAATTGGAAGGTAAGTTATAGCATCTCTTGTTAATTCTGTCATGATTGTTGATCACATATCAACTAGTCGGGTTCTTCATCGTATTGGCTCTGATTTATCGTCAGCATTCTATATATCTTTTGTCGTTATTTACTATTATACTTACTCTTGTAATCATTGTAGGCAAAACGGTGCCCTGGATAATCTGTACGAGGATGTGGATGAGTTAAATTTCCGAGTTAAAGGTGCTAACCAGCGTACTCGGCGTCTGCTGGGGAAGTAGTTCACTGATTTGGTTCTGGAGATGTGTTGAATCTCAGTTTTTCTGCTCTGTTATATGCTCAAGGATCCATGCATTTTCTTTTTGGTCACCAAATTTCGTACATGAACTATCTGTTGGGTTCATCATCAGATTTCTTTTCTGAGAATGATTGTTGGTTTGGACCTTGTACTTAATAATCTTATGTACTAATAATAGTAATGAGTTGATGAATGCAAATGGCAGTAGATCCAAAAGTGTTGTTATTTTATGCATATGATTATGGGTGAATGTGACATGTTTTAAATTAATTTCTAATTATTTTCTTGGCGTGTTGACTTTAGCACAGACAGATGTATTAAAATTGACCATGTCCTAAAGTGAAAATAACACTGTGACTCAAGATGGAGATCTCATAAATATATATGGGTGGGAACTGGAACTCAGATGGATCTTTGATCTATCTATCTTCCAATGGCTTCTTCTTTCTCTCTGATTTGCTTACTCTCCTTCCTTCTTCTCGCTCTCGCTCACTCCAAAACTCTCAAGAGAGACGGTAAGCAACTCTTCACCATCTTCTACTCCCACTTTTCGGATTCGCTCTCAACTTCAGATTTTCCGATCCGAACCTTCATTCAACTTCCACTTTTGGGTTTTGTTTTCCTCTGGTTTCTTTCTCGGTAACCAAACAGAGAAAGCTGAGGATATTTTGCTTGAATTCAGTTGCAGTTGGGATTTTGCTGTCTTGTATGTTTCAAATATTCGTGCTTTTACATTTCCTGTGTTGATTTACTCTGAAATGTTACTTCCTTAGCTGTTGCGTTTCAAGTAAAAGGCTGGGAATGAAAATCTGTCTTGTCTTTGATCCATTTACCTGGGTTTCTCCACATTTGCTTGATCCTATGCACACCCAAATCAAATGTAATCTGAATCTTCAGAATTTAGCTTTGGTAGAAGTTGACCTAGCCTTAGACAGAAATTATAGCAAATAAGAATTTAGCTTTATTACTGAATACTGGTAGGAAGGTTTGTTTGGTGGGTCCATGTAATTTGCATACTCAAGGAGATGTGGGATTTTCTTGTGTGGATCTTGATAGTTGGGGAAGACTAATAACGAATACTTTTTTGGTTGCAGTGAAAGCCTTGAATGAAATTAAGGCATCGTTGGGATGGAGGGTAGTCTACTCATGGGTTGGTGACGATCCCTGTGGAGATGGTGATCTACCACCTTGGTCTGGCGTCACGTGCTCCAATCAAGGAGATTATAGAGTTGTGACAGCTTTGTGAGTGTGATGTCTATGCTTATACTTGCTGAGTGTTATCATATCATATACTTTTGACATTCAAATTTGATTCCCTTTATACATTTTATATGTGTGAGTCAATACTCAATAGTAGTTGAGCGTATGATCTGATCTTTGACCACTCTAGTATTAACACGAGTGTATTCCTTATGAATTGTGTGTGTGTTTATGTTATAGACGTGATATAAAGTAGTTGAAAACAGTTGTCTTGAGCAACTATACATCACTGAAAATCAGTATTGGCTCAAATCTTTACATAGCACATATAAAACGCTAACAAACATTCTTATCATGCTTATACAACAATGAAGATCAGACCTCTAATCTTTGGTTATGACATTTTCCACTTGCAGGGAAGTGTATGCAGTATCTATCGTAGGGCCTTTTCCCATTGCTGTGACCAATTTGTTGGATTTAACAAGACTGTAAGTTTCCTTTTTCTCCTTGACCTTTCAAACCACTATCTCTCTCAATCTCATCATTTTAGAATTGTATTTTTAATTATTCTAAATCTGTTCATGCTTGCGGGAGTTTTCGCTCTTTTGCCAACATGTTTCACACACTCTTGGGGTTTAATTTTGAGGTTGCATGCTCAGTTCTGGATTGAAGTGCTGATTTTCTTTTAGTTTTAAGATTCAACAGAACTAAGTTGCTGCTCTGGTTTATAACCTTATCAGGCTACTCACAGTGCTGCGATGAATTTTCACCTCTTTTAAACTCTTAGTGGTTGCAGAGGATACTTTGTATTTTTATATCATAGAAAAGTTCTGATCATTTTGAGTTGTTGATGTGGCAGGGATTTCCATAACAACAAGCTGACTGGACCAATTCCTCCACAAATAGGACGACTAAGGCGGCTCAGAATATTGTATATTCCTTTACTTTCTAGTTTCCCGCTTTCATTGTTAAGATTTCCATATTATCTGTCTTTTAGAGCATGCACAATGGGTGGCTTCTAGTGGTGATTTTTGATGTCGGTTAATAATGTTACTGAGGAGAGAGAAGAAAGGAGGTCACCCTGTCCACAATGGGGTGGCCTTTGATGGTGGCTTCTGATGTCTCTTAATTCTGTTAAAATTTAAAATAAAATTCAAATTCATAATAGGGATGACTGCTAGACGATCCTTTTCTAACAGTAGGCTTAACAAAGCAGTTTCATACTCCTGTTCCACTTCCTCCGGTGTCAGAAGAGTGATGTCACTAATGCATTCGTCAATCATAGCCTGCAATTCGTTCGGATCCATTTGTGTGGATGAGGGAGAAAACAAATTGGGATTTTGGAGCTTCATAGAGGTGGGAAGTGTGAGGATTGATTGAAGGCGTGTGTTGTATTTATAGGGAACAAAAATAGTTTTTACAAATTTTCTGAGTTACTTTATTATTATTATTATTCTCTCACAAGTTCTTTGGTTACTTACCAGCCACCGAATAAGACGATCTCATAAAGTATCTGACGATGTCCTGGTGGGAAAGTTTTAAAGTTTGAACAACAATTTTGTTACCTAGCATGTGCTTGAGATAATTAGATGGTCAAAGGTTGTGGTGGATCCTTTATTGAAACGGACTTTATCATCAAACTGTGTCTTGTTTTAGGACTGTCAAGGGAACCCGAAATTCAGTCTTTGTTGTACCTGATATTTATACCCTTACTCTTCTTCAACTGCTTGAAAGTTGTGTTGTCATTCTATTGCAGTAAACATTTATGTTTTATCATGACACTGACTTATGCTTGCTTCTTCAGAAATTTGAGATGGAATAAACTCCAGGATGTCATTCCTCCTGAAATTGGCGAGCTAAAGGCACTAACACATCTGTAAGTGGCATTAAAACTTGATAAAATTACAAGATATTACGTGCTCCATACTTGTCTGAATTCTGAATTAATGTATGGATATTGATGCAGACATTTGAGCTTCAATAGTTTCAAGGGTGAAATTCCTAAAGAACTTGCAAATCTGCCAGAGCTTCGCTTTCTGTACCTTCATGAAAACCGTTTTACAGGGCGAATTCCAGCTGAATTGGGAACCTTACAGAACCTTCAGCACTTGTAATTTCTCTCTCTTTTCCTTGTATATCGAAATATCAATTTTTCCAATTGTTCTGCAAACTGATAAAGGAAATGTCTGTCCTCAGGGATGTTGGTAACAATCATTTGGTGGGTACAATTAGGGAACTTATACGTTTTGAAGGAAGCTTTCCAGCTCTACAAAACCTGTAAGCTGAATCTGATTGTACTTGGGATGTTTTCTTCTTTCTAGTGTTTCTCACACTGTGTTTGATGCCAATATTAGGTATTTGAATGATAACTATTTGACTGGAGGCATTCCGGCACAGCTTGCAAACTTGACAAATTTGGAAATTTTGTGAGTTATCGGTTACAATTTACAACTTTTTCAGTATTTAAGAGTTCGCCAAAATGTACTGATTTGCTTTGGTTATAGGTATTTGTCTAACAACAAGATGTCAGGAGTAATCCCCTCAGCTATTGCCCATATTCCTAGACTGACATACCTGTGAGTTTCTCTCTGAAAATAGAGTTATTGTTCTCTTTATGGAAGTCTGTATTAACTTAATCCTGAATCATTTCAGGTACTTGGATCATAACCAATTCTCTGGCCGGATTCCAGATGCTTTTTATAAGCATTCCTTCTTGAAAGAAATGTGAGTTAGTATTAAAAAAAATAAACGAAAGAGCGAGCATGTAATAAGTTCGATGGTGCAGTGCCAAAGGAATTGTGCCTTCTAACATGAGTCTCCAATTGTAGGTACATCGAAGGAAATGGATTCAAACAAGGTGTAAACCCCATTGGTTTCCATAAGGTCCTTGAAGTTTCTGACACCGATTTCTTAGTCTAGGCAAAATCAGATTGACGATTACATCTTTCTTTCATGTGAAAGGTTCATTCATAACTTGACTCTGTACAAGAATGAGTAGTTGTCTGGCATCCTAGCATTGATGCGTGTACCAATACTGTACTACTGAATATTTTTTCCCCACCTTTTATAAGAAAGCAAAATGGCATTATATATATATAGCTGCTATATCTGTGTTTCACATTATACATGCACAAAACAACTATTGGATCTACAACTTTTATTAATCCGAAACACAGAACTACAAATGAATCCACAGAACAGAACTATAAAGGTGTTATAAATACATTTGCCTAGCACTTTTAATTCTGCAATCATACTGTATGGCAAAAAGCACAAGAAATGATCATGCACAAGCTGGAGCATTGAAGTAGGGGAATACTATGAAGGCCATGGATAAAGGGGCAATGGATAGTGGAGATGCGGCGTAACGCAGGGCGGGGCTCAAGTTGGGGATGTCTCCGCCTGCTGTGATATGCAATGGAGCTCCATTTAGAAGCATGGTTTGGCTTCTAAGGTACCCATCTTTTGGTGTCAGATGGTACTCTTCTCTGTGTAAAGGTGCTCCCTTGCTTCCAACCCAAGATACCGTCTTCTTGAGGCCATGCTTGAAGGGCATTTCTCTGTGGAGGGTTTTCGCCTCACTCAACTCCACAGTCATGATGTTCTCAACTTTGATCCTGAAGTCTGTCCGGTTGCTTAAATTGATCACAAGCAGAGTTACACCTGACTGCAACAAGAAATGAAAAGTTTGTTCCAGTTTACACATACAACTCAATAATACAGCAACTGTGTAAGGATAAAAAGTGATTCCATACTCTTCCTTTTGAACAGTGGGCATATGGGCGTAAGAATGGTGAACCGTTGATGGTGACTCCAAGAACACCTTTTCCCATGAGCCGATGCCACAAAAGTGCACTGTGAAGGAGAAAAAAACATTTAAGGACTCGAGATCAGATGAGTCCTGTATAAGGAAGTCAACTATTATGATCTTGCACCTGTAGTAGTCCGGGTTGGGAGCAAATGTTGCTGTGTTGAGGAGACCGTAGTTCCCTCCAACTAAAGTCTGCCGACAATATACTTTTGTATTGTACTTGGAGGCCATTCCAAGCTGATCCAAGTACCAAAAACTGTCTACAAATGTGTTGGACACATAGCGACCCCCACTGTTGTAGGCTCCACCAGATTCTCCCACCCAAGCAGAAGCCCAAGGACCATGGATTTGAATGGTTTGCTTAAGATTGTTGAACGTTTCTGATACCCTGTTCAAGTATTGGGGATCCAATATCTTATTCACGAGTTTACGATCAATACCTGAAACAGAAACAATTTAAACATATTGCCAGAGACCTTCAGTCATATCTGCTAATAAATACCATATGTGTACTTTGATACTACACTTGCCTGAACCCAGGTTGTATATATGATGAGTCATGATGTTAACTACATTTGAACCTGTGACCTGAAGAAGCTTTGCATACCACTCCTGATCAAAGAACCCCCCTGGTGCTATAAGAGTAGGTTTCCAACGGGATTTTAAGTATAACTCATTGATAATAGCTTTAAGTTTGATTATGTCTTTCCCATATTGCTGAGCATCAACATGTGCACCAACCCCATATCCACTCAATTCGTTACCTGAAGTAGCAAAGTGCACAGTAAAGGTAAGTCAAAATTCCATATTACATTTGACTAAGAGCTAGCCTGGTTTGCATTTCCATACCGAATTCCCATGAATCTATCCGGTATCCCTTTGAAATGGTGTAGCTTATAAAGTTACGAGCATTAGTAGAATCCCAATCTCCGCCCCAAGCATCTCTCTTCATCTGCCGCCTCCCATACAGTGCATTCAAGCCAAAAGTCACTATCACCCTGCAAATGTAACATTCAAGTGGCAATCACATGTGTAAGCATGCACCTTCAACACCCCTTAAGCGTAAGGAGTACACTCTGAATGATGGGGAATTGGAGAACATATATAGTAATGAAGCACACATAACTATATGAGAAAATAAGGAAACGGGCGCAATGAGAAAAACATTCAAAAGATTATATCTAATTGTTGGATACCAGAAAATTTTGGAAAAAGCCAGATGCTACTTCGATTCATAAGCTATGAAGATTATATCTATATGTATTTCTAATTGAAACTACACTAAGCAACTTCAATATGCCTTAGACAACTGCAACCCTTCATACATTCATGTTATTTTAGAAAGTTATTAAACTAGTAGAGTATACTAATGCTTACGTAGAGTAAACAAGGAGGAATTTTGAAGAGATTGACAACTTATTCTATTTGTAAATATTCAAAATATTCATTAGAAAATTTGTTCACTATCACTTTCTTGTCCTCCTCTACACTCCCCTCAAAGATGGAAGATGGAACATGGATAGATAGTGATCATTGGAACTCCTTTCAAGTAGCCCAATGGTCAATTTTTAGAGAGGACATGAATGACTTACAATACTGCCTATTACAGGATAAGTTACCATAAGATAGTTCAATTTTCTAACTAGTTTTCTATGTCTCTTCGGATAATTCTCCCTATGAGTCGTATATTAGATTAAATTGAAGCACAACATGATTTAGCCCTTAACCTTTCAGTCTCAATTAATAAGTCAAAACACATATTTCCTAGTTGATCCCCTCCTATTTTGATCTTTCTTGTTCTCTGTAGGTAGCAGAGTTGCAACAAAGCATGCAATCTGTGCAAAATAATATGAAGAATTGAGCTTAATTTTTTTTAGTAGAAGTGGTATTAAACAGCATAAATAATTGAGTGGTTCAAAATTATTCTTACCCTGTCTCACTGAAAAATTTGTTTAGCTCATCCCACCTATTCATATGCAAACATCCCTTTGAAAATCCAAACAGCCCATCTTTTATCTTTCGAAATGGATGGCATGGAGACCTCAGATTTCCAACATCATACAAGACTCGGTCTTGCAAGGAACCTCCAATTCTTAAGCGCAAGCTTTTAAAAGCTGTCAAGCAATCAATGGTATGTTGTTTGTTAAACCATTCTGGCTTGATGTTAATCACAGATAAAGACAGATTTAAATCATAAGTGACATTTATTCATATAGGGCTATGTTGATCCAAACATACAGACCTTTAATTGCTTTCGAAAGATAAGGACGCGACAAGTCCTGCAAGTATTAAACAACATTAATCACTGTTCTAATTCCATGTTTAATGGTATGTGAAAAGCAAAATATAGCAAAACTGTTATTCGAAATATTATAAAACTACAATACTGTTGGCAAATCAAGAAAACTTCAAAATCTTACCAGATTTGTCACAGATGAATACCCCCAGGGACATTGATTATAGTTGCACTTATCATGCGGCCACCAATCAATGGTAGCACAGATGAAATTGTCATCTGTTTCAGCAACTTTTGTTTTGCCATTAATTACAATTGTAGTGCCTGGAACATGCTGAGCTAAAAATGGAGGGAGAAAAGCAAGAAAAAGAAATAAGGAGGGGAAGAAACACATTGGCATAATTTTCAAGAACCTTGGCACCATCTCAACTTGCTCAAAGTGACTGCAATAGCAAGATGTAAGCTAAAATGAGAATAAATATACATATTCTTTAGGACCCAAATTGCCAACCAATATGTTGGACTTTAATAAAATCAAGACATAGCACTAGGTTCCCATTTATCTCAAGGAAATTCTGCCGGAATAAAAAAAACGGATTGTTTGTTGGAGTAAGGTTGTCGTTGCAACATTTCCCTTTGAAGGAAACTGGCTTCATGTTTTTTTTTTTGATAAGTAAAATGGCTTCATTTGTTAATAGGTGAATTTACCTTAAACAGACCGAAGTGAACTTCCAATTCAGCCGATACGTTTTTGCATCATTCAGTTTTCAGTGGCATGAACGTTAAGGCATTTGCTATTGCCAATGACTTTAAAACTATACTCTCTTCATGTTTCCAGCTTTATATATAGTGTC
This sequence comes from Erodium maritimum, assembly GCA_963921825.1. Classification (NCBI taxonomy): domain Eukaryota; kingdom Viridiplantae; phylum Streptophyta; class Magnoliopsida; order Geraniales; family Geraniaceae; genus Erodium; species Erodium maritimum. Next base: position 20,687,528 of record OY997592.1, on the reverse strand, counting down.
ATCCAAAAATGAAATAAATTGGTGAACAAGATATGAAAACATACATTTGGGTATAAAATTTTTTAATGAAAGTTATATTTCAAGAGGATTGGCTTTTGGAAGAAAAAAAATAGTGCATGAATGATCAATGAACCTATGACAAATCCTAAGAAAGCAGAAGAGGATCCAAAACAGAAATCAAATCATAAGAACAATACAAATCATGGAAACAGGATTTGGGTTCTCCTAAGTTGGGAGAGACAATGACACTTGTGAAGTGTACAAAATCCAACTGTTTCAGCAACAAGAGGGTAAGGCAAATCTAACTACAATCCCTAACAAATAGAAAAATACTACTATAATTCAACATATTTGAGCTCAATCCTGAAGTAGTACACGGATCCAACAAGCAAATCAAGACAAACCCAATAAAACAAAGGACATATGGAGAGCAAAGAAGTGAAAAACAAACCTGAAAATAAGAAGACGGAAGTTTCAGGAGTGAGAAGACAGTGAAGCTCCTATCCTCAGCTAAAAACAATAGCCATAACTAATGGCTTTATCCACAGAAAATATATTAAAAAGGGTGTTATTTTAATGGCAAAAAACAAGCTTTTTTTTATAACCCATGACCCAACCATGGCCTTTCTGAGGACTTGTGATGCACCACTGTACGACAAGAAAGAGATGTTGGGTGAAAATGGTCGACCCCAGATTTGTCGGTCTTGCCACTAAAATTTTAATGTTAGCTTAAGTTACTAACAGCTTTTTCTTCTGGGTTGGGTGACCCGAAGCAGTTGAGTATTAAAATGTGGTTGCTTTAGCTGGCTTCAAGTTTAAGTTAAGTCATTCTCTCTCCGTGTACAGTTTTATCTGCCAGAGAATAATGGATATATATCTTCGGTCAAGGTTACAAATAACGGTAAACACGATATATTCATGGAATTACTTATCATTACCAAAAAAAATTGTGAGCTACTGGTTGCCAAACTAAGGAAGAAATCATATAGAAATCATCTCTTAATCCATGAGAACCTATCCAAATCATTCATTTTTAAAATAGATGGATGAGATAATTGACTTGTTGATTGTAAAAACATAGTATTTTTTAATATGCGGTAGGAGTTTTTTTAATAAAACTATAATATTTTTTTTTACTCTGATTGGCTTCAAACTTACGTCAATATTTTTGTTTTTTCAACGGCTTTCTATCTAGATCAGTCATGAATATATTTTGAAGTACGAAAAAAAAATTATTTTGAGGCTGATTTAAAAAAAAATTATATCTGTGTAACTTTTATCAACATTTTGCACTGTTTTTATCAACACTTTACACTAATTTTATCAACACTGGACAGTAAGTTTATCACCTCATTTTTCAAAACAAAACATGATTTAATTTTTCCCGCTTCGTTTGAACTCCTAGTGGCTTCAAAATTGCGTCGATATCTTTGTTTTTTCAATGGCTTTCTATCAAGATCGTGAATATGTTTTAAAGCAAGAATAAAATAAATTATTTTGGGGTTGATTTAAAAAGAAATTATATCTGGATAATTTTTATCAACACTTTACACTGGTTTTATCAACACTTAACTCTGTTTTTATCAACACTAAACACTAGTTTTATCACCTCATTTTCCAAAACCGAACATGATTTTTATCACCTCATCACATTTTTTTATGAACACTAAGCACAGTTCAAGTTCCTACAACTATATAAAACCTACACGACATAAGCCCAAGAAACGACGTTGCAAACCCTAGAGAGAGAGAATTGGGCGACGGCTTTGGTTCTCCTTCGCCGCCACTTGATTTGTTCTTTGGGGGATGATTATTGCTATGGGAGGCCAATCATCAAGCATGGATGTTTCCTGTGTTCTTCCCCAATTGTATTTGGTAAGTTGTTGGAGTGGTTTGGGGTTTTTTAGGCGGCTACAGGTGATAAAAGAAAGGGGCAGGAGATTTTGGTTGTTGGGTGTTTGCATGTGGTGGTCGGCGAAAATAAGAGGGGTCGATGGCTTTTGTTTGGCGGTGGTGGTGGACGAGAAATCATGGGGAGGACCTGCGGTTTGACCTTGAGAGGGCAGGTAGACCCGATGACGGAGAAGGGAACGACCCAACCGAGGCTACGGGACCGTTGATGGCGGTTCACGACGGTGGCGGCGAGGGGCTATTCGAGTTTCGGCTGACAAGGGGTATTATGTCGACTCTAGTGACGATATCGTTTGGTAGGATGAGGTGGCCAAGCGGCCGACCACCGGTGGTGGCGGACGATATAGAACATCAGGAAGTTGTTGGTCAAGACGACGTTGGGATGATCTCGGGCGAGCAAGCCGACAACGGTAGCATCGACGGAGGACAAAGTGGATGCAGCGGGAGAAATTGGCATGTGCTTCGAACTACACCTGTTCTCTGTCTAACTGAAGAGTGGACATGCACCATAAGGACCTGGTCCTCAGTTAGCGACAGGAGGTACCTGCCTGCTAGTAGAGATTGGACTTTCAATAGTCCGACATTAATCCTGAGAATTGACTCAGAGGGACATCATGAGTCCAATGGAGGGACACCACAACCGGCGAGGGGCGGAACGCACCCTCGCCTCGATCAATGAGGACTCTGTGGTCCAATGGGGGGTCTGTCGGTAATATCGCCTCACTGAACGTATGGTAGCATCTGTTTCACCAAGTACCGACGCTGCATTCTTCAATCGGATCAGGACTCAGCATTTTTACGTTTCTAAAGGCCCTCCTTATCATCAGAGGGAGGACGACATCAGCTGGCTCCTCGGGAGGATGCATAGTCCAACTGAGCCATTTCAGTCCCTGGTTACAAGGTTGCCCAAGCCGTCACTCTTGGGCTTCAGTAATCTACTGGAGCACGGTCCAGAGTCGATTTGTGCTTGTTCAAAACATAGGGTTCACTCGACCCTACTACACAGTCTTAAGCCGTTGTACCAGTTGCCTCAACGACTATCGCAGCATTCTCCTGTCGACGCCCTTGAAACACTTCGATGAAAGAGTACTTTTCAATTTAGCAGTTGTTTTATTCTATTTCCTTGTAGTTATTTCAATTATTAGTTGTCTCTCTTGGGTGACCCGTTTTGGGAATGTACCCTCGGAGATTTCCTTTTATTAACATATTAATCTCGTTACCCGCTAAAAAAATGAACATTAAGCACTAGTTTTATCAACACTAAACACTATGTTTATCACTAAACTACATGTGTTTTATCACCCCCATCACCTGTTTTTTATCAACACTAAACTCTAGGTTATCACACTTATTATCAAAATTGAACACATTTTTATCACCTCATTAATTGTATTTTATCATCTCAAAACATGTTTTTTTATCAACATTTAGCACTAGTTTGATACCCCGATATAAAACACTTATTAGATTTATCAACACTCAACATTTTTTTTATCACCCTGATATAAATTTCTATTTTCGTGCTTCAAAATATATTCATGACTGATCTTGATTTAAAGCCCTTGGAAAATTAGTGAATTGGTAAAAAAAGGACTTTTGTCCACATGACACTATTCTATTACAATTATGCCCTTACTTGTGTGAGAAAGACTAAAAGTGGCGTGTAATTGGGTGGTGATGTGACATCTTGATGAATGTAGGATCATAGGTGCGTGTGGCTAGGATAAGTTTTCATGGTTACTAGGATAAGAGGAGATTCTAGCCGATTTCTCCTCGCCAAACTAAATACCTTCAAGTATTTATTATTTTTTTGGAAGGCTAATATTGTCACGCCCCAATTTCAGTAAACTAAACTCGGGACGCGACGTTCAATTATAAGAAAACACTTTGAAACCTTTTCCATTACAACCCTTTACAATACCAGTTTAGTTCAACAAAAGATAATTACAACCCAAAATACAACGTCCCACAAGCGGACAAAAAGGCGAGGTATCCGTCGCTAGACCAAAAGTAAAACCCGGACTCCACTCCTAGCTCCACAAGCTTCGAGAGCTCACCTAGTCCGTCCCACGAACAGTACCTGTAGGAAAAGCAGCTAGGGGTGAGCGTTCGCTCACCACCACGGATAACGGACTGACTACGGCATAATCAGCAGACAAAGCCGGTAACACCAACAACAAACTCAACCCCGGGGATCACTGTCCCCAACCCAAGTACTCTGACTGACAAACACCCACGGTGACCTTCCTCGAACGACTCAACACTCAAACACGTAAGTAGACACGACACAACGATCACGACCTCTTCCAAGGACTCAAAGGAACCACGTAACCCCAAACAAGATCACAAAGGATCGCAAACCAGCTGCTCAGTAATCTCCCTCACGCCCTTTACTGATCATAGACGTGGTCGTGCGGTCGACCTGTCGCATTTCCTCGACACAAAGTCGGATCAGACTGTCAACCTATCACACTCACAACCACCGAACCACACACGTGCGGCCAGTACCCCTTTACTGACAGGCGAGCCCCCTACCTCGTCTGAACGTGCAGAGGCGTGTGATCGAGGACCCCCGTTTAATGAAGCGGGCCCACAACCTCAGGTAACCACAATCACAATCACAGTTCAACAAACAGCAATAACACAGGTTCAACACTCCACAGACACTCATGGCCACCCAAGATACCAACCCTAAAACGCGGACTCAACAGCCCCACAGGCACTCACGGCCTCCCGAAACACCAACCCTAAAACACGGACTCAACAGCCCCACAGGCACTCATAGCCTCCCAAAATACCAACCCTAAAACGCGGACTCAACAGCCCCACGGGCACTCACGGCCTCCCGAAACACCAACCCTAAAACACAGACTCAACAGCCCCACAGGCACTCACGGCCTCCCAAAATACACCAACAGTGACTCACGGGTCAACGACCCCACGGGCACTCGCGGCCACTCAAAACATCAACAGTAAGACACGGGCTCTCATGGCCACCCAAGACACCAACAATTAAATACGGGCTCTCATGGCCACCCAAGACACCAACAATTAAATACGGGCTCTCAAGGCCACCCAAACTCAACAATAAATAACACGGGACAACCTCCGGCATACTCGATGCCTCCAACAGTCCTAAGATCACTAGTTTCACAAACAACCTCCGACATGGTCATATGCCTCCAGTAAAACAATTATCGCTAAGTTCTCTGCTCCTACGACACTACTAAGTGTCACATGCTTTTCTCATAAACGCTACAATCCCGTATCATGCTTTTCTAATAATTACCAAGTTCCCGTATCATGCTTTTCTAATATTTAAATAAACCTAAACAACCCACGACACCCCGGTGTCACATGCAATTCTACTATTAACTTTCCCTAGTCAGGGCCGAGATCCAGCTACTTTTCCCTACCTCAACTGAAGAGCAACCGCTATGTTTCCTAGCTGCTGACGTTCTGGCTCGCTACCTCCGGGCTCCACTTCGATCGAAGCCGGACGCTAAAGAAAACACGAAAGCCATAGATTAATAACGGTTCCGCCGTTAAGTTAAAGGTTACGATTTGTCCATTTTAAATCCGACAGTTGTCTTTCACACTCGAGCGGGATAAAAGTGGGATTACGACGGATCGAGTTCAAGCACCCGCGCACTGAACTCAAGTTGATCCACAACCCAGTTAAAACCAATTTAACTCAAACCGTCTTTGAAACTCCTTTGTTTTATCTAATTCCAACCTTGATTTTAAGACAAAACGATTCCTTTCTGTTCTTTCCCAAACTTAAGGTTTTGGTCCAAACCTTTCTAAAACTGATCTGAGTTCGTTTCCTTTTCGACTTAACTTAACTCAAGTTTAATGTTAACCGACTTTCGTTTTAAAACCCGTTTGATTTAACCAGATCTAGTTTTATCATTTTTTCTTAAGAACTCGAAACCGACTTCCTTTTTCCCCTTTTTCCCTTAGACAATTGTTTTTCGTTTCAAACAAAGTTCCTTTTTAATTAAACTCTGATTTTCTTTCCGTTCAAAACAACTTCGTTTTCACATTTAACGGGTCTAAGTCGTGTTTAATTACTTTCCCTTTTTAACCGATAATTTTTCGTTAGTTTTACGCTTCAACAAATTTGTCCAGATCCAAGTAGAAACACAGCACAAAACCGATCAGATTCAGGGTAAAAACGGGATAGAATATAAAGCGGGAAGACGTTATGGAACGGAACCGGCCACCGGCGAAGCCATCGCCGGCGACTAAACTCCGTGGGCGAGGTTTCTCACCGTAGGAAAAACAGATGACGGTGGCGGGCTGGTTGAGCACGGCGGAGGTTCGCCTCGGATCCGGACGGTTCGGTCCCGTCCCGGATCTGACGAGCTCGCCGGCGACGGCGGGAGCTCGGGTTAGAGGAAGACGGGGTCGGAGAGGCTCGGTGGTGGGGTACCGGCGACGGCTCGGGACGAGGGAGAGGGTGGTCGGGGAGGACGAGCTCGGGCTCGGGACTGAGTGAGGAAGGAGGCGGTGACGGCCGGAATCGATGGACGGCGTCGGGAGGGAATCAGAGGAGAAGATGAGGGAGGTCGGGACGGTGGCGTGGTCGGGACGGCGACGTGGCCGTGGGGAGGGGGTTTCAAAGAAGACGAAGGAGAAGTGAGGGAGGAAGGTCGGACGTGGGAGGTGAGGGTGGACGGAGGTGAGGGTCGCCGGAGCTGGTGCGTTGGCCGGAGAATCGGACGGAGGAGAAGGAGGTCGGGGCTGCGTGGGTCGAAGAAGAGAGGAAGAGAGGTCGAAGACGGAAATTAGGGTTTCAGACCCTAATTTCCCTTTTTATACTCAAGCCCTCAAACGGGCCTGAAACCTGGGCCTCTCCGAGATGGGCCGCGCGGCCTAGACGTGGGTGGCCTGGCCTGCCCGGGCCGGGTCTGGTCTGGTCGGGTTGCTGGTCGGGTCCGGTCCGACCCGGTCCGACCCAATAGGTTTTTTTTTAAGCGGGTTTTACAAATATATAGATAAGATCTCGAGACTTTAATAAGAGGAGAAAATCCTCTGTTACGAATCAGAGCACACCCAAATGAGTGCCTCAGAACAGAGTACATGCCTCAAACAAGATTTTCCAAACATGAAGTAAACAATTGTTCAACCCAACAAGGCGAACAGAAACAGACTCGGGCATTCCTTAAAGGAACCTCTAAACAACCAACAAATAAGGATCAGAACAATGAATAACAACAACAAATACAAATACATGTCTGAGTATCTTGATTTTTCCACCTTAAAGCTTGAAAAGAGATAGAGTGGAAGCCACGAAAAGTGCATAGAAAGTCCTAGTTATGTTTCAACCTCCACGATCTTCCTAGACCAGAATCTCACCGGATCCCTAAAGGAAGGTACAGATTGTCGGGGCCAACACCGAGATCGGTCGAGAAAAGTTAGATCCAACAAAAGTACTCGAGACCCGAGTCCCAGATCCGCTATTCCTCCCAAACTTTGGCCAAATGACCGATAAACCACCCGTCACGGAAAGTTTCGGCAATGGGCACCAAGTACACCGTTGTACCATCACAAGCAGAACCGGGAGAGAATAGCTTAGAGGGAAAAGGACAAAGAAAGGAGGAAAGGAAAAAACCTGACCTGGAAGGAGAAGGGGTTGTGAGGACACGAACCAGGGGCGGCGGAGCAGCTTCTAAAAACCCATGTAAGTGGCGACGAGAGTAAACCCGACGAGCTATCTCCAGTGAAAATCAAATCTGGAAATGGTTATCTAAATCTGACACCACCAAGGCCAGCCACAACCAAAACAACGAGCCCGACCAACCTTACCACTGTGAGAGGAACCTCAGAGACCAAATGAGGAAGAGGGAAGGAAGGGAAAAGGTCGAAAATGAGTCAAATCTGGAGTAATCGTGAAGGACAGTATCGAGGCAGCGGGAGTAATCGCCCAATGTATCGACTTATAGTTGTCGTTCAGTTGGCTGTAGGGCGGACAAGTACCATAAGGACCTAATTCTCAGTCGGCAGTGGGATGTACATGTCTACTGTTGATGCTCAGACATTTTTTGGTCCGGTGTGAATTCTGGGCATTACCTCAAAGGGGCATGTGGGGTACTATAGATTGAAATTCCAACCGGTGAAGGGCACAACACACCCTTGCCTTGATCAATGAGAATTTCGTGGTCTAGTGATGGGTCTACGGGTATCATCTCCTCATTAGGTGTTTGGTGGATGTCACGCCCCAATTTCAGTAAACCGAACTCGGGACGCGTACATTTAAAATCATAAAACATTTGAAACCTGTTTTGAATAAACACTTTAAAATCTCCATTTAGTTAATCAAAATAAGTTTACAACTCAAAATAAGTCCCAACAAGTGGACAAAACAAGGTATCCGTCACTAGACTCAAAAGTAAAACCCAGAATCCCGCTCCTAGCTCTTCAAGCTTCAGAAGCTCACTTAGTCCAACCAGCGACCGGTACCTGTAGGAAAAGAAGCTAGAGGTGAGCGTTCTCTCACCACCACGGATAACAGACTGACTACGGCATACTTAGCAGACAATGCCGGTAACACCAACAATAAACTCAACACCGGGGAACACTATCCCCAACCCAAGTACTCCGACTGACACACGCCCACTGTTACCTTCCTTGACCGACTCAACACTCTGACACGTAAAGTAGACCCGACACAATGATCACGACCTCTTCCAAGGACTCAAAAGACAACCACGCAACACCCAAGATCACAAAGGATCGCACACCAAACAAGATCGCAAAGGATCGCATACCAGCTGCTCAGTAACCTCCCTCAATCACGCGCTTTGCCGAACCACTCAGGCCAGAGGGTCGACCTGTATCAGTAACCTCTCTCTCTCACACGCTTCCCTGACACAAAGTCGGGCCAGACGGTCGACCTGTCACACTCACAACCCCGAACCACACACGCGCGGCCAGGACCCCTTTACTGACGGGCGGGCCCCCTACCCCGTCTGAACATGCAGACGCGTGTGATCGAGGACCCCCGTTTCATGAAGCGGGCCCACAACCTAAGGTAACCACAATCACAATCACAAACAAAGTTCAACAAACAACAACAACACAAGTTCAGCACTCCACAGGCACTCATGGCCACCCAAGACACCAACCGTAAAACACGGACTCAACAACCCCACAAGCACTCACGGCCTCCCAAGATACACCAACAGTAACTCACGGGCTCAACAACCCCACGGCCACTCACGGCCACCCAAAACCACCAACAGTAACTCACGGGCTTAACAACCCCACGGGCACTCACGGCCACCCAAAACCACCAACAGTAACTCACGGGCTCAACAACCACACAGGCACTCACGGCCTCCCAAGACACACCAACGGTAAAGACACAGGTTCAACAACCCTACGGGCACTCACGGCCTCCCAAGACACACCGACAATAAAGACACGGGTTCAACAACCCCACGGGCACTCATGGCCACCCAAGACACCAACAGTAAAACACGGGCTCTCATGGCCACCCAAGACACAACAGTAAAACACGGGCTCTCATGGCCACCCAAGACACAACAGTAAAACACGGGCTCTCATGGCCACCCAAGACACAACAATAACAAACAACCTCCGGCGTAACCAACGCCTCCAACAGTTCTAATATCAACAGATCACAATCAACCTTCGGGCATGGTCATATGCCTCCAATACTCCTAATATCGATAGTTCACAATCAACCTTCGGGCATGGTCATATGCCTCCAGTAATTCTAACATCGATAAGTTCTCTGCTCCTACGACACTACTAAGTGTCACATGTTTTTCTGATATTCGCTACGTTCCCGTATCATGCCTTTCTAATATTCGATAAACCTACTTAACCCACGACACCCCGATGTCACATGCAATTCTACTGTTAACTTTCCCTAATCAGGGCCGAGATCCGGCTACCTTTCCCTACCTCGTGCGTGCTCTCCAAAAGCCAACCAACGAGCTTCGGTGTGATCTCAGTCACTCACCCAGCTTTCCCTTGCCTCGGTCCGCGGCACGATCTAAAAGAGCACAATTTTAAACGCTTTTAAGCTTGCAGGCATAATGCTGAATTTTAATAAACCTGACGCCCAAAAGTAACCCCGACAATGTCGATCACTCCCAAACTCCCCAATTACTCGACATTGTCGATATTGGACCCGTAAAGGCCCGATTCGCCCGACATGGCGAATCTGCCCGGGTTTTGGAAATGCCCTTTCGGGGCTCCAAAAATTCCCGTTTTCGTTTCTACGGTCTTAGAATAATTCAAGGGTCCCAATGCACTTGACGGAATCGAATTCCGACTTCCGAGTCATTAATTGACGTTTAAAGTTTCTAAACTGATAATTACAACTTTCGCATTTTAATTCCAATTTTCGATTCGGTTGTGGATAAATGGTCCGGGGAACGTTCTAAACCACCTGAACACTAAACCCGAGCACCCGAGCACGTGGGCCCCACCCGGCCCAACTTGGCCGTGGGCCCTAGGGTTCAAATTGGGGCCCGACCACCATGGTGGTGGCTGGTCCCAGCTCCGGCCAGCCACCCCATGGCCGGCCGGCCACCACCCACGGTGGCCGGAGCTCCTCCCGAGCTTCCGGTCACCGGAAAACGTCAAATCTCACCTCCAAACACCTCCAAAACTTCTCCAACACTCCCCCAACATCAAAACAACCTTAAACTAATAGTTTCAAACCAAAACCTAAATTTAGAAATTGACAAATCGAAGATCGGTTTGGTGTATACCGTAGAGGAAGACGAGGTGAGCTTGAATCTCTTCACTTTGAGATGATCCAAGGGTGGAGATGACGTGAATAGTGGCCCAAACCCTAGCTTCTCTCTCCTTTCTCTCTTCTTCTCCTTCTCTCTCTAAAACTCTCTTCTTTTCTAAAACTAACTCATTTTTCTATTTTTTTTCCTTTTTACAAAGTGTGGCCGGCCACCTCTTGTCCTCTTTTAGTTTCCCCCCAAAAACCTAACACCACCACATATTAGACAAGTGTCAAGTGGGTCCCATACCTCATATTCGTGAAATTCGGACGTTTCGGGCCCCGAACGGGCACTTTTTCCAAGAAATTACGAAACTTGTCGGGCTACAAGGAAACGGCTCAACTAAGACCGCTTCTACGACGGCTAAGCTTTTTGGATCCAAAACGGTCCTCGAATGGACCAAAACGTCGCTCGGTTGACTTTTCCAGCGAAAAGTCAACTTTTCCCAAATTGATCAGAAAGTTTCCCTGAGTCCCCCGGAACTCATTTTGGTCGATATCGGGGTCAACTTAAGTCCGGTATGACCCTCGGGGTCAAATTTAAGTTCAATCAAGTGTCTGCTGAATTTTTTTAAATTTACCTGTTTTTCGCAGATTTGACTGGCGTTGACCGGGAGTGGTTATTACAGTGGAAGTGGTTCCACCAAGTACCAGTACGGTACTCATTTACTATCTCGGGAGTTGACACTCTCGTGTTCTTCGAGCTCTATAATATATATCAAGGGAGGAAAACACACTCTAGATCTTCAAAGGAGTACTTGGTCTACCTCGACGACATTCTTCCGGAAAAGGGCTCTCTTTGTCCTAGCTCACCGTTTGGAGTAGTTGTATCGGTTTACTCGACATCGGTCGTGGCCGCTATCGCAATATCTCTCTCCTGACATACACCCTAGAGAATTTCGTCATATGAGCATATGTTTTTATTTTTCTCTTGTCATCCGACGCTGTTCAAACGTTGCAGTCTATTTCTTTACTGTTATCTTTGGGTTTCTTACTCTCTGTTTATCCCGTTTTGGGTTGGGATTTTATTTTTTATTAATATATTGGTTATGATTATAGTTGGAAAAACTACTTTTAAATATACACGTTTTTCAAATGTTTATAGTAAACCCTGTTGTGTGTTGTCTTCTGCTCAATCTTGTTGTTCTGAATTTGCTAACTGGAATTACTGTATCCTCATCTATCTCTCTATTGTGCCTGTGTCTATTGTCTTACCCTGTTGTGTTCTCTCTCAATTCTTTTGTCCTGTATCTATAAACTAGAATTCTTATACTCAAACATAAAACTATGCATGTATTGTGTTCTTCGTGAGTTTGGTTTGCTTTACTTGCAAACTGGGAGGCTTATATCCTCAAACAAAAAACTCAGTTGTGTTTGTGACTATTATCTTCCTCTATTCTGACTATCTGAGTCTGTGCTTGCTGTATTTGGAGACATATATTTGTATACTCAAAATAAATAAAAAATCTGCTGAACATGTGACTAGTATCTCTCCTCTTCATATATGCTATTGAGGAATATGGTTTAAGCATATGTTTTTTCTTTTATTTTAATTTAATGTATTTGCAAAAGAGTTTGAGAATATTGGGTATCTGGATTGCCCATTTGAGCGATATGTTTCCCCCTAGTATTAGTGCTTTCATTTGAAAAGATGATATTACAAAAGTTATGTATTGAGAATATATATAGTTCTTGTTTTGCAACACACGAGTAGTCAAATGGTTTCTGACCAACCAATGAGAGATCGCCAACGTGTCAGACATATCAGACGTGACAAAGAGTTAAAGGGCCCACCAACCCCACGATGCCCCATATTTTCCTATATATACACACCTCTGTAGCTTCATGAAACTCAACCTCAACTCTTCAAAAGCACTACCAAAATTTTCTCCCAAGCATAAACAATGGATCCTTCCAGCAGCAAGAAGCTCAAGACCCCTGAAGTTCTAGTGACCCTCCAAGATGTGGAGGAGCAGGAGGACAAGAACGCACATGAGAGGAGTCTCATCAAACACGAGACAATGTTCATGAACTACATGAGGTTAAAGGTGAAGTTGTTGGAGACCCAACTGGATTTCAATCTTCTGATGCCTAAAACATGCTGACTCATTTAATAAGGCATGACATCTGACGAGGTAGTTGCAAACACAATACTGATGAAGAAAATAGACAGAGTTAACAATGCATTGTAGGGGGGTATTGATATGGTGAACGACCTAGAAGAAGATGACTTTATTCTAGACCCTTTTGTTTCTTTTTGTATATGTTTCCCTTTTGTTCCCCCTATCTTAGTAATGAAAACCTTTCTTTTTAACTAAATATTTCCATATTTTACTTTATTTTGTTTTATATATTTCAACTCTCTCTCTCTATTATCAATCCTTTAAAGTTGTATCAACATCCAGGAATCCATTAAAAATAAGACTCCTTATTGAACTAGTTGTTATGTACTCTCAAACTAACATACATATCAGTAAAATACCAAGTCAAGCATCTGCCTCCAATAGAAGAACTGATATATTGAATTAGAGGAAGTTTTTTTTTGAAAGCTAGATGTTCTATATTCTCAAACGATTTTGCCTTATACTGTAAATTGGAAAGTCGGATCTTGCATTCAGACATTTGGACAATATTAAAAATAGAAAGTTCTATATTTACAAACGGGAGATAAGATACTCTCAAAGCACTAGTAATATTAAAATGAATGATTCATATGATCAAAAGAGACGGTTTCGAATACAAAAACTACATAAAATATATAAAAATAGTCATATTAAGTTATTGGTTGTTCATCTTTCTCCTTTGGATCATCATCATCATGTATCAAATGACATGGACATGAACCACTACTATGATTTGAGAGTATAGTTTTATGGTTTTAGAATATAAAAATTTTGGTTCGCAATGCGATTTGGTTTAAAACGCACCGTATTGTCTCCTCATACTACACATCAGACCATTATTCGTGTAAAATACCGATAATGCCTCATAGAATACACATATAAATCCCCCCCCCCCCCCCACTGTATAACCCTATAACTCATCTTCAATTTCATATCTCTTCTGAAAATTGTCACAACCACCCGAGAACCAACAGAAATGGCCTCCAACGAGAACCGCGAATAGGAACATTTACGAGAGATGGAAAAAGAACATCTGGATTCGGTACGTGAGTTGTGTAAACTGAAGTTCTCAATAATCGAGTCCCATATGTTAATAGTAGACAACAGGGTGCTCAACCTGATGGTTGAATGGGATGCAGATGACATGAAGAATGCGTCACAAGAGCACATAGACATCAAGGAAAGCATGATGAACACAGTTAAGGAATATCAATCCATCCTTGAAAGCATTTTGATACGGACCTCATAAACGTTAAGACCAATGATGGATGCCATTTAGTTTTTCTTGTTTTCATGTCAATTGTGTTGTCTTTTGGTGTTTGTGTTTAGTGTCCTTGTTTTTGTTTGGTGTTTCAAACACTGTATGACCTAAAGAATCAATGAGTCTTTTGCTTAACTAAGTCTACATTAAAATTTCCCAATATTATCCAATCTGCAAAAATGTGGAAATGTAAACAATGGTATTCGCAAACTGTGTTTCTTATATTCTCAAACCCGAAAAACAGCTAAATAGAATGTGACACTTTGTGCAAACTCTAGGAAGTTAAATTTCTAGTATTCTAGTTCAGCCTTTTGACCCCTTTGGCAGACACTAAAAACTTAAACCGGTAGTATTCTCAAACGAGACGTGTCATATTCTCAACCTTGAAATCTTCACTCGTCTTCATCCTCGTCCTCATCACCCTCTTCATCCTCCTTCTCATCTTCATCATCTTCTTCATGATCCTCCTCCACGGGGATGACATTGTTGGTTAGGATGAAGTAACTAAGAACACAACTAAGCTGATTCGATCTTGAAGATGATGAAACTAATTTTTGATAATATGTGTTTGAAGAAGCCAACTATCTTGAAAAGAGAAAATGGAGCATTAAAAGATTGCACATTTCGTGTGGAACGAGGGAGATTTAGCAATGATAACCGGGAGATACTGTTCAGAACCTGTAATTGCATGTAATGATATCAAATTTAATGTGATTTGATAACTCACAAGAATGACACACATACCTACTTACTTCTATACTATTTTCTCATGAAGGAACTGGTTTGATAATATAGGTTATACAATTAGAGGATAAGACCAATAAGGTTTGGTATAATTAGGGAGGTGTGAGATCTGAGCTAATTTGCAAGTATCTTAGCCCCACTTGGATTACACGTGTTTCTAAATTTAATGGGATTAGATAACTCATTGGCATGACACGTGGCTCTAGATGATTGTAATCTGGTACAGTTGATGATTATGGTTTGAGGATATATTTATCCTTCTTTAGAATATAATGCATTATGCTAGGTATCATATGTGTTACAAAACGCTTCGTATTCTGATTTTCCTCCTAACTACCCACTAAGACCATATAGTCATTTAAAATACCAGTAATGTCATTAGAATAGGCCTATAAATACCTTCAATTGACTAACACCTTGAATACATCTTCGCTTTTCATCTCTCCAAAAATTCTTCATACCCCTAAAGCAACAAAAATGACCTCTAGCAACCAGAATGAGATTGATAATTGGATTCAAATGGAGTTCGAAGAACAAGCAAGGCGTAGGGAATCCATACACCAGTTATGGAAGATGAAGTTTGCAACAATCCAGTACCAAATGTTAATGATGGATGCAAAATTTATCAAACTGTTGGCTGAAATGGAAAGAGACAACATCACAAACTGTACAGTAGATGAAATAGCTTCCAAGTATCACATACGACAAACACTAAAAGTAATACCAATAATTCTTGCGAAATATTCAAATACATCCCTAAGTCGTATTCAGGCTGATGATGGGTGATGTTGTATTTCCATGTTTTTAATGTCTATCGGCTTTTGACTGTTTTGTTTGGTGTTTCAAACACCATCTCATCCAATGAACCAATGAATATTTAGTTTTACTAAGTTTACATTAATATTACCTATTATTATTATTATTATCTTAATGTTATTATACGCATCCATAATTACTCGATATTATCAAATCTGCCAACGTTTTCAACTGGAAGCGATAGAATTATCAAACTAGATCTTATAAATCCTCAACCTAAAAAAATTGTTTATATAGTGGTGCGAAGCCTACAAGAATGCCCCTAGAGATGTCCAGAATAAAAAATAAATAATGAAAACGAATAAAAGATATTAAAAAAGAAGCACATAAAATATATAATAAATAAATAAAGAAAGTAAATAAATACTTAATAAATAAAATATAAAAATAATTAATAAAGAAAATATATAAATAAAATAAATAAAGAAAATAATAGAATTAAAAATAAAAATATATAAAAAGGAAAGAAAAAATATAGACAGACCGTAATTTGTCATAAAACAAAGAATAAAAAAACATATAATAATAATAATATAAAAAAATAATGAGAAAAACCAATCGTTACCTACTCTTCACCGATGCAGCGAGGACACTTCGGTACATATCGGAGGTCCTCCCACTAATCATTTCTGGTGAACTTCTTACCGACGAAGAGTTCGTAGTCATCGAGTACAGCAAAGATGAGGCGTTCCTTTTGATACTCGGACCGATTATTAGTTGCATGTTCTCGATAAAATTCATCGACCGCGTACACTTCTTGCTCGTCTTTCCAAAATGGTCATTGATTTGCATCTGACTTCTTGTATGGGCCTATAGTGGTGTGATAACAACATAGTAAAGGTAAACTTCGGCCAGGTGGTATTCTTCCTCTGCATTCCATGAAATCTTCGAAGTTTACATTGTTACAATTACGTTGGTAACTCGGCGACGGAGCATACAAGGTATTAAGAGAACAATAAATTTAGCAGTGAGGGTTCAGTGCGTGTTCAATCTGATGTTCCAAGGGTTTATATAGAAAAAAAATGAAGCTATAGAGCGTTGGAGTTGATTAATATCTTAATTAATTAACACTAATTGCGATGTTTCGATTAGCACCCAACAACGAGTGGTCAAAAAGAAACTAACGCATCACCACGACATTAGTTGTGTTAACAAGACGTGACACTTGACACCACAGTGTCAACGTTTCACAAAGTCCTCGATATCCACTACTCGTTTTGACACTCAAAATATAAATGACGCGTTGAACTCGACGATTGTTCCTATAACAACAATGTTGATATGTGCTGACGACGAAGTCGTCGAGTTAAGTGTTGAACATCAATCAACGACTTCGTGTTGCACATGCTCTAAGAGATAAGTATAAACCGAGAGAGGAGAGAGGAGAGAGGACGCGTGCATGCCTATCGTTTTCTAGCTTTAAGATATATAATGGTAAAACTTCAAAAAAAAACGCATACTAATATACGTGATTACTAGATAACTACATATCCGATCCACTTAACTACCCAAAAAATTTCACCATTAGTTTTTCTGTCATAATATATGTTATTTTTTATGAAATAACCAAAAATCACTCCTTACTATCAATTATGATTTTAAGTGCTAAAATTCACTCTTCTTATATATATGTTTTATTTTAAATAATTATTCTTTATAAGTTAAAAAATAGATATTTTTTAATATTCAATAATTATTCTTTAAAAGACTTTAGATTTATATATTGATATCTCAATGTCAATCCAAACTCAAAACTTTAATTTTTATATTTCTATTTTTTCTTCTAATTTTGTATATTTCTTTACTAAAACATTAATAATTTTTTTTATAATTTTATAAAACAACATTAATTCTTTTTCCAAGTTATTATTAGTTAATTTTTATATATTTATTTTAATACTTTTTTTCAAAAAATTGTTAATACTTTTTTTTTAATTTTCATTAATTCTTAAAATAAGATATTATAAAAAACTGGTCATCCATCTCCGACATCGACCTCTGGTCTCCGACTTCCAACCCCGACGTCCTTCTTAGATTAAAAAATATATCAAATTTAAAAACAAAAGGCAGATATGAAAATTCATATGCTTATCCCCAAAACTGAATCCAGACTTATAAGTAACCCTAAAACTCAATCTCTGCAACAAAAACCCAAAACTACAAATCAAGCAACACATGGACTCACCGGTAGCTGTTCCTCGCTTACCCTTGGCCAGAGAACCTAACGTCGTCGTCCGTACGCGTTTGATAAAGGGAATGGACAAGAGGGTTCAGAGAAGATAGAGTTGGGATCTTTTTATGGATAAGATAGGGTAGGTGGTAGGGGTAAGTGAGAGCAGTTGATCCAAAAAGGATTAGGGTTGGATGTGAGGGGGGAGAGATAGAGAGTGAGAGATATTTGAGAAAGTAGAGGAAGATAACAAAAAGGCATATACCGCCTCTTCATTTTCAAACCTGATACTTAAGAACAAAATAGGAAGAAAAGGATATAGGCTTAGCCAATAAGGGTTGTATAATATAGCTTGATATGACGTTGTTTGGATGGTCAAATGGAAGGATGTATTGTACAAAAGTTCATCTAACGGAAGCCATTTTGACCACTCACGAGGGTTGTCAGATGTCATGCAACGAAGGTATGTTTCCAAGCTTCGATTAACCACCTCCGTTTAGCCATTGGTTTGAGGGTGATAAGTCGAGGACAACTTTTGAGTGATATGTTGAAGACGACATAACTCACGCCAAAAATAAGAGAGGAACACTTTGTCACGATCACTTACAATTAAGGCTGGTATACCAGGAAGACGGTAAACATTGTCAAGGAACGATTGAGCCACTATCAGTGTTGTGAAAGGATGCTTCAAGGGAACAAAGTGAGCAAACTTTTTTAGGCGATCCACTATCAATAAAATGACTTCGTAAACATGTGATTTCGATAAACCTTCAATGAAATCAATTGAGATGTCGTGCCAAGATCTAGAAGGAACATCTAATGGCTATAGCACGCCCAGATATACAACTAAGTCAGGTTTATGAGCCTGGCAGATTTGACAAGAGTTCACACCCGTAGTGACATTTCTTTTTAATTTCTGTTAATGAAAGTTACCTGCAACACATTGATAAGTAACATGAATGACAGAGTGTCCTCCAGAAGCTCCCCCATGAAAATAGCCAATTAGTTCTGCACAAAGCATGCCCAACAATTAACTTTCCTTTTCGCAATAATAGATTGCTCACCTAGGAGTAATGGTTAGGTCATGATACTTGACTAGGCAGATCCTTAATAATAGCATTAATCTTGCTATCATATGTCCAGGAAAGATGAATGCGATCTAGCAATAAAGACGATAAGGTGCTAACAACCAGAGTATAGATAACCATTACTAGATCATGACAAGGGATTGATGGATTGTCCTTGCGCGAGAGAGCATCATCAACGGTATTTGTTGAACTCGCATGTTACTAAATCTCGAAATCGTATCCCATCATTTTTATTACCAGTGCAGTTGAGTCGAAGTAGTTGTTCGATGGTCCAAGAGGAAGCGAAGGCTTAGAATCAAAAGCCTCCGATGATCCGTTTTTATGATGAAGTGTCGACCCATCAAATAGGAATGCCAGTGTTTAGTTTCCCAAAGAACGGCCAACATTTATTTTTCGTAGATCGAAAGGGATCTCTACTTCAAACCCAATGCCTTGTTGAAGAAGGAAATTGGCTTCTCCAATTAAGATAGCACTGCATCCACTCTTGTGCTCGACACATCTATCTCCAACACAAACGTGACTTGAAAATCTGGTAAGGTGAGGACCGGAGCCGATCTAACTGCCAACTTCAAATCTTTAAATGCATATGTGGTTGTAGCGGTCCATAAAAAGGCATCCTTTTTTAAAAGGTCCTTTAATGACTTAGAATTTGAACCATAATGACAAACAAACCGTCGATAGTATCATGTGAGCCCAAGAAACACCCTTAAATTCTTGACAATGGATGGTAAAGACTAATTCAAAACAAATTCCACTTTGCGTTTGTCCATGGCAACCCCATGAGCTAAAATGGCATGACCTGAATACTATATATCAGTAGTAGTAAACACGCATTTCGATTGTTTGAGGAACAATTACTCAACTCTTAGTATCTCAAAGACTAGTCGAAGATCCATAAAGTGGCCCGCAAGTGATTGGTAATAAACCAAGACATCATCAAAAAAGAAGACGATGCAAACTCGTAATAGAGGGCAAAAAATGCCGTTCATCAGAGATTGAAATGTGGATGGAGCGTTCGTCAGACCAAATGGCATCGCCAATAATTCATAATGACCAGTATGAGTACAAAATGTCGTCTTATGGATATCACCAGGCTTCATTAAAATTTGATGGCAACCGACCCTTAAATCCAGTTTCGTAAAATACCCGTAAAGTTCATCCAAGAGCTCTTCCACCAAGGGAATTGGAAACTTTTCCATAACCACCATTGCATTCAAACGACGATAATCCACATAATGATGCCATGAATTATCTTTTTTCTTAACCGAAATAACAAGGAATGCGAACTCACTTATACTAGGTCTGATGATTTCGAAATCGGGCATTTTAGAGATAAGATGCTCTAACTCCATTTTTTTGTACATAGAATGATAATGGTATGGAGTTAGTTTCACAACATTGTGTGTCTGGAAGTAAGTTGATAGCATGATCGTGGGTCCATGTAGGAGGTAAGCCACTCAAATTAATAAACAACCCTACAAACTCAATCAATAGAGTCTTAATATCATAGGGTAGTGCCACTGTTGGTGATGAATATAGCAATGGTTGAGGTACAACACCCTCTATTTTCGAACAAGAAAACATAAACAGAGATGAGTGGTTGAGGGACAATCGTGCGCAATGATTCCTTATAGACCAAGTTATCTCACCCGGAGGAACCCCAAGAGACGAACCCATTTGTTATAGAACTGGAAATCCATAGCTAGGTGAGAGAAGTCCCATAATATAGGCCCTAATACTGAATTCCAAGGGTGAGATCACAACCTTGCACAAGAAGAACCATACATTAATCTTGAAATTCGAAGTGTTGTATTTTCCACTATAGGTTATCACAACGAGCGCCTGCGGGGAGAGTGTCACCATTAGAAACGGAAACCTTGACATTCCCAATAGGCACAACTGGGTAATTTGTGCATTGAATGAGCGAGGCACTGACGAAATTTTGAGTACTCCCTAAATCAACCAAAATCGTGATCTGGTGAGAGTGAATTGAGCCATAAATTAACATAGTATGATACCCAGATAAACCACAAAGGGCGTGAAGAGAAATGATAGGATCCCCGTTGCTCTATTCCTATTCTTCTTCCACAAACGGATCCAAGGAACGCACATAATCCACGAAAACATCTTCGTCAAATTGGTTCATGTAATCACCCTCAACTAATAGTTGGAATGGTTTGGATTTGGTATATCTATGTTCTCGAGAGAACTTTTCCCTTAACCACACGCACAAGCCTTTACGGAATATATCATCTCGCAGTTGTTTCTAGGTTGTTGTGGACTGAATGGGTGGTATGGGAGGACCATGAAATGGTCTTACAAATGGGAGGGGATGATGATTGGGAGGTGGAGGAAGTGGTTGTGATCTGTAGACAGGGTTCGAATGGATACGGTTTGGGGTAACAGTTGACAAGGAAGATTTAGGAAATGTTGAACCTTTCTTCTCTAACCTCATGGTCATCAACAAGGTCTGGTTAATGTCTTTCAGAAAGTGTAGGTGAACCGTATCCTCAATGTTCGGACGGAGGTTGCTAAGGAACATCGCCAAGGTGTCTTTGTCAGACAAATAGAGTTGGGTTATAATCTCCTGGAATGCTTGAAAGTATCTGTGTACCGAACCCCCTTTTTTCCGAGGTGAGCTAGTTCAAACATATAATCCGTGTAACCACTGTCTGTAAAGTGTCGTCGCAAGGCTTCAAGATAGCCCGGTCAAGGGGGATCCTCAATACCTTGAGGCTAGAGTTGCTTCAGGAAATGTAGGTGGTGACGAAGAACAACTCATTCGAAGCCAAGCATGGCCTCTTGAGCCATTTCCTACTTTGGAATGGCCTCCAAATGAATATGTTGGAGGAACTTGAGTTCTCAGCCGTTGAAGTCCTTATCATCAAACCTCGATGGGCTGCGTGATCGTGTATTACGACGGTCGAATGGTTCGTACTGTGGGTTAGGTGGTGCACCGAAAATGGAAGCTTAGTGGGTGGGCAAAGTGGAATCAAACCCATAACAGGGGATGGTGGAACAGATGAGTAAGCTTTTTTTGTGGTGAATCGAGAATCTTATCCACCAAAGCTTGTAGAAGCTTGATGATTTCACCCATTTTGGATGGTAAATCATTTATCGCCTTGATGAGGAGGATCTCGGTGTTGGTGACAACAAGATCATCTTTAGCTATTTAGAGGAACTAGAAGTAGACATTGGTATGGTCTGGAAGGTAAGACTGATACCAGTGGTTGTCCGATTCAAACCCACACATATACAACTCATATACCAGAGGAACATGTGAAGACCACAACGCATATACAACTCCTCGCCGTCGGAGACACGAGGTCGCCTCACCATGGTCTCGCCACGCATATACATGTGAAGACCACAACGCATATACAACTCATATTTTTAATTTTTAAAAATAAAATATGATATTTTTATTTTCTATTTTTAAATTCATAGAAAAATAACTAAGGATGAAAAGAAAAGAGTTAAAATTTAATAAAAAGAGATTTTTTTTTTTAAGAAATAAAGAAAAAGAGTAAAAATGAGAGAGAGTGAGAGAGAGGAGGGGGAGAAGTCGCCGACCACTACTGTTACGGGCGGATCATCTGTGACGTCGTCGTACAGTGAGGTGCTGATTGAAGGTCGCAGGGTCTCTTTTCCTCAAGCTGCTGATTTGGCTAAATCCTATGGTCAGACTCGCAGGCTTTTTTAGGGCAATGGGGATCGGAGCTTGGGAGATCGGGGAACGATTGGTGGCGTCGCGAAGTGTGGTGCTCAGTCTCAGGGGGTATCGGGGTCATCCGATCGTGGCAAAGGACTGGTTGTTGCTGCTCCAGGTGATCAAATTTTGGGCGATCGCGAGACGGCGTGCGTGGCTGGGAAGAAAGGGGTGTCAGAGGCACGAGTTGAGCGAGACATTGGGGTTTCGGATATTTCGGTCAGTGCTCCCAATCTTACTGAAGTTCATAATTCTCAGGTTCGTTTCAAGCTTTTTGTTTTCAATCTTCCCTACGGTGTTGATGATTCGTGGTTGAGAGACTATTGTAATTGTGCTGAGGAGGTTGTAAAAGCAAACGTTGTTCGTAAACCTTATGTTAATGGCAAGTATTTCTGTTTTGTTTATGCTAAAACAAAGTCTGATGCGGATCAAATAGTCCTCAAATGTCATGGCTCTGTGGCTAGAGGGTATAGACTCTTGGTTGCTTATGATTTGAAGAACAGAGAAAATGTCAGGCATGTGAAAACAAATGTTGGTGCTGCAAAACCAGTTGAGGTTACTGGTGTTAAGCTGGGTGTGGCTGGGAGGATTGTGGAGAAGAACAAAGCTTTGGTGGTGAATGGCGTGTTGGGTGTAGCCCGCAACGAATGTACGGTGCGGGACATTCAGGATGCAATGAGCCGGGAGGGTGTTTTTGATGTGGAGATTCGTGGGTTCGGTAATCACCTTTTTCTTATCAATTGTCCTGATACTGATTTCGCCAATGCAATGAGGGAAACTAGTGCGTCCTAGCTCAAAAATTGGTTTGACATTGTGGACATCCCTGTGTCACTACTGTTGCAACCGGGAGTTTTTTGTTGGTTTGAAGTATTTGGAGTACCTTTCCATGGTTGGTAGAAAATCTTACAAGCATTACTGGGGCTGCTGGCAAGGTCGTTTCGGTAGTTGACACTGTAGATTTTGGAGACTCCTTTGGGAGGGCGTTTGTTTTGGTGCATTGTGACTGTGTTTTGCCGGTAGTTATGGAGACGGGCTTAACTTTGGGAGATGTTTTGTTCCCTGTGATATTGAGCCCAGTTGCTTCAAAGGTCGTCCCGTTCCGTTTTGAGCCTTGTTCTTCTGCAGGCACCCTTTTGTCTAACCACTCGGTTTCTTCACAGCCTGAAGGAGAAGACGAGTTTAATGTAGCAGGTGTTTCTGTGTCGCGGGTGTCTTTGGCTTCATCCAAGTCGCAGGGAGACATCGTAGTCGACACGCAGGGGCAGAGGGCTGATGTTGAGAAGACTCCAATTCCAAGCCCAATCCACTCTACGTCTGGTGGGCCTGCTATTACTCCTTTCTCACGCTTATTCGGTGATAGCGAGGAATTACAGGTGAGGAAGGACTCTGTTGCACAGGTTATTCAAACGAACTGTAGCGCTGAAGCTGCGAAAGAGTGTTTTCTGGCTGCGGGTTCCTTTCCGGCAGAGATTGAGCAGCCAAAAAGGTGGCGCGGGAGACCTAATAAAGGGGCAGCGAAGCAGGTAACTTCCCCAACTGTGTACTATCAGACTAGAGCTAAATCGAGGTCGGATGGAAAAGGGGGAAGTTCGGGTAATTTAATTATCGATATTGCTAGAAAGCTGAAAGATGGTTCAGGGGATTGGTCTTATTGCAAGAGAGTAGGCAAGAAAGCCATTGACATTGGTCCCTTGGTATTGGAACAATTTAATTCGCTTGACATAGAAGTACCTCAACGGACTCTGTTTGACGAGGACTTTACTGAAAGTGAAGAGGAGTAGCTGTTAGACCCGAATACAGGTACTCTTGATCCTGGTTCGGGGTCTTTTGCGTGATTTGTGGTGATGAGATTCTTCACGTGGAACGTGAGAGGTATGCATTCCGAGTTTAAACGGAATAGCATTAAGAAGTTGATTTTATCGAATGTTATTGATGTTTTGATGTTGCAAGAAACGAAGTTGGGTGTTATTGATGCGAGTATTTTAAGGAGTTGTGGATTAGGAATGGGTTGGGGTTGTGATTGGGTTCCTGCTGATGGGATGGCCGGAGGGGTCCTATTAGCGTGGAAACTCTCGTCCTTTGCCAAGACTTTTTCCATTCTTGATCATAATGTCATTAGTTGGAATGGGATTCACCTGAGCACCAATTCTCCTGTAAGTTTTGTGAATGTGTAAGCTCCTTGTTCTGCGAGTGAGAGAATTGTTTTTTGGTCCTCCCTGAGTTGCATCCGTCCCCAGCTTCATGATATTCTGTTTGTAGCTGGTGATTTTAACTCGGTCTTGTCTGCGGGAGAACGACGAGGTAGTAGTTTTAATCGGGCTGATGGTATGGTGTTCGCTGATTTTGTAAATGATTTGAACCTGGTTGACTTGATTCTTGTTGGTGCTAAATTTACTTGGTACGATTCGGGTTCAAAAGCCTCTCGGTTAGACCGTTTTTTTGGTTTCGCTGGAAGCTTTGTTAGCCTTTGGTGTTTTGGAACAAAGGGCTTTACCAAGAGGGGTTTCGGACCCTAGGCCGGTTGTTTTGGGTGTGGAGGTTGTGGATTGGGGGCCAAAGCCGGTTCGCTTCCTTAATGCATGGATTGAGCACAAGTCTTTCCTACCTACTGTCAGGATGTTATGGAATTCCTATGTTTTTGAAGGTGAGCCTGATTTTGTGTTGTGGTCCAAGCTGAAATGTTTGAGACGAGATTTACAGGTGTGGAACAAGGAAGTGTTTGGAAGATTGGAGACGGAGGTGACCAGATTATCAGCCGAGTTGGATGTTTGGGATGGTATCCTTGATACTCGATCGTTGACGGGGGAGGAAAGGGAGAAGAGGGCCTTGTGTAGGGCTTTGCTGCTTCAGAAGCAGAGATGGTTGGCTAAGGTTTGGAGTCAGAAAGCCAGGTTCCGTTGGTTCAAAGGTGATGACCGTTGCACCCGTTTTTTTCCACCGCATTGCTAATTTCAGGGCTTCGCGGAATCTTCTTTCTCGGGTGCGTGTGGGGCAAGTCACAGCATCCACCCCGTTGGAGGTTAAGCAGGCCACCGTGTCTCATTTTTCAGCCCGTTTCAGTGTTGACCCATCCATTTTAGTCAACTTACCGGAGCTTCCTTTCAGATCCTTATCGGCGGTTCAGGCGGATTGGCTCCAAGACGATTTTGGGGAGGATGAGGTTTTACGTGCGGTGAAGGGTTGTGGAGGTGAAAAGGCACCTGGTCTGGATGGTTTTTCTATGAGATTCTATCAGGTGTGCTGGGACGTGGTTGGTCTTGATGTTGTTAGTTTTTTGTTGGGTTTTCAGGATTCCGGGAAGCTTGGTAAAGGACTGAATTCGTCTTTTTTGACTTTAATTCCTAAGTCAGGGTCAGCTGAATGTTTTGATGATTATCGGTCAATAAGTCTCATTTCAGACCCTTATAAGATATTGGAAAAGTTGTTAGCAAATCGCTTGAAAAAGGTCCTCCCAGGTTTAATTAGTGACAACTAAAGCGACTTTGTGGCGGGTAGACAGTTGGTTGATGGAGTGTTGATAGCATCGGAGTTGATACATATGTAAAAGAGGTCAAGGGAAGAAGTGGTTTTGTTGAAGCTAGACTTTGAGAAGGCTTACGACAAGGTGCATTGAGGCTATATTGATCGTGTGATGGAAGAGATGGGTTTTGGTAGGAAGTGGAGAGGGTGGATGCAAGAGTGTTTCAAGACCCATATCCCGGTTCTTATTAACGGTTCCCCTAGTGGTGATTTTCCCGTGTCTATCGACATTCGTCAGGGGTGTCCGCTGTCCCCTTTCTTGTTCTTGTTGGCAACAGAAGGCTTGCATCAGTTGTTGGAGGAGGGAAAGAGGTGTGGATTCTTTCGGGGTGTGAAGATAGGGTCGGTTGGCCTTTCTCTTTCTCATTTACAGTTTGCAGATGATACGCTCCTATTTGTCAAAGGTGATTTGGAGGGGTTAGCTTTTATTAAAGATTTGTTGGAACGTTTTCAGAAGGGTTCAGGGCTGAAAATCAATTTCCACAAGTCTACGACGGTTGTTTTAAATGAGGCCGAGTGTTCTGAGGTGGAGGTGGCTCAGGCTCTCGGGTGTCAGGTGGGACGCTTACCTATGAAGTACCTTCGCTTTTGGTTGGGAGCTAACCCGAGGAAAGTAGCTTCATGAGATCCTATTGTTGACAAGTTCAAGAAGTCGTTGAGGTTGTGGAAGCTCAAAAATTTAAACATAGTCGGTCGTATTGTTTTGGTGAAGTCAACTTTATCTGCTCTCCCTTTGTTTTTTATGTCCCTTCTTAAAGCCCCTAAGAAGGTGATTTCGGTTCTTGAGGCGTGGCAGAGACATTTTTTGTGGACTAATCTCTACACAGGGAAGATGTTCTGCAAAGTTCGTTGGAGCAAGGTGTGTAAGAGTAGGAAGGATGGGGGTCTCGGGATTAGACGTTTAGAAGCTATGAACGTTAGTCTTTTGGATAAGTGGTGGTGGCGGTTTTTTAGTGAGGTTGATTCCTTGTGGAAGAGGGTCATTTGTGCTTTGTTTGGATGGGATCCAGTTGATTGGGATCTTTCTAAGGTGGACAAGCCCGGTTCAACTTTTTTGGTCTCTCACATCGTGTTTTTGGCTTCTGATCCAAGTTTCAAGGAGCTCTTTGGCAATCAAGGAGTTCATTGGTTGTTAGGGAAGAGTGACAGGATTTCCTTCTGGGAGGATATTTGGTTGGGTGATATCCCTTTTCGGTTTTGTTTTCCTGATTTGTATGTGGTGTCCCCGGCTAAATTCGCAAAGGTGGAGCACTTTTTGTTCTCGGGGTATTGGAGAGTGGGTTTTAGTCGGAATTTGGAGCCGTGGGAGCAGGGGTCGGCTGATTTTCTTTTGGATATGTTGGAAGGGGTGCAGGTCCGGAGGGATAGGGATGACTCTCACAAAACTTGACGCCCTGCGGGTTTTAAATCGCAGAAACGGGACACGGCAAGTGCACCGGTCGCCAAGTAGTAACCGGAAGTAAAATTCCGGGATATCGAGCCCAAGAGAGCAAAAGACAAACACTTAATATTTAAAATTTGTAGCTAAGCTGTTTCGGTAAAGATATGATTTTTAAGTTTGGAAAATAAACCTATAACGACTAAAAAGAAAATACAGAATTTAACAGAGAGCTTTCTTATCTGGAATCAAGTGAAGAGATATCAAGGGCACGGGTTCATCGAGTTCATTCCATAAAATTGAACACGTTCGATTGTAGCGATGTCGATTTATTTTAGAGGCAACGAGTTGTCTCGACTCTAGTCCTAACTTCTTTCGAACGATTCGGACCCTAATGGAATCTAACCACCGAGTTCTTTCGAATCACGATGTAGGAAGACCCAAAGCGTTTAGTTCTATGACAACTTCTAACTTTCGACCAAATAAGTCTATAGCTATTGCAATTGTATTAACCCCGCTAGTTCTAGGTAGGATTTAAATCCAACCTATGATCGATTTTTGACTTAATTAGAATCCTCCTCTTTCGAGCGACGAACCCTAATTCAAAACAATTACCAAGCCTACACGGGAGGTAAATCATTAAGAACAAATCAATCATAGACACTAATACAAATCAACAACACCACAATCGAAGCATTCAAAATATGGAAATCCCTACTCTAATCCCTCATAGCCCTGGAATTTGGGGGTTTAGTTGTTCATGGGGAGAAAATGCAAGAATGAAAAGAAACAAACAATTAAACTCATAATCAAGATGAAAGTAGAAATACAATCACCGAATTAGTTGTCTAACGTTGCTCTTCCTCTTCTTCGATCTCTCTCCTTGATGCTCTTGTAAATCCACCAAAGAAAATCTCTTGTGTAGCTAAAAATTGGAACTTGTCTCCAACAATCTCTACTCAAAGAAATATCAAATTGATTCTCCAATCCACCAAATATTTTGATCCTCAACAAATAATACAAGATAAAAGCTTTCTATTTAATTCTATACTAAAAAAATATAAAACTGTACAGTAGATGGTTTATGTTCTTCGTGCTCTGTGTTCTCTCCAAAATATGGAGAAGAAGCCTCTCTCTTTTAATCAGATGCGGCGCAAAAAATAAAAGGAGTAGGGTTGGCAATGCGTGGACACGCGTCAAAATGGGAGAGGAGGAGCTGAGGGGACAGGTGTCGGCACCAGGAGAGAAGGCGGCTGGGGCTGGACAGCTGTCGGCAGGAGAGCAGGGGGCGGCTGGACAGGTGGCGGAGGGAGGGCGTGTGGCGGCTGTAGGGGGGGACACGTGTCGAGCAGAGCGGAGTGGCGGCTGGGATGGCGGCGCCACGTGTCGCGAGCTGGGGTGAGCAGCGGCTGGACCTGGGACACGTGTCATCTCCTGGTTTGTTGCTCCATTTTTCATCCTTTTTCGCTATTTTGCTCGCTCCGGTTTCGTTTGAACTCCGATTGATCTCGTTCTTGCACCAAAAAATTCCACTTTTCAAGACCTACAAAACAAGACCAATCATGACTATATTTCAGAACGAACAAAATCGACCCTTTGACGGTCCACAAGCACGAAAACACCCAAAATGCATCTAAAATCCATCGGAACACCGAACATATCGATAAAATCAGTTATTCATGCTAAATCTAAATATATGATAGAAAATCGGGACCAAAAAACCTATATAACTCGATATAAAGTGGCTCTTTTATGTGTTAAAATGCACCCGCATCAACTCTCTTGTTTGGGTAAAAAACCCGAAAGGTTTTTCTGTTGCGAAGTCTTATGAAGCTTTGGCCGGTTCAGGAGAGCTAAGACGAGATTTGGAGTGGGCTAAAATCCTATGGGTGAAATGATTGCCTCCAAAATTCCGTGTTTTTGTGTGGCTGGCAGTTCATAGGGCCTTACCAACCATGAACTTTTTGGAGAGTAAGGGGTAAGGATTTCTCTTAACCGAATGTTATGCTTGTTCTGTAAGTCCAGTTTTGAGGGTGTGGATCACTTGCTGTTGCATTGTTTTTATTCTTGGGATATTTGGTGCAAGTTGTTTTTATGGTGGAGGATTGTTGGTCCTTTACCGGAGAGTGTAGCAGGGATTTTGTTGTGGTGGAGGGGTTTGGGATTAGGTAGATGGTGGGCGGGTTGGATTCGTGTTGGATACCTTGCTCTATGGAACATTTGTTTGGTACGGAATGAGGTAGCTTTTAACTCGGTAATGGAAACTGTTGATGATGTGGTTGCTAAAGTTAAACATCATTCTTTTGGCTTGTTATGGAACTCTGGATCCCTTCAAATTGGAACTTCAATTGAGGAATGGTCGAGAGATCCAGGTTTGGGCTTGAAATAGAGCAGGAAGGTGGGAGTGAAGGCAGCGACGCCGAGTGTTTGAAGGCATGTGCTCGGTGTTTTTGTTCATGTTAGCTTTTTGCTTTTTGCTGCATATGTTATAGTTGGTATTTGTTTTATGGGTGGGATGGTTTTGGTGGTGTGTTGTTTTGGGTATTTGGTTTGTTTTGCTCTTAGTAGCCGTTTTGGTTCGGGGAAAAGGCCCTTGGTTTGAGGGTCGTCTTCTTTGCTTCATTTCTATGTACATAATGTTTGAATAATGAGATTCATTTTTGTCTTTTTAGAAAAAAAATCTAATAGAATAAGTAACATAAAGTCGAATGATGAAAAATTAGGAACCATAAATGTGACTTGCAAAGCCTTAGTACCTTTGTATAATTATCAAGGAATCGTCCGATGGGTACATGAAAGTGACGAAATTGCTTTAGAACCATGCCTCCTTCTTGAAGTGAATTGGATGATTGGGCCGAGGTTTCATCCAGGACGCAGATAGTTGTATACCGTTTTCTAAAATTTTCCTAACCAAAACTAGGAGTATGATCTCTACTTTCTATGCCACCGACCCTTGGGATCCATCCCCCACGGTACAAACGCTGACTACCGCGTCCAAATCAAGACGTCGTCGTTGTCATCACTCATATGTCTCAGCCCGTCCCCCCGATCACATGGACCTCTCGTATCTAGTGCATGCTTCCTCTCTAACGCCTCCCTCACCAAGGCATCCCTTGCCCCTTTCATCTTCTCCGGCTCACACGACGAAAGGCATCCCAAACCTCTCTTTTCCCCTTCTGTCCTCTTTCGGTGATGACGCCGACCATGCTTCCTAACATCATCTAGGAACACCTGTTGAGGAAGCCCTTTATCCCGTGCCGGTACAAGTAGGAGCGCCTCCATCTGTGGTCCCCGTTTCGGCTCCCCATGACTCTCGTCTAGGGTTGCCACCGTCCGAAGTTTTTCCATAGCCAGGCACGACTCTACCTCCTCCACAGTCGACGTAGGCGGAGGAAACCTCCTTCGAGGACGGCGTGCCCACCGTGGCGTCATAGGTTCACGATCTTCCCCGCCTCTTCACGATATAAAGGAAAAGGACCTACTATCACCGGTCCTTGTTTGGCCGACCAATTCCAAGGACTTTTTTCTTTCGTTGGGGCGGATGTGAGGCCTTTCAAGCAGCCTCATTGGTCTTTATGGGGCCGTTAGGGCACCCCAGAGTATCTTAGAGGAGCCACACCCAATCCCATAAGGAACAAACATTATCCGTTTTCCAGTCTCCTCCCTTCCCTGGTTTACTCCTTGAACAACTATCAAGAGAACACAGGCCTGTCTCAATCAAAACGGAAAAAGCTTTCTGGATTTCTTTTGCCAAACACCGACAAAATAAAAAACCACCCTCTACCTTATTCCCTAGTAGTACCAGACAAAATTTTAAAAACCCCAAATTTTAAATCGAGTCTCACTCTCTTACCAAATTTCATATGTGCATTTTTTTGATAAGCTAAATATTTTATTAAGCATTCATTCTATAAGTGGATAAAACGAAGAAAAAGAACGATTCCAAAAACGGACATATTCTCTAGACCAAAACAACTACGAAAGCTCAAAACAGTTCAGAACAACCAAAACCACCTAACAAAACAATGAACAAAGACAACCAGAAATTGAACAACTCATCAAACATCCATCCTCCGCTTCTTCCTCCTACTGGAACTCAAACACCAAAACAGATCTTTGCCTCAGTCCTCAAAAGTCACCCCCGAGCGAAGGGATCCTAAATTCCAACAAACCCCAAAAGATTGAGCCTGTATCTTCGCCACCACCCCATCAACACTATCCATAGTCTGGTTGAACACCGCTCCATTATGAATCACCCAAATAAACCATAAGGCCACATAACCAACCCGGACCCACCCGGACCCACCACCTCCTCGTACCCAAACCCTTCCACCAAAGCAGAATACCACCTAATCTTTCCGACATAGGACCACACACCTTCCACCAAACAAACACCTTGCTCCAAATTTCCCAAGCATATAAACAGTGCAGCAGTACATGATCAACAAATTCATAAAAGAGCATGCAAAAAGGACATAACATACTATTCAGAGAAATCTGCAGACCTCTACTCTCCAGAAATTCCTCAGTAGGAAGTGCATTATGGGCTGCCAACCACACAAACACACTAAATTTCGGCGGAACATGTTTCACCCATATAACCGACGCCCACTCCAAAGAAAGATCACACTCTGCCGGCCTAGTTAGGCGCCGATAAGCAGAAGATACAGAAAACCCTTTAACATGCTTCTCCCAAATAAGACAGTCCTCCCTATTCGGCCTCAACGCCACCTCATCCAGCAGGCCCATCAGCATCATAGCATCCTCTTCTTCCCAAGGCTCAAGATCTCGCAGGAAACCCACTCTCCAAACTCCAGAGAACCAAAAGAACTGCACTTTCTCATACTTTTCCGAAGCCACTGAAAATAAATTTGGAAAATGCATGTGCAAAGAGTAAGATCCTAACCACACATCATCCCAAAATGATATCCGATCACCCTTTCATAATCTTCAATGCACACCCTGATTCTCAATAAGAACCTTAAACCCAGGGTCAATAGCTAAGGCTATAATGTGCCCAACCATAAAATATAAGAAATATCCCAACCGAATAAAGCACAGATCACCTTCTTCCATAAAGAATCAGTTTTGCAAGCGAATCTCCACCACAATTTAGCCAATAAACTGGCATTCATGGCCTCCAGTCTCCTAATACCAAGACCTCCTTTCTCCTTGGTCTTGCATACTGAACTCCAACGAACCTTACATAACATCTTCCATGTGTATGGAGTAGTCCATAAAAATCGTCTCTGTCATGCGTCCAAAACAGCAATCACCTTTTTTGGAGCTTTCAAGAGAGACATATAAAACAAAGGAAGAGCCGACAAGGTCGACTTTACCAGAACAATTCAGTCTGCCATAATCAGATTTTTTAATTTCCACAACCCGAGCGCCTTCTTAAACTTCTCCACCACCAGGTCCCAAGAAGAAATTCTCCTCGGATTAGCTCCCAACCAAAAACCCAGGTACTTCATAGGCAAAGAACCCACCTGACACCCCAAGATCCGGGCCACCTCCTCCTCCAAACACAACACCTCATTCAACACCACAACAGTCGAATTTGAGAAATTTATCCTCAAACTCGACCCTTTCTGAAAGCTCTCCAATAAACCTTTGATAAACTCAAAACCTTCCACATCCCCTTTAAGGAACAAAAGGGTGTCATCCGCGAACTGCAAATGAGATACAGCCAAGCCGACCGAGCCCACCTACACCCCCCTAAAGGCACCAATTCTCAACCCGTTATCCAATAACTGATGCAACCCCTCTGCTGCAATTAAAAACAGAAACGGTGACAAAGGGCACCCTTGTCTGATGCCATTGAGAACCTGAAAATCTACACTCGACGACCCATTAATCAACACTGACATAAAAGCTTTGAAACACCCCTGCAACCAGGATCTCCACTGAACACTAAACCCCATCTCGAACAACACCTTATCAATAAATTCCCAGTGGACTTTATCATAAGCTTTCTCAAAATCAAGCTTTAACAGAACCAACTCCTCTTTAGAATGTTTCAACTTCTGAATTAACTCCGAAGCTATCAAAACCCCATCCACCAGTTGTCTCCCTGCCTCAAACCCACTATGTGTATCACTAATCAACCTCGGGAGTACTTTCTTGAGGCGATTCGCCAGAACCTTGGCCATAATTTTATACGGTCCAAAGATCAGACTGATAGGGCGAAAATCATCAAAACCATCAACAACATTAGACTTAGGGATTAAAGTAAAAAAAATATGAATTAATCCCTTTGTCAAGTCTCCATGAAGCCTGAACAGAAACCAAAAAATTACACACATCAACTCCAACAATCTTCCAACACACCTGGAAAAACCGCAAAGAGAAACCATCAGGCCCAAGAGCCTTCTCTCCCCCACAATCCTTCACAGCCCGAAGAATATCCCATTCCTCAAACACAGTTTCCAACCACTTCGCCTGCACAACAGACAACTGCCGAAAAAGAAGATCAGGTAAAGCAACATGTACCCTCGGATCCACTTCAAACCGCTTAGCAAAGTAAGAGACCGCCGCCTGCTTAATTGCCACGAGAGTATCAAGAGTAACCTTCCTTATGCGGATACTGGTAATCCGGTTACGAATTGCCCAAAAATTAGCAATCTGATGGAAGAAACGAGTACACCGGTCACCTCCTTTAAACCATCGGATTCTAGCCTTTTGGCTCCAAATTTTGGCCAACCACCTAGTCTTTTGAATTAAAAGAGCTCGACACCGAGCCCTACTTTCACGTTCCGACCCTTCCAAAGGCCTGTCCTCCAGAATAGCATCCCAACTCTCCAATTCAGTAGTCAGCTTCACAATATTTGATTCCACCCTTCCAAACACCTCTTTATTCCACACCTGCAAATCCTTCCTCAAACACCTCAATTTAGACCATAGAATAAAACTGGGATCTCTAGTAAAGGAGTAAAACTCCTACAACAGTTTAACAGTAGGTAGAAAAGATTTATGCTCAAGCCAAGCATTAATAAATCTGAAAGGCTTCAGGCCCCAATTAACAACTTCCACACCCAGTAAAATCGTTCTATGATCCGACACCCCTCTCGAGAGACCCCGCTGAACCAACACTCCAAAAGCTGATAAGGCCTCAGGAGAGACCAAGAACACGTCAAGGCGAGAGGCCTTTGAGCCAGTTGCATACCAGGTGTACTTAGATCCAACTAAATTGAGATCCAACAACCCCAAATCCTCAATGAAATCAGCAAAAGCAGCACCATCTGATCTCTGATAACCACTCCCACGTCTCTCCCCAGTTGATAACACATAATTAAAGTCACCTCCAACAATAAGAATATCATGAAAATTGTCACGCAAACCCACCAAAGTGGACCATAAACCCCATCTCTCACGAGCCAAATTAGAAGCATAAACATTAATCACATTAATCGGGAGCTGCGAATTAACAATGACTCCATTCCAGCAAATCACATTATGCTCAAAGATAACAGATGCCTTATTAAAAACTGACAATTTCCAACCCAAAAGAACACCACCAGCCGACCCTACCGTCGGTACCCAATCACAACCCCGATCAACTCCAAAACCACAAGACGAAGAATACCAGAATCAACCACATCAAGTTTGGTTTCTTGCAACAAAACCAACTCAACGGAATTCGACATAACACATTTTTAATGCAATTCCTTTTTAAATCGGAATGCATACCTTTCACGTTCCACGTGAGGCACCTCATCACCGAAAATGAAAGAAAGGAACCCGAAATAGGTATTAAATGATTACCTGTATTCGATTCCGAAAGAACCTCCTCTTCGCTATCACCCTCCTCTTCCGAAAACAAAATGCGTTGCAGAACTTCAATATCAAGACAGTCAAATTGTTCTAAAATCAACGGGCTGAGGTCGATAGCCTTCTTTCCCACCTTTTTACAATAGCTCCAGTCACCCAAACTCCCTTTCAGCTTAGCAAAATCAACTAGAAAAGTCCCTGACTAAGCACCATTAGTGGCTGAACAAGACTTCAAAGTAGTCTGATAAAAGACTGCAGGCGAAGCAACTTCACGCACCTTACTTTTGTTCTTTGGCCTGCCACGACCCCGTTTAGGTTGAGGAACGCCAAGGACATGCGAAGCTACCAGACCTGTCACCTGAACATGACCTACTACTCGAGAATCCGACGCTCCACTCTGCAGCAAACATTCAACCCCAAGTCATATTGCGATCGCGACTCGCCCGTCTCTTGAACACGATCGCAAAACAGAGTCGGTGTCTGCACAAACTTCTCACCACCCAAGGCCCGATTTCCACTATCAACGAGCCGAGAAAATGGTGTAATCTCAAGCCCAGGGCCCTCCTTCCCCAATGGGCTTGGTGTCTGATCGACATCAACACCCACCCTTACAGAAGAATTCTCCTCGTTTGAAAACAGGGTGTTCGAACCAGAGGAGCCAGAACAAGTCCTCTCGACCCTATAAGGAATCACATTCGAAGGAACGGGCTTCAACAGTATTGGGAAAGATACTTCCCCCAACTGTAAACTTACTTCCAAGGACAAAACCTGCACTTGAGAGCTATGAACCAAGGCGTAAGCCCTTCCCAAAGAATCCCCTGAATCAGTTGTATCAATAACACTGATTACTTCACCAAGCAACCCGACCAAGAGCTTAAAATTCTTATCGATCCACCCATGAAATGGAACACCAACAATCTCAATCCAACTGAAACAACCCGGTTTCAACAACACATGAGCAGAAACATCAATTGAATCAAACCAAGTCCTGACCCAACTCTCTCCTTGCTCCTTCAAAGACTTTGCAAAAACAGGATCCGGACAAGAAATCAAAAACACCATGTTTCCGAAACCCCTAACTTCGATATCTCGAACCCCTTCACGTCCAATGGTCTCTTGAATAGCACTAATCGTGCATTCATTTCTGGCCACCCCAACAATCCCGATTCAACCAATTGCTTATGCTGAAGCACTATGGTTCCCTCACAAACATGTAGCTCCTTCGACCCATGCTCCATAGGTACACGAGTTTCATTATGTCGTGGAGAGGGTTTAACATGGTTTTTGGTTTCATGAGCAACTAAAAGTTTGTGCCCCTTTGCAATGGAACCGTGGCATTTAGCTACAATTTGATCAGCATCCTCCATGGTTTTCGTATAAACAAAGC
Source organism: Erodium maritimum (assembly GCA_963921825.1). NCBI lineage: Eukaryota > Viridiplantae > Streptophyta > Magnoliopsida > Geraniales > Geraniaceae > Erodium > Erodium maritimum. Next base: position 20,650,879 of record OY997592.1, on the reverse strand, counting down.
CAAAGAGTTTTCCTTTCGCATTTGCTCTGTGAACCACATTGGCGTTCTCAACCGCCCCGACGCAATTACAATAATCGCGCAACCAAGCATCGTCTACACCGAAGGGTAAATTGAAGACAAACAGTTTGTGACTAACCCGACCAGCCGGATCAATAGCCGGAGCAGAACTCTCACCAGCGGCTGATTTCCCTTTAACTCGATCAGTTACAAAACCCCTTTCAATTGCCGCAGCTGTTGATTGAAACCTAACCCCCATCGAACACACTCCATCTGCTCCCGCACGGACCTCCTTCCCCGAAACTCCCGATCCCAAACCTCCATACACCAAAGCCAAATCCACAGCCCTAGGAAAAAAGATCCTTCTCCCTTCGATCAGCACATCACTGTACGAGGGAGTCACAACCGCCCCTTCCGAAACAGTCGACGCCGGCGATGAGACCTGATCGCACTTTCCCCCTCTCTCGCTTATTTTTCCTTCACTTTATATATATGCATTTTCATTTGAGCTATTATCAATAAAATTCTCTGTTATATGCTTAGGAAAAACAGACAAGAGAATTGACAAGGAGTTTCCATTTGGTATACATTGCATTTTCAAATCATAGTAGTTAGAGGCAGTCCGTAATTTGTCTCCCAGATGAAGGACATAACTGTCATAACTCGCAATCTACTCTCTCTCCCCTCTTCTTCTCCTTCCTCAGCGTCTCCTTCTAAATGAAGAAACCCTAAAGAAACACGAACATTTCCATCATCAAATCACCCACAGTGCATTTCCCACTCTCCGATTCTAATATATTTCACTCCTCAATTCTTTTGTGACGATAAAGGTCGTGTATGATTTGGCGAATTTTGATTTGGCAGTACAAATAAAATGAAAGTTTTTTTTTTTTACCAATGTAGATTAGGTCTGCCGGTGATCTGGTGTGGGTTCTATTTCGTTTTTTGAGAGAATTAGGCTCTGATCAGTCTTCGATGGAGGACAGTGGAGAAGCAGTAGATGATCAAGGGTCGGGATGGATGGAAGTTAAAAAGGTGCTCCATGATCAGTTTATTTCTCGTCCAAATTCATGTTTTCTGATGATTTTTTGTGCTCTGGTCAATGTTTTTGGATGCTGATGAAGCTACCAATTTTAAGTTCAAGTTTTGAAGTTTTGTGCTTGCTGTGATATCTTGAATCCTTCAAGTTTTTTTTTTTTTTTTTTGTTGTTGTTGTTGTTAATATAAGGAGAAGAGATCATTTATATTTAGTCTAACAAAAAATGCCGAAATTAACAATTTCAAAGCAGTTTGAGAGCTTAAATTGATTACAGATTCCTTATTTATCATTTATGTCAGATTTCATTTTAAACTGAATATGTTTGATGATTCTCTTGTGGAAGATATTATTGTACTTTATGTCAATCTATTCTTTCAACCTTTTATTTTCCTCTTTTCCAGAAGCATAGAAGTAGCTCAAAATTCTCCTTACAGAGTTGGGTTGGGGGTTTGTCAAGAAGAAATGCTTCTAGTTGCGGTCAGCCCTCAGTGAATGAAAAAGATGTAAGGCAGCTTGGAAAATGTGAACCCCCACTTCGAGACCGGGGAAGAAATTCTGCTGTGCATAGCAAGGCTAATGTTGGGAATTCTGCATCCACTTCAAAGGAAGATCAAAAGGGTGTGTGTTCCCATTATAAACGCGAGGTCAAAGAAGACAGTGAAAATCCAGATTCGCCTTTGTTTGTTGGACGTTCAAATGATCGAACTGGAGACACAGAGGACATCTCTCACAAGGATAAGGCTCACGTTCTTCCGAATTTCAAGTGGGGTGATCTAGAGGATGATGCTTTCGTACAGCATCGTGAAAAGACTGTTGGGCTTGGGACTGTTATCAAGTTTGGTGATATTGGAGATGATAGTATATTGGCCTGTAGGAAACATGATAACGATAGTGATCTGGTTTTGGATCTTCCTTGCAAAAACCCAATAGAGAGTAAATTGGTAGCGAAATCCATAGACGCAGATAGTGTGTCTGTTCAGACACCTCTCTTGACTTGTAAGCGTGATGTAGAAGGAAGACTGAATGAGGCGATCAAAGCATCTACAAAAGATCTGGAAGTTCCTATTGTAAATGTCTCATTGGTTAATCTTGATGATGATGATGTTTCGAACTGCAAGGAAATATATACTGAACATATCAAACGAATAAACAATGATGAGTTAGGTCCTGGTTGTCTGTCAAGTGAAGAGGTTGTGTTGGATGTCAAAATACAAGAACCTGTTCAGTTAGATACAGCTGATCTAAATTCTAAGGATGGGCAAAATAGAAATGAGGATTCAATTTCGGTGCTGATTGCTGAAGATGAGTTATCCACACCAGAAAATGCCAGAATTGAATATTCTGGCGAGTCTATCCCGTCAGCTTCTGTTGAAAACCATGGTAGTGATAGTATTTCTAAAGCCCAAATTATGAGCGCCATTGGGGAAAGCAGCATAGGTGAAAGCAAAGAAAGATTTAGAGAAAGACTTTGGTGCTTTTTGTTTGAGAATCTCAATAGGGCTGTGGATGAGCTGTATCTTCTTTGTGAATTGGAATGTGATATGGAGCAGATGAAAGAGGCCATTCTTGTTCTCCAGGAGGCAGCATCTGATTTTAAAGAGCTTAAGGCTCGAGTAAAAGAGTTTGAGAATGTGAAGAAGTGCACTCAATCAGTAGATGGGGTTCCAATTACATTGAAGAGTGATCATCGTAGGCCACATGCTCTATCATGGGAAGTAAGTGCGCTCTTCTCTAGCAAACATGACTTATTGGCCTATAATGCTCAAATTGATTATATTCGTGCGCTTCAAGTTAAGTATACCTGCATGCATCTGTACATTCCCATACATCAATCATGTGATTCATGTTTGCAAGTTGCTCTAGACTTTTGGCTTGTACTGAACCCCGTTGATCAAATTGGGATGCAAATAAGATACAGTACATTTATGCGTGGGTTATCTTTTCAGAGTTTACCAGTGAATACTTAACCAAGTGGATTAATGCCCGAGTCTTTGGCCAGGTGGCCATGGCTAAAATCACGGCATAATGTAAAGTTCACTCTTCAAAAAATAAAAACATTCAAAGTTCGCCACTACCCAAAATTTTAAACCTGGCATTGTCCTCGAACTCACTTGTGTCAGAATGTTTGCCTACCAAGTAACTATGCTATCAGAGATATAGTAGGAAAAAAAATCAATACTTAGAGTCATTGTGCTCTCTCCCCCTCCCCCTCCCCATCATCCTCCTCCTCCTCTTATCTACTCTATTTTTATTCAATTGTTATCTTCATTTTTTCGTGACCAGGTTAATAGAGTTACTTTACTTCTTCCTTTTTTTTAATAGTTTTGTGTGTTATGTATCAGTTCTTTTTCTTTGAATAATTTCAAGAATTTGGAACATTCAAAGTTCGCCACTACCCAAAATTTTAAACCTGGCATTGTCCTCTAACTCACTTGTGTCAGAATGTTTGCCTACCAAGTAACTATGCTATCAGAGATATAGTAGAAAAAAAATCAATACTTGGAGTCATTGTGCTCTCTCCCCCTCCCCCTCCCCATCCTCCTCCTCCTATCTACTCTATTTTTATTCAATTGTTATCTTCATTTTTTCGTGACCAGGTTAATAGAGTTACTTTACTTCCTCTTTTTTTTAATAGTTTTGTGTGTTATGTATCAGTTCTTTTTCTTTGAATAATTTCAAGAATTTGGACATTCGTGTTGTTTCTTCTCGAATAATATTTAAGTAGATAATTAATTCTTCTATAGTTTCAAGTTACTCTTACTTTCTTACTATCTTCATATCGTAGACTAATTTGGCTATTTGAGCAATTTGTTTGGTATTTTTTTCAGACATTATTTGTTGGTTGAGTGAGTGCCTTGGCTGGTGTTGGATTTTGGTTCTCTAGATGCATTTTCATTTTTGACTATATTGTTTCAGTTTCTTAAATATGATGAAGTTTATTTAGAATATGCATTAGATTCTATTTCATGGTCACCCTGGTCCTAGCCGATTTATTTTCCCTCTGATACTTTAAACTTGTTAGCATATTATTGATCAATGTGTCTATATGGTACCTCAAGAAAATGGGTAACATGCAGTTGTCATATATGGAAAAGTTGAAGAACAATTGATTCTAAATGTACGAACCATTGTGCAGCAAAATACACCTAACCTTGATAAAATATTATACAGGCAGCTGGATTATACATGCTGTGCTCTTATGTTATTTGTTACTATGCACTCATATTAACCGTGAATCTGGGCATTTGAAAATGATTTTCAAGGATGATAGACTAAGTTTTGGGTATATCAGCTATTTTGAGTGAAGTCTATAACCTTCCTCTTTTGTTCCAAAAACTAATTTACCTTTTCCTTGATCTGCAATATGAAGATGTCAGTCACTTTTTCTGAGTGCAGGTTCGAAGAATGACAACATCACCTCATAGAGCAGAAATACTGTCTTCATCTCTTGAGGCTTTTAAACAAATTCAACAAGAAAGGGACAAGAATCATCTAACTAGGGATTCAAAACATCCGGGGCTTGGATGTCGTAATCAGCATAATGTTTCTGGTGTTTATCCTTGTAAGGCAGCTCAAGTAAGTGATTTAGCATCCTACTCTAAGGATACAGTGGTAAAACCTAAAAGCCTTAATAGAGGTTCAGATCTCTCTCCAGCAAACTTTACTGGGGAAAAACGAAATGTTGAATCAGGCAGGTCTAGCAAAGCTCGCTCACTACAAAATGGGCGAGTCCATTCACATTACTCATATTCCTCAGATGCTAATTCATCTAGAATATCTCAAAAGGATGGTGTTGCTGCTAAAAGCAAGAGGGAACAAGGTGGATTAGAATTAGTGAAGACGGGTAGTAGGAAAGATAAAATAATGACAGAGAGTATTGTTGAGAAGAACTCCAGAGACATCCCTAAGAAGCAGATTCCCCTTTATGAAAAAGACAGTGAAAAGGAAAAGAGAAATGTAAATACATGGAAATCCATGGATGCTTGGAAGGAGAAGCGAAATTGGGAGGACATACTTTCATCTCCATTTCGTGTTTCATCCCGTGCTTCACATTCCCCAGGCTTGAGCAGGAGAAGTGCTGAACGCGCACGTATTTTGCATGATAAACTAATGTCTCCAGAGAAGAAGAAGAAAACAGCCTTTGATATGAAAAGAGAAGCAGAAGAAAAGCATGCACGGGCTATGCGAATAAGAAGTGAGTTAGAGAATGAGAGAGTCCAGAAACTCCAGCGTACATCAGAAAAATTAAACCGTGTTAATGAATGGCAGGCTGTACGTAGTATGAAGTTGCGGGAGGGAATGTATGCTCGTCAGCAGCGCAGTGAGTCTCGTCATGAAGCTTTTCTAGCACAGGTTGCAAGGAGAGCTGGAGATGAAAGCAGCAAAGTTAATGAAGTTCGTTTCATTACTTCCCTTAATGAAGAAAATAAAAAGCTTATATTACGCCAGAAACTTCATGATTCCGAGCTGAGGAGGGCTGAAAAGCTTCAAGTGATAAAAGCCAAACAGAAAGAGGATATGGCTAGGGAGGAAGCTGTTTTAGAACGCAAAAAACTCATTGAAGCTGAAAAGTTACAGCGTCTTGCCGAGACACAGCGTAAAAAGGAAGAGGCTCAAATTAGAAGAGAAGAGGAACGCAGGGCATCAAGTGCAGCACGGGAGGCAAGAACTATCGAACAGCTTCGGAGAAAGGAAGAAAGAGTTAGAGCCCAGCAAGAGGAAGCTGAACTTTTAGCCCAAAAATTAGTTGAGAGACTTAAAGAGAGTGAGCAGCGTCGTAAGTTTTATCTGGAGCAAATACGGGAAAGAGCTTCTACTGATTTTCGGGATCAAACTTCACCTTTGCTACGTCGATCTATGAACAGGGAGGGTCAGAGCAGAAATACTCCAACAAACAACAGTGAAGATTATCAATTAAACAGCGTTTCTGGCCTAGGAGATTCTACTCTTGCTAATGGTACCCAGCAATTGTCACTGAAGAGAAGGATCAAAAGACTTAGGCAGAGGCTCATGGCTCTAAAATTTGAATTTTCCGAGCCTTTAGTTGGTAGTGAGAATGCTACTACCATTGGGTATAGAACGGCAGTAGGAACTGCAAGGGCAAAAATTGGGAGATGGCTTCAGGAGCTTCAAAGACATAGGCAAGCAAGAAAAGAAGGGGCTGCAAGTATTGGACTTATTACTGCTGAAATGGTTAAGGTAAATTTGTTGGACTCATATTTTTAGAATATAATGAATATTGGCTGATACTTGATGGTTAAATATCTTGATTATGTTGCTCCGAGTTTAGACTTTTCACTAAATTTCAGTTTATTTGTCTCTTATATGCTGGTGCAGAAACATAATATGGCCGGAGGTAGGGTACTGAATGTCATTAAAACGAATTTCCACATAAAAATATAAAAAGAAACTGAATTTTTTGTAAGCCTGAACAGCCTACCGCCTAAACAGAAACAGATGACTCTCTGGCCTTTGCTATTAGGTGTCTTCATACCATTCCATTATAAGTCCCACTTTTTCTAAAAAGTTGTCCCAGAATGAGTTCCCACTTCCTTTTTGGTGAGTTAGTTACTCTTGAAGAGTGACTAATATCCTTAAGACAAGTTAACTCCCTTTAGTTTGTTAAAGCACATCCGTGTATATAGGGTAAAGTTCAGTAAATAACTTATCCTTGATTTTTACCAAGATATGAAAGTGGAAACTTATTCTTGAATGAGGGAGTATGTGCTTGAGGCTGTCAATGTCACATCACTGGTGTAGATTGGAGTGGTCTTGCTAGTAATTGGTGATTAAACTTAAAGCACGACATCATTTATAGCCCCGCTCCGTCATCTCCCAATCGAGTGTTTCCCCTCTTTCTTTCTCTCTTTTGTATTTTAGTTTTGGGCCTTGCGTTTGGTTTCTTTTGTACTTTCTTTAGGAGGACTTCCTTTTATTTCTTCGGAATTGGTTCTTCTCTAGTTTATAAATTTTTTACCGTATAAAAAAAACTACGGTATCCCTTGGTAGTAAATAAAATGTGCCCCAGTATTTTTTTTGGGTTTTAAAGTCATCTACCATATTTATAAACCAATTATGCACTTCAGGCTTCTCATATTATATTGTAGATCTTGAGTAGATGGGTTATCACAATTTCACCTTTTAGTTCCTTTTCTATATCAGAAGTTATGGCTGGATATGCTATACTCTGTTCAATTTGTTTAATTTTCATCCCTTTGCTTACATTTTTCTTATGATGTTTCTTTACATATCAGTTTTTGGATGGAAAGGAACCCGAGCTTCAGGCTTCTCGCCAAGCTGGTCTGCTTGATTTTATTGCTTCTGCACTTCCTGCTTCTCATACATCCAAACCTGAAGCTTGCCAGGTGACAATACACCTTCTAAAACTTTTGAGGGTAGTACTATCTGCACCTGCAAACAGGAGTTACTTTCTTGCACAAAATCTCTTACCTCCAATCATCCCAATGCTGTCAGCAGCCCTTGAGAACTATATAAAAATTGCAGCGTCTGTAACTATTCCTGGTAACACAAACTCACTTTCAAGTAAAACTTCAGTTGAAAATTTTGAGTCAGTCTCTGAAGTTTTGGATGGTTTTCTTTGGACCGTCACAACAATTATTGGTCATATAAGCTCAGATGAAAGACAACTCCAAATGTGGGATGGCTTGCTGGAGCTATTGATTGCTTACCAAGTTATTCACAGACTGCATGAGCTTTTTGCTCTTTATGACAGGCCCCAGGTTGAAGGGTCACCATTTCCTTCTTCCATCCTCTTAAGTTTATATCTGTTGATTGCTTTAACATCCCGCCCTGGGTTTAAAAGTTCCATAGCTTGGGAGTCCTTTCCTATTGAAAATGTGGTAGGAAAAGAAAGTGAAGAAGCTATCGTTGTTGACTCCATTGACACCAGAGACATCTCTGTAAATAATTCATGTAAAGATTGTACACCCCCACCATCTGCACTAAATGATAATACAGTTGTATCTTTACCAGATGTACCACAGGATAGGCCATTAGATGAGTTGTGTAATAAGACAAACAAATATGGTAACTCGGTCTCCTTTACAGTGGATATTGAAAAAAAGCCAACTTGTAGCTCTCTGGATTTAAGTAATTGCAAGACAGATGTTCCCCTTGAATCTCAGAAAATTATGGAGGATATTCCCAAGTCTTTTGTAGACGAGAAGCGCATGGTAGATCTCGGTGCTGAACAGAAGAATCAAAACAATCTGAACTTGAAGCAACCAGTAGCGTTCCTTCTTTCTGCCATATCTGAAACTGGACTTGTCAGTCTTCCTTCTCTCTTGACGGCAGTGCTGCTTCAGGCAAACAATAGATTGTCTGCTGAACAGGTAATTTGTTTTACCAGCATCTGTAAGACTAATGGTTCTAGTTCACTGGATGATAGATTGGCAGAAACTTTCTTATAGGATTTGCATCATCTACATATTGGTTCATGATTATTTCTATTAGAGTTCCACCCAACCAACACTGGATATACATCTTTGGCCCTCCTCCTATTAGCTTAAGCTTTTGGATGGAATCAAGTTCAAAAGTTTCCTTGCAACAGTATATTCCGACTGTTACTATATTCATTATGGTATCAGGTCTCTCTCTTTCTAACAATATTTGTGCTGCAACTTATTTTATTTTTTCTTATTTTTATATAGGGTTTCTTCTGCTGAAGTCTGTTTAAGAAATAATGATGTATGATGGCGTTCCCTATGCATGAATAATGAATATCATCCTCATCTTCTGTGATTTTCCTCATGACAATTTTGTATACTGCATCATCTCTTTGGTTATGTTTTTTTAATCAAACTAAAGGAATACAGATTCAATTTAATAGGTGATCAGGGTCAGAGGTCATGGTTTGAACACTTGAGAGAGGATGGCTGACAAGGGAGAGAGATTTTTAGTACTAATATCATTAAATGAGTTTTGGAGTAGCATAAGTCCTCTATCACTGATACCAGGCAGTTGTATGAGTTTTGGAGTAGCATAAGTCCTCTATCACTGATACCAGGCAGTTGTTGAGACTGTACACGTGCTAATCTTCTGTATCCCACATTCCTAGCATTTATTGCATTGCAACAACCATAGTTTAATCCTCCATGACCAAGTGTTTAGAAGAAAAAAAATTGAATCTAGAAGACCAGCTATCATGAGTGGTCCCCTTATAAGTCATTAGTGCTGTGTTGGACTCGCGTAACATATCTCCATTGATGATTCGAAGAAAATATATATATCTAATACCCAATTTTTTTAATGTGGTTGTATGACGCCAATGATGAGTGTTTGTATGTGTGTTCCATTCTGTACCATTTGGTACTTCTACCCCTTTCTGTGAATTAGTTTCATATGGATTAGTTATTGCACTACCTACTTGATATCACAAAAAATCCAATCTAAATTTTGTTCTGTTGCAGGGTTCAAATGTCCTTCCATCTAATTTTGAAGAGGTGGCAACTGCAGTGTTGAAAGTGCTGAACAATTTGGCTCTTTTGGATATCAAATTTATGCAGACAATTCTAGTAAGTTGGCTAATTACAATTGTCTCGATTTTGTCGTCGCAGAACAATGATTTCGTATCTCTAAACTATCAAGCATTAGTGTAGATGAGGGATAATGTGTGCCATTATGTTAAAAGACCATGGCCTTATGGAGTTCTTATGAACTTCATATGCTGCAGTATATCCTCTATCCAACAATGAGGGCCAATCTGACTAACAGGTTGCATTAAACCTATTATGATTATCAGTAGTGGGTAATTTGGAAAATAAATTATCATGGAATGATCAGAATAGTTAAAATATACAAAGAAAATACTAACACCAAAAAATTATAAAGAAATCTAATACAATAATGAACGAGAACAAATGACAAACATGTGGTGATGTTAAAACACTACAAAGTTGGTTCGAGAGCGATTATGGAGATGATAGGTAACTTTAATGGTTTTGATTTTTGAAAGATTAAGTGATAAAGGTTATGAAAATAAAATTACTCTTCCTGAGTCCATACTGAGCTGTACCCAATGTGACCGCCAAGAACAACTGTGTTCGCTACAGGTGTTATACTCTCCCTTAATATCATAGTGATATAGGTTAAGTAATCCATGACCGGAAATATTTCTCTCTTAACTCTCTCCTTTTTGCACAAAGTTGACCTACAGTTCTTTCCTTAATTTTTTTTACAGGCTAGGCCAGATCTAAGGATGGAATTTTTCCACCTGATGAGTTTTCTTCTTTCTTATTGTACCAATGAATGGAAAGTTGCTGTCGATCAGGTATTTTATGCCCTCCATATTTTCAAATTCGTCCTTATGAAAACCATCGTATATATGCATATAACTTGTCGATTCATGTTTTGCAGTAATTATAAATTGCAAAACTATGTTCTTTTGTTGAACATTCATCTGGTTGTGAAATAGTTACATGCAAGAATTAATGGCTGTTTCTGGAAGTAAGAGATACATTATACAGGTCATCTTAGTAACTGGATGCAAAGATTAAACCAGTTATTGATAACTATATCGAACTTTTGTAGTCGGTTTAGTTATATATTTTGTGCATACTGTATGCATACAATTGAAGTCATTTTGCACAAACTGGAGTTCCATAATTGTGTTTGAAGTGAGCCTAGACCACAACATTAAACACATTTTTGAATTTTATTGTCTGTTCAATTTGAAACTGTACGATAGCTTTTGGACAAGATAATCTGATGTAGGACCATCTATTAACTAGGACATCTGGGGCAGAGCAGCTTTGAGATCACACAAATTGGACATGTGCTACAGATTCGTTGAATATTGTTGAAGTGTCCCACATTGTAAGAATGTGGGCTTCTGAATCGAGCCTTAAATACAATAATAAAATGTAGTTGTATTTCTTACATACATTTAGCTGGCTGGGATTTTTAACGTTGAAGCATTCAAGCAAATCTCATCAAACATTTATATATTTGCAGGTTGGTTTGCTTCTGTTTGAATCTCTCTTTCTTCTTGGCCATTTCTCCTTATTCCACCCGGGGAATCAAGCCGTTCTTCGATGGGGAAAGAGTCCTACCATTCTTCATAAGGTCAGTGAATCTTCTGCCTTATTTTAAAGGTAACTGATTATTTTAATAATAACACGATCTGATCATTGCTGTCCGTGTTGATGACAGGTATGCGACCTCCCTTTCGTGTTCTTCAGTGATCCCGAGTTGATGCCAGTCTTGGCTGGCACACTAGTTGCGGCATGTTATGGGTGTGAACAGAATAAGGATGTGGTTCAGCAAGAACTCAGTTTGGATATGCTTCTTTCCTTGCTAAGATCGTGCAAAAACGCAACTCCATACCTCGGCATGGACAATCCCAGTGAATGTAATCAACTCCAACTGGGTCTGGAATTGAAAAGATCTCAAGTAGAATCTGTTAGGTCCAGCCGTCACAATGCGAAAAGCACTCGTGTTTCATTGGGTAAAGGAGGAGGTTTGGGAAACAACGCCAAAGGTGGCAAGGTGAGAAACCAAAGAGTAAAACCTTGTGAAGACTTGCCTTTGAAGCACAGTCTGCCTGCCTCAGAAACTGTGCTGCACTGTAGATTCCCAATGAGTTTCCTGGAGAAAGCTGAGCAATTCTTTTCAGCAGGGAGTGATGTAGCATGAGCTTAGAGAAGGGAGAGTTTCAGCACAACACTAAGTATGTTTTGGTGTGAATGCATCGTTTTGCTGTTTGGTGTTTCTGCTGTGGAGTATGAACTTCACAAAATGAGAGAGATGTGATCTGCTACATTCGGGTAGTAGAACCAGCTTATGTAGCAGGTCACAGTTTTACTTTTGTATAATCTATTGGTATAATAAAATGAGAATTATGCAAGAATCTGTTTTAGAAGACCCGCAGGGTTGTCATTCTTAGCTTTCTTCTCTACTGATATGTAACTGTTATGTGAAAGTTCAACTGAAGGCGAGAGTGGCAAGTTGTCACCAGGAGTGTGGTGGATCGTTCATAGTAGGACAAAGTATAGATAGTCCCTTTTGACAATGATTGTGTCATGGGGTAATTTGATGCCATAATATTCACTTATTGTTTATTATCAATTCATATCCAAAGCAGAGGTTGATTTTTACATCATGACGGCTTGTTCCGACCTCCCGGGCTAGTTCCGGTTAGCCTCCTCTACCCCCAGTGAGTACTCCCTCTCCTATTCATCGCAAATTGCTACCCCGGGTTTGGATGTGATTCCCTCTCAGAGGGTGAGCGAGGAGAACCCCCCTTCTCTGACTTCGTCCCCGTTGCGACTCCTACCGTTAGTTTCTTCGACTTCCCCAATCGATCTTCAATTTCCGACACCCTCTGTGATACAATCGCAACGCAAGTGAGATCCTGGGTCCAGGGTCACCCCACCACCGTTGGTCAAACCCGATCTTCGGGTGTTAGCGTGGAATTGTCAAGAGATGGGGTCTAGGTTACACAACAACACCTGCGCCATATACTCCGGGATCATCAACCTCACCTATTGTTTCTTTTAGAGATGTTGCTCTCTGCTCGGACTTGTGCACTACTTTGCCGGTCGTTGGGATTTCAGGATTTTCTCTATGTCCCGCATTCGCAGACTAGCCGAGGGTTAGCTCTATTATGGGTCCTGGGCATTGATGTGGCCCACCGGGAATCGTACACGCACTTCATCGATGTTGAGGTCTCGGCCCATGGCCACATGGACTTGCGCCTCACGAGCATCTATGGTGAGGCTCGTCGGGAAAATCGCTTCAGGACTTGGGAGATGATTCACCGTTTTCATACCCCCAGCCGCCCGAATTGGATTCTTATTAGGGATTTCAATGGTATATTAGAATCGGATGAAACAACAGGAGGAAGGTACCCTCTGAGCCTGATTGATGATTTCTGGTCTCTGGTGGATGACTTGCACCTGGTTGATGTTCTGTTGATCGGTCACCAGTACACATGGTTCCAGGGTCGGAACCATGCCCGAAGGGTCCAGGCTCGGTTGGATATGGCATTAATCACTAGCTAGTTCTATTACTCCTTAATGGATCTTGATTTCGGCAATACGGGAACTACGACCTTGGATCACTGGCCGATTTTTCTCTCTCTCGCACGCAAATTTCCTCATCGGGGACCTCTGAAGTTCAGGTTCCAATCTCAGTGGGTACGGGACCCAAACTGTGGGCGTGTGATTCAAGAACACTGGGATAAATGACTGACGTTATCGATTGCAGAGGTGATTAGGAAGGTGGGGACAAATCTAAATGACTAGGGCATGAACCACTTTAGGAAAAACGTTAATCACATTAAGTGGTGTCAACGTCTTATTACAAAGTTGAATGAGCGATTGGACAAGGCCGAGGTGCATAGACGCGAAGCCATCCAAATTCAATATGAACGGGCGCTGGGGAACAAGAAGCTTTTTGGAGACAACGAGCTAAATAACATTGGTTGGCTGAAGGAGATGGGAACAATAAATTCTTTCAAGCAGCTTGCTCCTATTGTCGTCAAATTAATGTTGTAGTGGCAGTGAAGAATGCAACATGGCCCCTCGTCACTTGGGATACCGGTATGCGGAAACTTGTTATGGACTATTTTGGACAATTTTTTCTTAGCGGACAGTCGGACCTTGGAGAATTCTCGGTGCGTTTATCTCCGCGTATTACGTAGAGGAGGTGAGATATGCGGTGTTTCAGATGGGTCCCGATAAGTCCCCGGGTCCGGATGGCCTAACCCCGAGATTCTATCAGCACTATTGGCCGGTGTTATCAGAGGAGGTGATCAATTTTATTCAGGAGGTAGTGGCGACAAGGGGCTTCGACCCTGATTTTAATGATACATCCATTGTGCTTATTCCAATAAAAACGAACCCAGACATAGTAACAGATCTGCGCCCCATTGCTCTCTGTAACGTGAGCTTCCGTATACTATCTAAGGTCCTCTTCATCCGTCTGCGTCCTCTCCTCCGAAAGGTTATTTCGGAAACCCAAGGGTTTTTTTCCGAAGGGTGCTACATACAAGATAATATCATAATTGCTTTTGAAGTCATCCATTTCCTCCGTAGAAAACGTAAAGGCAACATAGGCTTTATGTCTCTTAAATTGGACATGAGTAAAGCCTACGATAGAGTGGAGTGAGACTATCTCTTAACCATCATGACCCGGTTGGGTTTCGGCCAAGAATAGAGTGAGTTGGTGGTCTGTTGTATGAAATCGGTCAAGTACACCATGTCCTTTGGAGGCCGGGAGACGCCGATGTTCACCCCCAGGGGTCTTCGTAAGGGAGATCCCTTATCCCCGTACTTGTTTCTCCTGTGTATGGAGGGTCTTTCCTCCCTTCTTCAGCAAGCCCAAGATGAGGGCCTGATCAAGGGCGTCTGGGTGGCACGGGGGAACCAGAAATATCCCACATGTTTTTCGTCGACGACTATTACATATTTTATAGGGCGACACCTGATGAAGCTGGCCAAATAGGAGACATCTTGGGACTGTACGACCAAATCTCTGGTCAGGTACTTAACTTCCAGAAATATTCTGTCCTATTTAGTCAAAATACATCCACGGCTACTCGGTAACAATGTTGTCAAACTCTAGGCATTGCCGAGACATCAGAATCGTCTGTGTACCTTGGGGTGCCGAATATGATTGGGAGAAAGAGGAATGCAGCGATGGCATATTTGGGAGATCGGATCACTAAACGCATTCACTCATGAGAGGGGAAACTTTTATCACTGACAAGACGGGAGGTTATGATACGATCGGTCCTCACTTCTCTTCCGGTGTATGTACGTCATGTCTGTCTTACGGGTACATCGCAGAAGCGTTAACCGTATTCACATCGCCTTGGCAAGGTTCTGGTGGGGGTAAAGTCGAATCGACCAATATGGCGGGATTGGGATAATTTATGTATGCCTAAGGAGGCAGGCGGCATGACATTCCGGCATTTGACAAATGTTGATACTGCTCTCCTGGGGAAGCAGTCGTGGAGCTTGGTCCATAGGCCCCGATCTTTGATGGCTCGGGTGTTGAAGGTCAGATATTTTCCTAAATCAGATTTTCTTCAAGCTGGGTTGGGGGCCAATCCCTATTTTACGGGGCCTAGCATATTCTCTACTTAGACTCTAATCAAGAAGGGCATCCGCATCGCTATAGGAGATGGGAGGGATACCATGATCAAAGGGATGCCTTGGCTATTGGGCCCAAATCCGGAGGTGCTTTCTACTCGTCCTTCATTGGATGGAGTCCCAGTAACAGGCCTTAAGGTTCTGGGTTCTAGGCGGTGGGATGAACCCTTAATTGTCAGGCTATTCGATGCAAATGAGAAGGATCAGATCCTTCACGTTCCGCTCTCGGTCCTGCGCACCAAGGATATGTGGTATTGGACGTCAGAGAGGATGGGCACCTATACGACCAAAGCAGGGTACTCGGTCCTAGCAACTGAACGACATATGGGTCGCCAACATACAACTTTGGTGACTTGGATGTCTATATGGGATATCCCTGTACCGGGTCACCTCTAGATCTTTCTATGACGGTGTCTCACGGATACGCTGCAAGTCTCCACAAACTTGAACAAACGGTACGTTCCCGTTTCACCAACCTGTGATGTCTGTGGCTGAGCTCTTGAAACCGTGGATCATCTTTTCTTGGAATGTGGGTTTGAAAGGGTCTGCTGGACGCGGTTTAGAGGTACCCCTCTCCCATCTACTCTGGGGGGGATTTGTGCAATGGTGGGAGGGTATGGATGGTGCATGATCGCGAACTAGGGTGCAGATACCCTATCTGTTCTCTGGGAGATTTGGAAAAGCCAGAAATGAGCTGAAGTGGGGTGGAACGAGACCGGCGGCTAAAGCCCACCTTACCGCATGGCGCGAGGCGTGTACCGCTATACATAAGGCCCGACAACCACCAACGAATTGGCTGGCTAAATAGATATGTCCACCCAGGGGTCGGTGGTTATAAATGTGATGAGGCGGTATTCCAAGACACAAATCCATCAGCTTGGGGCCTCATAGCCCAATACGTAGGGGGGGGGGGGGGGGGCGGGTCTCACAGCAAATGGCCTACTACCGGGTTGTTGGTCCCCACTTATAGTTGAGGCCTATGCTCTAGCCACGATGCTCCGGAACGCCTCTACTCTGGGTTCGGGTCCCATCCTTATCAGCTCAGATGCTCAGGTCCTCATCAACATGATCCAACACGGGGAACCAACCCCCTCCCCGATTGGAACAATTTTACAAGACATTCGTCTCATGCTTTTTTCACAATGAGGGGATTTCCCTTCAATTTGTAAAAAAGACTACGAACATAGCTTCTCACTAGGTAGCACGAGAGGCTCGTTCTACAGCTGTTCTTCGATGGTCAGGACCTCTACCTGACGTACTTCACTGTATTATTTCTTCTGAAATCTAATAAATATCCGCACCTTTTAGTCAAAAAAAACCATAGTTGCGAATCTTCTCATGTACAGTACAATTTATAATGAGATTTAAATTAAATAAATTAAGGATATTTTTGTCTAAAAAATGTTTGAAAGACAGATTTCAAATTATGAACTAAAGACATACAAAAAAATATGCTATATTATTATGAAGTAAAGATTTCCAAATTTCCCTATAGAAATTGAACATCAACGTCAATAAAAACACTTAGTACAAATAAATTCACTACTGTCCATTATGAAATATAAAATGAAATTACACTAACAATTTCAATGTCACACTCACACCAGACAACATTTTGGATGAACCTAGAATAAAATTACACTGCTGTTTTAACCTAATGTTCATCATAATCTGATTTCCCCATGGGATTCTTCTCAAATGTGAGGATCTTATAGCAATATCATATCCTCACTTTCATTTGTGCAATCTACAAATGAATACATGGTGTAAATTAATTGCAGATCACTAGTAGCCACCAATTTAAAATATCCACTGGCCATAGCCTATGTAACATTCCATATCACACAGCACAATCAACTT
Organism: Erodium maritimum; assembly: GCA_963921825.1. Classification (NCBI taxonomy): domain Eukaryota; kingdom Viridiplantae; phylum Streptophyta; class Magnoliopsida; order Geraniales; family Geraniaceae; genus Erodium; species Erodium maritimum. The sequence continues at coordinate 20,633,869 of OY997592.1, read as the reverse complement.
TATTTTTGGTTGATGCCCACTTCAACTCCATACGAAGAGGTACAACCTTGAACAACTTGTTTGCGAGTGAAGCATTAGTCCTACCCATCATAGTTTCAATCTTGTAGCGCTGCATAAACAAAATCATCGGTATTGCACTTGATAACCTTCGTTAGGATAACTATTATCTCATTCACGTTAAACAAGACAAATACACTTACCGGCATAAAAGAGATATTCCCATATCAAGGGCATGTAGGATGCTCTGTTGGAAGTTGTTTATTAAATCAATAATCATTCTCTTCATATCACGTACAAGTGTTAGTGCCTAGATATGGAAAAGAACACCTACAACATGAGAAGGATTTGAAAATGAATCCCAATTCAAATGACAAGTGCATGTTAAGATTTACTGCGTAGAATATATATGAACTCACTGGTTACCTACAATGACTGTTTCTTCCAGCTTCACGTGTGAGAATGCTTTCGTTTCTCTCTAGAGCTGATTCTCGAAATCATTAATTTTGTCCTTGAAGATCAAAAGCTGTAATAAACATGGAAATTGATATTAGTATCCAGTACATGCCAATTTAGATACTAAATTAATGAAACAATTAGTATTAACTTACACACAAAGAAGTTGAAACAATAATTCTTGATGGTGAATGAGGGCTTTGTATGTCTTCAGTATGGTTTAGAATATTACATCCATACATCAAACACAAGAATATAGTTCCTCCTTGATTTTCAAGGTCCATATATCATTCCTTGTTACCAAAAAGTTGGCACATTGAACCAGGAAATCACTGGAAAAAAATCATTTGTCATACCAATAATACGTACCGTAATGAAAACTACATCTAAATTCAGGAATTGAGTTTTAAGAAACATAATATATTAAACAGTTTACCTTTGTCTTTCTTGTCCTTGAAGTGTGCAACGAGCCACCGCCTCACGATGAACGAATTGGTAAGGGCCTTGATCCTTATACATCTTTCTACATTTATATTGTGCAGTCCTTGTATGCCGTATTGAAGAGATTACAAGAATTTTACCCCAGTTATCACAAGGGTATAGGGATGACAAAATACCCCGAACCTGATGGGGACATGATGTTCCTGATCTGATCGATATGGGTCGGGACAAGGATTTAACATCCCCAATCAAGGTGGGGAGACCATAACCCTCCCCGCACCCAACATATGTAAATTATATTTTGAGAAAAAGGATTCCCATAGCCAATAGAGGGCGGGGAGGAGGGTGAGGATCAGGTTGGGATCGAGACGGACAAAACTAGCCCCATTGTCAGCCCTATGAGTATGAGGGTATTGGTCTCAAGGCTAAGGATCATTTGATGTCAAATGAGCCAACTAAATTTCTTTTATTCTATCTATAGCACATATTCGAAGACTGAAAGGGTATAGTTTGATGCGAAACAAAGAGGTGATTGATACGTTTCACAATGCTATCCAGAATAAACAAACCCAGACAAAGCATTTCATCATCCTACACCATTTAAGGGGTATTCACAGACATCCAGAACTAAGCAGTTAAGCCTTAAAGAGGTGAAATTGCTAACAATTAGAACCTCGTGGAGGCTCATTTCCATCTAACCTATTTTCAGAGTAAAGAGCTTCTCAAAATAGAGAAAAATTCATTTCAAGACACATAAGCAATTTTCAATTTACAAATACGTATCTCCAATTCCATCTAAAAAACAGGTCATATAACTCATTCAACTCCATATCAATTTGATGACAAACTAATAGCATACGATTTGGGGAAAACACAAACAACAAGACACGAATGTTGTAGTAATCTCTTATACATTAAGCTAATCGAACAAAATACCTAAATGAGCCACAACCAGAAAACAACAACAGGAAACCTTAATCCCATAATGGATGCACAGGAGAACAAACCTTTAGAAGTTGGGGAGAGACCAAGCGAAAGGAGGTCTCATGGATTTATTTAATTTTGGACAGAGAAATCACGGTCGAATAATCTCAACGGAGCACACCAATGATGAAATCGGAATTTGACAAAGACAACCGAAATAAAGAGAAGAGAGTGCGTATATTTATAGCGGGCTTATTGGATCATAAAGCCCTTCACAAGTACTGGGCCTATCAACCTTCTCAACTTTCTTTCCGATATTTTACTATCATCTTGACTTGTTCAAATTTTATTATCTCCAATTCTGCTTCCTTGCTATATTTAGGCGCATTAGGGCATACACATAGAGGGCGCAGGAAAGGGGCAGGAGCATGAGGATTGGAGTTCGGGGTACGATCGATACAAGGTGGATGGTACGCGGACCTCGGGGCACGAACCCGTGCCTCGCGAGGACGAGGCAGGAGCACGAACCCGAATCCGATCTCGTGCTTCGCGGGTGCGAGGTTCGCCCTCGGCCTCTTGCATGCTGACGTATGGTAAGGGAAAAAAATGTTACCGTTAAAGCAGGAGCGGATCCAGAGGGATTTAGGGTGTTCTATGGAACACCCTAAAAAAAGCAAAAAGTGGTCTGATGGTTAAGGTTAAAGTTACTCTAACTTTACAAACACAACCTGGGTTCGAATCCTTTGTGGAACACCCCAATTTTTTAAAAGTAGCTGATTCTGATTTTTGATTGGCCTTAATTGTTTGTTGGGCTGCTACTTTCAATAAGTATTTTAAACCTGCTGATTTTTGAAACATTGCTTCAATGGTTGAGTGGACCTTACAGAAATACAGTACTAATGAAATTTGTTTTTAAATTCTTCAAACATTAATCGTAACTAGATTAGAGAAGATTGGGAATAAGCTAATATGTTCCCAAAGCACAATGATAAATGCTTGGGGGACAAACATTCTCTACTACAAACATTTCTAAAATAAAATGTATTACATTTACATCTTATAAAGTTTAATTTCATTGTTTGAGTTTTGTAATATAAATTTTCTCCTAAAATAAAATAATAATATTGAATTTAGATATGAATATATACAATAAAAATGTGTGAATCTGTAAAAAAAATTGATTATAATTTAACGTTTACGAACATTAAATCACAAATAAGTCTAATCCTCTCTAGCATCTAGAAAACTATTTTTTGATTTTTACATTTAATTTTAATTTATAATATTAAAATTAATATATTTGATGATGTAATATCATCTATTTTGGTATCATTGACTTTTCCCCTATATTTATTAGTTATCGATATCCTTGGGAAAAATAATTCCCTATATATATTAGTTATCGATGGGTACTCTTGGGAAAAAAATTCCTATATTTATTAGTTGTCGATGGGTACCCCTGAAAAAAATCCTGATTCCACCCCTGCGTTAGAGGCCAACGTTCTTCAACAACTATTTTTTTTAATAAAAATTAAAAACAAAACCCACCCTTATAAATACCTCATCCCCATTCATCAAAGTCACACCATTTCTATCTACATTCTCTCAACTCTCACTCTCAAATTCATTTTCTCTCTACAAAATTCGATCGATAATGTCTGATGATGATTTGACTGTCGAGCCCACCGAACAATATTTGCAAACAGGTTTCACCCAAACCGGTGGTTGGCCCTCTGATGCTTTCAACCAATACATGCCAACCAGTGGTTGGAACCAATGTAACTTACATAATTAATTTTGATTACAAATTCAATTAATTTCATGAATTGAAATTTTAATTATGTATGTTAAATTTAAATTAAATTTTAAATTTCAACCTAGGTCTAATGAGGCCACCGCCCAATCAAATGGGACAACCATCCCTCCCTTACACACACATATTCCGACCACCAATGTTTGACCCTTACGGTCTTGCGGGCAATTATTTCTCCCAACAACAACATGCCGGTGGCAGCACCGGAACCCACATGTCGTCTACTTCATCATCCGTTGGACCGAGCACCATAGCGGTTCTAGACATGCGAACCAAATGGCCCCTCTAGTGGACATGCTCCTGATAGCTGCCTGGAAACGCACAACAAAAGATCCCTTAAGAGGAACCTCCCAAAATGGGAACATAGTCTGGTCCACTGTGACCAGAAGATTCGTCAAAGCTAGGAGATTCAACGCCCAAGATTGGTTAGTGCAAGCCGTCAAGAACCATTGGAACAAAAGTGCGCCAAGAGTGAGGTGGTATATCACACTGATGAGGAAGGAGAAGGCCGAAGATCATAGCGGATGGAACGATGAAAGGTATAGGGAGCGGGTCATGGAACTCTATAGAATACACACCGTAGGTAGAAACGAGCCGAAGATTTTCAAGCCCCACCATTGGATCGAGCCGTTGGAACACGATGAGAAATTTTGGGCAGAGGAAGGCGTGGCCGGGGGTGTACGACGACGCTTGAACTAGTCCGGCAGTTACAGGACAACCCCACCCAGTTCACTTCCCATCGACGATGAAAATGTAACCCATCTGGGTGGTGACGACCAACCATCCGAAGGCCTAAGTTTCCCAATTGGCAGGAGTTCCCCAATTGGCCTAAGTTCCCTAATTGGCAGGAGTTCCCCAGTTGCCACTCTGCGTAAACAAGAGCGCCCAATTGGCAACAAGGTCGCAAAGTGAAAGGGGAAGAGTCTCTCAGAGAAAGCAGCGGCCATCGCCCAAATAAACAATGCAAGGTGTGAGAAGGCGAAGCTTACCGCTACTCTAGACGCCAAAATCGATATATATATATATATATATATAGCTATCCAGTAAAAACCACCCTTATTGTGCAAACTACAAACCAATCTAAGCCACAGGATGCGGTCAAAGTGACGTCAGCAAAGCGCGTGCGATGCTGACACGTGGCCGCTTCGCGCGCGCCTCTGCCCGCACAGTAGCGCGTGTTGACCACGCGCGCGCGGGGGTGCTGATCGTTTACAAGCACGGTGCTGATCGTTTACAAGCACGGTATTGATAGTTTAGTATAAATGCAAACTATCAGCATTGTGCGCGCAAACTATCAGTACCGTGCTACGCAAACTATCAGTATTGTGCGCGCGTGCACCAGCAGCGCACACACCCACGTGTCAGCACCTGGTGAGTTCGTAGTTTGCACAATAAGGTACGATGTTTTATATATTTATTGCCCACGTGTCAGCATCTGGTGCGCTCTACTGACATCACTTTGGGGGATCCTATGGCTCATATTGGTTCGTAGTTTGCACAATAAGGGGTAGTTTGTACCTGATACCAACTATATATATATGCAGGAAACTACAGAGATGTAAGCCGTGAACATGGATGAATTGACCGAGGAACAACAGGTGAATCACGCGAAAATGTTATATGTATATTTCGCACAAGTTGAGAAGCTTCAGAGACAAACTGACGCTATTATTAATTAATTTTATGTATTTTATTTACTATTATTGTTAATGAATGTATTATTTTATTTAGCACGGTAATGTTTGGGGAGTAATTAAATTTCAAGTTTATTAATTATTTTTGCATTTTTGTTAATTTATTTATCTATTACTCAATTTTTTGTATTTTATTTCAATTTTATTTAGTATTTTGTTAATTAAATATGAATTTAACTAATTCAGCAAAAACATAATTAATTATCCAATCAGCACTTCTACAAAGCATGATCCACATACATGCTCCCATTAAGTGTAACACTCTGAGTTTTAGGAGGGCATGAGCACAAGCCATCCCAATCAGCACATGAATATGCTCCCTGCTTTCTGCTCCCCTTGATGTACATGCTCTAAGGATTTTAGCATAAATCCAGTTAGCTCTTCCCAAAGTGTCTCCGATAGTATGCAAGAAATCTACAACTTTCCAACGTGCAATACAAGAAAGATGTGAAAGTAGCAGTAAAGGCCGTTATTCTAGGCCGAAATCAAAACTTCCAAGTGGACTAGTTCATCATTCTTAGAACAACCACATCGTACGCACCATGGCACATGCATCATGCACCACGCAGTGTGGTGATGTGGTGTGTGGTGCGACGCACGAACCACAAACCTGGTGCGTGGTTCGCGTGAGTCACGGCCGGTCAATATCAATGTGCCACATTGTAATAACCACTTCTGGTCAACGTCAGTCAAACCTGCGAAAAACAGGAAAATTTAAAATTTTTAAGACAAACACTTAACTTAACTTAAATTGACCCCGAGGGTCATGCCGGACTTAAGTTGACCCCGTTATCGACTAAAATGAGTTACGGGGGACTCAGGGCAACTTTCTGGTCATTTTGGGAAAGATTGATTTTTCGCTGGAAAAGTCACCCGAGCGACGTTTTGGTCCATTCGAGGACCGTTTTGGACCCGAAAAGCTTAGCCGTCGTCGTAGCGGTCTTATTTGGGCCGTTTCCTTGAAGCCCGTCCAGTTTAAATTTTTTTTTGGGAAAAGTGCCCGTTCGGGGCCCGAAACGTCCGTTTTTCGCGAATCTGATTGGAAAATATCAACTAGATATTTTCCAAAAGGTTTGGGACCCACCTTGACACTTGTCAATTATATGGTGGTGTAATTTTTGGAGGGAAAAGGTGTGGTTGGGAAGTGTTGGCCGAAACACATGGTAAAAGGGGGGAAGTTGGAGTTAGTTGTTTTTGTTTTAAAAATTAGAAAGAGGAAGAGAGGTTTTAGAGAGAGAAGGGGAAGAAGAAGAAGAGAGAAGAAGAAAGGTGGAGCTAGGGTTTGTGATCGAGCCTTTGGATCGTCTTGAAGCAAAGATCAATCCCGTTCCCCTCATTCTCCTCTACGGTAATACCCGAACCGATTCTCGTTTCGATTATTTTCAAGAGCTAGGGTTTGGTTATAAAATTTGGTTTAGGGTTGTGTAGAGATTAGAGAGGTGTTGGAGACGTTTTAGAGGTGTTTGGGAGAGAAATTTCACGTTTTCCGGTGACCGGAGGCTCGGGAGGAGCTCCGGCCACCGTGGGTGGTGGCCGGCCGGCCATGTGGTGGCTGGCCGGAGGTGGCAGCAGCCACCACTTGGTGGCCGAGCCCCTCCCTCAAACCCTAGGGCACGGCCAAGCCCTTTGGGTGGGGCCCACGTGCTCGGTTGTTCGTGTTTTAATTACTCGGGTAGTTTAAAACGTTCCTCGGACCATCTATCCCAAACCAAATCGAATTTTGGAATTAAATTGGAGAAGTTGTAATTAACGGGTTTTGGAAAACTTTAAACGTTAATTAATTGATTTAGAAGTCGGAATTCGATTCCGTCAAGTGCGTTGAGTTCCTTGATTTATTCTAAGACCGTAGAAACGAAAACGGGGGCTTTTGGAGCCCCGGAAGGCAATTAACCAAAACCGGGCAGATTCGCCATGTCGGGCGAATCTGGCCCTTATGGGTCCTTTTTCGGCAATATCGAATAATTGGGAAGTTTGGGAGTGACCGACATTGTCGGGGTTACGTTTGGGCGTTAAGTATGTAAATTTTTGGTTTATTCGTACTAGTGTAAAAGTACTTTAAATTTGTGTTCTTTTAGATCGTGCTACGGACCGAGGCAAGGGGAAGCTCGGCGAGTGACTGAGTGTGCTTCGGGTGTTGTTGGAGCGCTTTTGGGATTGTATACGAGGTAGGGAAAAGTAGCCGGATCTCGGCCCTGATTAGGGAAAGTTAATAGTAGAATTGCATGTGACACCGGGGTGTCGTGGGTTGAGTAGATTTATTTAATTATTAGAAAAGCATGATACGAGATTGTAGCGTTCAAGAGAAAAGCATGTGACACTTAGTAGTGTCGTAGGAACAGAGAACTTAGCGATAATTGAATTACTGGAGGCATATGACCATGCCCGGAGGTTGTTTGTGAAACTAGTGATTTTAGGACCGTTGGAGGCATCGAGTATGCCGGAGGTTGTCGTGCGTTTTATTTAATTGTTGAGTTTGGGTGGCCTTGAGAGCCCGTATTTAATTGTTGAGTTTGGGTGGCCTTGAGAGCCCGTATTTAATTGTTGAGTTTGGGTGGCCTTGAGAGCCCGTATTTAATTGTTGAGTCGGGGTGGCCATGAGAGCCGTGTATTTAATTTGGTGTCTTGAGTGGCAGCGAGTGCCCGTGGGGTTGTTGAACCCGAGTCTTGACTGTTGAGGTGTCTTGAGTGGCCTTGAGTGCCTGTGTGATTGAACTTGCCTGTGATTGTGATTGTGGTTACCTGGGGTGGCGAGTTCTAAAGGTCGACAGCCTGATCCGACTTAGTGTCGATGAATTGCGAGTTCTAAAGGTCGACAGCCTGATCCGACTTAGTGTCGATGAATTGCGAGTTCTAAAGGTCGACAGCCTGATCCGACTTAGTGTCGATGAATTGTGAGTTCTAAAGGTCGACAGCCTGATCCGACTTAGTGTCGATGAATTGCGAGTTTTAAAGGTCGACAGCCTGATCCGACTTAGTGTCGAGGAATTGCGAGTTTGAAAGGTCGACAGCCTGATCCGACTTCGTGTCGAGGAATTGCGATAGGTCGAACCCTGACCTGATTGAGATTGGTTACTGAGCAGCTGGTGTGCGATCCTTTGTGATCTTGTTTGGTGTTGTGTCGTTTCGTTCGAGTCCTTGAGGAGGTCGTCGATAGTTGTGTCGGGTCTACACTGTTTTTATCGAGTGTCGAGTCTGTTGAGGAAGGTGACGGGTTGTGGGTCAGTTGAGTACTTGAGTTGGGGACTGTAGTCCCGGCGTTGGGTTTGGTTTTAGTGTTACTGGCTTTTTCTGCTAATTATGCCATAGTCAGTCTGTTATCCGTGGAGGTGAGCGAACGCTCACCCCTAGCTGCTTTTCCTACAGGTACTGATCACCGGACGGACTAGGTTAGCTCTTGAAGTTCACAGAGCTTGGAGCGGAGTCTGGTCTTTACTTTTGTTGAGTCTAGTGACGGATGTTGTACCTTGTCCACTTGTTGGGACGTTTTTGTATTGTAAATACTATTATTTTGAGAAGTAAATGGAAATGTCAAAGCTTTTATTGAAAACAGGTTTCAAGTGTTCATGTTTTTAAAAGTTCGCGTCCCGAGTTCGGTTCGCTGAAATTGGGGCGTGACAGCTTGGTATCAGAGCTCGAGGTTTCAAACCTCGGACTGTCCGTCACTTAGGGGGGGAGAGTCGAGTCAGTGTAGACCCGTCATGTCCTGAGTCTTGTTTGTGTTGTGCGTATGTTACAGTATTTTGTTGCTGGCATACTGATTGTGTGTGATTGCGTGAACTGTTTTTAACTGTCGCGGGTGGACTCAGGAGCGCTCCTGTAGTCGAACGTGACGGTGTTGATGTCAAGTCGGTACAACGTGGTTCGGGGACGCCTGAACCGGGTTGTAACTACGTGATGTCAAGGAACGAAGTTTTAAAATGAAAGGGTGAAGGTTTTAAAATTGTTGGCCCTGTTGGCATGTCTTGAACTTGATTGGCCCTATGGGCGTATGTTTGATTTTGGTTGGCCCGGTGGGCAAGGTTCGATTTTGATTGGCCCGGTGAACGGGGGTCGTCGTGTTGTGCGGGTTGGTTTGCCGCCGCTTGTTTGGTGCACGTCGGTGCGGTCTCGTTGAGGTCTCGTTTACTAATGCTAGTATATAAAGTACGTTTAGCTTGAGCGGTGTAGCGCTTTAGTGATAAGCACGTTAGTGTAAGCTTAAGCGGGTGGACGTTAGTGCTTTTGTACTGTCGTTTTTATTTAAGTTCGCAAACTGAACGTTTGCGTGTATCCGTGCAGAGGATACTGTTTATGGCTCGCGGTAAGCGGGGACGACCATCAGGAACACGGGGCCAGGCACCCACGCGAGGCCGGCGGGGACGGTCAGCAGGGGCACCAGGGAGGGTGTCGACCGTCGAGCCCGTCGACTATGCGGAGGCACAGGGTACTCCTGTCGGAGAAGACAGGAGGAGTGATGCGGGGCCGTCTGCAGGCACCCCCAGTGTTCCGCCAGTCGCGGACCCTCCAGTGATGACTGCCCTGGATGAGCTTACCAGGACCGTTCAGAGTTTGGTGGCGATCATCGCCAGCCGAGAGTCGGCTTCGCCAGCACAAGAGGCAGCCGCAGTCCCGGTGAGGGCCGCTCAGACAGAGGATCTTACCTCCCGAGCGCTACTAGATTTCCTGAAGCTCGGGATACCTGTTTTTGTCGGGGAGCCGAATCCCGACCTGGCCGAGCGATGGATAGAGCAGGTCACACGAGACTTGGACACATCGGGTGTCGAGGATGGCCGTCGGAGAGTGTCCTTCGCGGCCCATCAGCTGAGAGAGAGCGCCTACCACTGGTGGGGGCGGGTGAAGGACACGGTCGGATACGACTACAACGTATTCCAGGAGGTATTCATGGCACAGTACTTCCCCGAGTCGGCTCGGCTGGAGCGACATCGGCAGTTCTTAGACCTGGAGCAAGGGGGGATGACGGTAGGGGAGTACGAGGCCAGGTTCACAGCCTTGGCCAGATTCGCGCCTGAGATGGTGACAAGCGAGACGAACCGTTGCCTGCGGTTCCAGGACGGACTGAGGCTGGGCATCCGGAACCAGGTTCTCGCCTTGAGGATACGGAAGTATACCGACCTCGTGGACACCGCAGCTACAGTAGAGCAGGGCGCCAGGGATGCAGTCAGGAGCCGTGAGGTCCGACCTCGGCCGATCAGTTGGGCAGGGCCGTCAGACTCACGAGACTCGCGGAGGCAGAGGACCGCGGGATCCTTCCGACCACCGCCTCATCAGAGTGGATCGAGACAGCAGGGGTCAGTGGCATCAGTGGGGCCAGTCGCCTCAGAGAGGAGGCCGTCATGCTATCACTGCGGGCAGCCAGACCACTTACAGCGAGACTGTCCGACGAGGGGAGGAACCGCGGCAGTACCAGCTACTAGCCGGACAGGCCAGGGCTCGGGGTCGAGGGCTGACGAGTTCAACTGTTACCGATGCGGCCGGGCCGGTCACACTATGGCATGGTGCCGAGAGCAGTTGGGGGAGACATCAGTGCAGCGACCGCAGCAGTCACGGACAATACAGTCGCCCAGAGGTCGCCCTCGACAGGGTCAACAGCCGAGATCATCACGGCCGTCTACGAGCGCACCGATTCCGAGACAGCAGCAGAGTCACGGGTATTCAGCGGCTGGTGCGCCGAGTCAGAGGCAGCAGGCCTCGCAGGGGAGAGTTTATGCAGTCACCGACTCCAGAGCCCCAGGGCCTAGCACGTACCGGGAGACCATCCAGGGTACGTGTTTATTGTATCATCTATGGGCTTTATTCTTGTTTGATACCGGGGCATCGCACTCTTTTATTTCGTCGGGTTGTGCTGAGAGGTTGGGGTTGAGCTTAGAGCCGTTGAGTCCACCCCTATGCCTAGACACCCCAGTTGGGGGTGGTGCATCGTTGACTAGAGTATGTCGTGCCTGCGAGATTAGAGTCGCAGACTGTCCTTGCCCTGGTGATCTTCTCGTGTTGGGGATGACTACCTTTGATGTGATCTTGGGTATGGATTGGTTGTCGAGGTACCGAGCCAACATCGATTGCTACAGACGACGAGTGACAGTGACAGTGGGTGGCACGAAGGTGACGTGTGTGCTGGGGAGTAAGAGTGGGGTCCTCCTGTCGGCGTTGTCCGCAAAGGAGGAAGTACCGGTTGTGCAGAGCCGAGAGTTACCGAGAGTGGTATGCGAGTTCCCCGAGGTCTTTCCTGAGGAGTTGAGCGGGTTGCCACCGATTCGTGAGGTGGAGTTTGGGATTGACCTAGTGCCGGGAACGGCGGCGATATCGATGGCGCCTTATCGGTTTGCGCCGGCAGTGTTGACTGAGCTGAAGCGTCAGCTGGAGGAGCTTCAGCAGAAGGGGTTTATCCGTCCGAGTGCATCACCGTGGGGAGCACCAGCACTCTTCGTGAATAAGAAGAGTGGAGAGCTGCGGATGTGTATAGATTACCGGAAGCTGAACCGGGTTACGGTGAAGAACCGGTACCCGATGCCGAGGATCGATGACTTATTCGACCAGTTGAGAGGGGCGACTCACTTCTCGAAGATCGATCTGCGATCCGGTTATTATCAGTTGCGAGTCCGTGAGGGGGACGTCGCAAAGACTGCATTCCGGACACGCTATGGGCATTACGAGTTCCTGGTGATGCCATTCGGACTGACGAACGCACCTGCAGCATTCATGGACCTGATGAACAGCATCTTCCGGCCGTACCTAGATCAGTTTGTGATGGTGTTCGTGGACGACATTCTGATATATTCGCAGAACGAGGCGGCGCATACGGCACATCTGAGGGCTGTTCTGACACTACTGCGCAAGCATCAGCTATATGCCAACCGGGAGAAGTGCGAGTTCTGGCTCTCTGAGGTGAGGTTCCTCGGCCACATCGTATCCCGTGACGGTATCCTGGTCGATCCGTCGAAGATCGACGCGGTCTCGAAGTGGGCACGGCCCACGAGTGTTTTCGAGATCCGCAGCTTTCTGGGATTGGCAGGCTATTATAGGCGATTTGTCCAGGATTTTGCACGACTAGCCGCACCGATGACTCTGTTGACGCGCAAGGGTGTTGGGTTCGTGTGGACAGATGACTGTGAGCGTGTGTTCGCGGAATTGAAGACTCGACTGACTACAGCTCCAGTGTTAGTGGTGCCCGAGCGAGGGATTGGCTATGATGTTTACTGTGATGCGTCCGGAGAGGGATTGGGTTGCGTGCTGATGCAGTCGGGCAGAGTTGTGGCCTATGGCTCCAGGCAGTTGAAGATACACGAGCGCAACTATCCTACCCACGACTTGGAGCTAGCAGCAGTCGTGTTTGCGCTAAAGAGCTGGCGATATTATCTGTACGACGAGGGGTTTCAGGTGTTCTCGGATCACAAGAGCCTCAAGTACATATTTTCCCAGCGAGACCTGAACATGCGTCAGCGACGGTGGATGGAACTACTCGAGGAGTACGACTTCGAGCTACACTACCACCCAGGCAAGGCGAACGTTGTCGCCGACGCCTTGAGTAGGAAGTCGGCCCCGAGCCTCGCCAGCATATCTGTCCGAGAGTGGGGCATGATGGGGGAGCTGAGCGCATTCGGGCTTGAGCTAGAGGAGGTTACTGGCGGTGTTGCCATGTGCTCACTAGTGGCTCAGCCCTCACTGCTTGCCCAAGTGTTGGTGGCGCAGATGGGGGACGTCAAAGCATCAGAGATCCGCGAGAGAGTCGTCAGGGGTGACGAGGTGGTGGGCTGGCAGAACAGTACTGATTGGGGACTACGGTACCGCGGGGGACTGTTCGTGCCGGTTAACTGTAGAGACGCCGTGTTACGAGAGGCACACCATTCGCGCCTCACAGTGCATCCGGGGGGCACCAAGATGTACCGTGACCTCAGACGGCACTACTGGTGGCGCGGCATGAGGAGAGCAGTCGCAGAGTTTGTGTCGAGATGCCTTGTCTGTCAGCAGGTGAAGGCAGAGCATCAGCGTCCCGCGGGATTGTTACAGCCACTACCGATTGCTCAGTGGAAATGGGAACACATTACGATGGACTTTGTGTGTGGACTACCGAGATCACCAAGGGGAAACGACGCCGTGTGGGTGGTGGTTGACCGGCTGACCAAGTCGGCCCATTTTCTGGCTATGAGGATGACAGACCCGGTCGACAAGTTGAGCAGTCTGTATATCCAGGAGATAGTGCGCCTCCACGGGGTCCCGGTGTCGATAGTGTCTGACAGGGATCCCCGTTTCACGTCCAGGTTCTGGCCGAGTCTGCAGAAGGCACTGGGGACAGAGGTCCTACTCAGCACAGCACATCATCCTCAGACAGACGGTCAGTCTGAGCGTACCATTCAGATCTTGGAGGACATGCTGCGAGCATGTGTGCTGGATTTCAGGGGATCTTGGGAGACCCACTTGCCATTGGCCGAGTTCGCCTACAACAACAGCTTCCAGGCCAGTATCGGGATGGCACCGTTCGAAGCGTTGTATGGTAGGCCGTGTCGGTCACCAGTATGCTGGGCAGAGGTGGGAGACAAGAGTCTGTTGGGGCCAGATCTTGTCAGAGAGACGACGGAGAAGGTCGCATTGATCCGCGACCGGTTGAGGACCGCGCAGAGCCGGCAGAAGAGTTATGCAGACAGGCGACGTCGACCTCTTGAGTTTGCAGTCGGGGATCACGTGTTCCTGAAGGTGAGCCCGAGGAAGGGGCTGGTGCGGTTCAGGCGCAGCGGGGGAAAGTTGGCTCCGAGGTACATAGGCCCGTTCCAGATCTTAGACAGAGTGGGAGTCGTGGCTTATCGTCTGGCGTTGCCACCGCAGCTTGGGAGAGTACATAACGTCTTCCACGTATCCCAGTTGCGGCAGTACAACGCAGACCCCTCCCACGTCATCGAGTGGACTGATATCGAGGTGGCTGATGATGTCTCCTATGAGGAGCAGCCGGTTCGGATCATGGACACACGGCAGCAGATTCTGCGGGGAGGCAAGATTATCAGCTTGGTCCGAGTGCAGTGGAAACATCACGGAGCTGAGTCGACGTGGGAACGCGAGGACGAGGTTCGCGCGAAGTATCCCGGCCTGTTCGACTCCCGAGGTACGTCTGTTTTAAATTTCGCGGACGAAATTCCTTTAAGGGGGGTAGACTGTAATAACCACTTCTGGTCAACGTCAGTCAAACCTGCGAAAAACAGGAAAATTTAAAATTTTTAAGACAGACACTTAACTTAACTTAAATTGACCCCGAGGGTCATGCCGGACTTAAGTTGACCCCGTTATCGACTAAAATGAGTTACGGGGGACTCAGGGCAACTTTCTGGTCATTTTGGGAAAGATTGATTTTTCGCTGGAAAAGTCACCCGAGCGACGTTTTGGTCCATTCGAGGACCGTTTTGGACCCGAAAAGCTTAGCCGTCGTCGTAGCGGTCTTATTTGGGCCGTTTCCTTGAAGCCCGTCCAGTTTAAAAATTTTTTTGGGAAAAGTGCCCGTTCGGGGCCCGAAACGTCCGTTTTTCGCGAATCTGATTGGAAAATATCAACTAGATATTTTCCAAAAGGTTTGGGACCCACCTTGACACTTGTCAATTATATGGTGGTGTAATTTTTGGAGGTAAAAGGTGTGGTTGGGAAGTGTTGGCCGAAACACATGGTAAAAGGGGGGAAGTTGGAGTTAGTTGTTTTTGTTTTAAAAATTAGAAAGAGGAAGAGAGGTTTTAGAGAGAGAAGGGGAAGAAGAAGAAGAGAGAAGAAGAAAGGTGGAGCTAGGGTTTGTGATCGAGCCTTTGGATCGTCTTGAAGCAAAGATCAATCCCGTTCCCCTCATTCTCCTCTACGGTAATACCCGAACCGATTCTCGTTTCGATTATTTTCAAGAGCTAGGGTTTGGTTATAAAATTTGGTTTAGGGTTGTGTAGAGATTAGAGAGGTGTTGGAGACGTTTTAGAGGTGTTTGGGAGAGAAATTTCACGTTTTCCGGTGACCGGAGGCTCGGGAGGAGCTCCGGCCACCGTGGGTGGTGGCCGGCCGGCCATGTGGTGGCTGGCCGGAGGTGGCAGCAGCCACCACTTGGTGGCCGAGCCCCTCCCTCAAACCCTAGGGCACGGCCAAGCCCTTTGGGTGGGGCCCACGTGCTCGGTTGTTCGTGTTTTAATTACTCGGGTAGTTTAAAACGTTCCTCGGACCATCTATCCCAAACCAAATCGAATTTTGGAATTAAATTGGAGAAGTTGTAATTAACGGGTTTTGGGAAACTTTAAACGTTAATTAATTGATTTAGAAGTCGGAATTCGATTCCGTCAAGTGCGTTGAGTTCCTTGATTTATTCTAAGACCGTAGAAACGAAAACGGGGGCTTTTGGAGCCCCGGAAGGCAATTAACCAAAACCGGGCAGATTCGCCATGTCGGGCGAATCTGGCCCTTATGGGTCCTTTTTCGGCAATATCGAATAATTGGGAAGTTTGGGAGTGACCGACATTGTCGGGGTTACGTTTGGGCGTTAAGTATGTAAATTTTTGGTTTATTCGTACTAGTGTAAAAGTACTTTAAATTTGTGTTCTTTTAGATCGTGCTACGGACCGAGGCAAGGGGAAGCTCGGCGAGTGACTGAGTGTGCTTCGGGTGTTGTTGGAGCGCTTTTGGGATTGTATACGAGGTAGGGAAAAGTAGCCGGATCTCGGCCCTGATTAGGGAAAGTTAATAGTAGAATTGCATGTGACACCGGGGTGTCGTGGGTTGAGTAGATTTATTTAATTATTAGAAAAGCATGATACGAGATTGTAGCGTTCAAGAGAAAAGCATGTGACACTTAGTAGTGTCGTAGGAACAGAGAACTTAGCGATAATTGAATTACTGGAGGCATATGACCATGCCCGGAGGTTGTTTGTGAAACTAGTGATTTTAGGACCGTTGGAGGCATCGAGTATGCCGGAGGTTGTCGTGCGTTTTATTTAATTGTTGAGTTTGGGTGGCCTTGAGAGCCCGTATTTAATTGTTGAGTTTGGGTGGCCTTGAGAGCCCGTATTTAATTGTTGAGTTTGGGTGGCCTTGAGAGCCCGTATTTAATTGTTGAGTCGGGGTGGCCATGAGAGCCGTGTATTTAATTTGGTGTCTTGAGTGGCAGCGAGTGCCCGTGGGGTTGTTGAACCCGAGTCTTGACTGTTGAGGTGTCTTGAGTGGCCTTGAGTGCCTGTGTGATTGAACTTGCCTGTGATTGTGATTGTGGTTACCTGGGGTGGCGAGTTCTAAAGGTCGACAGCCTGATCCGACTTAGTGTCGATGAATTGCGAGTTCTAAAGGTCGACAGCCTGATCCGACTTAGTGTCGATGAATTGCGAGTTCTAAAGGTCGACAGCCTGATCCGACTTAGTGTCGATGAATTGTGAGTTCTAAAGGTCGACAGCCTGATCCGACTTAGTGTCGATGAATTGCGAGTTTTAAAGGTCGACAGCCTGATCCGACTTAGTGTCGAGGAATTGCGAGTTTGAAAGGTCGACAGCCTGATCCGACTTCGTGTCGAGGAATTGCGATAGGTCGAACCCTAACCTGATTGAGATTGGTTACTGAGCAGCTGGTGTGCGATCCTTTGTGATCTTGTTTGGTGTTGTGTCGTTTCGTTCGAGTCCTTGAGGAGGTCGTCGATAGTTGTGTCGGGTCTACACTGTTTTTATCGAGTGTCGAGTCTGTTGAGGAAGGTGACGGGTTGTGGGTCAGTTGAGTACTTGAGTTGGGGACTGTAGTCCCGGCGTTGGGTTTGGTTTTAGTGTTACTGGCTTTTTCTGCTAATTATGCCATAGTCAGTCTGTTATCCGTGGAGGTGAGCGAACGCTCACCCCTAGCTGCTTTTCCTACAGGTACTGATCACCGGACGGACTAGGTTAGCTCTTGAAGTTCACAGAGCTTGGAGCGGAGTCTGGTCTTTACTTTTGTTGAGTCTAGTGACGGATGTTGTACCTTGTCCACTTGTTGGGACGTTTTTGTATTGTAAATACTATTATTTTGAGAAGTAAATGGAAATGTCAAAGCTTTTATTGAAAACAGGTTTCAAGTGTTCATGTTTTTAAAAGTTCGCGTCCCGAGTTCGGTTCGCTGAAATTGGGGCGTGACAGCTTGGTATCAGAGCTCGAGGTTTCAAACCTCGGACTGTCCGTCACTTAGGGGGGGAGAGTCGAGTCAGTGTAGACCCGTCATGTCCTGAGTCTTGTTTGTGTTGTGCGTATGTTACAGTATTTTGTTGCTGGCATACTGATTGTGTGTGATTGCGTGAACTGTTTTTAACTGTCGCGGGTGGACTCAGGAGCGCTCCTGTAGTCGAACGTGACGGTGTTGATGTCAAGTCGGTACAACGTGGTTCGGGGACGCCTGAACCGGGTTGTAACTACGTGATGTCAAGGAACGAAGTTTTAAAATGAAAGGGTGAAGGTTTTAAAATTGTTGGCCCTGTTGGCATGTCTTGAACTTGATTGGCCCTATGGGCGTATGTTTGATTTTGGTTGGCCCGGTGGGCAAGGTTCGATTTTGATTGGCCCGGTGAACGGGGGTCGTCGTGTTGTGCGGGTTGGTTTGCCGCCGCTTGTTTGGTGCACGTCGGTGCGGTCTCGTTGAGGTCTCGTTTACTAATGCTAGTATATAAAGTACGTTTAGCTTGAGCGGTGTGGCCGAGGAACCTCACCTCAGAGAGCCAGAACTCGCACTTCTCCCGGTTGGCATATAGCTGATGCTTGCGCAGTAGTGTCAGAACAGCCCTCAGATGTGCCGTATGCGCCGCCTCGTTCTGCGAATATATCAGAATGTCGTCCACGAACACCATCACAAACTGATCTAGGTACGGCCGGAAGATGCTGTTCATCAGGTCCATGAATGCTGCAGGTGCGTTCGTCAGTCCGAATGGCATCACCAGGAACTCGTAATGCCCATAGCGTGTCCAGTTGTGTTCAAAACTTTGGCACATCCTAGATGCGATGAGCACATCAACTACATTCCAAATGCAATGATGCCTCAAATTACATCCAATGTAATTCTTCCTTTGAACCCTTCAACTACATCCAATGCAATGACGGTTCTAAGGGTTCACACACAAGGATTAAAATTCCAATTTTATCTTTGCATGTGAGGTGATATGCTCGGTAAATAAAGTTAAGCATGCAATTCTAAAACACATAGAATTAATCATGCATAAACTAAACCAAGCATAAAGCGATAGATGTGCACATAATAGCCCCCTAAACTAACTCCCACTAGCTTCTTGAGCTCCACCGACTCCAAGCCGATGCCAACACCCGAAAAGCCACCAAATGACCTTTTCGCCCTTTCTTCGTCTTGAGTAAAATATTACAATTTAATACACGACTCGCAGGTCGGGAATAAATAAATATTACAAACAAGTGGTTCGACGACCACACCTTGAAAGAATAATTACACGCTAACTCTAACGGCTCGCAGGCCGTGAAAAGCGATAAATAATTAAATCGAGCTCGGGGCTATTATGTACACCATGCCAACATCACATCACACATCGTGTTATCAAACAAGCATGTTATCAAACATCATGTGATTTTCCGGTGTTAATTAATAGCCAAGTTTCGAAATTTTTTTGATGCTCGGTTTATCGAAACCGTTCAAAAATGAAACTTTTGAACATTTGATCTTCGAGTTCATCATGACGGTTCCAAACTCGTCATAACTAACAAAACGGTTTAGCCTTGGCATATCAACCATCCAATGGTCATGCTTGGCCTAGCTCCGTCCAACGGAGCCCCGTTCGGTCCCGGTTTCGGCTCCCCGAGAGTCCCGCTCCCGAGACCCAAAAAATCAAACTTTTTTCAAAATTTCCAGATTTGAAATAATTTTCAAAAATTAATTTTACATGCATTAAATCCATAAACAATAATTTAAAACATGTTATCAAACAATTTAGCAAAACAACATGCCAAAAACGAAACTTTCAAGCAAAACCGAAACTTTGAACACCGTCTTGTGAATCCCGAAGGTAGCACGGCTCTGATACCACTGTTGGGTCTCGAGGTAAGGTTGGAGATGAACCAACTCGCAGCGGAAAATCAATGAAAACCAAGAGACGATTAAAACCATGAAACAACTAACAAAGAATGGATTCACAAGAGAAAATTTCAGCACTAGTTCTTACCAAAACAAGAACACCGGGTAACGAATGATTGGCTTGAGTCTCCAAGACGCCTACGTATCCACATGGGAATCAAAGCCACGTAGTTC
This sequence comes from Erodium maritimum, assembly GCA_963921825.1. Classification (NCBI taxonomy): domain Eukaryota; kingdom Viridiplantae; phylum Streptophyta; class Magnoliopsida; order Geraniales; family Geraniaceae; genus Erodium; species Erodium maritimum. The sequence goes on along the minus strand of OY997592.1, from coordinate 20,614,324 downwards.
TTCTCTTTGAGGACTCAAGAACACAAACATGGAGGTGGAAACTAGCCAAACCCGAAATGGCCATGGAAGAGGGAGAGAAAATGTGTTTCCTATTCTTGTCTTGTGTTTGTTATGTTGAAAAAAGATGACTTAAACATAACAAAACCCATACTTGTCCAACTAAAGGCATGGGACAAGTATGGTGTCAAGTAAGGTGTAAATAGGACAAAGTATGGCAAGACAAGATTGGGTTAGGTGGTGAATCACCAACACCTTAATCCTTGTCTTGCTTACTTAGTACTAATTAATCAAGACTTGATTAATTAGTTCCATGGGCCTTGGTTGCATGGGCCTTTCATGGGCCTCTTGGAACATGGCACGTGGCCATTTCCAACGAGGTCCCGTGATTCGCTCATCGCCCCCATGCCTTCCATACCGGAAATGTCCAACATTATCCGACGCGATCAATCCCAAGACTCCAAGCCTTGTCTCGATCCGTAAAGTCCTATTCACTTACGGGCACATGACCCAAAACCCAGTTTTGGTCATGTCCCGAGACAACTCCCTTTTGGCCATTCTCCATAAATGTGTCAATGAGTTTCATCCTCCGGTGTGACCCTTAGGTTTATGCATGTCAATAGATCAACGTAAAATCCCATTTTACTTGATCCTATTTAAGTGGCAACTAACGAGACTTTAGTATTGCCTGACACTACATAACGAATCGACCCTGTCGATTCTAACCTTTCCGTCGTCCCTGTCATTATCCTTTTATCTCCGATATCCTGATTGAGATAAGGCATAGAGTCGTCATCCTTATTATTCTCAATCACCGTTCCTTGATATGTGAGATGACTGAAGATATGATACCCAGTATCATGTGCATGGCCATGCTATTCTTTCAGTCACTCTCGATCAAGTGGCCGAGAACCGATATCTTTCCCATACCTTAGTATGAGGGATAAATCCCTTAGCCGTCTTTCGTGTCACTCATGTAGCCCGTCCCCAAGCCAATCCTGGCCGTTATGGAAGCCCTGTTACGGACAACGTTAGGCTCAGGTCAAACTCAGTTGTTGACTACATAGCGATCACAAAGACTCCTTGGTCTAAGGATACATGACAAGCTACAACACTGAATATGTTCATGACTTAATCTATGGCACATATTCAGGGCGGGTCGTCCAATATCATGTCCCACATGATATCTATGATCAGACTCCGGAATCCCATTCCAATGACTAACAGAACGTAAGCCATAAAGAGCCATCTTTCATACTAGTCGCTTCTAGTGAAGCTTTGTTGACTAGGGACCCATCGAGTGTGATCTATCTCGATCTATGGTTCTATTCGCATGGTGGGCATAGATCAGAGCACACATCGATATATTACTCCAACACATAAGTAATATAAAGCCGCTTTAATTTTATTGCTAACGATGATATATACATTTGGACATTTAGGATTGAACTACGGGCACTAAGACTAACAGTGGGCCCCACCCAGCCAACCTTGTCCGTGGACGGCTAGGGCTAAAATGGGCCCGGCCCACCATGGTGGTGGCCGGCCCTAGCTCCAGCCAGCCACCCTATGGCCGGTAGGCCACCCTACATGGTGGCCGGAGCTCCCCCCGAGCTCCCGGTCACCGGAAAACGTCCCTCTTCACTCCAAAATGTCTCCAACGATCCCCAATCCTCAATACAACCCTAAACTACTAGATTTACTCAAACCCTAACTTCCAAAATTTAGCAAAACGAAGATCGGATAGTAGCTCACCGTAGAGAATGTCGAGGTGAGCTTGAATCTTCTAACTTTGAGACGATCCAAGGGTTAGATGTTCGTGAATAGTGGCAAGACCCCCAAGCTCCTTCTCTTTTCTCTCTTCTTCTCCTTCTCCTTCTCTCTCTAAACTCTCTTCTCTTTTTTCTATTTTTTTTCCTTTTGAAATGGTGTGGCCGAACACACCTATAGGTGTGTCTTCCTCGTCTTGTCCAAACCTAACACCACCACTTGTTTGACAAGTAGCAAGGTGGGTCCCACGCCTTTTTGGAAAATATCCTCTAGATATTTTTCAATCAGATTCGCGAAATTCGGACGTTTCGGGCCCCGAACGGGCACTTTTTCCAAGAAATTATGAAACTTCACGGGCTACAAGGAAACGGCTCAACTAAGACCGCTGCGACGACGGCTAAGATTTTTGGATCCAAAACGGTCCTCGAATGGACCAAAACTTCGCTCGGTTGACTTTTCCAGCGAAAAGTCAACATTTCCCAAATTGGTCAGAAAGTTGCCCTGAGTCCCCCGGAACTCATTTTGGTCGATATCGGGGTCAACTTAAGTACGGTATGACCCTCGGGGTCAATTTTAGGTTCAATAAAGTGTTTGTCTTAAAAAATTTAAATTTTCCTGTTTTTCGCAGATTTGACTGGCGTTGACCGGGAGTGGTTATTACAGAACCACTGACGATGTCGTTCGAACCTCGCCACGACCAAACTTATGGTAGCAACCAGACCCCTAGACTCCATGGGACCTAAGAAACGCCCTTCATAATCGAAGGTCACACTAACTACAAATATTGTCGGAAACACGCACTATAGATATCGTCGTCGTCAAGGGAGCACTTCCCAACCCAACAGAGCCATGGCTCTCTCTATACGTCTTTCATACACCATTATCGATTTGTCATATTCTTGGAAAGTATTGCTGCTTACTTGGACAATGTTGCTCATTGTATTTCCTTGTTTGACACATTAGGTTACCTTGTTGTTCTTTTTGGTTTGTGTAATTATTATAATAGGTTTGATTTTGTATGTATCCTCAAATGCTTGGCTTTTCATGATTCTGTAGTTAGATCCTATTTGTATGACACATTAGGGAAAGATTTATATAATGTTTTGTTGAGAAAAAAAAGTATTAGAATGAAAGAGGACAAATTGGCTAGAAACTCCTCTTGTCCTAAAAACTATAAGAACTCATCATAACCACATACACGTAAGATCTAACATTCACCATGATATCACATCATCACCCAAACTCACACAAGATACACGCCAATTTCATCATTTCTCACACAAACAAGGACAAAATTGTAACAACATGGTGCCATGTCGACAAGTGTCCTTTTTTTTCTTGACAAATTCATTAATTTAATCTTTCTCGATTCTTTTGATCTTTGATTAGCTTCAAACTTGCGCCAATACTTTTCTTTATTCAAGAGCTATCTATCAAGTAGCATATTGAATGTATTTTGAAGCATGAAAAAAAATTACATCAGGGGTAATAAAAATAGTATTGAGTGTTGATAAATCTTCACTAATAAATGTTTCATATCAGGATGATAAAACTAGTGTTAAATATTGATAAAAAAACATGTATTGAGATGATAAAAAAACAAGTGACGAGGTGATAAGAATCATGCTCAGTTTTGGAAAATAAGGTGAAAAAACTAATGTTCTATGTTGATAAAATTTAGTGTTCAGTGTCAACAAAAATCACCCAAATATAATTTTTTTTAGGGTAATTTCCACCTAAATACCCTAACTATCGTTTTATTTCACCTCAATACCCTAACTATTTTTCGTGGCACCTCAATACCCTAGAATGACATTTTTTGTCACTTGGGTACCCGCCGTCAACTTTCCATCCATTTTGGATGGAAAATGCTTGAAAAGTCCTAATTTTTTCATAAATGACTAATATACCCTTTATACCTAAGTTATATATGATTTTTTATATAATATATGATTTTTTAATTTAGGTATAAAGGGTATATTAGTCATTTATGAAAAAATTAGGACTTTTCAAGCATTTTCCATCCAAAATGGATGGAAAGTTGACGGCGGGTACCAAAGTGACGAAAAATGTCATTCTAGGGTATTGAGGTGCCACGAAAAATAGTTAGGGTATTGAGGTGAAATAAAACGATAGTTAGGGTATTGAGGTGGAAATTAGCCTTTTTTTTATATCATCCCCAAAATATTTATATTTTTTTTTAATTCAAAATATATCCATCATTGATTTTATAGAAAGATCCTGAAAAAACTAAAATTATTGACGCAAGTTTGAAGCCAATCGAAATTCCAACAAAGCGGGAATGATTAAAATAGTGAATTGGTAAAAAAATATAATATGATAGTTTTACTAAAAAAAACTCATATCACTTATTAAAACATGTTGTGTTTTTTAAATCAATAAGTCAACAACTCAATTGCATCTCATCCATGCATAATATGGTGCTTGCCACTCATTTTGTAATAACCACTCCCGGTCAACGCCAGTCAAATCTGCGAAAAACAGGAAAATTTAAAAAATTTGAGCAGACACTGAATTGAACCGGAATTGGACCCCTAGGGTCATACCGGACTTAAGTTGACCCCGTTATCGACCAAAGTGAGTTCCGGGGGACTCAGGGCAACTTTCTGATCAATTTGGGAAATGTTGACTTTTCGTTGGAAAAGTCAACCGAGCGACGTTTTGGTCCATTCGAGGACCGTTTTGGATCCAAAAAGCTTAGCCGTCATCGCAGCGGTCTTAGTTGAGCCGTTTCCTTGTAGCCCGTCAAGTTTCGTAATTTCTTGGAAAAAGCGCCTGTTCGGGGCCCGAAACAGCCGAATTTCGCGAATCTGACAGAAAATATCTAGGAGATATTTTCCCTAAAAGGTGTGGGACCCGCATGACACATGTCATTAATGTGGTGGAAGGAAAAAGGGAGGACAACTTTACCCTTGACTTTAAAGAAAAGACAAAATGAAAAGGGGGGGGGGGGTATTTTGGTCTTTTTGATGTGTGGTATGTGTTTTTAAACTAAAACAAAATGAAAGATGAAGAGTGTACACGTTCATTATTGAAAAAAATGGAGTTTTGGAGAGAGAAAGGTGAGTTAGAAGAAGGAGAGAAAAGAGAAGGAGAAGTTGAAGGTTTTGGTGATTCCCGTCGATCAAACCGTTGGATCGTCTCAACGATAGAAGATTCAAGCTCACACCGTCATTCTCTACGGTGAGCACCTAACCGATTTTCGTTTTGTTAAGTTCGAATTTTAGGGTTTGAGTTTAAACGATTCAAATATGGTTGGGTTTTGGTTAGAATTGATTTAAAGATGAATGGTTGAGGTTTGGGGTTCGTTAGGAACGTTTTGGGGCAAAAAGGGAATTTTTCCAAGCTTGGCCGGGTGGGGCCCACGTGCTCAGGTGATCGGGTTTTGTGTTCGGGTGGTTTAGAACGTTCCCCGGATCATTTATCCACAACCGAATTGAAATTTGGAATTAAATTGGAGAAGTTGTAATTTATCGGGTTTAGAAACTTTAAACGTCATTTAATTGACTCGGAAGTCGGAATTCAATTCGGGCAAGTAAATTGGGACCCTTGATTTATTCTAAGACCGTAGAAACGAAAACGGGAATTTTTGGAGCCCCGGAAGGCAATTTATAAAACCCGGGCAGATTCGCCATGTCGGGCGAATCGGGCCTTTACGGGTCCTTTATCGACAATGTCGAGTAATTGGGAAGTTTGGGAGTGATCGACATTGTCGGGGTTAAGTTTGGGCATTGAGTTTAATGGTTTTCGGTTTATTCGTGCTAGTTTAAAAGTGCCTTTGAATTGTGTTCTTTTAGATCGTGCCACGGACCGAGGCAAGGGAAAGCTGGGTGAGTGACTGAAATCATCACCGGAGCTCGTGGTTTGGCTTTTGGGAGAACACGCACGAGGTAGGGAAAAGTAGCCGGATCTCGGCCCTGACTGGGGAAAGTTAACAGTAGAATTGCATGTGACACCGGGGTGTCGTGGGTTGAGTAGATTTATTTAATTATTAGAAAAGCATGATACGGGATTGTAGCGTTTATTAGAAAAGCATGTTACGGGAACTTAGTAATTATGAGAAAAGCGTGTGACACTTAGTAGTGTCGTAGGAGCGGAGAACTTAGCGTTAATTGATTTACTAGGAGGCATATGACCATGCCCGGAGGTTGATTGTGAACTTGTCGATATTAGGAGTACTGGAGGCATATGACCATGCCCGGAGGTTGATTGTGAAACTGTTGATATTAGGACTGTTGGAGGCTTGGGTTAAGCCGGAGGTTGATTGTTTATTTCGGCGTCTTGGGTGGCCCTGAGAGCCTGTTTTATTATTGCTGAGTCTTGGGTGGCCATGAGAGCCCGTACTTTACTGTTGGTGTTTTAGCTGGCTTACGAGTTAGAGTCTCGGTAAGTTGCAAGCGTGTTTTATTGTTGAGTTTTGGGTGGCCATGAGTGCCCGTGGGGTCGTTGGACCCGTATCTTTACCTTTGGTGTCTTGGGTGGCCATGAGTGCCCGTGTCTTACTATTGATGTTTTGGGGTGGCCGTGAGTGTCGTGGGGTTGTTGAACCCGAGTCTTGACCGTTGGTGTGTCTTGAGTGGCCGTGAGTGCCGTGGGGTTGTTGAACCCGAGTCTTGACCGTTGGTGTGTCTTGAGTGGTAGTGAGTGCCCATGGGGTTGTTGAACCCGAGTCTTGATTGTTGAGGTGTCTTGAGTGGCCTTGAGTGCCTGTGTTGTTGAACTTGCTTGTGATTGTGTCTGTGATTGTGACTGTGATTGTGGTTGCCTGAGTGAGAGAGGTTAGTGAGACAGGTCGACCGCCTGGCCTGAGTGGTTCGGCAAAGCGCGTGAGTGAGAGAGGTTACTGAAATAGGTCGACCGCCTGTCCTGAGTGGTTCGGCAAAGCGCGTGAGTGAGACAGGTCGACCGCCTGGCCTGAGTGGTTCGGCAAAGCGCGTGAGTGAGACAGGTCGACCGCTTGGCCTGAGTGGTTCGGCAAAGCGCGTGAGTGAGAGAGGTTACTGAGACAGGTCGACCGCCTGGCCTGAGTGGTTCGGCAAAGCGCGTGAGTGAGGGAGGTTACTGAGCAGCTGGTTTGCGATCTTTTGTGATCTTGTTTGGTGTTGCGTCGTTTCTTTCGAGTCCTTGGGAGAGGTCGTGATCGTTGTGTCGGGTCTACTTTACGTGTCAAAGGGTTGAGTTGGTCAAGGAAGGTAACAGTGAGTGTATGATCAGTCAGAGTCCTTGGGTTGGGGACAGTGTCCCCCGGTGTAGACTTTATTATTGGTGTTACCGGCATTGTCTGCTAATTATGCCGTAGTCAGTCTGTTATCCGTGGTGGTGAGCGAACGCTCACCCCTAGCTCCTTTTCCTACAGGTACTGATCACAGGACGGACTAGGCGAGCTCTCGAAGCTTGTGGAGCTAGGAGCGGAGTCCGGCTTGTTTTGAGTCTAGTGACGGATGCCTACTTTTGTCCACTTGTTGGAACGTGTTTTTAAATTGTAATTATTATTTTGTTGAACTAAACTGGCATTGTAAAGTGTTTTAATGGAAATGGTTTCAAAGTGTTTTCTTATTTTAAACGTTCGCGTCCCGAGTTCGGTTTACTGAAATTGGGGCGTGACACATTTTTTCCTCATATCTGTAATATTTATTTTCAACAACTCTAAGAGCATGTACAACGCAAGGGATTGGGTAAGGGGCTCGTATGCTGATTGTGTAAAATAGTGGTTCTCAGTCCCTAAATTTAATTGTGTTCCACAGTGGTGAGAACCAGGTAGGGGCTTGGGTTGTGAGTGAATGCTGACAAAATATTTTGCTGAATTTATTAAATTCTTTATTAAAACAGTAAATGTTATATAAAATTAAAATAAATTTGACAAATTAATTAATAATAAAATAAAATAATTATAAATAATATTAACACAAGTTATTAAAAATGAATTTGAACTTTATTCATCCCATTAATAATATAACCCCAAAAAATACAAGTTGAAGCATACAATCTAATAGTTGAAACTTGGTCATTTGAACTTTGAGGTTTTCCATTCGATCCCATAATCGGGACATCATTAATTCGTGTCGGGTCGACTGCTCATCGGTGAAGTTGGAGGTGTCTTTCTCCTGCTTGGCATTGTATTGGTTGAAGTGTTGTTGTCATTGCTTGAAGTACTCATATGTTGCGCTGCCTTGTCAAGATTTAGTTGGCCTGTTTCTAAAGCTACCTGTTCACGTTTGGCTATTGCTCGTTCCATGTCCGCCAAGACACTCATTTGTTCTTATAGGCTCTTTCCCTTTTTCTTCGTAGACTTCTTACCCAAGGTAGCTCTTCTACACGCTGAGGTGTAGGGGAAGAGGGTCTTTGTTGATGACCTCCCTAGATCGGATCGAAGGATATCCATTCTGGTTGGGACTCACCGAGAGGTGTGTAACCTTCACCGGTACTTGTGGGTGGGGTTGAGCTGTAAGTCCTAGCCTCATCCAACCGTTTTCGCCGTATATGAGCGACTGTGCCTTCTTCGACGTTGAACTTTTCCTTGTTCTCAAGCAGGGCGACCCAGTGATCGAGGTCAAAAAATTTCGGGTTGCCTAGCTTCATTTCCTCATTTGGTAGGCCTCTCCATATCTGCTTCGCCTCGTTCATGTAGTCTTGATGGATCCATCCGTTCCGCACGTTAGCCTTCGAGGCCTTCAAAATACCAAGGAACCTTTGCGTCCGCGCCCCAAGGTTGTTCCAATGGTTCTTGATGGCCTTCCACTCGAAATGCGGGAAACCAGGTACCTCGTTGTACCGCTTCGCAACTGTGCACCATAATGTCGTACCTAGTTGGGAGTTTCCCTTAATCGGGTCTTTTGATTTTTGGAGCCAGACCTTTATGAGGTTCTTCTCCGCCTCGACAGTCCATTTCTCCTAGTTTGTGTTACCCTTGCTGTTCGTTGTTGGGAAGGGCCAATAGAGGATGACTGTGACGACATACGTGTGTAGTTGTTCCTGCCGACGTGTTGTTGTCATGATGGATAATTAGGGTACCTATAGTAGTTGGTACCCTAGATGAATTTCCATGCACCGACGTTGAATTGCCCTGGACCGAGGTTGAATTGAGGTGGAAAATGGTAGCTTTAACCTGGAATGAGGTAGCTTTGACTTGGAAAGGGGTTGAATTGAGGTGGAAAGGGGTAGCTTTGACCTGGAAAAGGGTTGAATTGATATGTGTTGAATTTCATATTTCAATATTCACATCATTGCTACTTGAAATAAATTAAAAAAATGAAACAAAAAAAGTCGAGAGTTTGAAAGTACCTGAGTTGGAACCAAGTTGCATATGCGGGGTGAAAGCGTTGGGGTTCACGGAGTTCTCACTAGGTTGCGTCAACAAGTCCCAAAAGTTGCCTAGGTACCCGGGGGTGAAATGAAAAATCTTCCGACCTACGTTGTTCGTCATCCGATGAATGAGAACGTTGAGTTTCATCCTCGGGCATTTTCGATCGGATTTTGAGAGAGAGGAAGTTGAAAATGGGAGTGTGAAAGTGGAGAAAAATATAAGAGAAGTTGGAGAATGGTTGGTCGTTTGAAAATGGAGTTGAGAGTATTTATAAGGAGAAAAAATTCGGATTTAATTAATAATAATAAAAAATATTAGAGGTTACTCCATGTCATAACCCCCTACTACACTTAATTGTCAAATCCGTACCCAAGTTTTGGAAAATTGTCAAATAGTTACAAATTTCAAAACTGAATTATTAAAAACCAAAAAGTACTGTTTAAATTTACTGTTTCCGTAAACAGTGAATCACGTGCGTCTCACGTGACTCATTTTATAATGGAGCTTGGGCGAGCTGAGGTTACGAAGAGATTAAATTCGAAGCTCGAACACAAAGAGATGAAGTTCGAAGAGTTGAGATGAAGAGATGAGGTCACGAAGAGATGAAATTAGGCCAAATTAACATCCGAAGGAAGAACATATTCGAGGGTAAACTCGACTTTTCACTTGGCCAAGTTAACGTCCGTTTAAAATTAGAAGCAGTTGAAAATTTCAGTTAATTGACCGTTACTACATGGCAATTTCTATAGTATAGGGTTTGGATTTAACAATTTCTGAAAGTTGGGCGTTAGTACATGGAGTAACCCCAAAATATTATTATTACCGACCGTTGCCAATGGTCAGATTTTTTTTTGTATGAGCAAGGCCACATGTCGCAGCCTCATTGGTTGGCGCACGACCGGCAACCCGCGAACCGTACTACCGGTTTGCAAGCCGCAACCCCGACCCACGATTTAGCGATTCATGGCCGCAGAAACCCGCAACCACGAACCATTAAATCGCGAGTCGCCGGTCGCAGTTCACGTCTCTGTTCGTCTCGTTGTACATGCTCTAAATTTTACCAAATTTAAATACAATATTTACTTTGAAACATGTATGTTTATTACAAAACCCAATTTCAAAAGATGGACATCCTTATTTGGAATGAAATTGTTTTCCATCAAGCACTGAAGCACGTATGCACCCTACAATCTTCGTGAGAAAAGAAAAAAAGAAATTGGGAATATATTTTTGTAAAAAATCACAACTTCATTTCCTGCCTTTCTACAAATTAACAGCAGTTTGACATTAATACATGCACTAGCTTTAGCTTGAGATTTAGATAACATTAGTGTACAACTTATACATCTTACATGAGTAGTTGAAGTAGGTATATATGAACAATTGAATCTTCACAGCTCCTACTTCTTCACAATTCAGTTCTCATCTACAGGACTTCTTCCAGTCTTGAATTCAATTGCTGGTGGTCTTCTCTCCACAGTATGCACTTCCTGGGACCTTCACTATAAGCTCATCATCAGCCATGTCATCATGTTCCTGCAAATAGCTAGTTCGATGAGTTCATAACAATTATCACCATTCTTGTTTCTTCAAACAAATTATGTATCAGCGGGAGAATCAATGACAACAAAAAAGTGCACCGAAATAAAAAAAAAAAACATGCATATGGCATCATGTAGCCTACATAAGTCCTCAAAGTTACATAATTACTTAGTCTGTTCAGCATACCGTCCAGCTTTAAATTATAACTTAAAAGAACATATATTTTCTTGAGCTTATGCTGTATGCCAAATCAGTTGCTGATCCAACCATAATTTTTTTTTTAATTTCCCCCTCAAAAACCAAAACTGATGCCCTTGTGTGAACAACCAAAATGTTGTGTTTCTTTCTCTGTAAGGTATCTTGGTGACCTATGCGTATTAGGCTACCAAAATGCATCTGAGGAAAAACATCCTATCAGCAGAAACCAGGTAAAGCCTAAAAACAGCCTGTATAGAGAATCCAACTAATGAGGTACCATTATGTAATCATTGATACAGCTAAGCAAAATATGAAACACTTTCCGGTCACTGATTTTAGCACCTGAATCCTAATCATATTTGAGCATTGCCTTATTCAAAATGGACAAACAAAATATATCATATCTCACCCTAGAAGATTTTCTTAAATATATGGGATGAAGGATGAGGTTACCTTTGATTTAGTCTCAATAAGTCCCTTGTAGTGACCCTTTCTGAGGTTTGTCATGATGGCTTTGAGCTGTTTCTTAGCTTGGGCTCTAGCTGATCGTCGTTCACTGCACTGTGCTGCAGTCACCTCGGAATGGCAGGCCACACAAAGAGTTCTCATGTTCTCTAACCTGCATTCACCTAGAGATTCATAAATAGTGGTGATCAGTCTTATAACATCAGAATCAATTTAAAATAATAATAATAAAGGCATAACTAATGTTTACTGTGAATAGATACGGCCTATAGATGATCCATATTTCTCAGTCATCATATGACAATTTTCAAGCAAATGCTTCCTCCAAAAAGAACATATATCAAATAGAAACATCAATACTTGTCCATGGACAAATCACACCAAGTTGTGGAGAAGTCTTTTAACAAGAGTGGCTAGGGAGAAATACCATTGAAAAATCCACTTGCTAAAAGACTTTACTTTTAGGTCTTTAAATATTACAACATGACAAATTTTATGCAAACATTCAGCTACTGTAGGAAAAAAAATCACAGAGAGTTTGACATAGAAATTGAACTAATAACTTCATCAAAGAGTTTTTGAAATGGTTTCAGGTTGCAACACTAGCAGAATGACAGTCATTGAAATTTGAGTATCTATTCGTGCATCAAATTTTGATCGGGATTATCATACCTCCACCAAGATAAACAGGAACAATGTGATCTGCATGCCATGCGTTCCCTTCAGATGGATCATTCACCAGCTTGTCTAGCCTGAAGAATGTCAAACACCAAAACTGTTAGGTTTAGGGGCAATAATTTCCAACTGAAAAGTTACAAATTCTACATATTGGCATGGAAAATCATAAGCAGTAAATTTTGTAGGGTAACAAGAATACATTCTACCATAGAACTTTAATGTCTCGGCAATGTGCTTGGTACATGTCCCAACTTAATGTTTAACAAGGATGCATGCTGACCAAAGCATACTTAAACTAAGATTATATGAGACATTTATCTAAATATTAAAAGCTATGCTACCATTTTTACTTAGATCAACTTACAATGTCTTCTTTAATGCCAATTTCGGCGCTACTTTCTCAATATAAGCGCGTCTTGTCTCCAATGATAAAGGTTTCAAGTGCTTTACCAATTGATGGCAATCCAAATGGCAATTTGTGCATAACCCATGTTCAATTTGAAAAAGTTCCTGAAATCAGTTCTTCATTAGTCCTGGCAGTACTACTAAAAGTTATTTTCAAAAAATCATTCATAGAGAGACTGATAAACAAAAAAGTAAGTAAAGAGTAAACTTAAAACCTGTCGTAGGAATCTGTTACTAGTTCTAATTCGATATTCTTCATAGCATTCAAGATTACAGAAAAGATCCTCAAAATATTCAGGTGTCCTTGCATTGTTGCCCCTGGAAAAGGAGTGATTAGAATAGACTACATATAGTTTCAAGCATAGATAGTTATGCAGACATACTCGCATAGTGTATGACAGAGTTTACAGAGCGGTTCATCTGTCACGCTCCAAGCCTGAGTGTATTGTTTCTCCTTTTTCCCATTGCCCCTACCAATAAGGACCTCTTTCCACACTGCATTTGAAGGTAAAGGATGACTGATTTCACCAAGAGGGGTAGTCCGTCGCTTGCTACCACCATTCAGCAGCCCCTGTAATTGAATCCCAGATTTGGCATCCAAGGCAATACACAAAAAAAAATGAATTAACACTATCTGCACAAGTCAAAAGATAACCCCATCAATTGCATGGCAAGAAACAAGTTGACAGAGCAAAAAAAAAGGAATTAACGCACATTTAAACATACCCCAGTATTGTGGCTAGTGCTTTCCTTCAAGTAGCACAACTCAACAGTTAAAGGAAGCTGTAAAGGCTTCCCAAGTAATTTCCTTTCTTCAATTGGCCTTAGTTCACTCCATTCTTTAAGGAATGCTTGAAGAGCATTCCTACAAGTGGGATTGTCCATGAGAGAAGCAGTTTTCTGGCTATCATTGGCATTGGGAAAGCTTCCTAATTCAATCTCCTCTGGACGGAAATTTTCAAAAAGAGGAATAGGTCTTGAGTCTTTGCCTGGAATACAAGAATACAAGTGGATTCTTCCGGTATATTGGCTAACCTGTATGCAGGTAAACCGATTATAGTAAATAAATACAAACATATTATTTTGATTGCTTTCATCATTCACGAGCATATAATGTCATACATCAAGGAATCCAAATATTGGATCGTATCAACTATTTGAAACATGTAGCCTAAAACAAACTTCTCTATTCTTCTCTACACAAATTCATAAAAGTACTTAAATAATTAGGATTTGGCTGTCACCAAGCTAAATAATAATCAAATGTAACAACTTAAAGAAGTGTGAGAAAAAAAAAACTCTTTGTAAGTATAGGTCACACCGTGGCTTGTCAGTGCGTGCTAACAATCCAACACACAATATCAGAAAAGTGAAAGCCCGGGACAAAATAAATTGCTGAACAAAGTGAAATAGGACTCTTATAGGCTGACCGATGCAAGTTTGGCTGAGTAGGAGTTCATCTTTATTTTGAATTCACAAACATGCACACCTTTCTTTGGCAGGAGAACATGGATAGGATATATTAAATTATTTTCCTTTTCAGAAATGCCATAAGATATTGTTAAAGCACTATCAAACCCAAAAGTTCAAGTTTCTGGGTGGATGCCACAAGATGCTAATCAAGAGGTCACTAAATCCACATTCTTCCCATATGAAACACTTCAACCCTAAGAGCAAGAACAACGGAACGGCCCCGCTCCCCGCGCCGCGACGTTCGCTGGCCGGGCGCGTTGGCCGTTCCGCTGTGATCGTCGAAAAACACGGCCCCGCTCCCCCTCCACGCGCTCCCGCTCCCCCTGCAGACGGACCCGCTCCCCTCTCGCTGGCCGGGCGCGGTGGACGCGCCTGCGCGCCGTCTGCTGCGCTGGCAGCGTCTGGGGCTGCCACGTGTCCCGACCGTTGCACACTAACGGCTATATATATATATTTTTTTTAATTCAAAAATCAACAAATAAAACCCTATAAATACCCCTCTCCTCTCATATTTTTCACACCACTTCCTACTTCAACTATCCAACTTCACTATCTCCTTCCCAAATTCTCCTCTCTCGTTTCAATTATTCTCGCGAAAAATGTCGGGCGACGCTGGGTCTCGTGCACACTCATTTGGTGACGAACGAGAATTCACCGAGGACGAACTGGCACGAGGTTTCGGAAACATTCTAACGGGCAATCGCTCCAACTCCCCAAGCTCGAACCCGGGGTCGAGTTCAGGTTAGTGCAAACTTATTTTATTGTATTAATGCATTGAATTCATTTTTTTGATTAATTATTTGCACTTATTTTATTATTTTATTTTTGAGCACTTAATTTAATGTATAAATTTTTTTTGTATTAAATTTTTGAGCACTTAATTTATTGTATAAATTTTTTTTGTTAGGGCAAAACCGTCCCCAACAATACTAAATGGCGCCAGGGTTCCAAGTGCCATCACAATGGAGCCTGCCCCCACAAGGTTTCCAGATGCCACCGTTCCCACCACAATCACAATCACAATGGGGCATGGGACCCCAATTCTACAACTACGAGGGTCATCCACTACCCGACGTAGAAACCCCCCAACCATCCTCTTCCCAACAACGAGGCCGAGCCCCTGCCCGAGCCCGAGCCCGAGCCCGAGCCCCTGCCCGAGCCCAACCCGAAGAACCAGAGGCGGATGGCCGGACATTCAGCAAGGAGGAGGACCACCACCTCATAACTTGCTGGTTGAGCACAACAAGAGACGCCGTCAAGGGCAACTCGCAAACCGGCAACACATTCTGGTGCGCAGTGCAGAGGAAATACAACTCTCAGGACCGTTACCCACCTCGCCGCTGGGAAGCCATCAAGAAACGTTGGCTCAGAGGTTCCAGCCAGACAAGGAGGATGCTCGGCTATTTGAAGAAGTCCAGGACCGAGAAGCCGAGCGGCGCAAACGACGAAGAGCACTTGAGACGTGCGAAGCAAATGTGGGAGGATGATGGGAAAGTGGTTAAAGACCACCCGCTAAAGTTCGACCTGGATCATTGGGTCATGAGGCTCGATGGCAATGAGAAGTTCAGTGCTGAGGAGGGCACAATGGGAAATGTCCGCCGTCAAGTACGCCAACAACGACAGCGGTTGGATGAGGCTGGGGCTTACAGCTCAACCCCACCCACAAGCACAGGGGAGCAGGGCACACATATCAGTGGTGAGTCCCAACAACCAGAATGGGGAGGAAGCGAGAACTACGAGGGGACTCAAGTCCCTCTCAGCGACACACCCCCATCCCCTGAGGCCGACCCAAGTCCCCCTAGCCGACCGCAAGGGAAGAAGGCAGCGAAGGCCGCAAAGAAGGGGACCGTCCTCACGGCCCAAATGTCTGCCTTCGTCGAGCTGGAACGTTCACGGGTGGATGCTGAACGTTCACGTGGCGAACAACATGTAGAAAGGCATCGCCTGATACAGTCATTAACCCAACAGTGGGAATCAAACCTCGCCACCTACAAGGAGGTTCTGGGGGCGGAGACATCTTCCTACGACGAAGAGGCTATGGCAGACCATAAGTTTTTCAAGTCCGAACTGCGACAACTCATATCCACCCTTAAAGCCCAAATCGAAGAACTTCGACGACAACCCCCACCATCGGATGTCGGCCCAACAGACGATGATTCTTGAACTTGTATTTTGTTTTTGGTTGTATTAAAAGGGGTTGAATAAAATTAGAAGTTCATTTATATTCGTGTTGAATTTATTTATTAATTATTGATTGTCCTTAATTACTTATTTCTAAAATTGTTTAAATTATAAACAATTTAAACGGTTTCTGATAACGAATTAAATAAAACAGGAAAATAACAAATAATAATCCAGTCAGCACTATTCTGCACTCCCAGGACCTCAAGGTCCTTTCTGTTGCAAAACACCAACTTTTCTGCACTCCCACTCCCTGACTTTTGTCCAGTCAGCACAAGGTCTGCACTCCCACTCCCTGACCAAGGACTTTTCTGTTGTACATGCTCTAACTTGAGTGAGGTCCTTGCATGTGGACCAAGAACATACGAAGGGGAGGAAACACATACGAATCAAAGGCTCAAACCAAGTTTTGTTACCATGTTAAACTTACTTCAACCCAAAAGCTTAAATTATTTGGTGGAGGGAGGGTCCAACTAGTATATCAATTGGTAAATAAATTCAAATTCTTAATGTTGGCATTTCCACACTACCCCTATCATGCGGGCCTACAAATTCTTAATGTATTTACAGGAAAAATACAATCGGATCACATACCAAAACCTATCTCTTATATCATGTTAAAGTCGATCCAACCCTATAGATTAAGTTGATGGGTGAAGGCCTCAAGTGGTCGCTAAATTCACATTCTTCATATATGGGACACTTCAACATTTAACATTAAATTCTCATCTCAAATTTGATAGAATTTTTAATCATTAATGTGTTAAAGTAGTCTCCAATAAACTAGGGACTTATTATTCATGTAAACTTAGGAGTACGGCTCCTAAGTCTTTCCCCTTCCTAGTTTGTTTCCTATAGGTGAAATCCCTATACATAGAGGTCTTTCGCTGTACTTGATTATTCAACCATCTAAAAACTATATAGCTCTATTTTATTCCAACATGAAACTAACATTTTCACAAATATGTCTTAACAAAGCTTAAATCCATAAGGAATCTCACATTTGTTGGATATATATTTGATTCACTACTATATAAAAAAGTTTTAAACTAGCAATCAACCAGCATTCGCCGCCTCATTATAATTTTGAAGGTCATGCTATATGCCATATTACTCACACGTTTATCCCAATTGTATAAATCAAACTTTGTCACGTGAGAGACAGTAAAAAGAATCTTAACAGTACCAGTAGATCAACCACTCATACACACACACACACAAAATATTCAAGTACCTGTACTTATTAACTTTATAAACTTAAATCTCATCATATATTTCTGATTAAATCCAAAAGGCAACAAATGAATATCAATATATAAGTTTAGTCCTTTTCGCTGATAAAAAAATTATATAAGTTTAGCGTGAAAAGAAAAAAAAATATATATATATATATAATGGTTTAGTCTACCATAATTTTTTAACCAACCTGTTTCAGCATATTGAATCCATGATATCAGATCAGTATAGTAAAAATGTAACCAAGCACATATGTTTTACCTCAAACCGCAGATAATTTGCTAGATCAGAGATGATGCAATCCTGCATAGGATGACTAACAAAATAAGTACTACATCGTTTACAAGACTAAAAGGAGAATGCAGTATTCCTACAGTTGGAATGGGATTAATCAATCATATACCTTTTCCAGTTGATCCTTGTCTTTACCGCCCATATTCGGCTCATTAGAAGACATTTTGCCAGAATTTGTCTCTAGATCTTCAGAAATACATCCTTCTAATTTTTTTTCTAAAGAGCCATTCTCAGTTTCTAGCTCAGATTTATCATTTCCTTTAACAGGTTCACTATGCAGTTGAAAAGGCTGCATACCCAAAGCTAATCCAGAGTGTGACAGCAAGGTTGGTTCAGCAGAGAGTTCACCGTATGAGTCCTTCTCCAAGAAATGATATTCGCAGCTTCTATTTACTGTACCAGAAGTTTCTAGGTATGATATACCCTCAACCTGCCAACCCAGTTAAAATTAAAAGCAATCTTTCAAGACATGAGAAACATAACACCATGGACCAAAGTTGTGTATGGGTATGTATGAAGCAAAAAAAAAAACCAGTAGAATGTGTGTGTCTATGCACATGGACATAATATTATCACATCAAAAGCAACAACTTAGCCATGTTCCCGGTCAATTGGGGTAGGCTCCTTGAACCAGATGCAGATCACATTGAGTCATTCACATGAATACTTGTTCTCCATTGTTTGTGATCGATTGCATAAAATTATCACATCCAGGAGTTCAAAAAATCAAACCTATGTAAGCCTTGTATGGATGGAAGATGATACAATATATAATAGAGTAAATATAAGAAAAGACACGGTTTTGGCAAAATCATGAAGCATAACTATACCGCAAGTGGGAACCTATGCCTTAAAAAAGAAAAACTCTGCAACAAAAATTGCTATTTCGGACAGTCACATCCTAGGTCTTTGACAACCTAATGAATTGCATTGAAAACAGAGTATAGCTTCTGGAGTGAATAGATTCTACTGGATCCACTTCCTCCATGCCCCGTTAGTTTTTGCTGACATGTGCGTCAAAGCCCAGTTATACATGACACATCAGCAAGTCTAGCAAAAGCAGACTAATCTGCTTAATGGACTTGGATGGCCTGACTCAATTAATCAGTTCGTTCACATCGTCATTTTACCGTCGTGAATTTGACGTCCCTATTACTACATTTAATCAAATTTCCAGTCAGACAAAATGGCTTTCCCTATAATAATTAGAAATAGCAAGATGTGAAAGGAACACCCAGATTGCTCATACGAATATGGTTCCTCTCCATTATTGTTCATCATCATTATTACAAACTTAGTACTTTCTTCTTGCATCTTGTCCCTCTACAACTCAATTTCTCTAGGATCTGTAAAAGAGAAAACAACACTCACAGTGAAACATTCAAGAACTGAAAGGGGCATGTCCTACACAAGGTTAAAAGGTGGAAACAGGAATCAAGGCATTTTCCCTCCGCCTCACGAGGTGGATGCCTCAATATTACAGTACACCTATTCACATAGAGGTGCATGGGATGATGGGAATGCTTGTAATTACAACCACAAACCTAATACGATTGAACACATAGAACAAGGAATAATTGTCCAAAACTACCCTAAAGTTTCGTCCACAAACGAGTAGATGCACAAAGTTTTGTCCACGCTTTGTGGGTGCACTGAAGTTTTGTCCACGCTTTTGTGGGTGTATTTAAGTTTTGTCCACGCTTTGTGGGTGCATTTAAGTTTTGTCCACGCTTTGTGGGTGCATTGAAGTTTTGTCCACGCTTCTATTCAATCCGGGAAGCACTGCCCAGACCATCATTCTGAACATCCGTATTACGTCAAAACTAAAAAAGTCGTGGACAAAACTTCAAGGTAGCCACACAGCGTGGACGAAACTTTGTGCATCAACTCGTTTGTGGACAAAACTTTAGGGTAGTTTTGGACAATTATCCCTAGAACAATATATTTCAGTCAAACAACCACACTATTATGGGTCATAAGAAGAATTGAAACAAGAACTGAAGAAGAAGCTTAGCTTCTGAAGTGGAAGAAGCTTGCAACAGTTTTGAACTTCGAGGATTGCAGCAGTTCTGAAGCTTACAAATGGTGAATAGGCCAGAATTGAGAGGAAAGACCGGAATCCAGGGGAAGAAGACAAAATCTGAAGTTAGGGTTTTCTTTTGTCAAATTTCGAGATATTAGGCTTCATTTTTAGCTATTATTTTCTTTTTTAAAAGCCCAATGACATTATTTTCACAAGCCCTATAGAAAGCACATACAGCATCTTAAATGAGCGCTAAAAGTCCCAAAACAGCAACAAGAAACAAAAACAGAGGCGCACACCTTAACAGAAATCGGAAACTGAGGCGGGTGAGACGCACACCTCAACCGTTCCCGCACCATCCGTGGTGCAAACCTCCGGACTACATGCAGAGGCACCGCCTGAGGGCTAAATATGGCCACATCGACCATTTTCTTAAACAATGGTTCTACATTTTGATATGGTTACAGTAAGGAAGTTTATTTGTAGCATATGAGTAATATTTTGTATTTCAGCTTTTTTTTTACAACAAAATTAGAGGCCAAAAAGACAAAAAAAAAAAAAAAAAACACCATCTGGAAACCAAAAGATCAGCAGCAGAAAATAGGAGAAATTACGATGCAAAACACATACTGCTATCTCTTGCACTGAATCATATTTTCCATTCGTTGTAGATGAAACACAACGCAAGCTCTTGTTTAAATTTTGCCAATGTGACTCATCCATGGTATCCTGTGATACAACAGGGCCATCATTATGAAGAAAGCAGGCATATAACTTATAAAGTCAGGTTTTATGAGAATTGGAAAGAGAGGAAACAAAAAAAAAGCACAAAGAAGCACCTTTGCACAGAAAATGTATATATTGACCGCATTTGTCTGCCCTCGTCTGTGAGCTCTGTCCTCAGCCTTCAAATAAGTAAAAGGCACCAGATGCATTAAATAACCACTATTTGATAAACTAGTGGAAAGGAAAAACACAAAACAATGGGGGAAAAGAAAGTAAACAAGATATATATCAATACTGTTTTCAGTGGAATGGCTAGTTCAGCAAACATTCGGACAGATATAACAGCGATATGGCATTATGCTTTTATCTAACCATCATTACGGAGCTACAGTAGAAAGACCATATTTATGAAGTCCCAGTGACTTTTAATCTACCTAAAGATGAAAGGGATATTTACACTTTCCCGCTCATCTACAAGAATACCTCAGGTCTACATTTGTTAATTTGGTACAGATCTTGGGCTTCATGTATAATTATCGCAAAAAGGGGGGGAATTCCTCAAAGCTACCCTTATGTATTGAGTACAAATGGAAAACTACCTTTTGATAAATAAATAAAAAAACAATCTTTAAGCTACCCTTATGTTTGAGACATGAATGGATAATGGCAGATTATTCTATTAAAATGCAAGGAATATTCTATGTATTGTCCACGTCCCTAATTTTAACGGAATATTCCAAATTTTGTAAGTAAACGACTGTGGTCAAAAGATAGTGTAGTTTAAAAGCGTGGACAATACATCATATATTTTTTTAGCAATTAACCCATATGTTATTTATATAATATAGGGATCATTTCAGCTCGCTACTCTAAAGTATTTCAGTTTTCAAATCACTACCCTAGACTGCATTTTTTTTCTAGCTTCCCTAACGATAAGATTTTTTCAAGTTACTCTTTTCCGTCCATTTTTGGACGGAAAATGGTCACATGACCCTCTTTTTTCATAAAATAACAATAATACCCTTGGTTCCTCTTAACCCTAATAAACCCCATCTTTTTGTAACTTTTTTCATCCCCATGCCTCCACTGTCGGTTAGAAAAATCTAATTGCCCACAAACTATTGTTTGCATTATGAATAGCCCATAAACTACTGAATGCATTATGAATTGCCCACAAATCTACTGCAATACGAATGTGGACGATACTTTGAGCCCCTTAAAAGCGTGGGCAAAAGATAATGTCTTTTTTGGCTGTGGACAATACTTTAGGGTATGTTTTGGCAATTAGCCCTTGAATTATAGCAATCAATTTAAATCTTAAGGATTTACTAAACCTGAAGCATCAATGACGGCGACTGAGGTAGCTCTAAGAACACAACATGTTGCGCTGATGAGAAATCAAGTCCAACACCCCCAGCAGTAATACCAATTATTGCAATCTTAACCTGATGAAGAATAAAACATAGATGTGTGATTATGAGGCAAAATGGTACCGAAACCCGTAGAAAGTCAATGATTTAGTTCCTGAACTTTTCACAAATGGACCAAAATAGTCCTTGCTGTCAATGCTTATTATTGATGTTGACATGGCAATGATGTGAAAATAATAATTAAGAATTAAATTTGTAAATGTGGTGCTGCTGTGAAAAATACTATTTGGGGAATTGCGAAAATGTGCCCTTATGAAATCGGCACGGACGGAAAACTGCACAATAAAATGACCCATTAGCTGCCTTATGAATGGTGCATGGTCTTCTGTTATGTTCTGTTATTTTTTAGCAAAAATGACAAAATTACCCTCAGTTTTGAATGACCATAGGACCCTCATATCAACTTTAAATTTGTTAAAACTTCAGAATATTTGTTTTTTGTTACATGTGCAAATGAGGCACATGGAGGCCTCAACATGCTTATGAAGTGGGCACTAAATCTGCATTCTTCATAAATACAAATGACCACTAAGCCTACATTCTTTATAGGAAACTTCATAAATAAAGCATAAAACTTTGAAAAAGACAATAATTCAAAATACTTTGTACTGAACAGGTAATTAGACACCAACCTCAGATGATGATTGGAAGGACTGTACAGCTGATTGTCTATCTCTGGCAAGTGAATTTCCATCAATCCGAACAAAACGAATCCCTTTCTCACATAGAAACTCCTGTGTCATTCAAATAATCATGCAGCTTTTAGAGTATATGAAACTAATTGAGCATTTAATCAGCATGCAGCTTGTAAGTTTCCAATATAAAATAACTATCGGGTCAGGATTTCAAATGGAGAAGAAAGGATTGTGTTTGGGTGAAGAAATAAGACTGGTAGAAGTTAGGGTAATTATGTTTTTTAGCATTAAGTTGTGCTGTATCATTTAGGTGGAGTCAAGATGCCTATTGGAAGGAGAGAGTTAGATACATGCTCCTTCTCCCCTCTGTTTCCCCATCATGCATTTGTCCAAGGACATTGAGGAAGAGCAAGGCTGAGTCATTATTTGCTTGTCATTTATGCATATAAGTAGTGTCTTGTTCCAGGATTTGATTACCTTGTTGATGCTTCTAGTATTTTCTCTTGAGGAGCTCGCCTCGGCTTAACCGAACGAGAAAGTTATCAATACAAGGCCTCTGTTTTATATTCGATTTTTTTAAGTTGATCTGTTATTGTTGATTAGGATGTTAGGAGCTTAACATACTACTAGCTTACGGGTATTAGGGTTGGAGCTTGGGTATTTGGACTTGACTAAAGGCACTCATATAATTTCCTAGACAGAAATCACTATCACTAAACCATAGAGAAAGGAAGCCTAACATGATGATCCATCTAATTTATGGGAAGCACAGATCTAAACAGAACCTCACCTGCACACCATCAAGAACTTTAAGATGATGAGCAAATATAATCATCTTGTGAGAATTGGGGTTCAAATCCAACTCTTCTGCCCCATCTCCTTGTGCAAGTAATGGATGAAGGGAAATCCATTCACGAAACCCACCGAGCTTTGCAATGCCTAGTTCTTGGTTGGAGAGCTTTTCAGACCTGATATAAACCTCACAGTCTGCAAGCAAAATGAGTATACACTATCAATGTACATGCATAAAAGTAAACTCGTGCAATGCCAGCTTATCAATTACGCAATAGATGACAATGGAAACTTGACACATCAAAATCCACCTCACTGTCAAAATGTATGCCAAAAATATATGCTTTGCCATAACAAATATCAAAGCATGAGAATACAGATGCATCTTGGCCTTTACCATATGCTGTAAATCAGTTTGTGCTTGTTCTGTTTTCATGTTCTTCAATTACTCAGTAAAGAAGATAGAACTCTCTTGATAACAATTCTTTTGTGCTTATATTGAGGCACAGAACCATTGTCCTAACATGTGAATAATGTGATGTATTCCATATACGATTAATCTCCTTATAGTATCATATATAATTACCAGTAATTCAAATACATAATTCAAAATGGGAAGATCTTTACACAAACATCAGAATGTAATCTCTATGGTGTCATTTTGTTTAACAATATATTCTTTTTGCAAAATGACCGGGAGCAGTTTATAGATCCAGTTTCCTGATTTTAACTTCCTTTTGGGAAGGGGAGAGAGGATACCCAAATGAATCCAGGAATGTATAAGATATCTCCTATCAACAAATTTATTCAACATTACATCTAAGCTGGCAAATGAAAATCACAATCAATTGATGAGTATTTATGGCATCATTCAAACAATTTTGAGTTAGTTGGGAAGAGCTTTTTTCATCAGCGACAGCTGCAAAGAGTTCAACCATGTTTTCTATAATCTGCAGGTGTAGTTCAAATTATGTGCAACATAAGTGGGCATGTGTAGTAGGCTAATACCATGTTACTGCAATACAGATATACCAAAGATAATGAACATAAATGGCATTCAAGGTACAAACAAGCAGGAATCTCCAGATCAACCTCTTGACACATATAGTTGAAAAGGAAATGTTATATTACCATCATATCGCGGTTCATTTGAATTTTCAAAAGTGTCTTGCACAGCATTTTTCATCCCAGCAACAGCAACCTTTGCAGAAACAATATCAGATCTTTTCAACAACAGCCTTATTATTTGCCGGCGCTTGGGTGGTAACTCTTGCAACACATTTTCCTTTAGACGTCTTATCTATGATAAAAATAACAATGTAATGATCAACTAAGTAAATCACAACGTACCTAATCTATTTCGCATTCTATTTGTGATGAAGCAATGATAAAAGTGTGAAATGGTGGAAAGATGATGAAAGGAATGTTGGTGTGGATCTAGAAATAGTTGAGAGTGCAGTGCACATAGACGAAAAAAGAGTAAACTCTGGTTGTTAAACCCCGTAAAGGCAAGCCTTTTTCCGCATGAATGACAAGGACACACATATATATATAATATGACTGTAATAATGCATTTGAATGCATGCTCCACAGCAATAAGATGTAAGTAGACCAGTGATTTGGAGGAGATCTCTCGAAAAGTTTTTAGTGCCCATTTCGGCCAACTCTCCATCATCTTTCTTTGGCTTAGTGGCATGTATTTCCATGGTGCTCATTTTTCCAATTATGAGCCTGGCTAAGTGATCCCACTCACACTGGACCCAGCGGGAACAAATAAATAAGTAATTAAATGAAGCAAGGGTCCCAGGTTTAAGCCCTGTTCCTACCCACCAGGATAAGATATCATTGTCCTTCATATATATCAAGAACTAAGAAACAAATACACACAAAGAGGTTCGAACTTTAATCCGACCTAAAACCTTAAGCTTTTAATAGATGAGCACAACTAGTATATCAAGTGATCTCGAACTCTGAATATATTTAATGAGGATACTTCAGCACTCTCCACATGTGTCTATGTCAAGAATTACATGAAGAAACACCAACTGGCCACATATGCCAAAGGCTAAAAGTGCCCCTATCGACGTTAAGTCTTACTCCAAGTCTGCCTAAAAGCTTAAGTTCATAAGTAGAGATACTTCAACATGTAAACAAATAATAATAATAATAATCATCGTTCATTTAGTAGTTTGCATCATGGAGAAACATTAAGCCTCCCTCTTGGTTGGCAAACAAAACCTTGAGTGCACATAGATAGCCCCACAAATTGTGGTAGTAACCAAGGGCAATAAAAATTACTTTGTTATGTGGTTGATGTAAACATGGCAGGCAAGAGTAACTACTATTGCAATTTTAGGCACTACTATTTATCTATTGGCATTATCAACACTCCATCATTCAGTTACTATCTATTAGCATTATCACCACTCCACCATTCAATTAGTTAACTCCCATGCATATAGGATTACTTGCATTTGTAGTTTCCCATTTTCTTTCACTAGTAGTTATTTGTATAGCTTAATAGCTGGCAGCTAGTCTGATTTGTATTCAAAGGGTTGATTTGGACTGAAGTGAATATATCGAGAAAATTGTCAAAAACCAAAGCTGAAACCTTATCTCATAACTCGATCCAAATTCGGGAGAGTGTCATACTTCTTCAGTTCCTAAAGTTGAAAAAAAATATATGCTACATGTTTGGGTTTGGACAGTCAAAAGTATTGGTGTAACATGAGCACCAATTGTATAAGAGGCCACATCCAAGTCTAAGACTGGGGGTGTGGGGAAAGGCTACAACTCATTATTGTGTAGGCCACTCATGAAGCAAATACACAAATTTGATGAAGATTTTTTACACTAAAACTCCAAGTGGAGTGAAAGAGTAATAAAGGGCCACCGTCATGTATGATAGTGTCAAACTATTGCCGAGATTCATCACATATACTACTGAATATATTATGAAAAAGAGCACACCATGACAGTTCGCTTAAGTAAGACATTCAGCTCCTCTAAGCGGGTACCCTTTGAGAAATCCTGCAGCGATAATTTGAGTATCTATCAGAAGAGGCAGATGGCAGTTGAAGGCATAAGACCTCTTTCAATTTTCTGTTTAAGTATAAAGATGGTGATAGAACACATCAACTATACAATCATATAACAGTATAATCAGTAACAATCATATAAGGCCTCTCCCTACCCTGCCCCCAACATAAAAAGAAGGAAACATGGTACACAGATTTCTTTCAACTACATCAACAAAAAGAATCTATATGCAATTTGTTTCTTCATATTTTTTAATTACACATGATCGATTTCAAAATAAAATTAAACAATTTTTTAGGCTTTGATGTAGATGTCAATGTGGGAACTCAACAAAAGGCAACATAATAAATGTTCATATCCCATCTGATAGACCAAAGTGTCTTTCCACCAATACAGCAAAAGATACCTGGAAAATATTCCCTTGACCAATCCGAGATTTGACTTCACAGTAAGTTTTTGCAAACTCATACTTGGTCTTTCCCAGCAAGCCAGGCCTATACAACATAAGTAATCTTGAAGAATCAGGAAAAACTGAGAGAGAAACCATCAGAATACTAATTAATTAGATAAAAGCTGGATTAAAGAAAACTTGCCATAACATATTTATCTGATGAAAGATGTCATAAGGCCTATTAGCACCTAGGAAAATATTCAAATAACATATTAGAACGCCTTCAAAGTAAAACAGACACACCAAAAAATAGAGGACATTTTCATTCTTATCAACAGAATTGAAATGCAAGGCAGTTATTTAGTTTTATCCATCTGCGCTACAACCTGGACAAAGATGGTGTCCCTGAGAGTAGAACAATGCGCTTGATCTTCCTTGCCACATCAAGGACAGCTGTTATCTGTTAATTCAGCTCATTAAGGAAATAATAACAAGGAAGCTGTTTCCAAAAGGAAAGTATGACAGATCTATGATAACAAAAGATAGTACGAGCAATACGTGGGGAATCTTGCTATTTAACTTGTTTACACGATTCAATAATGTTCACCAGTTATCACTGAAAAATGCTGATATTTTTGGGGGAAATAGAAGTAAGAACCAAAAAGTACAACTCTAAGGACACTTCAATGTTATATTATTGGCTTTGTCCAAGGCAACCATGTTACTGATTCCCATACAAAAGCAAGAGTTTTAGGGTAGTTAAATGAACTGAATACTAAAGTGCATATGAAAATTTGCACTCGAAGATCTCTGCAGAGCACAAGCACAAAAAGAGATTATCGATAGCAAGTTCAATTCACTTTTCAAATACAATTCAGTTTCACACAACATGCATTAAAATGTGTTTGGAACTATCTTATTTTACTAAACTTTTGCTACTTTTTGTCTTTAATATATGTATTAAGTATTATTTATTTAATATAAAAGTGTGCTTTGCCAATATCTCCCCAATAAGTTAAAAGATCCTTGATCGACACCTTGCCGAGTTTTAGACCTTGAATATAGGAGGTTTGGACTAAACCAAAATTAAAAATTACAATCTAATGATTTAAGCATCACTGCTAAGTTATAGCCTAGAGACGTTTATGTAGTAGGATTTTACCAGTACACTTTTGAGTTTAAGTAGGCATCTTCTCTTAAGTCTGTTCCATTTACTTCCCTAATTTGATTTCTTAGCTTCAGTTATAAGTCTAGTATGCTGTATAGATAAATGACTACAATTGCTCCTTACAGACAATATAGGTGAAATCAGATTTCCAAGAACTTATGTTCTTCTAGTTAGCGTTCTAGTTGCCAAGAACCATAAAATGTGAAACTAATAATTACTTTTGTGTGTTTCTTTTACTGTTCTCAATTATATTGAACCTGATCCAAATGCTAACATTCAATTTTTGATTTCTAGCTTTACCCAGTTTCAAATCCCAAAGAAATTTCCTGATTTTGAAACATCAGGCTTACGTCCAAATACCAAAAATATTTTTCCTCATTCACCGACATGGTAGACCAGATAAACAATATTCTCGTCAATTTTTATTGAAGCCAACTGATACAAAGAGGAGCAATTACTTAAAAAATATCAGAATCAAAAGGTAGTTTATTTCTTTTTGTGTGAAAGTTTAGAATTAACCATACTGCTTTGATTAGGGATGATACAACTCTTTGCCAGGAAACCTAGACCACATATGGTGATGTTCAGCAAAATAAGAGACATGAATTTTCTGAAATTTATGTCAGGATGCATCCAACCTTTTTCAATGGTTCTACGTCTTTTTTTTATCAGCTAATGGTTTTATAAAACACCCAACTCTTTAAAAATAAAGAGAAAGGCAAGGGAATCCGTACAGACTCAACCTTAACAGGCCTTAGGGCGAACAGATTCAGCCCGATAAAAACCTAAACGAGAACCCACAAACGGGACACGACTGGGCCTAACAAAACCAGCTCCATGTCTATTAGGACTACTTAATTGACCAGACAGGCCTTCATAAAAATGGTAAATGATATCTGTCTTACCCAAGAAGTTTCTAAAACTATATCCTATTTCAGCTATTTAAGGATGCATCAGTCATGTACAATGGTACCATGTCTGTTAGCACCATTAAATTGATCCGATAGACCATAAAAATACAGTGAATGATATCTATCTTACCCAAGAAGAAGAAAAAACAGGAGGAAAATAAACATCTCCATACAATGTTCTTATTCACTTGAAATGAATATACAAGGGTACTACATATATATACACAAGTAGATGACTCTTCCACTACCCCACTAATGGTAGTAGGAGACTCTTAGACTTCTAGGCCTATTAATGGGTGACCCTTAGTCTCCCATATTTATTACACTCCCCCTCAAGCTGATGCATAGATGTTAATCATGCCCAGCTTGTTACAAAGATAATCAACCCGAGTACCCGGAAGTGCTTTGGTGAGCATATCTCCTAATTGATCTCCGGTCTTCACATACGCGGTAGTAATCAAATTCTGCTAAAGCTTTTCACGGACGAAATGACAGTCAATCTCGATATGCTTGGTTCGTTCATGAAATACGGGATTTGAGGCAATATGAATAGCAGCTTGATTATCACACCATAATTTTGCTGGCATGGAGACTTTGAGACCGAGTTCTGAAAGTAGTTGATAGATCCACATTATCTCAGCAACAGATTGAGCCATGGCTCTATACTCTGATTCTGCACTAGAGCGTGAGACAACATTTTGTTTCTTACTTCTCCATGAGACTAAATTTCCTCCCACAAACACACAATATCCCGACGTGGATCGCCGATCAATTTTGGATCCTGCCCAATCTGCATCTGTGAAGCATTCTATATGAGTATGATCGTGATTCTGGTAGAGTAAACCACGTCCTGGAGCTCCTTTTAGATATGCCAAAATATGTTCAAGAGCAGTCCAATGTTCAACGGGGAGGACATAAACTGACTTACAATGCTTACTGAGTATGCAATATCAGGCCGAGTTACTGTAAGATAGTTCAGTTTCCCCACAATTCTTCTGTACCTCTCTGGATTCTCAAATAGTTCTCCTTCTTTTACGAGTTGCATATTTTGGGGTAACGGGGCCGAACATGGCTTGACTCCAAGCTTCCCAGTTTCTGACAACAAATCCAGCACATA
The DNA here is from genome assembly GCA_963921825.1 of Erodium maritimum. NCBI lineage: Eukaryota > Viridiplantae > Streptophyta > Magnoliopsida > Geraniales > Geraniaceae > Erodium > Erodium maritimum. The sequence continues at coordinate 20,584,529 of OY997592.1, read as the reverse complement.
TTTTCTCTGAGATAAGAATATGCCCTTCTTGCTTCTTGATACTTCTACTCCCAGAAAGTACTTCAAGACTCTCAAGTCTTTGGTATTAAACTGGTTGTGGAGAAAAGACTTCAAAGAGGAGATGCCCAAGTTATCGCTGCCAGTGATCACAATGTCATCCACATATACTACTAGAAGAATGACACCTGCAGGAGATTTCTTGTAAAACACAGAATGATCGGACTTGCTCTTGCTCATTCCAAACTGTTCAACAGTTTGGCTAAACTTTCCAAACCAAGCTCTAGGACTCTGTTTGAGACCATATAAAGATTTCCGAAGGTGACATACCAATCCACACTCCCCCTGAGCAACAAAACCAGGAGGTTGCTCCATATAAACTTCCTCATTCAAGTCCCCGTGCAAGAAAGCATTTTTGATATCCAATTGGTATAAAGGCCAATCATAAGTGGCTGCCAAAGAGATAAACAATCGCACAGAGGTTAGCTTAGCCACAGGGGAGAAAGTATCAGAGTAATTCACTCCATAAGTTTGAACAAAGCCTTTGGCCACGAGTCGAGCTTTAAGGCGGGCAACAGAGCCATCAGAGTTAAATTTAACAGCAAACACCCACTTACAACCAATAGCCTTCTTCCCGGGAGGCAACGGGATTAACTGCCAAGTACCATTCGCATCCAGTGCACTCATTTCTTCTATCATCGCTGAACGCCAGCCAGGATGGGATAGTGCCTCATTAACAGTTTTGGGAATTGAGACTGAATCGATAGAGGCTATGAAGGAACATGATGAAGGAGACAATTGATCATATGACACAAAGGAAGAGATAGGATACGTACATTGTCGCTTACCTTTGCGGAGGGCTATGGGGAGGTCGTCAGGATCTGGTGGCGAAGAGGAACTCGGCTCCGGGCATGCGGCGGGAGGTGCTGGACGACGGGAATAAATGTAACGGATAGGCAATGGTGGTGGTGGTGGTGGTGGTGGTGGGTCCGGAATAACAGATGGTGTGGGCGTGGTGGTGGGTTGTAAAACAGGAGGTGCTGGTACAATCGGTTCTCGATGAGAGATGCGGTAGATTAGCAAGTCATCGGTCTCCCCCTGTCTTGGAGTGTGAGGAATTGCTGAATAAAATAAAGGACAATGTTCCATAAAGGTGACATCAATGGAGACAAGGTATCGATGAAGATCAGGACAATAGCAACGGTAACCCTTCTGAACCCGAGAATACCCCAAGAAAACACACTTAACAGACTTAGGATCTAATTTTGTACGAGTAGGACGAACATCACGAACAAAACACGTACTCCCAAAGATACGAGGGGTAATAGGAAAAAAAGGTTTGGTGGGAAATAAGACTTGATATGGGATGTCACCTTGAAGGACAGATGAAGGCATACGATTGATGAGAAAACATGCAGTTGAAACAGCATCAGCCCAAAAACATTTTGGTACATGAGTCTGAAATAAAAGTGCTCTTGCAGTTTCAAGAAGATGTTTATTCTTTCTTTCAGCAACTCCATTTTGAGATGGGGTATCAACACAAGATGATTCATGAAGGATACCATTCTGGGCCATGTAAGTAGTGAATGGCTCAGAAAAGTATTCTTTGGCATTATCACTTCTCAAAATACGAACATTAGAACCAAACTGAGTTTGTATTTCAGCACAAAAGGCAGTAAAATGAGAAAATAACTCAGAACGATTTTTCATGAAATAAAGCCAAGTAGTTCGGGAAAAATCATCCACAAAAGAAACAAAATACCGAACCCCAGTTTTAGACACTACAGGTGACGGACCCCAAACATCAGAATGGACTAATGCAAAAGGAGAGCTGACTCTGTTCTTGACTTGAGGAGTAGAGGGGAGGCGATGATGCTTAGCAAACCGACATGCTTCACAATCGAAAGATTGTACCTTCTCAAACTGGGGATAAAGCTTCTTCAAGATTGGAAGAGATGGATGGCCAGAGCGACAATGGGATTCAAATATGGTTAAGGAGGCTGAACAGGCGGTTGGTGGAGCGGGTTTCTCGGTATTCATGATGTAAAGCCCCCCCGACTCATGTCCTTCACCAATAATCCGCTTCGTCAACAGATCCTGAAACAGACAATGATCAGGGTAAAATGAGACACAACAATTTAGAGCACGGGTAACTTTACTGATGGACATTAAATTAAACGAGAAATGGATGGTGTGAGGTGGACCGTCCCAGTCCCAAGAACAGGGCACTGAGAACCATCAGCTAAGCTTACAGACGAATATGAAGTACGAGGCTTAAAAGTGTCAAGTAATTTAGGGTTACCTGTCATGTGATCTGTGACACCAGAATCAAGGACCCATTGAGAGAGGGATTGGGACGAAATGAGGCATTTATGTAGATTACCTGACTCAGCGGAGAGGTGACAGAGTGAGATGAGTGCGTGGATGTATCCTGGTACTGGCGAAGGCGGTCATACTCAGCTACAGATATAGTGATGGTCTGACTAGAGGAAGTAGCAGCAACATTGGCAGATGATCGTGGGGTTAACTTTGGGCACGATCCCTTGGTATGTCCTGGTTCCTTACAATAGAAGCAGATAACTCCCCCTGTCTCTTGATTTCGGCTATTCCAACGACCAGGATTACTTGCTCGTCCACTTCCCCTGTGAGCGCCTCTCCCGTAAGGACGAGAATTGAGAGGACCCCGTGAATGACCAATGAGAGCATTGTGAACCTCGGGGGTAGATGACACTTCTCCTTTCTGGGTATCTGTGCGAAGAACTCTGCTAAACACCTCGACCAATGAGATTAGCTCTGTGCTAGAAAGGATTTGAGATTTGGCTGACTCAAACTGAGAACCAAGTCCTGCAAGAAAGCTCATTATCGCCATTTGTTCTCGTTGTGTCTGTTGGACTTTAACATCTGTGCTGAACGGCATTACTGCATTAAGTTCTTCATAAGTCTTCTTGAAGTTCATGAAATAGGTTTGTAGGGATTGTCCTCCTTGCTCAGCACGATAAAAACCCTGACAAACATCATAAATACGAGCAACATTCCCTTTTCCAGAATAAACAAAGTCCAAATATTCCATCAACTCTTTAACATACTCACGATGTTTAATCAAACTAACCACCTCCGGATCAATAGAGTTCCTGATTTGAAGGAACAAGCGTGCATCATCACGCACCCATTCTTTCTTAGCTTCTTCATCAACAGGGGGGGTCATTGGAAAGATGATCATCCTTTGAAATACTTCGTAAATAAATACGAACACTCTTTGACCAACCCGGATAATTGGGTCCAGTCAATTTGTGATCGGTTATTCGGGACATTATGGGAATGCTTTCCATTGAAACAATACTTTTATTCTCTTCGGCCATTCAAACGAAGTAAAGAGTAGAATCGAATAACAATAGATGGAAAATACCCGAACCAGGTTGGCCGAAGCAAGGAAAAAGAGACTCTGTATTTTATTTTTTATTTTTTTTGGCGGCGGACGGCGACGCGTGGTGGCGGACGGCGGCGCGTGTAGTGCACGCGCGGCCGTGGGCGGCGGCGGAAAATTCCAGAAACAATCGGACGGCCGGTTTTGCCCTTCTGAAGCCTCACTCGCCGGAGGTGAGACAAAAACAACTCCGGAGCCTTGTAAAACGCTTCGAACAGATTCAAAATCACCTTAACTTCTCTAGGCAAGTGAGACTCCGGTGGTGGTCGAATGGGTCTCAAACTTCAGATATTAACAACTCAGAATAACCTCAAACTTGTGGGATAGGAGGTGAGAAACAAGAATCAACGAAAATGAATCAACCTGCACTCCTGGCAGTGAAAGTGCACACCGGGCACCAATGGAGGCTCACTCCTAAATTCCCTAAACCCACAGAGCTAATAACCACTGCTCTGATACCATGTTGCAATGAGAAAATGTTCTTATTCACTTGAAATAAATATACAAGGGTACTACATATATATACACAAGTAGATGACTCTTCAAAGATTTTTAAGTTCTTGCTAATAGAAATGAAAAATTATATACCTCTTCGGATTCAGAAGTTTTCTTTGAAGTTCGTATGTGATGTGATTCATCAACTATCAAGAGAGCCCATTCTTGCTCTAGCATGCTCTTTCGCAAACGATGAAGCATTGTGTAAGAAATAACCACAACTCTAGGGCATCTCTTTAGGTGGGCGGGGTTATCACGCCGACCAAAAACTGAAGTTAAATGAGAAGCATAAGTGTATAGTAATATCAAGAATGGAGCACTAGAGCATAGAGAAGAAATTAGTGATCATTGATGTCCTGACTGTTTTATGCATGAAATTTGGAGAAAAAAAAATATTTGGCATCTTCATAAAGAAATGCATTCTTATGCTCTTCATTATGTGTACTATATAAAATTGTAAAACATATGTGATACCACCTCACGACCAATATTATCCTCAAGTATTTGGATAAAACAAAACCACCTCTAATTGATGCCCATTTTGCTTTTGTTATTCAAATTAACATTTATATCACTCAGTTGTAGACTTGTACTCAACCTCTACCAAGGTCATATTTCTTTACTACTGTCTCAAAGTGACCATCAAATGTTCAACAAAATATGTTAGAGAACAGTTATGAGGCACTGATTTCATTTAAGACTTGTGACATGTGCATGGAACCAGTACAATATTGGAAATTCATGATTTATGCTATTTGTCAGTGGTTTCATCATAAACAATACTTAACAGGTGATGTGACACGTACTTTAGCAGTAACGTACTGTAAAAGCAACAAAACAATAAATTTGCAGAAACTTTGAAACCTAGCTTTAGCCTTGATAATACTCTTTCCTGCCTCGGTAGATAACAAAAGCCCCACCCCGGAAATATAAATTAATTTTTTTGAAGAATAAGAAGATAATCCAGAATAATAGACATGCAAAAGATAGAAAGTATTACCCAAATGGATATCAGAAGGCAAACAAGTAGGAAGCCAACGTTCCAATTCTTCTGCCCATGAATAACGCAAAATAGCTGGGCAAACAACAAGTATAGAACCCTCATTCATAAAACAGCATGCAATAGCAATACCCTGAAATCAAAGTACACAGAAAAGTGCATTTTATGTTATCTATCTTATAGGCCAAGTTTGAGAAGAACAATAAATATCATCTACAAACTGCACGAACAATCATTGTTTTTTATTTCACTTTTATAAGGAAGAGTCAAACTCAAGCGAAAGGCCCACTATTGTGTATAAGTGGCAAGAACATTTCATTCTTTTCAAATATAAAGTTTGAGTCTGTAACACACATGAACATACACATGCAAAAGACGGAAAACAAAAATATGGCCGTACAAATTAGGACTTAGGGATACAACAAATAATAATTTACTACAACATTCTGCGGGAGTAAACTAAAGAGCTTTGTGATTGGTCTCAAACAAGTACCTGGATTGTCTTTCCAAGCCCCATTTCATCTGCAATGAGACACCGACCACCCCGTTGTAATCCAAATCTTACACCATCAAGTTGGAAAGGCAAGAAAGCATTCGATAACTTTTTTGGTAGGCTCCCAATCAGCTCCTCAACCTTCTCATCTGAAATATGCTCAGGCCTGCATGGCATCCATTGCCCAGCAACAAAAGAATGGGATAGTCTCTCTATCACATTAAGAGTTGCAAATGGAACATCTTCAACCTCAATGCTCTTGAAGCTCTTCAAGCACCTCAAAATCGCTTCATAGTTTCCAAGCTTATAAACGCAAGATTTCCCGCCACCATGATTCTGTGTGTAGTGTGATGGCATGACCTACATAAAGGTTGAGAAATAAACTACATGTTTGCACTTTTGCAGTAGGTAGATGCAAAGAGCATTAAGTCTGAATGTTCTGTATCCACTGACAATGCAAAACCTGAAGAGATTGTTCAGTTGCTAAAAGATAAATCAGAAACTTCACATTTTAACTAATGTTTGTTTGTATGATATTAAAAATGAAGAAGTGAAAATTTTGTTTAATGGGTTTCAAACAGTTAGCATTCTTATAAAATTTTCTTTCATTTCCATCAATCCCAAGGGCAAAAACTTTTCGAATTAAAACGAAAAACTCAACCCTATCCTAACCCTAGAAAGGCAATGTTTCCAATTTAATTTCACCAAAATCAAAACGGAATTAAAATGTCAATTTTCTTGCAACATCTTCTCAGTTTCGTAGTAGCCAAACAAAGAAGAGAAAATCACATACATCGGACAAAAAATCACTCAATCTGCGCAAACACTCCTCCTCTCCTAGATAAGGGGACCCTTTGACCGCCTCCGGAGTGAGGGAAAAGGAGTCGGGAGAACAGACTTCGAGTCTGACGCGGAACCTGTCTGACAATTTGTCGCTCGGCGCGGAAACAATTTGGTGATGTTTCGCAGAAAGCGTAGCAGTGGGGTTGAATTGGCGAGAGATCTTCTGGCACTTGAAGAGCTCCCATGGATCGCGTTCTTGGGGAGGTGGATTGAAGACGGCCTTGCGCTTGGCTAGGGCGGCTAATCGGTTAGCAGCGGCCCGTTGTCTCTGTTCTTCTGTGATTTCTTCCATGGGTGACCATTCAAACCTTCGCAGGGTTTAAGAGAGATTTGAAATGTAGAGCGCGGGTCAGGGGGAACTGAGCAACTGGATTCCACGCGCTTCAGTTTGGCACTAGTCTCTTAGAGCACGCACAACGGACCGGTCCGGCCTGTGTTTTTGCAGGACGCAAGCTGTCTCGTTGTGGGATGGCTTTTTCGCGTCCCGCAAAAACACGGGCCGGCCCGAGTCCCGCGTCCTGCAAACCCTGGACGGGCCAAGGCTAGCGTCCGAGGGCCAGCCAATAGTAGGCCGCCACGTGGCGTTTCGGAGAAAAAAATTCTGACCGTTGGGAAACGGTCGGAAATGGTAATATATTTTTTTAATTAAAAAATTTAATAATTTATAACTCTATAAATGTCCCAACCTCATTCTCACAATTCTCCAATTTCACTCTCTCATTCCCAAATTTCACTCTCTCATTCCCAATATCCTCGTGAAAAATGTCGGACGACGAAAATACCCGTTCACATTCATCGAATGGCGGGCAACGTAGGGCGGATGAGGAACAACGAAGGTCGGACTATTTCGGATTGTCCCTCGAGGACCTAGCAGGCAGCTACCACGATATGTCAACGCAACCTAGTGAGAACTCCGCTTTCTCCCCCTATGCAACTGGGTTCGAGATTAGGTACTTTCAAACTATCGTTTAGTTTTTATTTATTGTTTTTTTTTGTAATTTTTTTTGTAATTTATTTTTTAAATTTATTTTTTTTAATTTTCTTTTGTCATTTTTTTATTTATGGTTTTTTAATCTACATTTGTAATTTAATTTTTTTAATTGAGTGTTGTAATTTATTTTTCAAGGTCAATTCCACCAATCGCAATTCCACTCATCGCAGCCACAATTCCACTCATCGCAACCGCAATGGTACCAGCCGCCGCTGCAAGGTTACCAGCCGCCACCGCTTCCACCACAATACTATTCGTACCCCGATTACCCACTACACACTAGCACCTGTATGTCGCCGCAGTCATCCTCTATCGGACCTTCCTAACAACGACCTAGAACAACAACACATCCACGGAAGAAATGGACCATCGAGTCGGACAAGCACCTCATACGAATGTGGCTCTCGACAACAAAAGACTCGATTAAGGGAAACTCCCAAATCGGAGACACATTATGGTGCACTGTTGCGAACAAGTACAACGCGACCAGAGAACACCCCTATTTCGGGTTGAATGCGATCAAGAAATATTGGGCCTCACATCAGCTGCGGACAAGGAGGTTCCTCTGTTAACTGAAGATCTCGAAGTCTGAGTACCATAGTGGATGGAACCATGATGACCACATGAGAGCGGCGAAGCAGATGTGGTTCGATACCCCAAAGCAAGACAAACCGGCTGGTCACCCGAAAACATTCGACCTCGATCATTGGGTTGAGATGCTTGAGGGCGATAAGAAGTTCAACACCGAGGAAGGCACCATGGGTAATATACGCAAACAACACCAACAACGACTACGCTTGGATGAGGCTGGGAGTTATAGCTCAACCTCACCCACAAGTACAGGTCAAGATTACACACATGTCGCTGGTGAGTCTCCACCTCTAGAATGGGTATCTTGCGATCTCAACGAGGGAGGTGAGGTCCCTCTTAGCGAAACACCCCCTCTCATACGACCGATACAAGTCCCTCTCAAACACCTCGCCAAACGCGATCGTTGGGCAAGAAGGCTTCGAAGAGGATGGGGAACAACCTCACAGACCAAATAAGTGCCATGGCGGAGCTGGAACAATCAAGGTCTGAAGACAACCTAGTAAGGACCCGGGTATTTCACCAATTAACCGACAAGTGGCAACAATACTACGACAATACAATGCCTTGGACGAAAAGGATACCTCCAACTTCGGAGAAGCCCAGTTGGCACAACACGAGTCGTTTAAGTCCTGAATTTGGAAACTTAAGGAAGAGATTGAAGCTGAAATTACAGCTCTTCGACAACAACAACAACCACCGCCACCACAATGATTCTTGAACTTGTAATTGTATTCTTGAACTTGTATTTTGTTGGAGTTGTATTAAAAGGGGATGAATAAAAGTTCAAGTTCAATTCTATTCGTGTTAAATATATTGATCATTATTTTTTATTATCATTGCTTATTTTTTCAGATTAATTTCAATTTTATATAATTTTACTATTTTGATAAAGAATTAAATAAAACAACAAAATATCAATTAATTAACCATTCAGCATCCATTCAGCATCCAATCAGCATCCACTAATAATCCAGCACTCAATCCATGACTCACCATTGTAAAACACACTTTATTTTGCGTCCTACATCCCACTATTTTGTACAATCAGCATCCAAGCTCCTAACCAAGCCCCTAACTCATGCCCCATTGTACATGCTCCTACATCCTGGATTCCACTCGTTTTTTTAGGTCCTAGACCTTACAAGAATAGACGTAAAACAAGTTCTCCTGACTAATCAGTAGAAGGCTTTGTTTGTTGTTCTTTTCACAAACACGAATTTGACATCCTCGATTAAAGAAATAATGAATTTAATGTCCCTGATGATTTTCCCCACCGGTGAGAGCGGTATTTAAGAGGCCGAAATGAGTCCCAGTACACCATGTTAGCGTTGCGAAGGACGATCCTCTCCCACTTCCAATCCAAGTCAAAATAAAAGTAGCGACAACTACATCAACCTCAACGAGGTTGGATACCTAGGTCCCTTGAACCGATCAAGAATAGACCTTGGGGCGTCGCTGCTCAAACATTTCTTCTCTAGGGCATCATTGTTGGTTGCGCCGACAAACAAAACAAGTCCAGAACGTTGGAGGCGCGACGGTTCGGAATATTGAGGAGGTGGAGGAAAGGGTTTGTGGTTATGGAGATTGGGGGAGGAACTTGGGGGAGTGAAGCAGGATATGGACTTTTGGGGAAGAAGGAAGTGAGGTCGTGATTATGGAGGTTTGAGGGGAGGAGGAGAATGAGGTGGGTAGGAGAAAATAGAATAGGGAAGAAGGTGGGCCGTGTAAAGGAAGAAGAGTAAAGAATGTTAGGGTTTTTGAAGTGATAAGAATGGGTTGGGCATCGGGTTTCGGGCTCCAGATGGCCCGATCTACACCATCCTAGTGCTCTTCATGGAGCCGAGAATTCATTCGCCCCCGTTATATCTACGAACACGTGAATTTCATCGGATCCCAATGGCGCATTCCCCATATTTCCCTCCTTTAGCTCGGTGCTTTTCACTGTACTAGGACTATGTCCGTGCCAGGTTTTTTCATGGTGTCGTGACTCTATCCGGCCCTAAACAGTAATTGTTTTCGCCGCTCATGCACTTTTCTACTAATTTGACTCACTGCACCCAAATGCATCGTATTAAAGCATAAAAAATTAACATCAGATAACCTCGGGTTGCCTCCCGAGAAGCGCCTTTGTTTAACGTCGTTGGCTCGACTCGCAAGCGGCTTCCGCCACCCACTACCTATTACTCTATCTCATCTAGATATAGACACTCCTCGGGACCAGATACACCACCTACGTAGTGTTTCACCCGGTGTCCATTCGCCAAAAATAGAGCCTTGTTTCCATCTGAGAGTTTGACCAGCCCCTTAGAAATGACTCGAGTCACTTTGTAAGTACCGTTCCACTTTGAAACGATCTTACCGGAAAAGATATTTAATAAAGAGTTATAGAAGACGACCATGTCTCCCTCCTTAAATTCTCTGTTTAAGGGGAAATTCCAATAGTGGTTTTAAATGTTGTTCTATACGCCCATAGTGCATCGTCTAACTTCTGTGAGAAATTTTTCCTAGACACATCAACAATATTTGCTATAATACTTTTCATCTCCCTATTTGCAATCTCCACCTGGCCACTAGTTTGGGGGTGGTATGACGTAGTTAAATGGTGGCGAACCCCATAATGATTTAAAAGTTTCCAAAATTATTTATCGCAAAAAAGTCTTCCCTTACCGCTTACTATCGCTTTAGGTGTGCCAACCCAGAAAAAATATGTATTTCTTCAAGAAAGCACATACCAGTTGAGCCTTATTAGTGGCCAAGGCTAATGTCTCAACCCACTTTGACACATAATTCATGATCACTAAAATATATTCCATACCATTAGACTGTGGAAAAGGACCAATAAAATCAATGTTACAAACGTCAAACAACTCTACCTCAATGGATCTGTTCATAGCATCTCCTGCTTCCTTGAAATATTTCTAGTTTTTTTGACACTTATCACATTCCTTAAAGAACCTAGCAGCAACATGAAATAAATTAGGCCAATAAAAACCTGATTGTAGTACATTTAGTGTTGTCTTGGATGGTGTAAAGTGACCTTTTACTTCTCCATCATGGCAATGATGCAAAATCTCCTTAGCTTTACTCTCAGGGATACACCTTCTCACCATCTGATCTGCACAAAGTTTAAATAGAAAAGAGTCATCCCAAAAATATTTTTTCACTTTCGTGCATGAATTTGTTTTCTAGTAGGATGTCTTCTCCATGGAAGAACTCCACTTTCCAAGTAATTTCCAAAAGATGTAAACCATGGGGACATTGTATGCTTAGCTCGAAACAAGTGTTCGTTAAGGAACTCCTCATTTATGGATGTACTCAACTTTTCAAATGGATTTTCTATCTTGGACATGTGATCTGCAATTGCATTTTATACTCCATTTTTGTCTCGAAACTCTAAATCAAACTCTTGTAGTAAAATCCACCTTAGAAGTTTGCATCCTTTTTGCTAAATAAGAAGTTGAGTGTTGCATGATCAGTGTACACAATAACCTTGGACAAGATAAGATAAGATAAGGATGAAATTTATCACAAACAAATACGACAACAAGTAGTTCTTTATCAGTAGTAGCATAATTCATTTGAGCTTCATTAAGAACTCTACTAGCATAGTATATAGTATGAAAATATTATCTTTCCTTTATCCTAATACTGCTCCTATCGCTATATCACTAACATCACACATCAATTCAAAAGGTAAGAACCAATAAAGACTTACCATCACTGGTGCATTTACTAACTTATCTTTCAAGGATAAGAAACTTTTCAAACATGCATCATCAAAATTAAAATGAACATCTTTTCCTAGCAAATTACAAAATGGTTTGGAAATCTCAGATGATCATTTTATAAATCTTCTATAGAACCTTGCATGTTCCAAGAAACTTATAATCCCTTTTATGTTAATAGGTGTAGGTAATTTACCTATTATATCTACTTTGGTTTTATCTGTCTCAATCCCTTTAGATGATATTTTGTGGCCTAACACGATTCATGTTGTACCATAAAATGACATTTTCCCCATTCAAAATAAGGTTTGTTTCTTCCCATCTAGTAAATACTTTATGTAGATTATTTAAACTGATATCAAACGAAGAACCAAACATTAAAAAACATCATCCATAAATACTTCCAAGCAGTGTTCTAAAAATCGTGCCCAGCGTCTAGGCGCCCGCCTGGGCGTTATTTTCATGTATGCCGACCCGACTTGGTGTAGTCGGGCGGCCCAAGTCGGTTGATCCGACTTTACGAACTTAATCGGGCAAATCGGGCCGATAAGTCGGAGGTCGGCGCCTGGGTCAACGGGTCGCATCCATAAAATTTTAAACTGTCCTTTTAAAAAAAGTTTTACTGTTCTGAACTCAGAAGGCCCAAACACATTAAAGGCCCATCAAAGAGCTATGTCTTACTGCCATAGTAAATGATTAGTTGCTATCAATTTTATAGAGTAGCAAAAAAAAAATTGTGTCCTTTTTTACTCGATGTGGAACTAGCTTTTGCGTTCAAATCCTCCTCCTATTACTTATATGTCCATGTCAGGTTCAATGCCTATTTTTCATCTTCATTTAACACCATATTCTATTATATTAATTTATATAAAAGAATTAAATAACTAATTAAGTATGAGAATATCATAGGAGAATTATCTAACTTAATAACTAACTTTTCACACAAAAAACATAATAACTAATTAGTTTTATTCTTTTCAGTTTTAACTCTATTTACACATAATCTGATTAATTTACTTTGAGAGAAACATTTGGTTCTCATATCTTTATCAAGTTTTTTAACTATAAAAGTTTCAAAATTTTATGTTGCAGTAACTCGTATTCTGGAAAAGAGTCAAAATTGGACCACCATATACTGCTAATGTTGTTTATTTAAACTTATGTCTTATAAAAATATGAATGTAACACATTTTTAGATGTTTAAAATATTTTTTTATTATTTTATATATAATAAAATTCATATTTTGTTTATATTAATTATATATAATTGGATAAATATATTTTATATAATAATATATTTATTGAGAAATAATAAAAAAAATTAAAAAATACAAATCCGATTAATCCCCGATTAATCTCCGACTAGTCCCCGATTAATCCCCGAAGGCCTTAGCCGCCCGACTAGCGCCTAGCGACTTTTAGAACCATGCTTCCAAGTAATCACCAAAAGGTGTTCGTCTATATGAAAATATTTCATAAAGGAAAGTTAATGTTGTTTTCTCTTGGTCCTCGGGAGATAAAGCAATTAGGTTGTACCCACTATATCCATCTAAAAAGCAATAATATTCACGACTAGCTAGTTTTTCTAAAATTTGATCAATAAAGGGTAGCGGGAAATGGTCTTTTCGGGTATCATCATTTAATTTTATATGGTATATGCATACTCTCCACCTTGTGACAGTTCAAGTGACAATTAACTCATTCTTATCATTTGTCACTACCGTCATCCCCCCTTTATTAGGTACACATTGAATAGAATTAACCCAAACAATATCTGAAATAGAGTAGATAATATATGCGTCCAATAACTTTATTATTTCTTTCTTTACTACCTCTTTCGTAAATGGGTTTAACCTCCTTTGAGATTGCACAATTGGTTTGTAGTTATCCTCCATGAGAATATTATGAATGCACATTAAAGGGCTAATCCCTCTTATATCAGTTATTATCCACCCTAATGCATTTTTTGTGATCCTTGAGCACCCTCATTAGCTTTTACTCCTGTAGAGAAGACAATTCAAAATAAATTATGAATGGAAAAGTATTGTCTTCATTTAAAGACATGTTTTAAACTATCCGAGAGGGGTTTTAATTCGAGCTCAAGGGTTTCCTCAGTAGAGGGCTTTAGCATAGGCCCTTGCCTCGCCTCCAAAGTGAGGTTAATATGGGGCCTATTCCTCTTCCATCGAGGACATGCCTCCACGAGATTGACTATCTCTGCTATGTCTTCTTGTGACGGCTCACAAGTGGTACCAATGTCATTACTTAGGCATGCAAATAAAGGATCATCAGGAACATAGTTTTCCTACATTTCAGAATCTATGGCATCAATTCTATAATAAGTATTATCAAATATAACATGTTTAAGGGATTTTAAAGCATCAAACACGACTTACTCCTAGCTAGAGGGAATAGTCAATTTTCCTTGCTCTATATTAATAAAAGCCTGTGTTGTGGTAAAAAAATGGCCTTCCTATGATTAGGGGTATCTCATAATCTTTCTGCATATCCAATATAACAAAATCATCAGGAAATATAAATTTATCAACTTTAACCAAAACATCCTCTAGTATCCCTCTAGCATACTTAATAGATTTATCAACTAGTTGTAAAGACATATCATTTATCCGCTTTGTCTTCCTCTCCACAACGCATGCACGCCTCTGACACGTCTCTCTCTGGCTCGTCACGGCCTCCCTGTTCTGGACCTGACTGTGCCGTCATAGATCTCGTCCGATCGCTTCTACCATCGGCGCGAAGTCTGCGTTGAACCCAGTTTTCGCGATTCCGACGTAGAGGCTTGTTGATTTCAGAATCAATTGTTTCGCTGGTGAAGTTGGGTTTATCAGTGGATAGAACTAGTCACCATGGAGACTTTCCTCTCTTTCTCTGCCTTTTGTACTACGTTATTGTCTTTATATGAAGAGTATTTCACTTTAGTTGCAGGTGTTACACATAATGACAAAAAAGGGTCGAGAAAAGGTCATCAACAAGAAGGGCCGAGAGAAGGTTTCTGGTGGCTTGAATGTCTCGGGGACGAAATGTGGACTTGTTCAGAAGGGTAGACATAGAAAACTGGCTAAACCGAAGGTTCCCAAGGTAGTTGTTGTTGTTCAAGACTCTAGTAAGAAGGTTTCTTTTGTTAGTCCTGTTAAAGAGGACCGTAAGGTGAGGATCTTAGCCAAATCGAAGGCTTCCAAAGCAGATCTTGATTCGAAAAAGGGAGGAGTTGGTTCTTATGTTACCGAAACTGAGGACAAGGATAAGTTAACTTATCTTTCTCGTTCGGACCTTGTAGAAAAGAGAACCATCACTGGGAACTCTGTCCCGGATCAGGAGGAGGCGTGTCCTACTGAAACTGTTCCGGTAGTGCAAAACGAGGCATCTCAATCTCTTGTTACATAGCATGCGATCGAGGGAGACACAATCCATATCTTTGGTTTGAGTGATGGTGCTTCAATCGGAGTGGAGATGCAGGATGACCCTGTGGATGATACCGTGGATCAACCAAAACAGGTGACTCCTAATGAGCTCTTCATTTGCAATTTACCATTTGGATTTACGGACCACTGCGTTTTTCAAACTTTCGGACCATTTGGTGAGATCTCGTCTTGCTCGATTGTGAAACATCCGAACAGGATAGGTAACCTATTTGGGTTCGTCACTTTCTTATCGCCGGAAGCCGCAACCATGGTTGTTAAAACGTTCAATGGCTTTAAGTTTAATGACTATATTCTGTTTGTGGCGTTGGCGCGTACCCGATCAATGGGGATTCCTTTTTTTGGATCGGAAATTTACTCCTGCGAAAGTTTTGCTTGGAATACAGAGTGGTTCTGACAGTCATTTGATGGAGGTCGTTATTCCGGCGACTGTACAACCCATTGTCAAATCCTTCTTGATACGTTTATCCCAGGATTCACGGAAGTTTGATTTTCGAATCCCTATTTCGAAGAAATGTGATATTGTTTCTGATTTGGCTGTTGTTGTAAATCCGAAAAATCAGGCCGATGATTCTGCGTCAGATCATTTTCGTGATGGGGAAGAAGGACTAAACGCAGACG
The DNA here is from genome assembly GCA_963921825.1 of Erodium maritimum. Classification (NCBI taxonomy): domain Eukaryota; kingdom Viridiplantae; phylum Streptophyta; class Magnoliopsida; order Geraniales; family Geraniaceae; genus Erodium; species Erodium maritimum. The sequence continues at coordinate 20,568,909 of OY997592.1, read as the reverse complement.
AGGTCGTCGTTCCGGACTCAATTAACGTTGAGGCTCAAGGTTGGGCTGCGTCTGAAGCCCGTACTGGTTTGGGTCAGGCTCCTTTAACTGGACAGACTCAATTGGAGATTGGAGATGGCCTGCAGGTCATGGTTTTAGGCTCAAGCCCAAACGTTCAGAAAGAAATGGGTTCTGGTGTTTTGGAAGTAGCCTGTAATCCTACTGAGGAACAAAGTCCGTGGAAGGAGGCTATTCTCAAGCCTTCGGTACCAATCACTGCGACTCAAATAAGGCCCAACCTAAAAAATGTGGCCATCCAAAGAAGGGTCAGCCAAAGGAGATTGTTCCTCTGACCATTGTTTATCAGACAAGAGCTAAAACTTTTGCAGTTAAAGGAGGTAATCCGAGAAGCCTTATTGTGGATATTGTCACGCCCTAAATCCGGTTTTGACCGGACTCGAGACGTGAACTAAGAAACAATAATAATAAAAGTGAATTTTAAGAGAAATAAGTTCCAAAATGATAATTCAACCAGTAAATCTGACGATACGAGTCAACAGCTCGGAAATCAAGTAATAAAGATGTTTAGTACAAAAGAGAAAGTACGTCTCTAGACCATACTAGACTAAGACTCTCACTAGCTCCCAAGCTCCGAGAATCCCGCTAGATCAAATCTCGCTCAAGACTTGTGGAACAGTAAAGTAAAGGGGTGAGCTTTCGCTCAGTAGGAAAAAGTAGTTAAGGTGATGAGTTAACCGCTCACTACCACGGGTAACCGTCCAATTAGGGCGTACTAGCAAGGCACAACAACTAATGACAACCACGGAAATCACCCAATCACAAAACATACTTACATGACCAATATCACACTCAAATCACATCAATTATCCAATCATCAAGCACATAACACACAATAAAACAACCACACGTCCCGTACAGCAGTCCCCGAACTCTGTCGGTTGTCCACAACCCGACTCAACCATATCGTACCGGACCACACAACATCGGCCTATATATCTTCCCGGAAACACGACATCGGGGTATAAATCACGATACATCATACCGGACCACACAACATTGGCCTAGATGTCTTCCCGGACCACACAGCATCGGGGTACGGATCACACCATCCTCAGCCTAGATACCCTACACCGGCATACCCCATCGATGCAGGTATCGTACCGGAACTAGTAACACCAGGGGACCGCGTACGTGGGACAACACCCTCGGCCTTAGAGCTAAGTAAAAATCTGCCCATCACCGTAAACCGACCATCTCCGGCCGTCCCCGTCACCGGAAAACCCGAAACCAACCTAACCACGGGCGGGTATGGGTTGGAAATAGGTGAACCGGCCTGGTCAACGGGTTTGACCGGTTTTCAGACCAGAAAACCGGTTAAACCCGAACCGGTCGGCACTGTAGCAGTAGGGTAATCAAGCAACATAGGAGTTCGTTGAGCACTAGGATGGTACAAGCTCTTTTGTGTACCAAAGATTGGTTGAAGGGTGAGCCAATAGTAGCTGCTTCTTTATCCTCATTAATCAAAGAGATGGAAGAAATGCAAGTAGGAGATGATGGTATAATTGACTTTATAATTTTCTGTTTTACTTTATTTCGTTGTTTGATTTGTTTGTTATTTTTATTAGTCTTATATATGTTTATATTTGATTTTCAGAAATTGAGGACTTGACCACCCCAATAGGTGTATCTAATATAATGTGATAAGCAACTAGTATGTGGTAATATTAAAGTTTATGTTCAGTTTCTGTTTTTTGTAATTCTTATTTTCGTCAATTTACTTCAGCTATCAAGTTCAAGTATTACTCTTAATCCTTTTATGTATTTTGGTTGGTAGGTACCTTGATTGCAAGAGATTTCAAGACTTTTGATGACCTTGAATCTGATTTTTTTTGTTGTAATAGGTCGATTTCAGTTTAGTTAAAACTGATTTTTTTGTTCAACTTTTTGTGTTGTACAACAAAAACGGTTTCTTAGACCGTGTTGTGTAAAATACGATGTTTTATATGATTATGAGGTATTAGTTGTAGGTATTGTTGTGTTTTGTTTGAATGTTTGAAGCATTTAAACTGAAATCAGTTTTATAATAGACAGGTTTATGGAGTTAAGTTAAATTGTGTGAAATTAAGTTTGAATTGTAGGAATTAACTTGAATGTTTGAATGGTTAAATGTTCATTTCAGTAGGCCCAATAAGAAGCCCATTGGGCCTGGGTTGGTTGGTTATAACTGTCCTCGATCGGTAATGAGGATGGGCGGTTATCGGCCTTCCCTTTAGCGACCGGTGATGGGGATGGGTACGGGTTTTATGTAACCGGGAAAAACGGTTTGGGTAACGGGTTTGGGATTTTGGGCAGGTACCGGCCGATGCTCACCCGTCGCCCTAGATACCACCCTACACCGGCATACCCCTCGATGTAGGTATCGTACCGGAATACCTCGTCTCAGAACATATCGTTTCGGATCACACCCACGAATATCTCGAACACATCACACAGCCGTAGTTCAATTAACAGCTTACCAAACCAACCAATCTTACTGAACACACCACATCGGTTTATCATTCACCCGATCATATTTCAAGGCAAGTTCACGTCATACCACACATATCATACCGAGCATACCATATCATGATCCTCAATCTAACAATGGATAAACCACATATCAAGCATCACAAGTCATCAATCATAACACCGCAACCAACACGCAATCCTAAGGGCACGACATGGCCCACATACAATTCTACAGCACGACAATTCCCAAACATACGAGCACGACATGGCCCGCAAGCTATCACTCATTTCACTCATTTCTCACATTACACAGGCAATTCTATAGTTATATCATTTAATCAAACCTATATGCATACTAGTAACTTTCCGCAATTAAACCGGTATCCGCTACTTTTCCCTACCTCGATCGCTATCCAAACACTTAGTCAACTTGAGTCGCCTAGTAGCCTCCTCCGTCGTGCTCAGAACCGAAGTCTAAAATTACAAAGCAATACGAGAATTAAGAGTAATTCAAGAGCGGTTTTAGAGAGAAAACATTACCAATTAACCCCCAAAGGATCGGTTAAAGGTAGCCCTTCTAATTACTCGAAAACACCAAAATGGGCCCAAAAGGCCCAAATCTGATCTACCACGGTTTGGGTCACGGAGCCTTGACGTACTCCGTGACGGTTCAGGTCACGGAACCGTGAGGTTCCCCGTCACGGGTGACGTCACGGAACCGTGACGTGTGCCGTCACGGCCTCCGTCACGGAGCCGTGACGCGCTCCGTCACGGAGCCGTGACGCGCTCCGTCACGGTGCCCGTCACGGATCCGTGACGGGTCTGACTGTTCCGACCTTTTTCTTCCTCTAGCTTCTTCTCCCCGAAATTAAACCCTCAAAACTCCATTTTTATCAACCAAAAACCTCTAAATCAGTCCCATAAACCTCAATACTTCAATACCCAAATGGATTTCATCAAAACAACACAAACCCAAAGAGATTTCATCATCCAAACCTATTTTTAGTCACAAATCATCTACTTAAACCTCAAAAACCCAACATCCATGGAAACCCAACTAGATCATGCCTTTTTCTAGCAAACCCACAAATTAGATTTCAACAAAAACGAATTTGGTTTGAAGATTTACCTTAGGAATGGAAAGGGGATGAAAAAGAACTAGTTTTGGAGGAGATTTGAGAAGAAAAACCACCAAAGGAGCTTCATTTCTCCACTTTCTTCTTCTTCTTCAAGCTAAGAACTCTTATTTTCTCTCTCTCTCTCCTTGTGTGATTTTCGGCCACAATGTGAAATGTGAGCTGAAATGCCCTCCAAATTGCCTTAAAACCTAAGCTAGGAAAGTCTAGATTGCCCCCTTTAAGTCCCTTCCTTCTTCTTGGCTCAAGTGAGGGCAAATGGGTCTTTCTAGACCCATTTCTTCTCTTCCAAGCCAGCATGGACACATACCATGTGGGGTCCACGTCTACCCAAAATATCTCAGCCTATTTAAATTAATTCCTTAAGACCCTTGATTTGACCGAAATTGACCCCGGGTTGACTTTTTCACAAAAACAGCCGTTTGAAAGGAAGCGACCCAACTAAGCTAATCGTAATGACGACTAAGCTTTTTGGGTCCCGGAAAGGTCCCGAATGACTCCCGGAGTCATCGTTGACTTTTCCAGCGGAAAGTCAACTTTCCCCAAAATTTACCGGTTCGACCGGGGGCGGTTCTTACAGATATTGCTAAGAAGGATAGCTCCGAGGATTGGAGTTTTTGCTCTAAATTTGGAAAAAAGGCTTTCGACCTTGCCCCTTTGATGCTTAAGCAGTCTTTAGACGTCCCTCAACGTTCTGAGGAGGACGTCGAGGACAATGAAGACGAGGACTACTTTGAATCGTCTTCAAGAAATGTTATGATTCCTATCTCGGTTTCTAACCGGTTTATGTGTTTGAACTCGGATAGGTCGTAGGCAAGGAGGATAACATGATTTTCTTGTCATCTCCTTGTCTGGTTTTGTTTTTTTTTCTTTTTTGTATTGCTCTCGAAGCTATATCGGTCTGAGGAAATGATCATTTTTCAGGATCGTTTCTTGTTTTGTTCTACTTTCTGGTAGAATGACTGCTTAATAAATTTTTAGCTTATAATTTTTTTTTGTTTTGGTTCTTCTCCTAATCCTAATTTCTAGAAAACATTCAAAGACATTAAATTTATGCTAGCTTCTAAATCACATAAAGCCTTAGCAAGCGAAAAGGACCTCATCTCACAAGGTAAAGTAAAACTACTTAGGTCCTTCAACTTACGGGCAATTTATTATGTAGGATAGCAGAACACTCCTCACTTAAGTTTATCCTTTCATTCACATTCAACTTCCTTTTATTAGCTATAATGTCCTTTATAAATTTATCATAAGCATGTATACTTTTAATTTCATCTAGAAAATGAATATTGATCTCAAGCTTTTTAAACATACTCAAGAATTTAACATACTACTCATCATATTTAGATTTCTTAGGAACAAGAGGGAAAGGGAAAGGTGGAGTCCGAGTTTCTGAATCAATCACGGGCTCCCTTACCTTCTTACATGGGCCGTGTCTTCTGCCTTCTACCTCTATTAAGCTTTCTTGCTCTTCCTCTTTAATTTGCTATATATAAATTTCTTTTGGTAACTCTTTATCAACTTCGTTGTTTTCTTCCACCACCTTTCCACTCTTGGTGTTTATTGCATTTGCACTTTCTCTAGGGTTTTTCTCTATGTCACTAGGAAGATATCTTGGAGCTTTGGAGCTTATGGATGTGGCTACATGTCTCAACCGAGTCTGCATTGTTCTCAAAGTGGAATCTGTCTTCGCTTGTTTCTTGAGCATTTGTATTATCTGTTTGTCCTTCTCCTCTTGATGTTGCGTTAGTCTTAAAATTAAATCCATATATGAGGGATTAACTTAGTTTTACTGAGGTTGAGGATTTATTTGTTGTTGGCCCAGATTTTGAGATCTCTAATTGAACCCGAGAGGTGCTAAATTCTGACTTCGTTGATTTTGGTCTCCTCCCCATTTGAACTCATGCGATCCTTTCAACCCTCATTATAAGTGTTGGAGTAGGGGTCGACGACTCTGGAACAATACTTTCCCGAGTCGGCTCGGTTGGAGCGACATCGGCAGTTTCTGCATCTGGAGCAGGAGGGGATGACGGTAGCAGAGTACGAGGCCAGATTCACGACCTTGGCCAGATTCGCGCCGGAGATGGTGATGACCGAGCAGAACCGTTGCCTGCGGTTCCAGGGATGACTGAGGCTGGGGATTCGGAACCAGGTTCTCGCCTTGAGACTGCGGAAGTACACAGATCTCGTGGACACCGCAGCGACGGTGGAGCAGGGGATTCGGGATGCAGCCAGGACCCGCGAGGTTTGACAGCGGCCGACCAGCTTCACAGGGTCGTCCGACTCACGAGACTCGCGGAGGTAGAGGACCACGGGGTTCTTCCGACCAACGACTCATCAGGGTGGAGCGAGACAACTGGGGTCCGTGGCATCAGTTGGGCCAGTCACGTCAGAGAGGGCGCCGAAGTGCTATACCTGCGGCCAGCGAGGCCGCCTCCGTCGCGAGTGTCCGATGGAAGGAGGGCCCACAACGCAGCCGGCGACCAGCTGTACGGGCCAGGGCACGTAGTCGAGAGTCGACGAGATCGGCTATTTCCGATGCGGCCGGGTTGGGCACACCATTGCGTGGTGCCGTGAGCCGTCGAGGGCAATGTCAGCGCAGCGACCGCAGTAGTCGCGTACAGTACAGTCGCCCAGGGGTCGTCCTCGTCAGAGTCAGCATTCCAGACCGTCACAGCCTTCTACGAGCGCGCCAACTCCGAGACAGCAGCAGAGCTATGGGTATCCAGCGGCCAGTGCGCCGGGTCAGAGGCAGCAGGAGTCGGAGGGAAGAATGTACGCGGTTACCGACTCCCGGACCCCAGGATCCCCTACCTACCGCGAGACCTATCAGGGTACGTGTTTATTGTACCTTTTATGAGCGTTATTCTAATTTCGCGGACGAAATTCCTTTAAGGGGGTAGATTGTAATAACCACTCCCGGTCAACGCCAGTCAAACCTGCGAAAAACAAGAAAAATTTAAAAAATTTAAGACTGACAGTTAAGTGAACCTAAAATGACCCCGAGTGTCATACCAGACTTAAGTTGACCCCGTTATTGACCAAAGTGAGTTCCGGGGGACTCAAGGCAACTTTCTAATCAATTTGGGAAATGTTGACTTTTCGCTGGAAAAGCCAACCGAGAGACGTTTTGGTCCATTCGAGGACCGTTTTGGATCCAAAAAGCTAAACCGTCGTCGCAGCGGTCTTAGTTGAGCCATTTCCTTGTAGCCCGCCGAGTTTCGTAATTTCTTGGGAAAAGTGCCCGTTCGGGGCCTGAAACGTCCGTTTTTCGCGAATCTGATTGGAAAATATCTAGGAGATATTTTCCAAAAGGTGTGGGACCCATTTGACACTTGTCCATTATGTGGTGGTGTTAGTTTTGGGGGGAAAATGAAGATGAGAGGACAAGGGTGGTCGGCCATGTGTATTAAAAAGAGAAAAAAATAGAAATTGGAGTTAGTTATTTGAAATAGAAAGGAAGAGAGTGTTTAGAGAGAGAAGGAGAAGAAGAAGAAGAGAGAAGAGAGGGAAAGCTAGGGTTTGGATGAGATCTCACCTTTGGATCGTCTCAAGACAAGGAGCAACCTCGTTCCCCTCGTTCTCCTCTTGAGTAAGCACCGAACCGATTCCCGTTTTGTTGATTTTCAATTGTTAGGGTTTGTGTAAAACTATTAGTTTAAGGTGGTTTTGGTGTTAGGGTAATTGTTGGAGACGTTTTAGAGGTGTTGGAGGTTTGATTGAACGTTTTCCGGTGACCGGGGGCTCGGGAGAAGCCCCGGCCACCATGGGGGGTGGCCGGCCACCATAGGAGGTGGCTGGCCGGAGCTAGGGCCGGCCACCACCATGGTGGCCGAGCCTCATTTAAGCCCTAGGGCCCACGGCTAGGTTGGGCCGGGTGGGGCTCACATGCTCGGGTACTCAGGTTTAGTGTTCGGGAGGTTTAAAACGTTCCCCGGACCATTTATCCTTAACCGAATCGAAATTGGAATTAAATTGGAAAAGTTATAATTAACGTGTTTTAGAAACTTGAAACGGTAATTAATTGACTCGGGAGTCGGAATTAAATTCGGTCAAGTACATTGGGACCCTTGAATTATTCTAAGACCGTGGAAACGAAAACGGGAATTTTTGGAGCCCCGTAAGGGCATTTACAAAACCTGGGCAGATTCGCCACGTCGGGCGAATCGGGCCTTTACGGGTCCCTTATCGACAATGTCGAGTAATTGGGAAGTTTGGGAGTGATCGACATTGTCGGGGTTAAGTTTGGGCATCGAGTTTAATGATTTTCAGTTTATTCCTGCGGGTTGTTAAGTGCCTTAAATTTTTGTTATTTTAGATCGTGCCACGGACCGAGGCAAGGGAAAGCTGGGTGAGTGAATGAGATCATCACCGGAGCTCGTTGTTTGGATTTTGGGAGAACACGCACGAGGTAGGGAAAAGTAGCCGGATCTCGGCCCTGACTGGGGAAAGTTAACAGTAGAATTGCATGTGACACCTGGGTGTCGTGGGTTAAGTAGGTTTATTTAAATATTAGAAAGGCATGTTACGGGAACGTAGCGATTATCGGAAATGCATGTGACACTTAGTAGTGTCGTAGGAGTAGAGAACTTAGCGTTATTAGAATTACTGGAGGCATATGACCATGCCCGGAGGTTGATTGCGAACTTATCGAGATTAGGAGTACTGGAGGCATATGACCATGCCCGGAGGTTGTTTGTGAAACTGTTGATATTAGAACTGTTGGAGGCATTGGTTATGCCGGAGGTTGTCGTGTTTTATTATTGAGTTTGGGTGGCCATGAGAGCCCGTGTTATTATTATTGAGTTTGGGTGGCCATGAGAGCCTGTGTTATTACTGTCGTGTCTTGGGTGGCCATGAGAGCCCGTGTTATTATTGTTGAGTCTTGGGTGGCCATGAGAGCCCGTGTTATTATTTGTGTTTGGGTGGCCATGAGAGCCCGTGCACTAAGGTTGGTGTCTTTGGCTTGCTTATGAGTTAGAGTCTCGGTAAGTTGCGAGCGTGTATTATTGTTGAGTTTGGGTGGCCATGAGTGCCCGTGGGATCGTTGAACCCGTGTCTTTACCTTTGGTGTTTGGGTGGCAATGAGTGCCCGTAGGGTTGTTGAACCCGTGTCTTTACTGTTGGTGGTTTGAGTGGCCGTGAGTGCCCGTGGGGCTGTTGAGTCCGTGAGTTACTGTTGGTGTATCTTGGGAGGCCGTGAGTGCCTGTGGGACTGTTGAGTCCGTGAGTTACTGTTGGTGTATCTTGGGAGGTTGTGAGTGCCTGTGGGGCTGTTGAGTCCGTGTCTTTATCATTGGTGTGTCTTGGGATACCGTGAGTGCCTATGGGGCTGTTGAGTCCGTGTTTTATGGTTGGTGTCTTGGGTGGCCATGAGTGCCTGTGGAGTGCTGAACCTGTGTGTGTTGCTGTTTGTTGAACTTGCTTGTGATTGTGATTGTGGTTACCTGAGTGAGAGAGGTTACTGAGACAGGTCGACCGCCTGGCCCGACTTTGTGTCGAGGAAGCGCGTGAGTGAGAGAAGTTGTAAGACAGGTCGACTGCCTGGACCGACTGGGATCGGAAAGAGCGAGGGACAGAGAAGTTGTAAGACAGGTCGACTGCCTGGACCGACTGGGATCGGAAAGGGCGAAGGACAGAGAGGTTACTGAGACAGGTCGACCGCCTGGCCCGGCTGAGATCGGAAAGGGCGAGAGAAACAGAATTGGTTACTGAGCAACTGGGTGTGCGATCCTTTGTGATCTTGTTTGGTGTTGCGTAGTTTATTTTGAGTACTTGGAAGAGGTCGTGATCGTTGTGTCGTTCTACTTACATGTTTGAGTGTTGAGTCGTTCGAGGAAGGTCACCGTGGGTGTTTTTCAGTCAGAGTGCTTGAGTTGGGGACAGTGATCCCCGGAGTTGAGTTTGTTGTTGGTGTTACCGGCATTGTCTGCTAATTATGTCGTAGTCAGTCTGTTATCTGTGGTGGTGAGCGAACGCTCACCCCTAGCTGATTTTCCTACAGGTACTGATTACAGGACGGACTAGGTGAGCTCTCGAAGCTTGTGGAGCTAGGAGCGGAGTCCGGGTTCAGTCTTTTGAGTCTAGTGACAGATACCTTGTACTTTTGTCCACGTGTTGGGACGTATTTTTAAGTTGTAAATATTATTTTGATTAATTAAATGGAGATTTTGAAGTGTTTATCCAAAACAGGTTTCATTGTTTTATTGTTTTTAAAACGTTCGCGTCCCGAGTTCGGTTTACTGAAATTGGGGCGTGACACTTCGGGTGTTTGCTTTTTGAATGGGCCATTAGATGACGCATTTAGCTCTACTTGACTAGGTTTGTTCAACCTAAGGAAAAGGTCTACAAATGCAACCACAATTCTTTCCCATGATGAGGACACTTCCTCATAAGTCCCTAGAATCTCTCCTGATTGTAGAACTCTCATAAATAAAGGAGTGAGTCTATTCGTTAACCCCTATTCTAATTCTACACTTAGATCTAGTGTGATTGTTGATTGGAGGATCACGTTTTACTAATCATGCATATAGAGATATGAGTGAACGTCACAGATGTTAAAGAGTTTGACACTGGATGACCTACCTTGAGAATACTTCATAGAATACGAAACATGAGTATTTCTCAACTACCAAAGTAGATCTTAGTCATACAACCATGAAATCGCCATACTATCTATATGTTGATTCATGTCTTGACATAACCAATAGCTAATCCTGACAAGATAGTTATTGGGGTTGTGCTTAGATATGAGTACATACAAATGAGGTATATGGGTGATGATCATAGGGACTTGTCACTCGTATTTATACGAGTCAGATGTCATCAGAACCCCTCTTGATGAGTGAAGTATTGTAAAAGAAGCATGACCATGCATGTGATCTGCCACCTACAATCTGAACTTAAGATCAAGGGAAAGATGTACTAAATTGAAATAGGATGATGCTTCTATGCCTTTTGTTCAATCATGACATTGCCAAACGATAGAGGATGAGATCACTTATGGTAATAGTATTTGACAAAGACATAGTCAAGACTTCGTATGACTTGGGTAGTTATGGGCCTTGTTAGGAGTTTCCCATAACTTGTGAATGAAATGATAATTTCAATCTCACTACAACGTCATATGAATCATAAAGGGTCACACACAATAGAGTAAAGACCACGACGAAATGAACCTTAGAGGTTCGACAAATAAATCGGGAAAATTATATTTGATATAACAAAATTATTTATTATTATTTTTTGAGCATATATGAGAACTTTTATTGAATGGAAAACTTAAACATACATAGATAGGTAAAAACTGGAAAGGAAAAGAGCGAGACCTAGTTCTAATCCATAGACATCGAATGCTAACTCTATAACAAAATGCCCAGCTATGTTAGAATAGTTGGTGGGAGGTCAGTACCTCGATTGCATTGGCAGACGGGAGTGCCACGAGGTTCGTTTCCTACCTCGATATGAAAATACTTGGGATATCTGATAAGGAGCGGTTTAAGGGATATCAAGCATCCATAGAGAACACTAGGAAACAGGGGAATCAGAATATCAGATTTACACTGACCTCGATAGGCGAGATGTGCGTCCCCACACACAGCTCGGGGGTGTCAGACTCCCGATCCAACAGATAGGGTTGGTGCACCGAGTTTGCACCTATAGAAGGCGCCCGATCCAACGGATAGGGAGGGATCATCCTTGCACAGAGTGATGGAGGCAGCGCAAGATTTAGCGCAAGAGGAACACTGGATAGCAGTCATGGCGATTCTTAAATATTTGAGAAGAGCCAAGGACGCGTTTTTGGTATACGGGGAAAAAGATGATTCTGAACTAGTCGTTAATGGATATGTAGACACTAGTTTCCAGACAGATCCAGATGACTTTAGAAGTCAGTTAGGATATATGTTTATGCTGAATGGCAGAGATTTCAACTGGAAGAACGTGAAGAAAGACATCGTCGCGGACTCCACGACAGAGGCCGAGTACATAGCATCTGTAGAGGCAGCCAAAGAGGTTGTATGGATCAGGAAGTTCACGGCAGGGTTGGGTGTAATTAAAAACCCATCCAGCCCGATGAACCTATTTTGCATCAACCTAAGGGCCACTACGCAAGCTAAAAAGCCCATATCGCATAACAAATCCAAACATGTATTGCGGAGATACCACCTCATAAAAGAAATACTGAACCGAGGGGATGTGAAGATCACCTATATTGCACGTAATGATAACATAGCTGATCCATTGACTAAGGCGCTGTCGTTGCCTAAACATGAGAGGCATGTAAGGTCAATGGGATTAGATTGGAGTTTGGATTGGAACTAGGGCAAGTGGGAGATTGTTAGTGTTAGTGTCCGTAGTTCAATCATAAATTTCCAAATGTATGTATCATCATTAGCAATAAAATTTAAAGAGGCTTTATATTACTTATGTGTTGGAGTAATATATCGATCTGTTCTGATCTATGCCCATAATGCGGATAGAACCATAGATCAAGATAGATCACACTCGATGGGTCCCTAGTCAACAAAGCTTCGCTAGAAGCGACTAGTATGAAAGATGGCTCTTCATGACTTACGTTCTGTTAGTCATTAGAATGAGATTCCAGAGTCTGATCATAGATATCATGTGGGACATGATATTGGACGACCCGACATGAATATGTGCCATAGATCAAGTCATGATCATATTTCTTTTGTCATAGCTTGTCATGTATCATTAGACCAAGAAGTCTTTGTGATCACTATGTAGTAGACAACTAAGTTTGACCTGAGCCTAACGTTGCCCATAACAGGGCTTCCAAACGGCCAGGATTGGCTTGGGGACGGATTGCATGAGTGAAACGAAAGACGGCTAAGGGATTTATCCCTCATACTATGGTATGGGAAAGATATCGGTTCTCGGCCGCTTGATCGAGAGTGACTGCAAGAATAGCATGGCAAGCACATGATACTGGGTATCATATATTCAATCATCTCACATATCAAGGAACAGTGATTGAGAATAATAAGGATGACGCCTTTATGCCTTATCTCAATCAGGATATCAATGATAAAAAGATAATGAAACGGATGACGGAAAGGTTAGAATCAATTGGGTCGATTCGCTATGTAGAGTCGGGCAATACTAAAGTCTCGTTAGTTGCCACTTATATAGGATCAAGTAAAATGGGATTTTACGTTGATCTATCGACATGCATAAACCTAAGGGTCACACCAAAGGATGAAACTCATTGACATATTTATGGAGAATGGCCAAAAGAGAGTTGTATCGGGACATGACCAAAACTGGGGTTTGGGTCATGTGCCCGTAAGTGAATAGGACTTTTCGGATCGAGACAAGGCTTGGAGTCTTGGATTTATCACGTCGGATAATGTTGGACATTTCTGGTATGGAAGGCTTGGAGGCGATGAACACGTCACGGGACCTCATTGGCAGTGGCCATGGACCATGTTCCAAGAGCCCCATGAAAGGCCCATGCAACCAAGGCCCATGGAACTAATTAATCAAGTCTTGATTAATTAGTACCAAGTAAGCAAGACAAGGATTAAGATGTTGGTGATTCACCACCTAACCCATCTTGTCTTGCCATATTTAGCACCATACTTGTCTTACTTCACACCATGCTTCACACCTTACTTGTCCTTGATAGTTGTTGATGGTTTAAGTCATCTTCTTCCTACAACAAAACACAAGACAAGAATAGGAACGCAAGTTCTCTCCCTCTCTCCCTACAATTTCGGGTTTGGCATTTTTTCTTCATCTTGTTGTGTTCTTGAGTCATCTAAAGAATAACTACGTGGCTTTGATTCCAATTGGATACGTAGGCGTCTTGGAGATTCAAGCCAATCACCGTTTCTTTGGTGTTCTTGAACGAATTGGTACGGAGACATCCATAATTTTTATTCTCTTGTGTATCTAATATTTGGTAGTGTTCTATGGCATGGTCTCGAGTTATTTCCGCTGCAAGTATGTGTTCATACCCTGTATCGAGACTCAACAGAAATAACATCATTATTTGTATTTATGTAAATGTCTTACATGATATTTATTTAAATCAAATAAAGCATTTAAATATACAAGTTATATGGGTGTGACTAAAATTTACTATTCATGTTGTGAATCTTAAAATTTAGCTTAGCTAATAATGCAGCGCCGCTTTCTCTCTGCTAGGGTTTCGACCCCTGCAGGACAGGCGCAACGCCGTCGTCGCTACCGGCCTATGTCCGGATCCTCTCTCTCGCCTCTAGTCACCACGGTGTTGGCTCCACTCCGCAACCAACATCATGTCTCTGGTCCCATCTCCAGCCCCCATGCGACTGTTAGGGTTTTCTTGGCCTTAGCACTTCGCCGTCGATCCTGGCCTATGTCCGACTCCTTGGCTCTGCCCATGCCGAGGCCCCCGCCTCCATTGAAGCTGCCAGCGGTGTACCCACCTCCTTGGCCTCCACCGAGACCTCATTTTTGATCTCTATCCCGATCTGGGGTACTATGATCAATGGGTTTAGGGTTATTTCACATGTTCTATTCTGTTTTACAAGGTTAATCACTCGCGAGCGATGGATTAGGGCTTCTACTCAAGGACTCGACGATCACAGGTTCGGTTTCACATCAGAAGAAGTGTGTCGCCTTCGGGAGACCCAGCGGTATACAAGCCCTACTTTGAGCGGTGTTCGTCCTCTTCGTTCTCTATCCCGATTCTGGTTTACTATGTTCGAGGGGTTTTGGGTTACTTTACATATTCTGTTCCTTTTTGCACGGTTCATCATTCGCGAGAGATGGTTTAGGTTTTCTACTCAAGGACTCAACGATCACAGGTTCGATTTTACATCAGAAGAAGTGTGTCGCCTTTGGGGGACCCAGCGGCATACATACCCTACTTTGAGCGTTGTTCGTTAGTTTTTTTAGTTTATGTCTTAGTTAGCCTTAATGGCACTTCGTTAAAAAACGTCCTAGACGTTTACGTAGTTACAGGGTTATTGTGTTTGTCTCGTCAGAGCCTTCAGTCATGTACTAGCTCTTTTTAAAGGAATGAAAGTTGCACTTACTAAAAAAAACTATTCATGTTGTGAATAGTGATTTCAGCCAATCCAATTAAAAGTGTAAATTTTTAATTTTAATTCATCTAATTAAAATATGGAAATTAAAAGATAATTCTAAAATATTTTCTACACAAAAGGGAATCCTAGTTGGACTAGATTATAGGAAACAAGATTCTTTTATGATTATTCTTTTGTAAGGTTTCTTAATTCTAATTGGTCTTGGTTTAAGGAAAATCAAAGCTTATAAATGTAACACTAGTGATGACCGAAAATCACAAGCATTAGTGTTCCAATTTTCGGCCACCACATATATAGAGTAAGAGTGAAAACGTTCAAGGCTACTATCAAGATTTTGTTGTGAATTTGTCTTACTCGTGTGGCACTGTTATAGGTAAGCACTTGGTGCCTCAGCTAGTCTTTCCAAAGGTCTAAGTCTGAAACTAACAAGCTTGCTCTACATCGAGGTAATCTCTTTAAATACGTGCTTAAACTAGTTTTCGTGATCCATGTGAATATAAGCTAATATAGGATTACCGAAAAATAAATTTTTTTTCCCCTTGTTTACAAAACATGTAATCCTACAAGTGCAACTACTCAAACAGATCAATGTAGAGACACCACTTTAGCTGATCTTTGAGGAAATTCTACCAAGCATGTTTTGTGAATTTCCCGTATTTGAGTGTGTAATCAAACTTCATTGCACTCATGACTTCCTCTCTGGTTGCTCTTTTTTGATATTTGACATGGTCCCGATAAATATCATCAAAGTGTCTGCACTTTTCGTTGTTCTTGCACCAATGATTCTTGATTTGTTTCTGCGCCCGTTTAGAGAAGTATTTTTCTTCCAAGAATACGAAATTGATGTAAAGTTTCTCCCACTAATTCGCACCGACGTCGACATTTTCTATCCACATGACCATGAGGTGCATTCCTTGCTCAACAGACCGTAAGGGCCCAATAGCTGAAGAAGAACCATTCCTTGCAATAAAAAGGAGGAGAAGAAATGTATGGAGGAGGACTGGAGGAGAGGATTGAGAGAAGTGTGTGGTTGAAATGAAGGAGAAAAGGATCTTTTTCTAGGGAAGGAGGCGACGAGTTGTGGCGCGGTGGGGGCAATTGGCATCCACTATTCCTTGAAAAATTTGAAAATACGCAAAACGAGAAATCGATGATCTGTTCAGTTTTCGGAAAATTCATACACGAAGGATAAAATAGTAAATTACGACGAACATTTATTTTTACAATGCGAACTAAATTGAAAGTTGTCCCAATTGTTTTGCAATGTTTTGTAAAAGCATGTTTCGTGCATCCTATTCCGCCTGGCTCATACTCGAGATGTCTTGGTTACTGTATGAATCAAGAGAACTACTTATGGTCTTTTGTTTGCACTCAGCAATGATGCGCATCTCTTTCGCCTGAACACTTGGAAACTTAGTTGTGTCAGTATCATCGGTGTCCTTCTCCTGAGTCCGTTGCCTTTTAGCGTTGGCTTTGGCTTTAGCCTTCACTTCTTTTTGTCCTATCGGACGTTCCTCGCGTATCTGTGAGGTTTACACGTGCTCGGTTCCTTCAGTCTATATGTAGGTGCAATAGTCGTCCAACCCTGCGCGCTTTCTTGCTTCACTTTTTACGTCGAGCTCGAGTTTCGGGTCGAGGTCTACTTGACATTGAGAGAACCTCTTGACAGCCCACTTGGGTTATCCTTCACTGTCTTCAAAACATGCTTCAAACCTAACTCATGTTTCTCCTCGTTTTTGTAAGAAATTTCTGTTTCGACCATGATTTAATCATCGCTCCTCCCACTTTGGCACGCGTCCGCAATTTGCAATGAATGACCCTCAAATTTGTTGACCTTTTGCTCACCTAATGCGAAGGGTCCTTGCAATTTTTCCAAGTGCGAATGAGTCATATGGTTTCCTCGTCTGTTTCACCTCCTCCTCTTGAGTCTAGTATGCTTCGATCTTTTTTCTCTTCCATCCAATGCTATCAATATAGTTATTGAGCCATGATCTTGCCAACCGTTCCTCCTCATCAATTCTTCATTTGATCTTCGGAGGTGTAGTTGTTGTGCATTTTGTTGTTCGGCTCCTCGAGGGCTTGGACTGGACCGATTGGGAAGGTTATGTCGGGTTGAAATACGATGACACCGATTGGGTGGGTTGGATGAGCGAGCTTATGGATCGGATTTGAGAGTGAAGCTCTTTTTCATTCACATGCTCATTCAACTCCATATCTTCACAGAGTAATTCCTAGTCGTTGGTGTCAGTCATGGAAGGAAGTTTGAAGAGATATAGAAGGATTTTGATGAAAAAAAGATGTGTGATTTTAATTTTAGGGTAGATAGTGAATTTATAGGAAACTGGGGGATTTTTTTTAACATCTGGTGAGACACGTGTCGCCGCGCAATTGGGCCGACGACTAACTGTTGGGGTCATGTCGCTCCTGCCACGTTATTTCACGTCATTGTAGGATCCTATGCCAAGCGGCGTTGTAGCGACGTCTAGCAATGCCTCCTACGACGGGTCGTCATAGTAGACGACGTGGTTTCTGTCACGCCCCAAATTCGGTTTTGACCGGACTCGAGACGTGAATTAAAATAAAACTAAATAAACTTTGATAAAATAAATCTCCGAGTAAATCACAATCCAAGTCTAACCGAAGAGTCAAAAGCTCAAACTAGAACAAAATGCGAAATAGTTTAAGACCAAAAAGCGAAGGTACGTCTCTAACATGGTAAACACCCGGACCCTCAGTCAGCTCCCGAGCCCTGAGACGTCCTACAGCCTACTCAGCAATGAAACCTGTAAAACAACAGTAAACACAAAGGGGGGTGAGCTTACGCTCAGTAGGAAAAAGTAGTAAGGTAAAAGAACCCCCGCTTTGGCAACAAAACCCAAATACTACAATTTACCAGAGATACCATAAATAGAGAACAACAAGAATTACAATGCTTAATAAAACAGTAACTTAAAGAAGATTAACGGAGAAACGGTTTATTCACCAATTGAACCAACTAAGGAGACACACGGGTACTGAAATATAGATAATTTAAACAACTAGATTTCGATACACACACAACCCAACACATCGTACCGGAATGCCCCTCGGTCACGATGGGACACATATCATCGGGGCTCCCGGAAATATTCCCATAAGGAACACATATCGCCGGGCTCCCAGAAACGTCTCCAAAGGAACACAGATCATCGGGGTGAAACAAGACATCCTCCCGGAAATGTCCCCTAAGGGACACATATCATCGGGGTGAAACAAGTCTCTCCGGAACACGTAGCATCTGAGTGAAATAACAAAATACCATGCCGGAATATCCCTCGGCCTAGGTCTTCCCGGAACACACATCGGGGCAAGCAAACAATACAAATACCGGAATTCTCATCGGTCTTCCCGGAATTCACATCGGGGTAAACATATACCGGAATGCTCATCGGTCCTCCCGGAATTCACATCGGGGTAAACACAATACAAATACCGGAATGCTCATCGGTCTTCCCGGAATTCACATCGGGGTAAACACAATACCATCGGTCTAGGTACTACCCTACACCGACATTCCCATCGGTGTAGGTACCATACCGGAACACAACTCCTCGTGGAGCACACAACAAGAGAATAACACGCATCATAATATCATAGTTCAAACACGGCTTACCAAGCCCAATAATCTTCCCACAACACGTCACATAGAACTCATATCATCAATCACGCTTACCGGCATGACTTACCAACCACGTTCCATCGGTCTATCACTCACCCGATCATACCATTAAGCACAAACAATTCACATTCAAACATTCACTCAATCAATCATGGTACGGATCACCCATTCACATACAATCATCATAATTCACCGAGTTTAATATGACTCTTGTATTATCCAAAGAACTATACATGCATCGGCAGTTGAGACAATTGAACAAAATCACAATCAATCCTAAGGCTCGTCATGGCCATTCTACCAGCACGACAATTTCCCAAAGTATTGAAAGCGGTTAACTAGTGAATCACATCCTATATGCATACTAAGACTCTTCCGGTTATTATTGTAATTGAAAAGCAGTTATTCTAGTGAATCACATCCTATATGAAAACTAGGACATTTCCGGTTATTATTATCCTATAGGTATACTATTAGCATTCATTAAATTACGAGGGGAGTTTGCTACTCTTCCATACCTTGAATTCTCCAACGCTTAAATACTCCTAGCAGCTGACGTCCTGGCTAGCTTCCTTATCGTCCTCTCTCACGGGTCCGAAGGTCTCCTCCTTCGTCGAGCTCGGGTTCAAGGTCTTGGATCACAATTAACTATAATTAATAACTAAGTAAAGATGGTTTTAAAATAAATTACCTAAATTACCCTTAACGAAGAAAATTTGGGCTAAAGGCAAATTGGGCCCAAACTAGGCCCAATTCGGACAACCCACATATTTGGAAACCGACCCGGGCCGTGCTCCTCAGAGGCCCGGAACTAGACCCGGACCGTGCCCCTCAGAGGCCCGGCGCCAGGCCCGGACCGTGCCGCTTAGAGGGCCGGTACCGAGCCCAGTCCGTGCCGCTCAGAGGGTCGATACCAGGCACGGATCGTGCCGCCGGGAGGGCCGACACCAAGCCCATTCCACGCCGCTCAGAGGGCCGGAACCAAGCCCCCTCCGTGCCGCAATCCGTGTAAGATCTGGGCAGTCCCAACCCCGTCTTCTCCAACTTCGATTTTAAGAAAAACAACAACAAAACTGCATTTCCAGCACCATCAAACCTCAAAAACAGCCACCAAAACCCTCAAACTTCAATCCCTAAAGTGGGTTTTCTCCAAACAACTCAAACCTATTAATTTCTAACCACCACTTCACTATTCATCCACCAAAAACATCATTTAAGAACAATTAAAGCAAAACCCAACAAGTTCTAGCAAAAACCCTTAGAAACCCACAACTCAAAAGTGAATGGAAGAAGGATTTAAGAGTTCACTTACCTTTAGGATGATGAGATGATGAAGAATGAAAGGTTTTGGAGAGAATTTGATGAATAAAAGGCTTCAAGTTCTTCCCTTTTCTTCCTTTCTTCTTCCTCAATTCAAGAGCTTCTCCACTCTCTCTCCCCTTTGTGATTTTCGGCTGAAATGGTGAAGGAGGAGCTGAATTGTCATCAAATAAAGCCTTTAACCTATAGTTGAAATGACCAAAAGGACCCTCCTCTTTACCTTCTCCTAAATTTGACACTTATGAGGGTATAATGGTCCATTTGCAACTATTTCTTCCCTTCCAAGCTAATAGGAACAAGTGTCCAAGTGGGGACCACCTTGTCCCTAATTAAATCCAGCAATTTTAATTAATTCGGATTTAGTCGATAAAAAGTCCCGGTTTGACCAAAAGTTGACTTGTCCAAAATTACAGTCAAAAGAAAGGAAATGGCCCAACTAAGCTAACCGTGTTGACGGCTAAGCTTTTTGGGCCACGGAAAGGTCCCGAACGACTCCCAAAGTCATCGGTTGACTTTTCCGGTCGAAAGTCAAACTTCGCCAAAAATCACCGGTTCGACCAGGATCGACCGGGGGCGGTTCTTACAGTTTCGCCTGCGACGAGGGCACTGTAACGCTTTTGCCACGTCTCATACAAGTACTTTAAGTGGCATCAAGGTTACTATTTAAAGAGAATGGTGTAGAAGTGTGTAATATGTGGAAGTCATAGTCAAAGAAGAAGAAAAGTATAGAATATACGACGATAATGGATGAGGAGATGACGTGGAGACAGCAAAAAATGTTAATTGAAAAAAAATACACTGAAGTTTTGTCCACAAACGAAAACATGCATAAATTTTTGTTCATGCTTTTTGGGTGTACTGAAGTTTGGTCCACCGATTTTTTTAGAAAAACGTAACAGGTTCATTATATAAAACTACCCTAAAGAATTGCCCACACAACAGTAGAATGCACAATGAATTGCCCACACAACTTTAGAATGCATTATGTATTGCCCACAAATCTATTGAATCCGCGAAAAACTGCTCATACCATTTATTCTTAACATCCCTTTACGTTTTTCTAAAAAAGTTGGTAGATAAAACTTCCGTGCATCCACAAAGTATGGATAAGAATTTATGTATACTTTCGTTTGTGAACAAAATTTCAGTGCATTTTTTTACTATGAACTCGTAAAAATGTAGAATGATTTTGCAAAATTTGGGTATGTATCTAACTTAACATAATCTAACAACATTGACCATTGAGTTCCATGTCTTTTTGTTTTTATTTGTTTCTTACTCGGTAATGTATGATGTATCAAATCTTTTTTTTGATCAGCAAAAAAAACGATTTTTATTTGAAAGCATAAATAGAATAGTTACATGTGCCTAAACGGCATAAAGGATAAGGACCGAGGAGTAAGTGATCATCCTCGGGCCAATACAGAGGAAAAAAGAGATAAGGGAGAACGTTTCTATAGTTCAAGGTCTACAGCTTGGACTTCAGAAGACTTGAGGCTCAACATGGAGAAACAGAAGGATTGAATTCTGAGGAACACCAGATCGGGGGGTTCCAATGTGTCCGAGAATATTGTCGAGTTACGAGAGAGCCAGATGAACCACAAACTAATAAAGAGGATTTTCATCCAAAAAAGACCGGCCGAACCTTTGGGAGTGAGACCACGTCATTGATAAATTAGACTTAAAGGGGAGTTAGGAAAGGCAACCAATAACACCCCCACCAGTTAAGAATCAAGTTCCAAATGAGTACCGATCTAGAGCATTGGAGTAGGATATGGGCGCAGTCTTTAAATCTGCGGGGGTAGAATTTACAGAAGGCGGAGGCGAGAGGGATAGGTATGCCGCGATCTTCCAAAAAAGACTTTGACGGTATTGCATCCAAGGCTACCAGCCAGCCAAACAGGGTGATCTTAGGAGGGAACTTGGTTCTCCACAAGATTGAACACCACTGTAATTTTGAGCCCACAAGATTCTTCCTGATTTCATTATAAAATTCTTTAACCGAAAAATCCTTTGAGTTGCGCACCCACCTGGTCTGGTCCGGGGCAGACGAGGGGAGAAAGAGGCAAAGATGTTGGAGAAGAAGGTCCCGAGAGTCAGCTTCATATACCATCAAGTTGCTTCTGAAAACTGGAAGCCACCTATCGCCGTTCCAATAGTCACAAACCCTCGCCTCTTTGTCAGACTCGATTAGAAAGAGACGAGGATATAACGCAGCTAAGGGTTCGGAGCCGACCCAACAGTTAGTCCAAAAGGCTATGCGCGAGCCCAAACCCAATTCCCATCTTATACCATCCGGCCCGAAGAGGCTAGCACTTCTGGCGTCTTGAAACAGGCTGAGAATGTTGGAGGAGCAGTGGGAGGAGGACATAGCCGACAAATCCCAAGAACAACCTGCCAACTGTAAATAGCGCATAGGACACACTTCCACAAGGGGTTTTCTTCAGCAGCAAATCTCCAAAGCCATTTGAAAAAGCAGAGCGCGATTGAAATCGTAGAGGTTTCGGATTGATAGACCCCCATGAGCTTTGGGTTTTTGGACCCGGTTCCAATTAACTTTATAAAAAGGCCTTGAGTTTGGTTTTGCACCCCAGAGGAAAGGTCTCTCTATCGCTTCCAAATCTTTGATAACCTTGACAGAGGCCTTGTAAAGAGTCATATGGAAGACTGGAATCAAACTAAGGTTGGAGCGGATCAGAGTATGTCTCCCACCAAATGACAAATGTTTGGCATGCTAGAGCGATGTAGCCTGCATGAATTTCGAAACCACCCGTGCCCAAGTTGCTGCTAATATAGCATTTGTCCCTAGAGCAAAGCCTAGGTAGGTGAAAGGGAGAGCTCTCACTGAGCAAATCTTAACATTGGCTAAAGCCTAACCCAACCTCTTCATACCGATCTCCAAACAGGTAATGGTAATCCACTAGCTAGTATTCGTCCAGAGCAACTCGGTAAGTTGTATGGACTAACTTATTTGTGCTTTATAGCAACTGAAAACACTTTAAACAATTACAAAATTTTGTATGAGTTCATGTAGCTTGTTATTGGTGGCTATAGCCTATATCGGAAGATATTGGCTTTATACTTGAACTTAGGTTCTTGAGACTCGGGTTTAAGTCCCAACAACGGTACCTCAATCCTTATTTATCCTCAATTTTTATTGGATTTCTTTGATCTTGCCATTTAGGCCTCTCTCTTCTGCTCTTTTGGGGCCTCTCTTAAGGTGAGAGTCAAAATGTTTGGGTGCTCCCTCACTTCTACATAAGTACAGGTTGAGACCAAATATTTTTTTTATAAATCAACCTTAAAAAGTTATTTAAGAATAAAAAATGTTTTGTACACCCTTGCTTTTACATAAGTAAGGTGGAGACCATATAATCTTGATACACCTTACTTTGAGGATAACAATAAAAATGCACTTAGGCTGATACTTGTTGCAATGTGTATCGCCAGAATTTCAATGAGCTAGTAATCAAGTTGCAAAATGGAACAAGCAGCCCTCCCTACCGAATAAGAATAAAGATGTGATCATGTAAGTGAAGTTTTTGGCTTGCGTTACACGTATACCAATTCAGAATCCCCAGCCTGTTATGCTCCACAGGTCCAAACCCAAAAACAGTAGAGGAAAAAAGGTGACTTTGCGGCAAAGGCAAAGGCAACTTTTTTAGAAGAAAAAAAGATTAGTAATATTATAGCTGCAACTTTATAAAGACCTGATGAGGCATGGATTTAAGTTAGGGAGATCCTTTTCTTCCTTGACATGTTGCTGTAATAAGCATATTTCACTTTGCATAGCACCTGGAAAAGATCACTTGTCCTTGAGGGTTAGTTTCATCTCCTTTTTAACACAAACCCACATGCGCTTTTCTTCCATTTCCATTTTCTCACATGATCTGAACATATGGAAGCTTCCGTCGAGCAAAGAAGGTACGTCCAAGAAACTATTTGTTTATGTTGTCTTCATGTTGTGAATCATAACTCTTGATTGAAACATTAGTACTAATCGCGTTGTTTGTTTAGGGTGAGGTTCTCAGATAATCCAGGAGGACATCGGTCCATGGAACAAGGTATTCATTCTCATTTCCTTGAACATTTTAGGAGAAAATGATTCCATCAATCTCTTGAGGCTTTTGTTATATTTTAACTACTTCTTGTTCAATATTTTAGGCATGAAATAGGAATAGGTGATGTTACATGGAATTAATGGTTAGCTTTGACAGATAACAAGGCGTGGAACTGGTTTTCGAGTCTCTTCTCTAGCAAAATGGGTGAAGACTATGATTCTAGAGACATCGAGTTTGCGACCGCAGCTGCAGCTGCAGCATTTTCCATTCGCTCGCTGGAAGAAACACAAGCGCAATACGAGAGAAAGATGAGGGAAGATACCAGTATTGCAGCTAGAGTTAACAGGAAGTTCTCTAAGAAAGATTCAAAGTTGTTGTATACAAGTAAGTCTTTGTGTCTCCTATAATAGGTTTGTTCTGTGTCAAAACTAAACGGTTATGCATACATGTACTACAGGCGCAGGGGACGCTTCTATCAACAAGGGATATGAACGAAAGACGCTGGAGGGGGCTTTTAGGACTAGCAAACCGAGTCAGCCATCCTTAATGTCCCCTGCAGTTAATCCAACAAAGCGTCGAGGCATGGAAAGCCAAGCAGATGTTTGGGAGAAAGCTGAGATTGAAAATATAAGAAAATGGTAAAATGTGATCAAGATGATCTGGTTCAATCTTGATTTCAGCTATGGTTTAACCAAGATTAATTAAACAGGAACGAGAAGATGAAATCTACCATTCTTTCTTGGGAAAGCGACAAGAAGATGAGAGCGAAACGCCAAATGGAAAGGAGAAAGGTCTTGCTCTCTCGATTTATGCCCTCGATCGACCAAAAAAACATTAAAGAATGACAATCTTGATGATGTGCAGGCTGAATTTGAGCAGAGGAAAGTAAGAAACATGCAACACTATCAGAATAAGATAGCGAATATAGAGAATGTAGCGGGAGGAGCAATCGTGCAGGTGGAGGAGAGGACAAGAAGTAAAGAGGCTGAGGCGAAAGAAAAGGCGAAGAAGATGCGAGGCACGGGCAAGGTTCCTGCTCAACCATATTGTTTCTGCTTCTAATCATGGACTCAGACTCAGAGCTTCAAAACTTGGATTGTGCAAATTGTACATTATACTATACCTCTTCTCCAACTCAATACATGAATTGACCATGCATATGTATGTAACATCTAAATAACTGTGTATCTAATATAATGTTCCTTTCTACAAAGACTTTCATGTTTGCTTTGTTCATGATCTCTATATTGAAAATAGTACAAGAGGGAAGGAGGTAAGCTTTATGGGAATTTGTTAATTGCAAGCAGAATATCAATCTAACTATAAACATAAGTTTATGTAGACATATTTCTTTGAAAATTGGGTTGATTACCTTTTGTACCCCTTTTGAAACGGTAACACACCTTTAATACCCCAAAGTTTTATAAAGTTCAATAAAAGTGCTTACGTTTTGGTAACACTCCCTAGTACTCCTTATGAATTGGTCACAGATCATTTAATACTCATTATGTATTGGTAACAGAACAATTACATGCCTTATGAATAGGTCACATATCATCAAAATGGCGTAAACTTGACCAAAGGTTTTTTCAGTGCGTTAACAATATATAAGGAGTACTAAAAGTGTGCTACCAATACATAAGGGGTACTAAAAGTAATTAACCCTTGAAAATTTGTACATCCATGTAGGTGTAATTGAAATGGAAACACTCCTTCAATCCCATAATAGTTGTATTCTGTTTCAGAATGAGTACTTATTTCCATTTTAGTGATTCAACATGAGTTGTCGACATTATTTCATAAGCTAACTACATAATGTTTCAGAATACTACACTCTTTATTATAATTTATTCCTTAAACTATGTTATGTTCAAAGATTATTTCTGAACTATGTCATTTAATTTTAATTTTGTCCTTCACCTATCCCCAAAAATGATAGTTTCATCAATTTGTACTGTTGCAAAAAGAACTACTAAATATTAGAAAATGCACATTTAGGAGGTTATATCGAAACAATACAAAATATAGCACAAAAACTAGAGGCGGATTTAGGGAATATAAGGGTATGCCACTGCATACCTTGCCTGAGAAAATTATATATAATTGTAGAGCTTTCAAATATCTACGATTTGATGTTTTACGGACCTCAATCGGAGTTCGTATGAAGAAGTTATCGTCATTTAAAGATGTGATGCAGGTTTAACCTCATTTTACATGAAAATGCTCTTTTTACGCTCCAAATGTCT
Source organism: Erodium maritimum (assembly GCA_963921825.1). NCBI lineage: Eukaryota > Viridiplantae > Streptophyta > Magnoliopsida > Geraniales > Geraniaceae > Erodium > Erodium maritimum. The sequence goes on along the minus strand of OY997592.1, from coordinate 20,542,923 downwards.
ATTACACTTTCCAACAACATTATTCATAGTTTTTTATAGGTTGTATTTGAAAAAAAATTAGGTGTAAGATATAACAGTTCAGTGGTATACATTTATAAATATTTATAGTCATTGACAATAAAATAGTTTTGACTTATTTTTAAAGAAATCATGTCTCATATTATATCATTTACGTTCTCATATATGCCATATGAGTGATTATATGTTTTGCCCAATGCACTCTGTCCATGGTAGACCAAACAACGTATGGTTGATCGTTCGACTTGCACGATGTGTATGAGTTCATATACTGTATTTTCTAGCTGAAAATTGTCCAGAGCACGCTGTATTTTTTTTTTTACATTTTATCATTATCGGTGGCATACCCTAAAATAAATTTCTTGATCCGCCTCTGACTAACACACAACACTTTGACATTTATTTTTTTCGGCAAATGAAGATTTCATTAGTAAACAAAATCTCCCAAGGAGGAAAATCCGAAGAACATATACAAGTCTTATGAGCATGACAAAACCGCACTTCAAAGGGACTAAAAGACTGGCACAAAACACAATTCTAAATTGCAAAAAATAGATAAACCCGAGTATGTGACTAGGACAACGAACGGAACCGCTAACTGGTTATCCAAGAAAGCTCGTTCTATGTCTGTTCTAATGTGGTCCGACTTTGTCATACCGGATGCATTTTTATGCATTCTCCGCAATTTTAAGTAATGTACCTTTGTCCCGTGTTGTCGAAAACTACCCCAAAGTATTGCCCAGACAATTATAAAATGCATTACGGATTGCCCATACAACTTTAGAATGCATTATGTATTGCCCAGAAATTTGTTGAATCCGCATAAAACCATCAAGACCATTTAGTCTGAATATCCTTGTCACGGTTTTGAAAAAGTCAGTGGACAAAACTTCAGTGTTCCACAAAACATGGACAAAATTTTATGCATGTTTTCGTTTGTGGTCAAAACTTCAGTGCATTTTTTGATAATTAACCCTAATAATTTTTATCAAGTCATCACGAACCGTAAGTAAATCTTCATTTGTACCAATATTTACCCCAACTCTGTTCAAAATAAAGGAAAAATATCATATTTCCTTTGGACGATGATAAGAAAGAAATACCTTTGGACGATGATGCTCTCCCTTTCTCTCCCTCTCCTCTCTGTTTATTCTTAGTATGGGTAGTTTCTCTTTAGGTGACCTTTTTTTTGGCTCCCTTTTGTTGTTTGTCCTTTTGGAATTTGAGCAACCTCCTCCTTCATGACATTGATAAATTCTCAGACTTGAACCAATTCACTTAGAGATACAAGAACTTTTTGGGAAAAATCATCTGCTTCAGAAGCAGAATCATCCTTTTTGCAGGCTCATATTTCTCAGATCAAGATGGATCATCCCAGAAATGCTCTATCTGCAAGCATTGGTTTCCTTATATTGCAAGTAACAACAAGCCCTTGCATAATCTTCAAGCTGGACAGTTCAGACATCCATTATCTTCAAGGACCTTAACTTCCCAATCACCATATGCCTCAAGTTGTATACACTTCTAAAATGGCCTGGTTTGCTTGTATTGCAAGCATCTTCTCCTTGCCTGTAAGGCAATCCATGACTGTCCAATACAGTGAATCATGGCAATAAATTTGCCAATTCAAGCCTCTTCTGCCAAGAATCATTTATGCATCAAGTAAACATGAGTTGATAGATATTGTGTGCCTCTGCAAATGTGTTAGCTTGTTCTTTTACTTTGTTTGCTGCATTCTCATTCCATCCATGTAACTCCCATTTCCCGTCAAAAGGGGTTTAATCTCAAATTGCTTTGTTGATAATAAATAAAGATCTAAGACTCACGAGATGGTTAGAACTTTGTGTTGTGTGTACCTAATTAATAGTAAGTAGGTGCTTGGGAAATGAAATGAATAAAAAATAAAGGTCACAAGCGAACATGACCAGAAGAAATGGTGACCTCCGAAACCAAATCCTATTCCATCACACTTGTGTGCGCTGGCTTGCTTTAACTTGTTTCGCTTCTGGCCGCAAAGGCCACATACAAATGTGTTATCAAGTCAAACCTTTCGCTACATCAGGTAATAAAATTTTGTTCAATGTTTCGGCTCAACATGCATGTAACGGGTTGAATTTTGATTTTAGTTCATGTCAAACATATTAGGGTTTTATCAGGTGTTATTTGTGCATATTTTAATCTATATTGTCGATAAAACTCCATACGTACTTAACATTGAAGGTACATATATATCAAAATAGACGGATATTCCAATTCCGGTTTTGGCCGGTCTCGAGACGTGACTTGAGTTGACAACGGAAAATAATAAACATTCGTAAAATTCTTTCAAAGCTCACATAAGTTCCAAACAATTTCTCAAATAAAAAGATCCAAATCTCAGATAATGAGTCAAAGTTCAACATGGAGTATAAAATAAATGAGGTTCAACACCATAGACCAACACGTCTCTAGTACAACCCTCAAAACATCCAGAAGCTCCCAAGCCTCGACTCCGCTAGACATCAAGTAAGCATGTATAAACAATAAATAAACAAATAGGGGTGCGCTTACACTTAGTAGGGAAAATCATAAACAGTTTAATCTTTAATTTAATAATGAAACCACTTTAACACTGCGACACACTTTGCAAATGAGATTGTAATCTAAGAGGTGCGGTAACACAGTTTAAGATGAGCCCAATATCACATTCTTAAAGATAAGAGTAATTTGTGAGAGAATAGATGGAAAGCATTTAAAGATTCAATAACTACGAAAATGAGATCAAGTGAAAGTTACGCCAACAGCTCAAAGTCTCAGTACTCTGATCCACGAGTAAGTTCTTGTGTCATATCGGATTTTCCCTCGGTCCGGAGGAGGCACATACATCGGGCTACCGGTAACAATCCCTGAGGGACGCTTATCGTCGGGATTCTCGGAAATGCTCTCAAAGGACCATATGTCATAGGGAACCAAGGTAATGCTCCCGCAGGACGCATACACTCGGGTGAATCAATAAGTAACCGTTCCCCGCAGGGTGAACCAACCAATGTCCCGCAGGATCAACCAATCAATGCCCCGCAGGGTCCTCCAATCAATATCCCGTAGGATTAACCAATCAATGCCCCGCAGGGTCCTCCAATCAATATCTTGCAAGATTAACCAATCAATGCCCCGCATGGTCCTCAACCAATATCCCGAAGGATTAACCAATCAATGCCCCGCAGGGTCCTCAACCAATATCCCGCAGGATCAATCAACCAATGCCCCGCATGGTCCCCAACCAATATCCCGCAGGATCAATCAACCAATGCCCCGCAGGGTCCACAACCAATATCCCGCAGTATCAATCAACCAATGCCTCACAGGGTCTACAACCAATATCCCGCAGGATCAATCAACCAATGCCCCGTAGGGTCCACAACCAGTATCCCGCAGGATCAGTTAACCAAACACAAGAGACCAACAGGTCAACGCATTGCACAATCAAACTTAGAAGTTCAAGGATTCACCAATACACACCACAGGGGATTCATACCCACAATCACACTTACCATCATACTTACCAACCACGTTCCATTGGTCCATCGATCACCTGATCGTATCCTTTGGCACAATCAGTCATACTCGATCATCCATTCAATCATTCAATCACTCGAGCATCCAATCACTCATTCAATCATTCAAGCATTCATTCTATCAATCAAGCATGCACTCAATCATTCAATCATTCAAGCATTCATTCTATCAATCAAGCATGCAATTTATCTAGTTTCGTTAGACCCTTAATTTATCTTAAACTAAGCAAACAATACATGTGAGGCACACACAACTAATCCGAGGGCTCATCACGGCCTCTCTACTAGTAAAGCAATTTCCCAAGTATTGAAAGCGGGTTAAACTAGTTGTTCACATCCTATGCATGCATACTAGACACGTCCGGTTATTAGTAATTGAAAGACAATTATTATAGTTATTCGCATCATATATGCAATTCTAGGACCTTTCCGATTTTATTAACCTAATAGGCATACTAAGTATTGAATTACACGAGGATTTTAGTATTTCCCCTACCTTGCGGTCTTCCTCTAATAAATTCTTTGCTGTAAAGTTTGGCTAGCTTCCCCTCCGTTCTTCACACGGGTCCCGGAGTACTCTTAGTCCCTCTAGCTCGGTCCCAAGGTCTTGGAACACAAATAAACTCCAGTTAACGGCTAGCCAAAGAGCAATCATCTAAGTTCAAAAGATCCCCCTCCAAAGTTTCCAAAACACCTTCTTGAAGTAACGAGAAAAGTCAAAAAGGGTTTAAAAGAACCAAAACTGGTCTGCCACGGATCTGGTCACGGATCCGTGGGCTGCGCGTGTTAGTCTTAGTGCCCATAGTTCAATCATAAATGTCCAAATGTATATATCATCATTAGCAATAAGATTAAAGCGGCTTTCTATTACTTATGTGTTGGAGTAATATATCGATGTGATTTCTGATCTATGCCCACCATGCGAATAGAACCATAGATCGAGATGGATCACACTCGATGGGTCCCTAGTCAATAAAGCTTCACTAGAAGCGACTAGTATGAAAGATGGCTCTTCATGGCTTACGTTCTGTTAGTCATTGGAATGGGATTCCGGAGTCTGATCATAGATATCATGTGGGACATGATATTGGACGACCCGCCCTGAATATGTGCCATAGATTGAGTCATTAACATATTCAGTGTCGTAGCTTGTCATGTATCCTTAGACCAAGGAGTCTTTGTGATCACTATGCAGTCAACAACTAAGTTTGACCTGAGCCTAACGTTGTCCGTAACAGGGCTTCCATAACGGCCAGGATTGGCTTGGGGACGGGTTGCATGAGTGACACGAAAGACGGCTAAGGGATTTATCCCTCATACTGAGGTATGGGAAAGATATCGGTTCTCGGCCGCTTGATCGAGAGTGACTGAAAGAATAGCATGGCCATGCACATGATACTAGGTATCATATATTCAGTCATCTCACATATCAAGGAACAGTGATTGAGAATAATAAGGATGACGGCTCTATGCCTTATCTCAATCAGGATATCGGAGATAAAAGGATAATGACAGGGAGGACGGAAAGGTTAGAATCGATTGGTTCGATTCGCTATGTAGTGTCAGGCAATACTAAAGTCTCGTTAGTTGCCACTTATATAGGATCAAGTAAAATGGGATTTTACGTTGATCTATCGACATGCATAGACCTAAGGGTCACACCGAAGGATGAAACTCATTGACACATTTATGGAGAATGGCCAAAAGAGAGTTGTCTCGGGACATGACCAAAACTGGGTTTTGGGTCATGTGCCCGTAAGTGAATAGGACATTACGGATCAAGACAAGGCTTGGAGTCTTGGGATTGATCGCGTCGGATAATGTTGGACATTTCCGGTATGGAAGGCTTGGAGGCGATGAGCACGTCACGGGACCTCGTTGGGAATGGCCATGGGCCATGTTCCAAGAGGCCCATGAAAGGCCCATGCAACCAAGGCCCATGGAACTAATTAATCAAGTCTTGATTAATTAGTACTAAGTAAGCAAGACAAGGATTAAGGTGTTGGTGATTCACCACCTAACCCATCTTGTCTTGCCATACTTAGCACCATGCTTGTCTTACTTCACACCATGCTTCACACCTTACTTGTCCTTGATGGTTGTTGATGGTTTAAGTCATCTTTTTCCTACAACAAATCACAAGACAAGAATAGAAACACAACTTCTCTCCCTCTCACACTACAATTTCGAGTTTGGCACTTTTCCCCCCTCTTGTTGTGTTCTTGAGTCATCTAAAGAAGAACTACGTGGCTTTGATTCCATTTGGATACGTAGGCGTCTTGGAGACTCAAGCCGATCATCGTTTCTTTGGTGTTCTCTTCCTTTTCTTGAACTAGTTGGTAAGGAAACATCCATATTGTTTATTCTCTTGTGTATCTAATATTTGGTAGTGTTCTATGACATGGTCTCGAGTTATTTCCGCTGCAAGTATGTGTTCATACCCTCCATCGAGACCCAACAGTGGTATCAGAGCCGTGCTACCTTCGGGATTCACAAGAGAACTTTCGGTTTTGCTTGCTAGTTTCGGTTTTGCATGTTAATTTGCTAAATTGTTTGATAACATGTTTTAAATTCTTGTTTATGGGTTTAATGCATGAAAAATGAATTTTTGAAAAGTTTATCAAATCTGGAATTTTTGAAAAAAATTTGATTTTTCGGGTCTCGGGAGCGGGACTCTCGGGGAGCCGAAACCGGGACCGAACGGGGCTCCGTTGGACGGAGCTAGGCCAAGCATGACCATTGGATGGTCAATATGCCGAGCTAAACCGTTTTGTTAGTCATGACGAGTTTGGAACCGTCTTGATGAACTCAAAAATCAAATGTTCAAAAGTTTCAATTTTGAACGGTTTCGATAAACCGAGTATCAAAAATTTTCGAAACTTGGCAATTAATTAAAACCGGAAAATCACATGATGTTTGATAACATGCTTGTTTGATAACACGATGTGTGATGTGATGTTGGCATGGTGTACATAATAGCCCCGAGTTTGATTTAATTATTTATCGCTTTTCACGGCCTGCGAGCCGTTAGAGTTAGTGTGTAATTATTTTTTCGAGGTGTGGTCGTCGTACCACTTATTTGTAATATTTATTAATTCCCGACCTGCGAGTCGTGTATTAAATTGTAATATTTTACTCAAGACGAAGAAAGGGCGAAAAGGTCATTTGGTGGCTTCTCGGGTTTTGACATCGGCTTGGAGTCGGTGGAGCTCAAGAAGCTAGTGGGAGTTAGTTTAGTGGGCTATTATGTACATATTTAACGCTTTATGCTTGGTTTAGTTTTTGCATGATCTTTTCTATGTGTTTTAGAATTGCATGCTTAACTTAATTTACCGAGCATATCACCTCACATGCAAAGATAAAATTGGTTTTAATCATTGTCTGTGAGCCCTTAGAATCGTCATTACATTGGATGTAGTTGACGGGTTCGAAGGAAGAATTACATTGGATGTAATTGGAGGCATCATTACATTTGGAATGTAGTTGATGTGCTCATCGCATCTAGGATGTGCCAAAAGTTTAAAACACAACCGGACAAGTAAAAACGGGTCATGTCCGATACCTCCCAATTATCAACACCTTACTACCTCCCCGTCCTATGGGTGTCGTGCGCATTAGCGGAGCATCCATGGGAAAGCGGGGTAGTAGGTTTGGACGACATGTGTAGGTGTCGTGCGCATTAGCGGAGCACCCACATAGTGACGGGCCATAGTTGAAAATTGGTGGACCCGACTACGATTCTCAGCCTGAGGTTGAGCTAGGGTATTAGATAGGGTAAGCCGTGTACATGAGTACATACCCTAGCCAAGAGTCACATTGGATGTGATTGGATGGAGTCCTACCTACATAGCTCGATTAAGTAGTGAGCATTAGTTCAGCTTAATCGGGTGAATCAAGGATCTTGGTTTTAGGTTCTAAAGGTTTAGAATCAATTGGTTGGTGTTTGAACTTGATCTTCATAAAATTTATTCAGTTTACTGATTATATTTTGTTTGTCGTGTAGATCAAATGGCAAGTACTTCAGCGAACAATAGTAGTTTGTCACTAAAAACCATTCTTGATAGGATCAAGCTAAGTGGGACAAACTACTTGGACTGGGACAGAAACTTGAGGATAGTCCTCAAATTCGAGCGCAAAGAATATGTCCTAGACCAGGCTATCCCTGAGGAGCCAGCTAATAATGCCATTAGGGCCGTTAAGGATGCATACCAAAAGCACCTTAGCGATTCTATAGATGTGGCATGTATTATGCTGGGCTGCATGGAGTCTGATCTCCAAGACCAGTTCATGGAGTACTCTGATGACCCCTATACTATGATGGGGATCATAAAGGGTATGTTCAAGGAAAGGGCACGTATCGTGAGATACAATGTCCTTAATGAACTTCTCTCCTGCAAAATGTCAGCAGGAGTCTCCGTGGGTCCTCATGTCCTAAAGATGAAGGGGCATCTCGAACATCTTAATCGACTGGGTCTTAAGATAGAGAACGAGATGGCAGCGGATGTGGTTCTGCGTTCCCTTCCTCGTTCATATGCTACGTTCGTCATGAACTATCATATGCACGATATGGACAAGACCATTTCAGAGTTGCATGGAATGTTGGTAACTGCTGAAAAGAACGTCAAGGATCAGGGATCCAAGGATGTTCTGATGGTCAGACAGGGAAACAGTTTCAAGAATAAGGGAACTGTTAGTGGTAAGGGCAAGGCCCCTATGCACTTGGCAGGAAAGATGAGGCATTTGAAGCGTCCTAACCCTCCTAGGACCGGGGAGTCCTCAAGGAAGGGGAAGGATGTCGAGAATGTCTGCTTCTACTGTCAACAGCCTGGTCACTGGAAGAAAGATTGCAGGAAGTTTCTGGATGATCTGAAGAAGGGCGGTGGGACTGTGCCTTCATCAGGTATTTTCTTTATAGAGCTAAATCTCACTACTTCCAAAGATTCATGGGTATTGGATACCGGGGCTGAATCTCACATTTGTACTAATGTGCAGTGGCTGGAAGGTAGGAGAAGCTTGAAGAAGGACGAGGTGGACCTCAGAGTGGGCAACAAGACTAGAGTTGTGGCGACTGCTGTAGGATCCATAAGTCTTCTTTTGCCAAGTGGGCTAGTTTTTGTTTTGAACAATGTATATTGTGTACCTACTTTCAGTAGGAATATTGTATCTATTTCTTTGTTGGACAAGGAAGGATACAATTTTGATGTTGGAAATGGGATTTTCAATATTTTATGCAATGATATATTTTATGCTAGCGCCAAAATGGTTGGAGGATTGTACATATTGGATATGGATAACAATGCCTCAAGCTCTATATATAATGTAAATACCAAGAGGTCTAAGTCCAATGATTTAGACCAAACTCTTTTATGGCATTGTCGTTTAGGCCACATAAACGAGAAACGCATATCAACACTTCACAAGTGTGGACTTCTTAGTCCATTCGAATTTCATTCGATTGATAGATGCGAATCTTGTTTGATGGGAAAACTGACTAAAGCGCCCTTCATCGGTCGCGGTGAAAGGGCGGGTGACTTATTGGGGCTAATACACTCGGATGTGTGTGGACCAATGAGCACACTTGCCAGGAGGGGTTTTAGCTACTTTATCACATTTACTGACGACTTTAGTAGATATGGTTATGTCTATTTGATGAGACATAAGTCTGAAGCTTTTGATAAATTCAAAGAGTTTAAGACGGAAGTAGAAAACCAGCTCGGGAAAAGTATTAAAGCACTTCGATCAGATCGAGGTGGAGAATACTTGACCACAGAGTTTTTAGATCATCTAGCAGAAAGTGGGATCCTTTCGGAATGGACTCCTCCCGGAACACCACAATTGAATGGTGTGTCCGAACGGAGAAATCAGACTTTATTGGATATGGTCCGGTCCATGATTAGTGGGACTGATCTCCCAATCTCTTTCTGGGGTTATGCTCTGGAGACGGCCGCATTCATTTTGAATCGGGCTCCGACGAAGGCTGTGGAAGGGACACCATTTGAGAAATGGCGCGGGAGAAAGCCCGTTTTGTCCTTCCTAAAGATTTGGGGTTGCGAGGCTTATGTGAAACGTTTAGTTCCGACTAAGCTCGAACCAAGATCTGATAAATGCACCTTCGTTGGGTATCCCAAAGAAACAATGGGGTACTACTTCTACAAACCCAGCGAGAACACGGTGTTCGTCGCTCGGGGTGGGGTCTTTATGGAAAGGGAGTTTATTTACAAAGACGTCAGTGGGAGGGTTGTACATCTAGAAGAAATTCAGGGTGGTACAGATCCAACTGATCCACTGGACAACCCTGTAGAAGAGCCTGAGATGGTCGTAGAGCAAGGACCAGTTCCTGCAACAATTCCAGAAGGTCCAAGGCGATCTGAAAGGGTTAGTCGTCCACCTCCGAGATATGGTTACTTTGTGTCTGGAGGTGACGGTGAGCTTGTGGTGGATCACGATGATCCAGCTACATTTCAGGAAGCTGTGGACGGACCCGACTCTGAGTTATGGCTGGGAGCCATGAGGGAGGAAATGCAATCCATGTCGGACAACCAAGTCTGGGAACTGGTTGATCCCATCGGTGGTGTAAGAACCATCGGATGCAAATGGATCTTCAAGGTGAAGATGGACATGGAAGGCAACCCTCAGACCTACAAAGCCCGACTAGTGGCGAAAGGTTATAGGCAGATCCAAGGGATTGACTATGAGGAAACCTTTTCCCCAGTGGCTATGGTCAAATCTATCCGAATTCTTCTTGCCATAGCTGCATATCACGATTACGAGATATGGCAAATGGATGTCAAAACCGCTTTCCTAAACGGAAATTTGTCGGAGGACGTTTATATGTCTCAACCCGAAGGTTTTGTCGATCCGAAGAATAAGGGAAAGATTTGTAAGTTGTTGAAATCCATTTATGGATTGAAACAAGCTTCTCGGAGTTGGAACCTTCGTTTTGATGAAGCTGTAATTGGATTTGGCTTTATCAAGAATGAAGATGAACCTTGCGTTTACAAGAAGGCAAATGGGGGTATGATTACCTTTCTGGTGTTGTATGTCGATGACATACTACTCATTGGAAACGACATCCCAACCTTGCACGAGACTAAAGCTTGGTTAGGGAAGTGTTTCTCAATGAAGGACTTAGGCGATGCTGCTTATATCTTAGGGATTAAGATATATAGAGATCGCACCAAGAGGGTCTTGGGTTTAAGTCAAAGCACCTATGTGAACAAGGTATTGAGTAGGTTCTCAATGCTTGATTCCAAGAAAGGACTCTTACCCGCACGTCATGGCGTTCATCTCAGCAAGACTCAGTGTCCTAAGACACCTGATGAGCTGAAAAGAATGATGCGAATCCCATACGCTTCGGCGGTAGGATCGATCATGTATTCCATGATATGCACGAGACCGGATGTCTCATATGCCTTGAGTTGTACCAGCAGACATCAGTCTAACCCTGGTGAGGAACACTGGATAGCGGTCAAAGCGATTCTCAAATATTTGAGAAGAACTAAGGACGCGTTTCTAGTGTACGGGGGAAAAGATGATTCTGAACTAGTTGTTAATGGATATGTAGACGCTAGTTTCCAGACAGATCCAGATGACTTTAGAAGTCAGTCAGGATATGTGTTCACGCTGAATGGCGGAGCTTTCAGCTGGAAGAGCGTGAAGCAAGACACCGTCGCTGACTCCACGACAGAGGCCGAGTACATAGCGGCTGCAGAGGCGGCCAAGGAGGCTGTGTGGATTAGGAAGTTCACGGCAGGGTTGGGTGTAATCAAAAACCCATCCAGCCCGGTGAACCTATTTTGCGACAACACAGGGGCTATTGCGCAAGCTAAAGAGCCCAGATCGCATAACAAATCCAAACATGTACTGCGGCGATATCACCTCATCAGAGAGATACTGAACCGAGGCGATGTGAAGATCACCTATATTGCAACTGATGATAACATAGCCGACCCGTTGACTAAGGCACTATCGTTGCCTAAACATGAGAGGCATGTAAGGTCAATGGGAATAGATTGGAGTTTAGATTGGAACTAGGGCAAGTGGGAGATTGTTAGTCTTAGTGCCCATAGTTCAATCATAAATGTCCAAATGTATATATCATCATTAGCAATAAGATTAAAGCGGCTTTCTATTACTTATGTGTTGGAGTAATATATCGATGTGATTTCTGATCTATGCCCACCATGCGAATAGAACCATAGATCGAGATGGATCACACTCGATGGGTCCCTAGTCAATAAAGCTTCACTAGAAGCGACTAGTATGAAAGATGGCTCTTCATGGCTTACGTTCTGTTAGTCATTGGAATGGGATTCCGGAGTCTGATCATAGATATCATGTGGGACATGATATTGGACGACCCGCCCTGAATATGTGCCATAGATTGAGTCATTAACATATTCAGTGTCGTAGCTTGTCATGTATCCTTAGACCAAGGAGTCTTTGTGATCACTATGCAGTCAACAACTAAGTTTGACCTGAGCCTAACGTTGTCCGTAACAGGGCTTCCATAACGGCCAGGATTGGCTTGGGGACGGGTTGCATGAGTGACACGAAAGACGGCTAAGGGATTTATCCCTCATACTGAGGTATGGGAAAGATATCGGTTCTCGGCCGCTTGATCGAGAGTGACTGAAAGAATAGCATGGCCATGCACATGATACTAGGTATCATATATTCAGTCATCTCACATATCAAGGAACAGTGATTGAGAATAATAAGGATGACGGCTCTATGCCTTATCTCAATCAGGATATCGGAGATAAAAGGATAATGACAGGGAGGACGGAAAGGTTAGAATCGATTGGTTCGATTCGCTATGTAGTGTCAGGCAATACTAAAGTCTCGTTAGTTGCCACTTATATAGGATCAAGTAAAATGGGATTTTACGTTGATCTATCGACATGCATAGACCTAAGGGTCACACCGAAGGATGAAACTCATTGACACATTTATGGAGAATGGCCAAAAGAGAGTTGTCTCGGGACATGACCAAAACTGGGTTTTGGGTCATGTGCCCGTAAGTGAATAGGACATTACGGATCAAGACAAGGCTTGGAGTCTTGGGATTGATCGCGTCGGATAATGTTGGACATTTCCGGTATGGAAGGCTTGGAGGCGATGAGCACGTCACGGGACCTCGTTGGGAATGGCCATGGGCCATGTTCCAAGAGGCCCATGAAAGGCCCATGCAACCAAGGCCCATGGAACTAATTAATCAAGTCTTGATTAATTAGTACTAAGTAAGCAAGACAAGGATTAAGGTGTTGGTGATTCACCACCTAACCCATCTTGTCTTGCCATACTTAGCACCATGCTTGTCTTACTTCACACCATGCTTCACACCTTACTTGTCCTTGATGGTTGTTGATGGTTTAAGTCATCTTTTTCCTACAACAAATCACAAGACAAGAATAGAAACACAACTTCTCTCCCTCTCACACTACAATTTCGAGTTTGGCACTTTTCCCCCCTCTTGTTGTGTTCTTGAGTCATCTAAAGAAGAACTACGTGGCTTTGATTCCATTTGGATACGTAGGCGTCTTGGAGACTCAAGCCGATCATCGTTTCTTTGGTGTTCTCTTCCTTTTCTTGAACTAGTTGGTAAGGAAACATCCATATTGTTTATTCTCTTGTGTATCTAATATTTGGTAGTGTTCTATGACATGGTCTCGAGTTATTTCCGCTGCAAGTATGTGTTCATACCCTCCATCGAGACCCAACAGCGCGGTCACGGAGCCGTGTCTGACGCCGTCACGGCCTCCCTCACGGAGCCGTGACGTCCACCGTCACGGTCCCTGTCACGGACCCGTGACGGGTCTGGACAGTTCCGTCATCTTCTTCCTCCAGACGCGATTTTCACGAAAAACACTTCAAAAACTCCATTTTCAGTCCTCCAAAACTCCCAAAAAACAGTCCAATAACTCCTTTTCTCCTCTACCCAAGGTAGGAATCATCAAACAACAAGTACCCAAAGGATTTTCTCAATCAAAAACCAACAAAATTCAAGGATTTCAACAACAAATCATCCACTTCTTCTCCACAACTTCATCTAAAACTAAATAAGCTAAAACCCAACAAGTTCTAGTCCAAAGTAAGAAAACCCAAGAGATGGAAGTGATGGAAATGAAGAGTTGAGGATGTACAAACCTCTAGGAGAATGAGTTGATGAAGATAAAGGGATTTTAGAGAGGATTTGGGAAGAGATTGATACAAAAGGTCTCTCTTTTCTCTTGCTTTCTCTTCAAGACACCATGGAAGCTCCAAGCTCTCCCTCCTCTCTCAATTTTCGGCTGCCACTAGAGAATAAATCTGAATTTGTATCATCTAATGCCTTAAAAAGACCTAGAGGTGAAAAGACCAAAAACTTTTTAGTTCTTAACCCTTTTATGGACAACTAGTGAGGGTAGAGAGGTCATTTGAGCCTCTTTCCTTCCCTCCAAGCCACTAGTGACACTTGGCATAGTGGGGACCACTCTCTTTTATTTAAAATCCAGCAGTCCAATTTAATTGCATTTACTCGATAAAAAGTTCGGTTTTGACTAAAGTTGACTTTTCCCAATATGATAGTCAAACGAAAGGTAATGGCCCAACTAAGCTAACCCTGATCGTGGCTAAGCTTTTTGGGCCCCGGAATGTCCCGAATGACTTCCAGAGTCATCGGTTGACTTTTTTGGCCGAAAGTCAAACTCCGCCGAGATTGTAAGAACCGCCCCCGATCGGCTCTGGTCGAATCGGTGACTTGGACGAAGTTTGACTTTTGGCCAGAAAAGTCAACCAATGACTCCGGAAGTCATTCGGGACCTTTCTAGGGCCCAAAAGGCTTAGCCACTATCACGGTTGCCTTAATTGGGCCGTTTCCTTTCCGTTGACTGTAATTTTGGATGAAGTCAAACCGGGACTTTTATCGGTCAACTGTGACTCGATTTAGAGCGAAATCCGATAAAATTGTATGCTGGAATTTAATTAAGCTAGGAGTGGTCCACACATGGACAAGTGTCCGTGTTTGCTTGGAAGGGAAGAAGTGAGTGTAATATGACCCTTATGCCCTTATTAGTTGTGGTTGGGAAGAGATAAAGTAAGGGGGTATTTTGGACACTATCCCCTTTAGGTTTAAGACCCAATGTGAGGCTCATTTCAGCACAAATCCCAAGGCATCCGAAATTGGGAGAGAGAGAGAGATGAGAAATTTGGTTTTGGAGGCTTGAAGAAGAAGAAAGGAGGAAAAATGGAAGCTTGAAGCTATCTTCTATCCAAATCCCTTCTAAAATATTTGATTTCTCTTCTACTCTTCATCCTCAAGGTAAATCTCTCATCTATTTTCGTTTCTACAACTTTTGGTTCATGGGTTTTGGTGGAAAATGGAAGAACTTGTTGGGTTTTGAAGCTTGAGTTTGGTTATTGAGGTTTTGGAGGATTTTGATGTTAGATGTTGGTTTTAATTCGTGTTTTTTGGAGTTTTGATGAACACCCATGGTGGGTTTTGAAGTAGAGACGTTTAGCAACTGTTTTTGGAGCTTTAAAAGGTCATCTATGGAGGTTTGGAAGGTGAAAATCGTGAAAACACGAAGCTGGAGGAAGCAGACAGGTGAACAGTACCAGGCGTGACGGGTACCGTGACGGAGGACGTCACGGCTCCGTGGGGGAGATCGTGACGACGCCAGACACGTCTTCGTGATGGCCCAGTCCACGGATCCGTGACCAGATCCGTGGCAGATCAGTCTTGGTCCCTTTGAACCCCTTTTCGATCCTTTTTAATCTACTTCAAGAGTTTGGTTTTGGAACTTTGGGTGGAGTCTTTTGAGCTTGTTTGTTTACGCCTTAGTTAGCTTTTAATTAGAGTTTGTTTGTGGTCCAAGACCGTGGTACCGAGCAAGGAAGGAAGGAAGAACTTGGGCTCAAGCTAGAAGAACGAAGATCACGCCGGAACCCGTATGAAGAACGGAATGGTGACTACCGAGTTTGACAACAGATTTTTAGAGGATTACCACGAGGTAGGGAAAGTCTTAACTTCTTATTTAAACGCTTAGTATGCATGTTAGGATAATAAAATCGGAAAGGTCCTAGAATTGCCTATAGGATGCAAATAACTAGAATAATTGTCTTTCAATTATTAATAACCAGAAATGTCTAGAATGCATGCTTAGGATGAAGATGACTAGTGTAACTCGTTTTCAATACTTGGGAATTGATTTACTGGTAGAGAGGCTGTGAAGAGCTCTCGGATTAGTTGTGTGCTAGGTTCACATGCTTGGTTGCTAGTTATTAGGATAATCAAGAGTCTAATGAAACTAGTTTACTTTACGTTGATTTAGTTGAATGCTTACTTGCTTGGTTGTGTGATTACGTGTTGAATTACTTGTTGTTTGAACGGATGATCGAGTATGACTAGTTGTGCCAAGGGGCACAATTCGGTGATTGATGTACCGATGGTTCGTGATAGGTAAGTACACGGTAAGTGTGGAATGTTATTGGGTGTCTTTGCTGTGATGAAAGTGTGATTTGAGAAGTGTTCATTGTTGGATGAATTTAGTGCTTGCTTATTCATTCTTATCCTTGAAATGTTTGTTTGTTTGGTTCGGTACTACACCGGGGGGGGGGGGGGGGGGGGGGGGTAATCCGGTGCCGTTGTGGTGGTTGGAGTTTGACAGATACAGTGAGATATTGGTTGAGTATTGGAGCCTGAGAGCTCGGCAGATCCTACGGGATATTGATAGATTATAGGAGCCTGAGAGCTCGGCAGATCCTACGGGATATTGATAGATTATAGGAGCCTGAGAGCTCGGCAGATCCTACGGGATATTGATAGATTATAGGAGCCTGAGAGCTCGACAGATCCTACGGGATATTGATAGATTATAGGAGCCTGAGAGCTCGGCAGATCCTACGGGATATTGACAGATTATAGGAACTTGAAAGCTCGGCAGATCCTACGGGATATTGATAGATTATAGGAACCTGAGAGCTCGGCAGATCCTACGGGATATTGATTGATTATTGGAGCCTAAGGGCTTGGCAGATCCTACGGGATAGTGGTTGGATTGCTTCATGAGAGATGGTTTCTGAGGTTTCACCCAAGGGTGTGCGTCCTACGAGAGCACTACCTTGGTTTCCTATGACTTATGGTCCTTTGGAGACATTTTCGAGAAGCCCGACGATGAGCATCCCTATGGGATGGTTTCCGGTGCTCCGATGTATGTGCCTCCTCCGGACCGAGGGAAAATCTGATGTGATATGAATACTCTAGCAGATCGGAATATGGGAACCGAGGTGACACTAGAATCTATTCATGGATCGGAGGCTTGAGAAAGCAAGTGGTTGGCGTGATATCAATTACTCCCTTTTAATCATTAGGATACTTTATAACAATTCTTTTATGGAACCTTTCAAGTTAAAGTTATGTTAAGAGTACGATGCTTATCTTATTCTATCTTGTTTACATATATTATTTCATCGCACTTATCATATTCTATCTTGTTACATATTAATTTATTGTTAATCGTATTTTGTTGTTATTTGAGTTATCTGTTTATCCAGTATAGTATTGACCTAAGGGTTGAGTTGTTATGGTTTTTCCTACTGAGCGTAAGCTCACCCCCCCCCCCCCCCCCCCCCTTTGGCTTTTTACTGTTTTACAGGCGTAGCTGATGTCTAGTGAGTTCGAGGCTCGGGAGCTTTTGGACATCTTGGGGTTTATCTTAGAGTTATGTTGGTCATGTGTTTTAAACATTATTTATTTGACTCTTTACGTTGAGCTGTGACTCATTGGAAGTTTTGGAACTATTTATAGTTGTTGATTTGAGAGAGCTTACCTTGATATTATAAAGGTTTTGGTATTTAATTATTGCTTTTCTACTTTTAATCCCGGTCACGTCTCGAGTCCGGTCAAAACCGGATTTGGGGCGTGACAGAGATCCACCGATTTGACCGGGATCGACCGAGGGCGGTTCTTACAGATTGCGTTCATGTTCTTCTTGTGGAAGTTTGAGGTTTCTATTGATTAGTCGGACTCCAACCCATCTTGTCATTGATGATCTTTGTCGTGTCGTTTGGAGGCCAACCATGTCTGATCGGAGAAGAGCATAGTAATCTCAGATCCTCTTCAGTATCCTCTCCCATGACGTGAGTTTTATCACCTTTGAATGCTCTTGACCAACCACCACCAATACTTGTTGAATTGGTCAACACACATACCACATTTAACTTGCCCATTAAAAACCCTATGTATATGGTTATTAGAATGTCGGTCAGAAACCCTACACGCGTCCCTCTTGTCTTGTCTCTGCAAACACAATGTCTTGGGTCGCGAAACTCGCCTCCCTTCGTGTTGCTCCTCGCGACAAGGTGCCACTGACGATCGAGGTCATCATTACAACCTACCAGGCTGCCAAACAGATATACTTTGGTGCAAAGGGTTTTAACGTTGCACGAGAGGTATCACATGATCTTGCCTCTGACCGCAATTTGCTGAGAAAGATGCAGATGAAGTTGCAGATGAATGGTAAGATTTGTCTTTAGCTTCCCCCGTTACCTGAGAAAGTTGCAGATGATGGTTTTGGCTGTTTATGCCACAGCTTCGCCTGGAGGAGAAGAGCAGGGCGGAGTAAGGGCTTCTTTAAACTCATTCTTTGCCTTTTCCTCTTTATTTATCATCTATTGAGTAATTGTTCTAAATTATTTGGTTACCTATATGGCTTATGTATCTCCTCTTTTATCTTTCAAGATAGGTGATTGGTTAGAATGTTTATATTTGTTTTCGAGTTTGCTATACGAAAATAAAACGTGTCTCTTAATGATACAATACCAAATTACCAAAACTAAAAAATAAATTGACAAATACACGATAAAACATATGATATTACTTTTAAATACTTCATTACCCAATACTTTCGATTTCTTATCAACTAGGATGTTTATAACCAAGAAAACGCATATTTGTTTGCTCAATACATGAAAAAAAAACATATTAGCTTACTCGTATGTTTTTCCTAACGGTAAGGGTCCATAAAATATCATTGTTGGTTCTAAACCAGATTGAGAACAAAAGGAGAAAACTAAACCTTGGTAGTTTTAAACTAGAGAGGAGAGAAGGAATTGGAATTGATTGTAATTCCCGAATGCCTTATATTTTACATTGGCATTGGCTTGTATTTATAGCCATACAAACAAGTAAGAAAAGTTAGACACGAAACTAAGTTTTACCTAGCCTCACCTACCATCACCTACCACATACAAAAAATGAAGAACATGTGATTGATTCTGTATCAATTGCAACTGCTAGCTTACTTTGCTAACAATCTCCCCCCATAATCTAGACGTGTATGTTGACGATGCCGATCTCCGAGCGTAGCTCTCGAAATTTCTCTCTACCAAGTGATTTTTTCATTACGTTCGCCAGTTGATCATCGGTCTTGATGTACTCGATGACGATCTTACCGCCTTCGACGCATTCCCTAATGAAGTGGTAACGTACTTCAATGTGCTTGCTCCGGTCGTGAAAGATCAGATTTTTGCATAATTGTATTTTCGACCTGTTGTCCACGTAGAGTGTGACGACGCCAGCCTCCTTGTCGAGTAGGTCACCGAGCAGAAGCCACTCACCATCTTTAGGCGGTCGCGGCGGAGGGCGAGTCTTCTCTCGGACAAATACTCGAACACATGCTATCGAACAAGTACTACGAGGAGGACTAGGCCTTGCTCGGGGAACATGACATCCCGAGTAGGTTTTAGCCTCATTTAACGGATGGGGTGCCACCACAGATTGGTGCACCAACGGTTTTCGTGCGGAACCAACGATCCCATCTGGCCTAGACTCTCGGTAGATTGCTAGAGTAGGACTCGTGTATCCGTCATGACCAACCACTTCCATATCGTTCCTTCTCTTCCGCGGGGAACTCCCACCTACATCGTATCTGTATTCTTTGAGGATTGCCTTGCGCCATTCTTCGTATGGTTCTGCCTCCTCATAATTACTGGACTCGTCGGCGAGATCCGTAAGGTCTGGGGCAAGCTTCAGAGCTTCCCAAACCTATTCTCGTTCCTAGAGCTTGGCTACATGAACGGTGCAACCGTTCACCCATACACATAGCTTGTGATGAAATGTCATAGACTCGAGATGGATCGCAAGGCCACAGTTGCACATTGTCCAGCAGAGTTTCTCAAGCATGTGCTTCGGCTTGATAACCAGGGTTTTACTCATCAAGGCCTTAGATACGTCCATGGATTTCTCAATCAAGCTGAGGCGATTCTGCATCTCATCGAACCTGAATGGGTATTAATCGGCGGTTGACCGAGATGGTAAGTTTTGATCGACGGTCATCGACATTGCATTGCTCTCTCCTGTTGTTGAATCGATATCGTCAAGCTTGAGATAGTGGCGAGAAGCCTCCTCGCCCACTAACTCTGTATCCGAAGTGGAGTTTATCGGTGAAGACACAAAGACTTCGTCCACTCCTCCTTGACTTGGATGATCCGTCGTACCTACAGGACGTGGTGTTGCCAGAGAAGCATACTCTGTATCAGCTTGTTCTGGTAGTACTGCTTTCTCTGGTGTAGTCCCAGAGGCTTCTCCCTCTGAGGATGGAGCTCGTGCTGGTGTTGGAGTGAATGCCACCATGGTGTTCTCGACTGAGAACGAGTTCAGCTCTGCAGCGCCTGCTCCCTCAATCCAAAATGGATGTCCCGTCATGCCGCAAGCTGCGCCCAAGGCCGTTGCCTCGTCCGCCTCTGCCACCTTCAGGCATGCTCTAGTGAGGTGGGTAGTCGATGATTTAGAAGCAAAATTCCATCCCGTGTTCATGTACCACACCGGATCCTTTCAGTCATCGATCGCCCTAAGGTTGACCTTAGTGTGCACCTCGTCGTGAGTAGCAGGATCCATCCTTCCTTGTTCCACTCTTCCCTTCTCCACGACGTTGGCCATCTTCTTTGCCCATGCATCGAGACAAGAACTTCCCATATTGACATGCTCATCCGACACTTTCTTGTCCTTTAGCATGGCACTAGGTTTCCCACGCTCCGGGAAATCCTTCTCCCATGTTGGTGTCAACCTAGATCTTTGGGTAAGTACCTCGGACATTTCCTCGTCCTGATTTCGCATCCAGCACGGTGTCCATACTATCCTTTGGACCGATACCTCAGACGTTCTCTCGCTCCCGGCTTGACTTTCACTTGAGTCAGCTTGGGTCTTTGATATGTCATCATGAGCTTGTTGAGTCCTCTTTAGTGAACGATTGTGTTGGACGTTACGCTCTTTCTTGGCGCTCTCCACTTTGGCAAGTGTAGCTGCAACTGACGCCACCTGAGCCATCAGTAGTTCAGGTTCTTCGTCATCTGCCTGAGCAAGGTGATCTTCGCCATCAACCTCATCTCTCTTCTTCTTCCAGCAGTCACAGATCCAATGTCCTTCAATGTTGCAGTAGTGGCACTTCCCTGACTTCCTGGTGCTGTCAACATCGTCCTTTTTTCCACTGTTGCGGTGTTTTCCCCGTGGTTTTGGTGAGGCGTTTGTGCCTCCATGGTCCCGGCGTCCCATACGGTTACGCCATTCTCCCTCCGTGAGGAGGAGCCTCATGCCCCCTTCCTCTTCTTCGTCCAGCTCCATGCATTCCTCCGTTGCTTTGACGCGTCCCGTCAATTCCTCCATGTTGATTGTATCGAGGTCGACGAGGCTATCAATTGATTAAGCGAGCTGTGAATAACGCCTTGGAAGTATGCGAAGGAACTTCTGCATCACTTGCTTCTCTGATATCTCATCAACGAGGACACCGAGATTTGCAACGATGCTAGTAAGTCGCATTGCTAACTCGTCGACAGTTTCACCGTCCTTGTGTATGAAGCGCTCGAACTCGCGCTGAAGTGTTTGAGCCTTCGCGTCGCGGACTCGGTTTGAGCCCATGCGAATTGTTTTGATCGCCTCCCATGCCTCGTGAGCCGTCTTCTTCTTCCCAATCGTTGAGATCATCTCGGTCGGAACCGAGCCTAAGATCACCTCCATTGCGGAGCGATCGTTGCGATATCCAATCTCGTTAGTGAGATCCTCCTCGCCTTGGATTGCCGTCCACAATACTCTCGCTTGTAACCTGACCTCCATGAGGATTGAAAAAGAAACGAAGTTAGGGGGTTAAATGTAAGAACCGCCCCCGGTCGACACCGGTCGAACCGGTGAAATTTGGGGAAAGTTGACTTTCCGCTGGAAAAGTCAACCGATGACTCAAGCTGTCACGCCCCAATTTCAGCGAACCGAACTCGGGACGCGAACGTTTTAAAAACATACAAACACTTGAAACCTGCTTTCATTAAAACACTTTAAAAACACCACTTGTTCAAAAAAATAAATTTACACTTTAAAACACGTCCCAACAAGTGGACAAAAGTAGGTATCCGTCACTAGACTCAAAAACAACCCGGACTCCGCTCCTAGCTCCACAAGCTTCGAGAGCTCACCTAGTCCGTCCTGTGATCAGTACCTGTAGGAAAAGCAGCTAGGGGTGAGCGTTCACTCACCACCGTGGATAACAGACTGACTACAGCATAATTAGCAGAATAAGCCGGTGACACCAACAACGACTCAAAGACACACACACGACCAAAATCCTTTCCTCAACCGACTCAACACTCGGACACGTTATGTAGACCCCACACTACGATTGACGACCTCCTCCAAGACACGACTGACAACCACACAATACCAAACAAGATCACAAAGGATCGCAAACCAGCTGCTCAGTAACCAAATCTCTGTATCCTGCCCTTTCCGATCCCAGTCGGTACAGGCGGTCGACCTGTCGCGCAACTTCCCCCGATCCCAGTCGAGAGGCTAACCCACAACCTCTCCGCTTCACCCGATCCTAGTCGGGTGGTTAGCCACACCCGCGCGTCCTTCCCCCGATCCCAGTCGGGGAGCTATCCCACAACCCCTCCGCTTCTCCCGATCCCAGTCGGGAGGCTAGCTACACCACACAACCTCCACCAGTATCAAGTAACCAAACACAATCACAAACAAGTTCAAACAGACAATGACGACACCGGTGACAACTCCACAGGCACTCAAGGCCAACAAGACACCAACAACCAACCACAGGTTCAACAACCCTACGGACCCTCATGGCCACCCAAGACACCAACGATAAAGTACGGGTTCAAAACCCCAGGGGCACTCACGGCCACCAAAACACCGAAACGACAACACGGGCTCTCATGGCCACCCAAGACTCAGCAATAAATAACACGGGCTCTCAAGGCCACCCAAACTCGACAATAATTAACACGGGCTCTCAAGGCCACCCAACTCAACAATAAATAACACGGGCTCTCAAAGCCACCCAAACTCAACAACAAATAACGCACAACAACCTCCGGCATAAACGATGCCTCCAACAGTCCTAAGATCACTAGTTTCACACACAACCTCCGGGCATGGCCATATGCCTCCAGCAGTCCTACTATCAACAGTTTCACAATCAACCTCCGGGCATGGTCATATGCCTCCAGTAAAACTACTAACGCTAAGTTCTCTGCTCCTACGACACTACTACGTGTCACATGCATTTCCAGTATTCGCTACGTTCCCGTATCATGCATTTCTAATATTCGATAACCTAAATAACCCACGACACCCCGGTGCCACATGAAATTCTATAGTTAACTTTCCCTAGTCAGGGCCGAGATCCGGCTACTTTTCCCTACCTCAACCGAAGAGCACCCGCTACGCTTCCTAGCTGCTGACGTTCTGGCTCGCTACCTCCGGGCTTCACTTCGATCGAAGCCGGATGCTAAAGATAACACGCAAGCCATAATTAATAACGGTTCCACCGTTAAGTTAAAGATTACGATTTGTCCAGTTTAAATCCGACATTTGTCTTTTAAACTCGAGCGGGCTAAAAGCGGGGTCACGACGAATCGGGTTTGAGTACCCGAGCACCGAAACCGGTGCATGCGAGGCACGGTCCCAATGCACGAAGTCCGATTCAGTGGTCCGCTTTTGTTCCTTTCTAAACCCAAATTAACAGTCCATTTTAACTAGAGTTCCAGATTCGTTCAACTGCTCAAAATCCGTTTTAAAACCGTTTAACGTCTAGTTTAAACGTTCAGGTTCCCAATCTCAATCCAGTTTCGATCCAATAGTCTTAACAAGAAAAACCTTTTGCTCGACTCTGGTTTCGTTTTCCTTTTTGATTAAAACCGTTTTATTTCCAAAGTTGATTCTCGTTTTTAAACCCATTTTCCTTTGAACTGATAGATTAAAATCCTTTGTTTTGGTTTGCTCCTAAATCGATCTAACACCATTTTTTGTTCCAAATTAGTCCAGTTTTTACGTCCGAAATGCAAAGGTCGAACTTTTATTTCAAGACTCGTTTTATTTCCTTCACTGAAATTACAATACTTCACGACGTTTTCAGACAAAACTTCAGATCAACTGCTCGGGACCAAAACACAGAAGCTAAAAAAAGAGGCGAACGATACGGAAATTAAACCGGCCGCCGGCGAAGACGTCGCCGGCGACTAAACCCCCAGGCACGAACCTCACGTGGAGGGAAAGGGCGGCTGGGCGGTGCACGGCGGCGGCGAGGTAGCTCCGGCCTCGCTACCATCGAGGACGGCGGCGGCGGCTCAGATCCGAGTGAGCCCGGCGATGGAGGCTCGGGAGAGAGAGGCGAGAGGAGCTCGGGCGTGAGGATGTCGGCGAGCTCGGCTGAATCGCCGGTTGCGGATCTCACGGAGGGCGACGGTTCCAGGACGGAGGCGTGGGCGGTGGGCGGCGATGAGGCTCGGCGAGTTCGTCTCGCCTCAGATCTGGGCGAGGCCGGAGAGGGCTCTCTTTCGCTCCAGATCTGAAACGACGGCGAGGGTTCTCCAGGCGACCTTCTCAGTGGTGGCGTGGTGGCTAGACGGGGGCGTGGCTGCGAAGCCGAGCGGAGAAGAGCTCGGAACGGTGGCGGCCGGAGTGGTTGGACGGAGAAGAAGGAGCGGTAGGCGTCGGGGACGGAGGTGGTTCGGGAGATGTGGAGATGAGGGTGAACGGCGAGGAAGGGCGAGTGGTGGCCGGATCCGGTGAGGGAGACGAAGAAGGCGTGGAGGAGGGAGGGAGGCGATGGTGAGATCGGGTTCGGGAGAGGAGAGGGAAAACGAAACTGAGAGGCTGCGTAGTGAAGATTTTAGGGTTTCGACCCTAAGTCTGGCTTTTATACTCGGGACAACAAACGGGCTTGGGCCACAAAACCAGCCTGATGGGCTGAGCGGCCCAAGGACGGCTGGGTCAGCCTGGTCTGCGCACCGGGCCTGATCCAGACCTGAATTTTTTTTTTAGTTAAATCATTTAGTCGTTGAAAATTCTTTTCTCTTTTGCAGTCGTTCCAAAAATCAAACTGATTTCCAACCTCGACGTTCCGAACTATTAAGTTTAATTAACCCTTTTTAACCGGAGCGTTCTTCACACCAGGAGTCATTCGGGACCTTTCCGGGACCCAAAAATCTTAGTCGTCGTTACAGATAGATTATTGTGGCTGTTTCCTTTCAAATGAGTACTTTTGCGAAAAAAGTCAAACCCGGGTCAAACGGGGTCAAATTAGGGGCTTTATCGAATTAAATTAAATGGGCTGAAATAATTATGGGTAGAGGTGGACCCCACATGGACACATGTCCATGTATCTTGGAAGAGAAGAAAGGGGTGGGAAAAAACCCAATTGCCTCCATTTTTTGGCCTAAAGAGGGAATGAGCTAAATGGGGTAATTTGGACAATTTCCTTTTAGGTTAAAGGACACATTTGAGCCAAATTTCAGTTCACACATCACCTTGGCCGAAATCCCCTAAAGAGAGAGAGAGTGTGGAGCTTCATAGTTTGAAGAAGAAGAAAGGGAGAAAAAGGAGGTTCTTTGATTGATTTCCACCACAAAAGTCCCTCATTCTTCCGTAATTCTCATCCCCTCTTCATTTTCTAAAGGTGAGTACCCATTAAAACCCTCTTTGATGAAGTTTTGGTTGTGGGTTTGATAGAAAAAGCATGAACTAGGCTTGAGTTTTATGGGTTTGAGTTTTGATGGTTAAATGAATGATTTGTGGAGAAAAAGTGGAAGAGTTTAATGGAAATTTAACGGGTTTTTGTTATTTGGATGAAACCCAAGTTTGGGTTGAAGTTTTGGGTGTTTTGGGACTGAAATTGGAGGTTTTGGAGGTCAACAATGGAGTTTTAAGGGGTTGGATTCGTGGAGAAGAAGCTGGAGGAAGAAGAAGGAAGGGTCTGTCTGGACCCGTCACGGAGCACGTCACGGCTCCGTGACGGAGGCCGTGACGGCACATGTCACCGTTCCGTGAGGGTAACCGTGACAGTGTAGGTCACGGCTCCGTGACCCAGACCGTGACGGAGCCCGTCAAGGCTCCGTGACCCACCCCGTGATGGATCAGAAATAGACTTTCCAAGTCCATTTTGGGTGTTTTCGGGGTAATTAGGAAGGTTATCTTTAACCGAACGTATTGGGGATTAGGCCGGGTGTTTTCTCTTTAAACCGGCCTTGAATTATTATTAATTCTCGTATTACTTTGTGATCCTAGACTTTGTTCCCGAGCACGGCGGAGGAGGCTACTAGGCGACTCGTGGTTGCTCGTGTTGGATAGCGGTTGAGGTAGAGAAAAGTAGTGAATACCGGTTTAATTACGGAAAGTTACTAGAATGCATATAGGATCTAAACAACCGGAATAATTGTAGAATCACATGTAGGATGTGAATAACTAGGGTAGTCGTTTAATATATGGAACCACTTGCGGGCCAGGTCGTGCCTGTAAGTGTGGGACTTGCTGTGCTGTAGAATCACATGTGGGCCAGGTCGTGCCCGTAGGATTGTGTGTTGTTTGCGCTTGTTTGTGATTAGTAGTTTGTAATGTTTGATATGTGGTATGTTCCGTTGTTAAATTGATGTTCGTGATATGCTATGAGAACGTGGTGAATGTTAGTGTGAGTTATTGTCTTGTGATATGATCGGGTGAATGTAGACCGATGTGGTGTGTTCGGTAAGATTTGCTCGGTATGGTATGCAAGTATGATGTGTTTGGTATGATATGCTTGAGGATGGTGTATCGGTCCGATATCTATACCGTGGAGGATTCCGGTATAGGATATCTAGACTGAGGATGGTGTTTCGGTACGATATCTATGTCGTAGAGGATTCCGATATAGGATATCTAGGCCGAGGATGTGTTCCGGTGCGATATCTGTGCCGTAGAAGATTCCGGTACAGGATATCTAGAGCCGAGGATGGTGTTCCAGAGTAATGTCTATACCGTAGAGGATTCCGGTATGGGGTACCTAGGCCGATGCTGAGTTTCCGGTATGGTATGTGTGATGTGATTTGTACCCTGTGCTATGGGAAGATACCCGACCGACAGAGGATTCCGGTCCGGTATGTTATGAGTTGCAGCCCGATGCTGTGTGTTCCGGGAAGATATCTAGGCCGATGTCGAGTTCGGTACGATATGGTGAGCCGGACTATGGAAGCCGGCGTATTGCTCTGGGACACCTAGTGTGGAAGTGGTTGCTAATGATATTACTCTGTGTGTTGATTTGTTTGGTTCGCTGTGGTCACTTATGCCTGTTATGTGATCTTTAGTGATTTTGAATACATTTATGTCTGAGTTCATTGGATTGTCGTGCGAGTTCGCACGCGTGGTCAGTTGTGAGATAACCGTGGTCGTTGTCCATTGAGAATTGTTTAGGTGACGGGTGCCGAGAGCATAGTTGAGAAGAAATGTATGAGTGTCGGTTCAGTATTGTTTTGATGTACGAGTTGCTTTTGAGTGGAGTCAAGCGTTGTCTTTGGGTTACTTGTTTAAATGATTTGTGTTATTGCATTACTAGTATGCCATAATCGGACGGGTATCCGTGGTGGTGAGCTATTGCTCTCTCCCTTTACTACTTTTTCCTACTGAGCGAAAGTTCACCCCCTTTTCTACTGTTCTACAGGTTTTGATCGCGATTTGGTTTAGATGATGTCTCGGAGCTTGGAAGCTTAGCGAGAGTCCTAGTTGGATGGTCTAGAGGCGTACTTTCCTTTTTGTCCTAAACTTCTTATTACTTGGATTTCGAGCATTTGACTCTTGTGGTCGGAATTATTGGTTTGAACTTAACTTTGGAGTTTATTTCGTTTAAATTTATATTTATTATTATTACTTTTAGTTCACGTCTCGAGTCCGGGTTAAAATCGGATTTGGGGCGTGACATCAAATGTTACAAAAAATAGTTAGGGGAGACGTGAAAAAATGTGATAGTTAATGAGGTTATGTGTTATTTTCCTTAAAATAAAACTGAACTTATTGGAGAATAGTTCCGACTGTAATGTCTGCCCTCCATGCCTTTCATTGAGATAGATATACTAACGAGAGAGAAACACAGTACTGGGCCGTGGGCTTGGCCAACAGATAGGCCCACCAACATAAATTAAAAGTAAGATAGATAGTAGCCCATATATTGAGTCCATTTACAGAAGATACATAAACAAAATAAAACTGAACATCTCTTAGCCCTTTGGAGGAAACATCTCAACAAATCTCGCGGTCCACTTGAATTCCTTCAGAGTCTCGGCCTAGTATCCAATAAAAAAGTCTTAATTATTGAAGAGCAACCATATAATTTACCATGAGGAGATAAAAACAAATGAATAATATTGATGAAACCATGAGAAACATAAATAGGATATACATATGAGATGGAGATTATGCAAAGAGTTGCAAGAAAAAGAAAAGTATATGATGATTGGATATACATATGAATCCCGTCGCATCACTGCGTCTCTCAAATGGTCTTCCCTGTCAAAATAGTTGATTTAGGTTTGATATCAAAACAACTAAGGATAGTAATTTCAAATTTCCTTCTAGATACAATACAAGATGATATAGAGGCACTGACTTTAAACCATTGTTTACATAGCCAGGATTAGCTTGAATGGTTTGAATCTCCGCGTCACTATGCACAAAAACAAATAAGATTGTCATTTAACCAACCAACCAACCAAATAACAGTGATGATTTTGGAGCACAAACCTTATTTCCTTGCAGGTTTTGTTGAACCCATAGCTAACAACAATTGAAAGGTTAACAATTAGCATACTAATTAAATTTCATGGCACTGAAAATAGACAACCTTTAACAGTACATTACCTGCAATAGTTGCGTGCCCCCCTGGAAATAGCACTGTTTTTAAAATAAATAAAAAACTTGGTTAAGATAAGGTAACAATGTTTTCAATCATACAAATATTTTAGTAACCAAAGTAATGAATTGAATTTGTTACATTGTAGAAGCCAAGCCATGTAGGCAACTGGGATTGCGAATAACATCTTGTCAAACCCTAAGGGAAGAGAATCAAGCTTCACGCTTTCGTTCTTCTGAGACGAAACCTTAGGAAACAGGAACTGTATATATTAGTAAGAGAAGGAATGATTGTGAAGAAAGAAACGGAGAAAAAAGAAGAAGAAAGTACCGGCTTGGGAACAACGGCAAGGGCTTTGGGGGTTAGGTTTACCTACTTAATAAAGAAGGTAGGAATGACAATATTTTTAAATAAGTAAAGTAAACAGGTGTTCGTCTGACGACAAACCTTTTACAAACCAGTAAACTAAAAATAAATAAACTGAGACATAAATGCTGAGAAGTAAATGGTGCTCATATGCATAGAGGCGGTCCGGGGGTTGACTGCGGTAGCATCCATATATACCAATACAGTATTGCTTTAACCATAAGTTGCTGATCGAGCAGACCAGGTGAAAACTGAACAGTGGTGGACCGATAACTCCCCCGGTAAGTCAGCGTGTGTCGTCCTCCCTTGAATGATAAGTGTAGGGCTCCTGAATGCGGGATTGCCGACCTCGAAGTGGTAGGGGAGCATCTTATCGACTGTTGGCAGAACCATTGCCACCAAACTGTCAGGAAGGGGATACAGTCGACCAAACCCTTCCTGGGCCTCCAGGCTCTCATTCTTGGAGGCGGGGGTGCTTACATCCCCCCGCCACTACATTGGACGCCCCCTTCGAAGCCGACAATCCTTCCTCTTCCTCAGGTTCCACCTCCCTCTCTAGACGTTTCTTTCCAGAAATTGATGGCGACATCTCCCGTGGAAGCCACCCGACCAGAACCTCCTCCCTGTGGAGAGATTGCCTCCCCTGCTCCCTTGTTTCCTGGGTCCTTTGAGGAGTGCTCCGCCCAACCGACTTGGATCCCCCATTTCCCAAGCCTCTCATATACGTCCAGTTTGTTCCTGGCGTCGCCTTCCCATGTTTCGCTCTCTCCATCCCAGATCTGGGATCCGCCGGTGCCTTCAGCGATGGCCCCCTTTTACCTCCCACCACCGGCCATACTGGGAAAAAATGACCCGCACAGCAGCATCCAAAGCAGTGCTCAGGCAAATGTTCATATGAAATCACCAAACGAGTACGTACCTGGGAAACTGATAGACGAAACCAAAGCTGGCTCTGCATAGGAACTCTGATGTCCGCTCTGATCCTGACCTTCATAAAGTCTCCCCAGCACAGTCCGTCCTTATCCACATCCACGCCTTGACAAATACCTAGGGCATTCCCCACACGAAATCCCACATCCATCATCCATACCCCTACTGGAAAATTCGACACACGCACCCATACTGAGAAATGATGGAATTCCAAGTCCTGGACCTGCATGTGGGCTCGTAGATCTGTAAATAATACCAGTGAGTCCCAGAACGACCAAGGTTCTCCCAGAAGAACCCTCTCCCTTTCCTTTGCTGTCTTGAAGAAAAAAGCTATAAGACCCCCCTCTAAAGGTTTGGCCTCAACTTTCATACCCCAGGCATCTTCCATTCTTGCTACCACTGACTTCCAATAGATCTTCTTAGTTGTCAATACCTTGGCTGCCAGCGCAAAACGATACAAATTACCCCGCCCAATACCTCCTGTACCGGCACCACCACCTCCCTGATTCTCATCGACACCATTTGGGAACACAGATCACCTATCTGGTCCTCTGTCTGATGCGCATCACATCCCCTCGGTCCGAACGGGTTACAATCCGTACCCCGGTCCGATTGGCCCCCACGAGTCGGGTAATGCTCCGGGTCCGATTCGACTCGGGTCTGTCCAAAGTCCACCCGCACCCCCTGAACCGACCCGGTCTGTCACGCCCCAAATCTGGTGTTGACCAGACTCGAGACGTGAACTGAGAAAATAAATAAATAAAGCAATTTAAAAGGAAATAAGTTCTGAAATAATAATCCGAAAGTAATAAATCTGCTAAAGTGAGTCAACAGCTCATAAATCCAGCAATAAAGGTTTAGTTCAAAAATAGAGGGTACGTCTCTAGACTAGACTAGCCTAAGACTCTCACTAGCTCCCCAGTTCCGAGAATCCCGGCAGACCATATCCCGCTCATGACCTGTAAATCAGTAAAGTAAAGGGGTGAGCTTTCACTCAATAGGAAAAGTAGTTATGGTGATAAGTATCCGCTCACCACCACGAGTAACCGTCCAATTAGGGCATACTAGCAAAGCACAACACTAACGACACTCACAGAGAGCACATAACCACAAACACACTTACATGACCACTATCACCCTATACTCATACAAATTTAATACAAGAATCAAGAGTGATTCACTATTGGTTTAAAGAGGAAAACATTCCCTATTAACCCCAAAAGGGCTCGGTTAAAGATAACGTCCCAATTACTCGAAATGCACCAAAAAGAGCAAAAAAGGATCAATTTTAGTCTGCCACGGTTCGGGTCCCGGACCCGTGGTCTTTACCGTCACGGTTTTCCTCACAGAGCCGTGACTGGCGCCGTCACGGTCTCCCTCACAGAGCCGTGACGTCTTCCGTCACGGTCCCCGTCACGGATCCGTGACGGGTGTGGACAGTTTCGTCCTTCTTCTTCCTCCAGCTCCAATTTCACGAAAATAAACCCCAAAACCTCCATTTTTGACCTTCCCAAACCTCCAAAACAGCTTCATAAACGTCAATACCTCACTACCCATCATGGGTCTTCATCAAAACACCAAAATCCAATTGAAAATTCATCATCCATCCCCATTTTCTCTCCATAAATCATCATCTATCACCAAAAACCCAAACCCATGAACACCCAACTAGTTCTTAGCATTTTTCCATCAAACCCACTAAGTAGAAACCATCCAAAACGAAAATAGATAGATGATTTACCTTAAGGATTGAAAGGGGATGAAGAAAATGAAGTTTGGAAGATGATTTGAGGTAGAAATGAGCAAAAAGTCTCCTCTTTTTCCTTGCTTCTTCTTCAAGCTTCCATGGGAGCTCCTCTCTCTCTCCTCCCTTGGTAATTTCGGCCAACACTCCAAAAGTGAGCTGAATTGCTCACCAAATCCACTTAAAACCTAACCTTCCAATGACTCAAATGCCCCATTTGCCTAAAGCCTCTCAAGTTCAAGTTTAGGGGTATAAGGGTCATCCTACCCTCTTTCTTCTCCCCTAAGCCAACATGGACACATGTCCATGTGGGGACCACATCTCTTCTTAAGAAAATCCAGCACAAAAGATTTAATTAAATTTAGTCCTTAATTAGGCTTAGTTTGACCCGAGTTTGACTTTTTCGTAAAAATAGCCATTTGAAAGGAAACAGCCCAATTAAGCTAACCGTAACGACGGATAAGCTTTTTGGCCCCCGGAAAGGTCCCGAATGACTCCCGGAGTCATCGGTTGACTTTTTCCGGCAAAAAGTAAACTTTCGCCAAAATTCACCGGTTCGACCGGGATCGACCGGGGGCGGTTCTTACACCGGTCCGCAGACCTTGACCCGATCTCGACCCGTAGCATGCCGCCCATCGGGCCACGTATCCCTGACCTCCCCGCGTCCAGCCCGGCCTTGTACTCCTTCCTTGGCCCATTGGGCCTGAGCTTGGCCGAGGTTGCCAGCCCAACTTCGCTGCAACCCCCTAGTCTTGAGGCCCGCCTGGCCCACCCAGTCCAGGTTTACCCACCCGCCTCGCATCTGCCATCAGGACCGGGCCCACAACCCTACTGCGATCGTCTTCTGAAACCCTAGGATGCTCAGTCGTCGGCGCCTTCCCCTTCCGCAGCCGCCACGCCATCGCCTCCAGAGACTCAGAGGCCTCCGATCCCGATGTCGATGATATGACAATCGGAATCAGCGCCACCCCATCCCTGAGCGGCTCCACTGGATCTTCCTCCGACCTCGACATCTCCCTCTCCACCGACGCCGCCACCGTACGCCGTATCGTCCTCTTCTTCGGCCGCAGGCCCACTACCTACAACCGGCGTGAAACCCATACCTCCCTCCTCACCGATCGGTCCCGCCCCTCATCCTGCTGTGTCGGGAACTCCATGCAACGATCCTCGTCCCTGCACGGAGACCAAGCCGAAGAGGATGAGATCACCGGAGTGATCGACTCCCCTCCACCCCTGCCGGACACCACTGCCCGTCCCGTTCCTTCCCCTCCGTTTCCCGTTCCGTTCGCGGGCTCACCGACCAACTAATTCCCTCCCCAATCTCTCCATGTGCATCACCGGTAAAACCCAGAGACACCGATCTCCCCTCAAACGAAGCCAACTTCATATTCGTGGGGGAAGAGGAATGACTCGATACAATATGAAAATAATGGGATTGGGTATTTGGTTAAATGGGCTTAAACAATTGGGTAATAACTAATAAGGTTGTCTTCTCCCTCATTTCTATTGTATAAATGCACTAAGAGCATCTCAACTATAGGAGCATAAATTTGAGTACAATTACATGTAGGATGGATATAGAAGAGTTTCAGGGAGAAATTTAGGAACCCATTATTTATTAAAAGAAAAATACAATTAAGCTAATCGTAACGACGGCTAAGCTTTTTAGGCTCCTGAAAGGTCGCGAATGACTCCCGGACTCATCGGTTGACTTTTCCGGCAAAAAGTCAAGTTTTGCCAAAATTCACCGGTTCGACCGGGATCGACCAGGGGCGGTTCTTACAATCTACCCCCCTTGTAAGAATTTCGTCCTCGAAATTTAAAACAGACGTACCTCATGTGTCGAACAGGCTGGGGTACTTCGCACGAATCCATTCTCGCGCTCCCAGGTCGACTCTACTCCGTGGTGTCGCTACTACACCCGTACCAGTGGGATAGTCTTGCCACGAAGAACCTGCTCCCGCGTGTCCAAAATCTTGACTGGCTGCTCCTCATACGAAACATCCTCAGCTACCTCGATGTCCGTACACTCAATAACATGGGAGGGGTCCGCATTGTACTTCCGCAGTTGGGAAACGTGGAAGACGTTATGAAAGTTCCCAAGCTGCGGTGACAATGCAAGGCGGTAAGAAACGGCTCCCACTCTGCCCAAGACCTCAAAAGGCCCGATAAACCGCGGGGCCAACTTGCCTCCGCCGCGGTTGAACCGTACTAGCCCGTTCTTCGGGCTCACCTTCAGGAACACATGATCACCAACAGTGAACTCAAGAGGTCGGCGTCGTCTATCAGCATAACTCTTCTGTCGGCTCTGTGTCGTCTTCAACCGCTCCCGAATCAGCGCGACTTTCTCGGTCGTCTCTCGGACAAGATCCGGACCAAGTAAACTCATTTCTCCCACCTCAGCTCAACACACGGGCGATCTGCACGGCCTACCATACAATGCCTCAAACGGTGTCATCCCAATACTGGCCTGGAAGCTGTTGTTGTAGGCAAACTCAGCTAATGGTAAGTGTTCCTCCCATGACCCTCGGAAATCCAGCACACATGCTCGCAGCATATCCTCTAGTATCTGAATCGTGTGCTCTGACTGACCATCTGTCTATGGGTGATACGCTGTAGTAAGCAGGACCTCTGTCCCCAATGCTCTCTACAAACTCTCCCAAAACCTGGAGGTGAAACGAGGATCTCTATCGGACACAACCGACACTAGAACCTCGTGAAGTCGGATAATCTTCCGAATGTACAGACGGCTCAGAGTATCAACTGTATCAGTCATCCTCATGGCCAAGAAGTGCCCGACTTGATCTGTCGGTCGACCACTACCCAAACTACGTCGTGCCCTCTCGGCGACCTCGGTAAGCCACTCACGAAGTCCATCGTGACGTGCTCCCACTTCCACTCTGCGATCGGCAGTGGCTGTAGCAGACCAGCGGGACGCTGATGCTCGGCCTTCACTTGCTGACAAGTAAGACATCTCGAAACGAACTCTACAACTGCTCTCCGCATCCCGCTCCACCAAAACTACCGTCTGATATCCCGATACATCTTGATGCCACCCTGGTGCACAGCACGACAGGAGTGATGAGACTCTCTCAACACATCGTCTCTACAGCTACGCAGCACAAACAACCCTCCTCGGTAACGTAGACCCAGATCAGTACCCTGCTCCCAGCCCTCGGTGTCAACACCGTTGATAAGCCTCTCCCGGATCTCTGCCGACTCGGCATCCTCGGCCTTTGCCTCCCGTACCCGAGCAACTAGCGTGGGCTGAGCCACCAGCGAACACATGGCCACGCCATCGGTGATCTCATCTAGCTCAAGTCTAAACGAACTCAGCTCCTCCATCATGTCCCACTCTCGGACTGCTATACCGGCAAGGCAGTGAGTCGACTTCCTACTCAGGGCATCAGCGACGACATTCGCCTTACACGGATGGGAGAGTAGCTCAAAGTCGTACTTCTCAAGTAGCTCCATCCACCGTCTCTGGCGCATGTTCAAGTCGCACTGGGAGAAGATGTACTTGAGACTCTTGTGATTCGAGAACACCCGGAATCGCTCTCCATACAAGTAGTGTCGCAAGCTCTTCAGCGCGAAGACAACTACTGCCAACTCTAAATCATGGGTAGGGTAGTTGCGCTCATGTGTCTTCAACTGTCTAGAGCCATAAGCAACTACCTTCCCAGACTGCATCAGTACACACCCCAGTCCCTCACCGGACGCGTCACAATACACATCATATTCGATCCCGCGCTCTGGCACTATCAACACAGGCGCGGTAGTCAGGCGAGCCTTCAGCTCGGTAAAGGAGTGCTCACACTCATCAGTCCACACAAACTCGGCTCCCTTGCGTGTCAGGGCAGTCATCGATGCGGCCAGACGTGAGATGTCCTAGACGAACCGTCGATAGTATCCTGCCAAGCCTAGGAAGCTGCGGATCTCAAAGACACTCTTGGGACGTGCCCAGTTCGAGACCGCGTCGATCTTCGCCGGATCGACTAGTATACCCTCTCGGGACACAACATGCCCGAGGAACTTCACCTCGGCGAGCAAGAACTCGCACTTCTCCAGGTTGCAGTACAACTGGTGAGTACGCAACAATGTCAATACTGTCCTCAGATGCTCCTCGTGCGCCTCCTCACTCGGTGAATAAATCAGAATATCATCTACTAACACCACGAAAAACTGGTCCAAGTAGGGTCGGAAGATACCGTTCATTAAGTCCTTGAACGCTGCATGCGCGTCGGTCAACCCGAACGGCATCACCAGGAACTCGTAGTGCCCATACCGAGTCCGAAATGCGGTCTTTGCCACATCCTCCTCCCGAACCCTCAACTGATAGTACCCGGATCATAGATCAATCTTTGAGAAGCACTTCGCTCCTCTCATCTGATCGAACATGTCATCGATCCTCGGCATTTGGTAGCGGTTCTTCACGTGACCCGGTTCAACTTCCGGTAATCAATGCACATCCTCAACGCTCCACCCTTCTTCTTCACGAAGAGGGCGGGTGCTCCCCACGGTGAAGCACTCGGTCGGATAAATCCCTTCTCCCGAAGCTCCTCGAGTTGTCGCTTCAGCTTGACCAACTCGGCTGGTGCAAACCGGTACGGGGCCGTACCCGGCATCAAGTCGATCCTGAACTCAACCTCGCGCGCAGGCGGTAATTCTGACAGCTCCTCCGGAAAGACCTCTGGGAACTCACACACCACTCGCGGCAACTCTCTACTCTACATGGTCTCCGCCTCATCTCCCACGGTCAATGAAGATAGGAGGACTCCGCTCCTACTACCCAAAACACAAGTGACGATCATGTCGCCCGATACCACCGTCACCTGCCGCCGATAACAGTCGATCGACGCCCGATACCTCGTCATCCAGTCCATCCCAAGATCACGTCGAATGCCGTCATGTCCAACCCAAGCAAATCACCATAAAAAGGGAAATCAACCACTCTAATATCACATGCACGACATACGGTACTCAAAACTACCTCTCCCGTAACAGGGGTGCCAAGACATAAAAGTCGATTCAGAGACTCTACCCTCAACCCCAACATACCAGCGAAATAAGAAGAGATAAAAGAATGTGATGCTCTAGTATCAAATAAGAAAGACGCCCACGAATTGTAAAGCAAGCATGTACCCTGAGTAGCCTCATGGCCGGAGTGACGTCCCTCAGCTCGAGAGTCGGTGACCGCGTACACCTTGCCCTGCGGTGTCTGGGGTCCGCCTCTCGGGGATGGTGGAAGTGTCACATGCTATGCAGCTCGCTGCCTCGGTGCTGGCGCGCTCGCTACCTACCGCAGAGCTCTTTGCGCCTGAGCCTGACGCTGCTGGAACTGCGGTGACTGTCCAGTCTGCGACTGCTGTGGTCGCGGGGCCGACATCTCCCCAAACCAATCGGGACACCTAGCAGCGAAGTGTCTAGGCCGTCCGCACTGGAGGCATAGCGGCTGCTCGACTCTCTGACTTCCCTCGGGTCTGCCCGCTGGACGATCTACTGGTCCGCTGCCCCTCAGAAGGTCGCGTGACATGTGGCTCTGCTGCCCACACCGAAAACACACCTGCTCTATCGGGGCAGGTCCTACGGATGCCACTGATCCGACCTGTCGCGTCCCTCTCAGTTGTGTCTGGGACTAGAACGATCCCGAGGTTCTCTGTCTCCTCGGATCACGGGCCTCAGACGGCCTCAAGGAGCCGCTCGGTCTCATCCTGCTCTCCCGAACTCTGGCTATCTCATGAAAGCGTCGATCCACTGCTAGTGCCTGATCTACCATGTCCGAGTATACCTGGGTCCTCATAACAGCGACCCAATCCGCAATCGCAGGGCGAATCCCTCCCTCAAACCGTCAGCAGCGGTGAGCCTCAGTCTGCACCATCTCCTGGGAAAATCGGGACATGGAGGTGAACCTCGCCTCGTACTCGGACACTGTCATCCCCTCCTGACGCAGTTCCAGGAACTCCTGGTGCATGTCATCCAATACTGACTGCGGGAAATACTGCTCCAGAAATCGCTGTCCAAACAACAAAAAATCATCCCCCACTCGCGCATGCTCGCGCTGCCACCAATTGTATGCATTTCCCTCCAGCTAGAACGCCGCAAAAGATACTCTCATGCCACCATCTAGTATCCCCAACGTGTCCAGGTTGCGGGTTGTAAAGACCTGATAATTTAATAGTTTAAATTACGGTTTTAAAACGGCGGGGTTGAAAAACAGATCGAAAATTTGGAACGAGTGCGAAGCTAAAAGAAAATTAAAAAAAGGAAAGAAATGGGGAAATCAGGACTGGGCCTGATCAGACGCGGTTTGGGTTGAGCCAGACCGGGCCAAACCAGGCCCATTCAGCCCACCAAAACCCTAAGTGAACAAAACCTTCAGCGCCGCTTCACTTTCCTCCATTTCTCCGCACGAATCCCAAAGCTCCTCCCTCCTCGCCTCAGTATCTCTCTCGCCATCGTCATCTCCTTCGCATAGAGTCGCCGGAGCTCCGCCCATCTCCTCCTCCATCTTCTTCTTCTGTCTACCAAGCCTCGACCGTCTCTTACCTCTCCTCACAACGCAGAAAACCACCCACCTCTTCCTTCTTCCTCTTCGATTCGACAAGAATCAGCACCACCGAACCTCACCGGACCACAAACGCGAAGCCCAGTGACGGTGAGTCAGTTCCCCGACCTTGTTTCATCTCCCCGTCATCTTCTCTTCTGAAAATCGCTTCCTCGCGAGCTCGAGACGGCCGAGTTCAGTCGGGAAGGTTCGCCGGAGCTCGCGCGTGCCAGATCTGACATTTTCCAACGCCGGCGAGCTCTCCTAGCCATCAGATCTGGACGACGAGGTCCGACTCTTGCCCTGACGGTTTCCCCTCAACTTCCTGAGCCTCCTGCCACCACCACCACCGTTGAAAACCCCCCCTTGAACCCTACTGACGCCGCCGCTGTCGCCGGAGCCGGAACCCTAGCTAGTCAACCCGTCTCCAGCTCTGGCCAGGGATGGGAAGCACTCGGGCCTTGGGCTCCGGACCTAACTTGGGCCTTGGTCAGACTCGGCCTGGTCTTGACTTGGGCCTCGGCCTGGTCTTGACCTGGGTCGGATCCGGGTCGGATTCGGGTCCGGATCTCGGACTCGGGTCGGGTCCGGTTCAGACCGGTATGATTAAATAATTAATTAAACATTGGGTTAAAATCAGATAAATACCCGGCCAACTTAACAGACTTTTGGACAAACTGTTGGACTAAAACGTTAATTAAAGGACTGTTACAACTTGGACCGGGACTGATGACCGTCCCTTTTGTGTTAGACCAGGGCTTTACCCCGAGCACGGAGAAGACCGGAGTTGGCCAGGACGTCAGCAGCTAGGCGACCCAAATAGAGATTTGAGAGGTAGGGATTACCTCGAAACCCGCTTTATTACGGATGTACTAGTATGCATATAGGGAAACGTAATAACCGGATAACAAACTAGCACGCATATAGGATGTGAATAACTAGCTAGATGTATAACCTGCGAACCTTTACGTTTTCAGTCTTGGGAATTGACGTGCTGGTAAAATCGGGCCATGTCGCGCCCGTAGGATTGGTTGCTGATTGTATCTGCTTGTGTGCGATGTGATACTTGAACGGTTAATAAATAACGAACATGAAAACGAGTAGAGTTGAACTTGTTGATGCATATTAGTGACTTGAGTGGTTGTTTCCGGTTTTCTATGATCTGTTTGATATGGGGATGTTGGGGACTGGATACCGGTTAAGCCGGTGGGGTTTACCACGTTGAGTGTGGTGACGGTAAGTGATGGTAAGTGCGTGTTGGTTACGAGGGTAAATTGAGAAGCATGATATGTGATATTTGGTGAAGCATGTGTTGCTATGTTTGGTAAATTGAGAAGCATGATATGTGATATTCGGTGAAGCATGTGTTGCTATGTTTTGAGCAAGTGTGCCATGTGTGAGTGTGATCGTGATTGTGGTTGTGGTACTGTGGTTACCTGTGAGTGTGATTGTGATTGTGATTGTGGTACTGTGTTTACCCCGAGAAAGGTGGTTTCCCTACCTTCCGACTAGCACTCAGTAAAACTCTATGTCCGCGATGTGTTGCGCGAATAAGCGATTTCCCTGCCTTCCGTGTGTCGGTAAAACGATGTGTCCGCGATGTGTTACGCGAAGAGATGTGTTCCGCGATGAGGTCGACCGCCTCTCCTGACTGTGTGTTAGGGGAAAGTTGTGCGCGGCTACGCCGGGCCGAGCGGGTTGCTCCCAAGACCGTGCATTGTTACAAGTTGGGTGGTTGAGAATATCTTGGTTTTGATTGAGTACTGCCTTGGATTTAATTGAGTGTTGATGTGTTTGTGACTGTGGGTGTTTACCTGGTTTGCTCCCTTCTTTGTGTTCCTAGTATAATGGTTGGTGTTGTGCCTACGTTGGGGTGGTTGGACTGGTGAGGGTCGGAGTAAAGTGGGTTTGTCTTTAATTGACTTAAGTGTCGGACCGTGGTATTAAACCTTTTAATATTTTTTTAAAAACTATAGTAAGGCTTTCTGGTAAATCCGAAGTGAGGAAGTTTTCATCGTTTTCCCTACTGAGCGTCAAGCTCACCCTTTTGCCGTGTTTTCTACAGGAGATAGTTATGCCTTGGACTAGAGGGTTACGCAGAGTTGGGAGCTAGCGAAGGCCCGAGGTTTAGTGATACCATTAGAGACGTACTGTACTTTCAACCTTGTACTTGACTGAGCTTTGGAGTCAGGAATTTTGGACTCCTTTGATTTATGTTATTTCATTCATTTTCAGATTGTATTCATCTTTATATTACTTTTATGTTAATTTCACTAAGTCACGTCTCCGGTGTCGAAGCTGTAGCCTCTCACTGGGCGAAGGCCGCTGCCAAGCCGTGCACTGTGCGAGTCAGCTCCTCCAGAGCTGCCGCCTGGGTAGGCTCAGTGACAGGCGGAACTCTAGGTGGAAATCCCGATGGTCTAGTCTCAGCTCTCTCCTGCCCCTCGGTAGATGTACCCTGGGCGCTCGTTGCCCCTGCCGACTCAATGGCAGGTGGCTGCCCTCGGCCCCCAGCTGGCCGGCTCCTGGTGCCTCGTGGAACGTATGAAGGCGTCATGTCGTATATCCGCTGCACGGATAACGCACATGTTCAGTTTCTTAAATTCGTATAAAGCGACGCGCTTAAATAACTAGCGTTCACACACGGTTCAAATAAGTCGCACTTGAACTAATAATATATTTAGTATAGTATAATCACACAATTTCACACAACCAGAGAAGTCCGCACACTAGTGCGTCACATAGATCAAACAGTCAATCAGCGAGGTTACACACAAGTCACACAATTTCACATTAGACAAACATCGACTTAGGTTCAAGTTCTTAGCATGTCCTCTTTCTACCATACCATTCATGTCGATATCGTGTCGTTACAACCCGATTCAAGCGTCCCCGAACTACGTTGTAACCACTTGACATCCCCCCATCATGCCCGGCTACAGTGGACCCTATAGCCGCATCGTGATGGTACATACACTTCAGTTTCTGCAGAAAATTGGGCATGACCCGTTCGTAATTTCTACTAACCATCCGCTTATGCGGGACATTCAAATCACAACCTGAATAAAGCATACAACACATTCAAAGCACACAGCAAGTCCTTGCAGCTATACACCTTGGGTCTCGGTAATTACACCATTACCACCCGGCAACGTCAACCCT
The DNA here is from genome assembly GCA_963921825.1 of Erodium maritimum. Lineage (NCBI taxonomy): Eukaryota > Viridiplantae > Streptophyta > Magnoliopsida > Geraniales > Geraniaceae > Erodium > Erodium maritimum. Next base: position 20,501,466 of record OY997592.1, on the reverse strand, counting down.
CGGCACTCGAATAAAACAATCAATGACACCAACCATCCTGGTTCACCACTAGTACACGGTACTCAGACCAGACATTTCATCAACCCGGGACACTCTTCGTCTCGTTTCCACGCGTCGGACATTTCCGAATCGCGTCACCGATACACCGACACATAGAAACCCAACGACTTAACTCTACCCACCTAATTGACGTACGGTCCGAGGTTTTGAAAAATGTAACCAGGTTCTGATACCAAATTGTCACGCCCCAAATTCGGTGTTGACCGGACTCGAGACGTGAACTGAGAAAATAAATGAATAAAGCAATTTAAAAGGAAATAAGTTCTGAAATAATAATATGAAAGTAATAAATCTGATAAAGTGAGTCAACAGCCCATAAATCCAGCAATAAAGGTTTAGTTCAAAAATAGAGGGTACGTCTCTAGACTAGACTAGCCTAAGACTCTCACGAGCTCCCCAGCTCCGAGAATCCCGCTAGACCATATCCCGCTCATGACATGTAAAACAGTAAAGTAAAGGGGTGAGCTTTCGCTCAATAGGAAAAGTATTTAAGGTGATAAGTATCCGCTCACCACCACGAGTAACCGTCCAATTAGGGCATACTAGCAAAGCAAAACACTAACGACACTCACGGAGAGCACATAACCACAAACACACTTACATGACCACTATCACCCTATACTCATACACTTATCTGATCATCAAGCATACAATACACAGTAAAACAATCACACGTCCCGTACCGCAGTCCCTGAACTCCGACGGCTGTACACAGCCCGACTCTATCATATCACACCGGAACACACATCATCGGCCTAGATATCTTCCCGGAACAGCATCGGGGCACAATCACAATACATCATACCGGAACACACAACATCGGCCTAGATGTCCTCCCAGGAATCCGTCAGGGCACAATCACAACACATCTACCGAATCACGAACCGTCAGCCTAGATACTCTACACCGGCATACCCCCTTGATGTAGGTATCGTACCGGAACTACACCCCGGGGGACCGCGCATACGTGGGACCACACCGTCGGCCTAGATATTACCCTACACCGGCGTACCCCCTCGGTGTAGGTACCATACCGGAATACAACTCCTCGTGGAACATGCATCAAGAAAGTATCCTCCAGAGCTGCCGCCTGGGTAGGCTCAGTGACAGGAGGAACTCTAGGCGGAAGTCCGGATGGTCCAGTCTCGGCTCTCTCCTGCCCCTCGGTGGATGTACCCTGGGCGCTCGTTGCCCCTGCTGACTCAATGATAGGTGGCTGCCCTTGGCCCCCAACTGGCCGGCTCCTTGTGCCTCGTGGAACGTATGAAGGCGTCATGTCGTATATCCACTGCACAGATAACGCACATGTTCAGTTTCTTAAATTCGCATAAAGCGACACAATTAAATAACTAGCGTTCACACACGTTTCAAATAAGTTGCACTTGCACTAATAATATATTTAGTATAGTATAGTAACACAATTTCACACAACCAGAGAATTCCACACACTAGTGCGTCACATAGATCAAACACTCAATCAGCGAGGTTACACACAAGTCACACAATTTCACATTAGACAAACATCAACTTAGGTTCAAGTTCTTAGCATGTCCTCTTTCTACCATAACATTCATGTCGATATCGTGTCGTTACAACCCGATTCAGGCGTCCCCGAACTACGTTGTAACCACTTGACATCCCCCCATCACGTCCGGCTACAGTGGACCCTATAGCCGCATCGTGATGGTACATACACTTCAGTTTCTGCAGAAAATTGGGCATGACTCGTTCGTAATTTCTACTAACCATTCGCTTATGTGGGACATTCAAATCACAACCTGCACAAAGCATACAACACATTCAAAGCACACAGCAAGTCCTTGCAACTATACACCTCGGGTCTCGGTAATTACACCATTACCACCCGACCACGTCAACCCTCGGCACTCGAATAACACAATCAATGACACCAACCATCCTGGTTCACCACTAGTACACGGTACTCAGACCGGACATTCCATCAACCCGAGACTCTCTTCGTCTCGTTTCCACGCGTCGGACATTTGCGAATCGCGTCACCGATACACCGACACATAGAAACCTAACGACTTAACTCTACCCACCTAATTGACGTACGGTCCAAGGTTTTGAAAAACGTAACCAGGCTCTGATACCAAAATTTCACGCCCCAAATCCGGTGTTGACCGGACTCAAGACGTGAACTGAGAAAATAAATGAATAAAGCAATTTAAAAGGAAATAAGTTCTGAAATAATAATCCGAAAGTAATAAATCTGATAAAGTGAGTCAACAGCTCATAAATCCAACAATAAAGGTTTAGTTCAAAAATAGAGGGTACGTCTCTAGACTAGACTAGCCTAAGACTCTCACTAGCTCCCCAGCTCCGAGAATCCCACTAGACCATGTCCCGCTCATGACCTGTAAATCAGTAAAGTAAAGGGGTGAGCTTTCGCTCAGTAGGAAAAGTAGTTAAGGTGATAAGTATCCGCTCACCACCACGAGTAACCGTCCAATTAGGGCATACTAGCAAAGCACAACACTAACGACACTCACGGAGAGCACATAACCACAAACACACTTACGTGACCACTATCACCCTATACTCATACACTTATCCGATCATCAAGCATACAATACACAGTAAAACAATCACACGTCCCGTACCGCAGTCCCTGAACTCCGCCGGCTGTACACAGCCCGACTCTATCATATCACACCGGAACACACAATATCGGCCTAGATATCACAAGCATTGGTTCACGTCATACCAATCATATCACGCTTGTCATAGCATGTCAACATATCACAAGGGCATATCATATCGTGATTCTCAATCTAACGACGAATTAACAACAAATCATGCATCACAATCATAGATCATGACATCACAATCAGCACACAAACCTAAGGGCTCGACATGGCCCACATGCATTTCTACAGCACGACAATTCCCAAACTTACGGCTCGACATGGCTCGTAAGCTATCCCTCATTTCACTCGTTCCTCACATCCTACATGCATACTATCATTATATCAAGTAATCGCAACCTATATGCATACTAGTAACTTTCCGCAATTAAACCGATATTCACTACTTTCCCTACCTCGATCGCTTTCCGAACGCTTAGTCACTTCACGAGGTCCAAAGATCTCCTTCGCCGAGCTCGGGTCCAAAGTCTAGCAACACAAATTTAATACAAGAATAAAGAGTGATTCACTATTGGTTTAAAGAGGAAAACATTCCCAACTAACCCCAAAAGGGCTCGGTTAAAGATAACGTACCAATTGCTCGAAATGCACCAAAAAGGGGCCAAAAAGGATCAATTCTGGTCTGTCACGGTTCGGGTCACGGACCCGTGGTCTGCACCGTCACGATTCTCCTCACGGAGCCGTGACTGGCGCCGTCACGATTCTCCTCACGGAGCCGTGACTGGCGCCGTCACGGTCTCCCTCATGGAGCCGTGACGTCCTCCGTCACAGTCCCCGTCACGGATCCGTGACGGGTCTGGACAGTTTCGTCCTTCTTCTTCCTCCAGCTCCGATTTCACGAAAATAAACCCCAAAACCTCCATTTTTGACCTTCCCAAACCTCCAAAACAGCTTCATAAACGTCAATACCTCACTACCCATCATGGGTCTTCATCAAAACACCAAAATCCAATTGAAAATTCATCATCCATCCCCATTTTCTCTCCATAAATCATCATCTATCACCAAAAACCCAAACCCATGAACACCCAACTAGTTCTTAGCATTTTTCCATCAAACCCACTAAATAGAAACCATCCAAAACGAAAATAGATAGATGATTTACCTTAAGGATTGAAAGGGGATGAAGAAAATGAAGTTTGGAAGATGATTTGAGGTAGAAATGAGCAAAAAGCCTCCTCTTTTACCTTGCTTCTTCTTCAAGCTTCCATGGGAGCTCCTCTCTCTCTCCTCCCTTGGTAATTTCGGCCAACACTCCAAAAGTGAGCTGAATTGCTCACCAAATCCACTTAAAACCTAACCTTGCAATGACTCAAATGCCCTATTTGCCTAAAAGCCTCTTAAGTTCAGGTTTAGGGGTATAAAAGTCATCCTACCCTCTTTCTTCTCCCACAAGCCAACATGGACACATGTCCATGTGGGGACCACCTCTCTTCTTAAGAAAATCCTGCACAAAAGATTTAATTAAATTTAGTCCTTAATTAGGCTTAGTTTGACCCGAGTTTGACTTTTTCGTAAAAATAGCCATTTGAAAGGAAACGGCCCAATTAAGCTAACCGTAACGACGGCTAAGCTTTTTGGCCCCCGAAAAGGTGCCGAATGACTTCCGGAGTCATCAGTTGACTTTTCCAGCAAAAAGTAAACTTTTGCCAAAATTCACCAGTTCGACCGGGATCGACCGGGGGCGGTTCTTACACCGGTCCGCAGACCCTGACCCGATCCCGCCCGTAGCGTGTCGCCCATCGGGCCACGTCTCCCTGACCTCCCCGCGTCTAGCCCGGCCTGGTACTCCTTCCTTGGCCCATTGGGCCTGAGCCTGGCCGAGGTTGCCATCCCGGCTTCGCTACAACCCCCTAGTCTTGAGGCCCGCCTGGCCCACCCAGTCCAGGTTTACCCACCGCCTCGCATCTGCCATCAGGACCGGGCCCACGACCCTACTGCGATCGTCATCTGAAACCCTAGGATGCTCAGTCGTCGGCGCCTTCCCCTTCCGTAGCCGCCACGCCATCGCCTCCGGAGACTCAGAGGCTTCCGATCCCGATACCGATGATATGACAATCGGAATCAGCTCCATCCCATCCCGGAGCGGCTCCACTGGATCTTCCTCCGACCTCGACATCTCCCTCTCCACCGACGCCACCATCGTACGTCGTATCGTCCTCTTCCTCGGTCGCGGGCCCACTGCCTGCAACCGGCGTGAAACCCGTACCTCCCTCCTCACCGTCCGGTCCCGCCCCTCATCCTGCTGCGTCGAGAACTCCATGCAACGATCCTCGTCCCTGCACGAAGACCAAGCTGACGGGGAAGAGATCACAAGAGTGATCGACTCCCCCTCCACCCCTGCCGGACACCACTGCCCGTCCCGTTCCTTCCCCTCCGATTCCTGTTCCTTTCACGGGCTCACCTAGCAAACTAATTCCTTCCCCAATCTCTTATGGTGCATCACCGGCAAAACCCGGAGACACCGATCTCCCCTCAGATGAAGCCGACTTCATATTCGTGGGGGAAGAGGAATGACTTGATACAATATGAAAATAATGGGATTGGATATTTGGTTAAATGGTCTTAAACAATTGGGTAATAACTAATAAAGTTGTCTTCTCCCTCATTTCTATTGAATAAATGCACTAAGAGCATCTCAACTATAGTAGCATAAATTTGAATACAATTGCAAGTGGGATGGATATAAAAGAGTTTCAGGGAGAAATTTTAAGAACCCAAAACTTATTAAAAGAAAAATACAAATGGGGAAAGGAAATTTCTAAGTACAATAAAATTCTCATGCCAAATTCTAATTCAATCAAGGAGCTAGAAGAATACAAAATCACCCTTGAAGAACAAAAGGAGGAAGAAGAAGCAATCATCAAAACCAAATAGTGATATTCAAACATATAAAGAAAAATGAAGAGGAGTTAATCACGTCAACAACTCAGTAATGGATTTACCAAATCCACTGACAAAATGCAAAACTCATCGCTCAGCAACACCCCAACAAAGACCCAGAAAAAAGGCTATGAATAAGAAGTACAACGTTTGAATCAATGTGTTTAAAAAAATGTAAGACGATCCTATCCGATCAAAATAAATTTACTAATATTTATTGAAACGTTTGAATATAAGTTTTTTTTTGATCGGCTAAAGCAAATTTAGATTCATCTCTTCTGAAGAAGAAAAGATTACACAAAAGAAAACAATCTCACTACAGATTGCCCAACCAAAAAACAGGCTGTTAACGAACAAAAGTAAAGAAGCACCCCTCCTTAACAAAAGAAAAAGATAACCCGAATGAGCTAGAACACCCACCCCACAGCAACAAACTAGGAACAACAGAAGTAACCCATCCTGTAGAACAATTCTTGAGCAGGCATGATACAATGCAGTCTTGAGATTAGGAGAATGGCCACCCCCAAAACCATCAACACCCCCACAAAGCTGAAACTACCAAACTCTCTTCTCAATAAAACCACCTCGACTCAACAGAGGAAAGGCAAGGATTATTACGCCGTCGGCCTACACCGAAAACAGCAGAGAAGAATCCGGTGGAAACCACCAGAACCCCTTTCAATACAGACAAAACTAAAAGGAGTGGCTTCAGAGGTAGGGTGAAAAAGCCCTAAGATTCGCTGGCGGCCCGAGCCTTGAACCGACGAGATCGAGCCACAGTTGTGGTCGAGAAAAAGAAGACCACTCCTTTAGGGATTGAATGTAGGGGAAATAGCAGGAGAAACAAACAGAGAAGGGGGAGACAGAATAATACCATCAATATCAGATCCCCAATCGTACCCAACCTTTACCCTTAGACGGACTTCCCAGCCTTTTCCGGTCAACACCGAGGGAGGCATAGAGGAAGTCTAGTATTTCTACCATACCCAAGAGGTTGAGAAGATCGCCGGAAATACCCATGAAGGCCAGAGATTGGGGAGGTCCAGATCTGCCTAGGAAATGTCAGATCTGACCCTGTGACCATAGGAGTTGAAGTCAGAGACTATGGCCTGAGTCCGTGGCCATGGTCGGAGTCGATGCGGTTTGTCGGCGGCGAGGAGATGAAGGCCGGAGCTTGTGGAGGTCCAGATCTGCCGAGTAGACGACAGATCTGACCAAGAGACCCAGTGGGGAGTCGTAGTCGGCGACCATGGCCGTAGTTCATGGCCATGGTCGGAGTCGCTGAGAGGTGCATGCCGGGGGCAAGGGTCGGAGAACAGACGGAGGCGACGTGGCCGATGACGAGGGCCACGGGCAGAGCGGGGCGAGGGTCGGAGATGCGCCGGAGTAAGAGGCGTCGTGGCCGTTGACGAGGGCCACAGGCAGAGCGGAGCAAGGTGCGGTGGAGGACATGCCGGCTTGCCGGAGGAGACATGAGCTAGGGCGGCGACTTCAGGAGAAGAGGGCGGTGGGTTCGCGAGCAGAGGAAGGAAAAGGGGCTGGGAGAGGGGGGATAGAAGGTGGAGAGGCCGGAGGGGGAGCCACCACCGGCGACTGGGCTGGCCGGAGCCGAGGCCGTCGCCGGTGGAGGGAGAGGAGAGGGCGGCGGCTGGGGAAGTAGTAGGGTTTCGTTACTTTCTAGAGAGAGTTTTGAGAGAGGACGTTTGAATAGAAGTACAACGCAATACGATCAACATTCCTTCATCTTGGACGTTGAGTAATGGGTCTAGGGGTGTAATATGACGACACGATGCTACAATTTGTTCTCGATAATCCGTAATCGAAGATGGAAAGTAACATGGAAGCGGTAGTGACAGTGTTGCTGGGAACATAGCAAATAGTGTCACGTGACCGTGTCAAATATATGGTACCGTGAAAGCACTTGTTATGTTCCAGCTTCCACTGCCACTACAACTTTCACGTCCCTTGCCTTCTTCAACTATGGGAAACTAAGGTCAAATTTAATACTCATGTCATCAAATTACACCTCCAAACGAATTACTAGTTCTTGGCTAACGAAAAACAGCTTCCCGAGTTTAGCAACTAATCGGTTTGGGGGTGTAATATGACGGACGACTTCAAATTGTTTTCTCAGTGTTTCATAATAAAAAAATGGAAAGCAACATGAATTCACTAATGTCAGTGTTCCATAAACATGGCAAGTAATGTCACGTGATCGTTTAAAAGATACATACACCAAACAATACTTGTAATGTTCTAGGAACAATGACATTAGGGAACCCACGACAATCGTCATTTTTTATTATGGACAACTAAGATACAATTTCAAGTCGTCCGACACATTACATCTCCAAAAATAATTACAGGTTCTTCCGCGTCGGATGTAGATCTTTCTGTATTGCCAAAGATGGTTATTTTTTCCAAACCATTTTCGGCTCACTTGCTATCTTTGATTACAGTTGTATCTACGACCCCCTCCAACTTGAATTGTCCCGCACGATAATCCACCAATGATCCCAGACAAAGTTGTGTCCGTATCTCTCGGCGTACACCTCCTCTACAATGTCCATGACCTGAGCGTCGGTCCAACCGGGTTGGAAAATGCGCTTCATCTCCGACTAGTACTCATTGAAACACTTCACCTTCCGGTTGACGACGGTCCAATGATAATTGTAGTTCTCGGCAGACCGCATAATTGTCGGGGTTTGGCGGGTCACGTGGGCGAGCTCCCCCCGTATGTCATCCCAAAAGGCATTGCCATGTTGGTCAACCCCTTGCTCTTCCATTTTGAGCCATGCACACACCAATGTGACCTCTTCAGGGCGACTCCATTTCCGGTACATGCGTAGCATCCTCAGCGAGTTGACGGTAAGCCGTGCGTACAAGACCATCGACGAGATTTGCGTTCTCAGTTCAGGCTGGCCGTGATACGGGGGGGGGGGGGGGGGTTGAGCTCGAGCCCGACACCGTGTAAGACCCTTGGACATGAGTGTTGTCGGCCATTGGAGGAGAATCGGATGTCGGAGACACCGGAGGTGGACAACCGATAGTGTCGACGTAATGGTGGTGGAGAAACGGTAAGTGTCGCTCCTATGGTGGAGATACAGCGTTGGAGTAACGGTGCTGACATTCCGACGATGGCCACAACGGTTTAGACGTTCCGGCGGTGGGGAAACGGCGTTGGAGAACCCGTGCTGGAGAAACAGTGCAGAAAAAACTTCGATGAAAACGGTATTGGCACAATGCCGAAGGTCGGAAAATGTAGGGAGAAACGGCGGTGGAGCCTCACCGGTGGTAGAAAAGGCGGTGGCGAAACGCCAGAGGTGGGAATATTGTTCGCAGAAATGGCGGTGGTGGATTAAGTCGAAGAAACGGATGCAAAAGAAATGTGCAAGAAGAATCGTGTGGAAGACGAAGCGTTGAGGCCATTTAAGCACAAATTGTTTCATGGGACACATTCCCGTTCGTCGGTCCAAGATTCGGTTGGGTCAAGAATCCGTCGATTCGACGGCATGCTGAGCCTACAGAACCCTAGAGGTCGAATATGCGTTTTCGCATATTCGACGTAGACCCGACCCTGCGACACATATTCAACGCGTTTTTTCGCTGTCACGTCGGATTCGAAGCCTCAAATACACGCCGTTTCGACGCCAATGAGAATAACCTTAGAAGAAATCTGCTAATGTAATTAGATAATACATGAACTAACCAAGTATGTATATAGGTACAAAGTTTTGATTAGTCAAGGATGGATTGCACTGTGCATAAGAAGGAGAAAAAAACAAACTCAATATATGGATTCCTCTTTCTTTTTGCAGGTGAGGAAGATGAAGATAGAAGTATAAAATGACACAATATGTATGTAAGTAAATTGCACAACTAATGCCATGCCTGCATTTCCTAAACATTTTCAAGATGTATACATTAGCGTCACTGAAGGATTATAGTTATAAGAGTCAGAATAAGATATCAGTTAGACAGTCACCATATCCTTTAGTACAGAACTATACCTGTCGCATACGGAACTAATATCATAAATATAAACGTCTAAGGTTCTATGGTTATTAGAAGAACAGTCTTGTAGGAGATAGTCTTTTCAAACCCTTTGTTACGGCCCATGCTCTGCTACACTCTTTACTCTCTGGCTCTTTTTCTACTTCCCATGGAGTGAAGTTTAAGGACATGGCTTCTCCCTGTGAGGTGCATGTTGAATGTAGTCTCATCAGTGCACCAAATTTGACACAATTTACAGTATTTCTGCGTCCTCCCTATCTGTGACTGTCCCCCATTTTTCTTTGCAAATTCGACTTTCAGGTGCTTTTGACCGACCAAGTGCTGGCCGTAGGCATCTTGGTCAATGCACCAAATGTTGCATAGTGTGCACCAAATACGCTTGCTGGCTACCTCACGTCCATGTTCGTTGCCAAGCTCCAGCTCCTTTACTCTGGCCTTATGCTTGTGACCCCTTATGTGCTGCCTGTAGTTGAAGGGGCTTGAGCAGGGAACTTTACATATCTTGCAAAATAACTTGTCTTCCTGGTTGCTAGCCATCTCAATGTCTTGCTTTGGTGGTTGAGGTGGCAGGCTGCTGAGCCCGAGGCTACTATCTTTAGCTGGTATCGTTCCCTCAAGGCTCTGGAGTGAACTTGATTTTGTCCTTGTATCAAGGCTTTGACTTGGGTTGCAACTTGAATCTGGAGTTTGTGCCTGAATCAGCCAAGTATAGTAATTCTAAATCTGAACAGTAACAGAGGTGAGTTGAGTCGAACAAGAACTATGTTTAGCAGTGTTCCTTACTATTATACATTGCATGAAATAATTGCAGCGTTGTAACTGGTATAATGCTCATAAGGTTCAGTATGTATATTTTGTCTAAGATCTATACCAAAATCTATGCTTAAATACTTTAGCTGCCAATCATCTTTCCTATGTTCTATCATGATTGTAAAGTCTGGCTGTTTGTGGTGATTTTATTATGTGAAAGAAGTATCACACAATCCATCTGAATATCATGCCAACAACAAACCGTATGACTGTCTAGGATTTGTTAGTAAGTTCTCAAGACCGAAGCAAAACAGTATCAATATCGTTTCTAGGAAGGTTTTTGTAGTCTGGATTGCACTCACAAAGAAATGCTACAAACACTAGTTATACTCACAGAAAAATGAGTACGGTAAACACTTTTCTCTATTCAGTAATGTGTGACTTTTTAGTTCTTACCACTGAACAACAGACTCCAATGTTGGGGTAAACTAATCATCCTTGCTATTACAACAGTAGGAAAAAACTAGCACTGTTTGCTTGGCCTTGCTTTCAAGCAAGACAAGGAGATTTATAGAGAAATTTTTTGGTTGATGCACATTTTCAGATAGTTCCATGCAGTAAATTGTTATAAACGAGGATAAGTAGTCCCAACTTTGGATGAAACTTTGCTAGTCAAAACTGAACAGATAACAAAAGTACAGAGCTATTAATATGTGTCATAAAAAGAGCCAATGTCACAACTTTAGCACCTAATCTACTGCCTTGATTAAGTTCTTACACTCTTAACAGCTAATAGTGGTACAAGTTCACCATGTCTTTGGAGCCTGCAACCTCTATGATGGCAACTGTTAAATCATCAATTTGAGAGTAGAACACACTGATCTTATTCTGCTTATGACTTATCAAGTTTGATATACATTTTGTGACATGACACTACAAGTCAATTATGTTATAATGTACAGAGTAAAGTAAGAAAATTACAGTTTACACATCTAAAAATCATCAAAAATCAATTCAACATAAGAGTTGAGCCTCCACAAGCTGTGTTTGAAGTAATGTAGTCAGGTATATATAACAAACAGTTATAATTAAGGATAGAAGTAAGTAAGGCAAACCTTTGCCTGCAGTGGCAGAAGGTGTTCTTGATCTTCGCCTGTCAACATGGCGACCTTACGCCGATATGCCAACTCTCTTTGAATCGCGAGCTCCACTGTCATAGTCCTCTCACTCATTTTTTTTTCCTTTCACAATGTCCTGCATCACTTCAGCTCTAAGTTCCCACAGATTGTTTTTGCAATTCAACTTTAAAGCAATGTTTTTGTACAAGTGGTTTGTATATAGGGCACCAAATCCAAGTTATGTAATTTGATTTAAAAATTTACACTTATTTGTTAATCAATCCAATAGAGTGGTAGTGTCCCTAATCCCTTTGGGCATTTCTCTCTATCATCAACAAACAAGATGGAAATGTATATAAGCACCATAAACTGTAAATTCATTTCTCACTATTCACATATTACAGTTTTTCATCTGGAATTGAAATTAGAAGAACATCATCATGTAAAGACCTAGCTAGAATCAGAACCCCATTTATCCAAAGAACATATAGACCCATTACACATACATCAACAGAATCGAACATAAGGTGAGCAAGAAAATGAATACAAGGTAATGAAAGCAGGAATCAAAGACATACAGGTCAATAAAAAACACAACTTTATCACATTTTTCAGTTGGCCTGAACATAAGTGGTGATACAAACGTAGAATGACAAATGAAAATAGAAATAGAAATGAAAACAAATGATCCCAAGAACCCACAAGCAAAACCCAAAAAATGATCTAACTAGGAGAGTGTAGAGATTAAGGTAGCAGATCAAAGACTCAGCACAGTAAGATTGAGCTCTTTCTTTCGTTTTTCCTTTTTAGAAAATGGGTTTCTAGGAATGGCTACCTGAAGCAAAGAGAGAGCTGAGATGGATCTAGCAATGGAGGTTTCAGCGAGAGTGACGTTTTCAATTTTCGGAGAAATGAAATAGAGGTAGTAACAAAACGAAAGAAGAAGCAATAAGGTGTGGGCTGAAGTAGACCCCACTGTTCGTTACCTGAAATGGTACGTTGATTCAAAGGGTGTGGCTGTACCAACCTTGCATGCCAAAAGTAGTCTCTACTTTTATTAACTCCATTGTTTTAGTTTTTATTACCAATGCACCCTCATAGTCATAGTTGTCTCTCTTGTTTTCATTTAAATAAAGGTTTGGATGAAGATTTTAATTTTTTTTCTTTAAATGAATAGTGAAATTCGGAGACATTTGACACTCACACATTGTGGATGTTCCAAGGGACAATATCATTCAGGTTGTCTTTCCGAAATCGGTAACGTGTCGATGTTTATTTAATGTTATGTACTCATTTAGCTTTAGTGCCCAAATAAATGAAACCCCCCCATACATATTCCTATTTCTGCAATTTACATAAAAGGATTAAGTATCCTCTAAACTACAACATACTTCTATAAGACGAGTCATTTTGAGCTTGCAGGTAACCTCATAGGATTTGGTTTTAAATGCTAATGATTCGGATACAGCTTTTGTTACAAAGCTTTATGATGGACGGGATCGATCGTCTGTTCCTCTCCCCGATCGGTCTTGTGTCGCTCCTGGTTGTTTTTGCAATGCTCTTTCTCCTTCGGATGGTTTCACGGGATTCTCTTCGTCTTTGAACAATGGACGAACAGACATGAGTATTGCTCACTCGGTAGCAGAGTTTGCTGAACGTTTGGGAGTCTACTACAAAAGTTTGGTTAAAAAAGGCTTCAAGAGGATTGATACTGTTCTGAGTCTTCACTATAGCACAGGGTTCTAAACCCCGTCGGGGTCATTTGATAATGGTGCACTAGTTAAGTTGTCTTTCTGCTTTTTACTTCAAACCTTGCTCTAGTTAAGACTAACATACAATAGTGTGTCAAATCAAAAGTACAAAAACCTTCCCCTGACAAGATCAACATATTAATGACACCACTAATATTGCACAAACAACATGTAGTATGGAGATCTTTATCTCACAAAATAAAAATTCGAGAGATTATTCTTTAACTCTTTCTATTTATCAGTATCTCACCGAATAGACGGATATTCATTTGTTGCTTGACTGACATCTTAGAGACTCCATCTAGTCCGAGGTTTATGGTGGATCAAATATTAATATGATTTTAGACCTTGGTTTATCTCCTCATGCATTTATCTGTTTAATCTTGTTCATCTCTACATATACATTTGAGTTGGTGCTAATATGATCTTAAAGCTTGGTTTATCTCCCACTGAATTTGTCTATTTAACAGGTTGATCCATTTTAGTCTCAAATACGAATGTAAAACTAAGAGAGCTTGCGATCAAAATTGCTTCAAATTAACAAATGATGAGTTTATACAAGGAAGAATCATAGTATTTGCACATAGCCCTATATAGTATATACCTATCAGTGTGAGAGAAATATGAATCCACCTATATCAATCAATATTGACATTTTCTTGGAGCCAAAACTATTATCAAAATCTCAAAGACGGGGGAGATGAGCCCTCCTTGATGTTGTAAATCTCAATCAGCATGGCCAACACCTCCTTCATGTTTGGTCTAGCATTGGGTGCTTCAACCGTGCACTTGACTCCAATCCGCAACAACTCACACATCTCTTGTGCCCCCTCGGCCAGACCCGACCCGAGAAGCGCAACGGGAATGACACCTCTCCCGTTCCCCATCACGCGCCTCGCCCAGTCCAAGAGACATTCCTCCCCTCCGTCCACCGCCCGCCTCCCCGTGGCCAGTTCCAATGCCAGCACCCCGAAGCTGTACACGTCGCCTTTCGTAGTAGCTTGCCAAGTCTGTCCATACTCGGGCGCCACGTAACCAACTGTCCCGGCCACCATTGTGCTCACGTGGGTGTACCCGGCGTCAACCACCCGCGCGAGCCCAAAATCAGTAACCCGCGCCCTCCCGCTCTTGTCTAGCAGCACGTTGCTCGCCTTGACGTCTCTATGCACGATAGCCGGGTAGCATTCGAGGTGTAGGAATACTAATGCTCGCGCCACATCGATAGCAACGTCTACACGTCTCCACCAAGGCAGCTTCACTCTATCCGATATGTGATCTTCCAATGTGCCCCCTTCCATGTACTCGTACACGAGTATTTTCTCCGATCGGTCGAGGCACCATCCGTGGAGCGTCACGAGATTAGGATGCGGCCAACCAAACCCGTTCCCGCTTAACACCTCCATCTCGGCGCGAAACTCCTTTTCCCCCTCAATTCCTTTGCTCTGGATTTTCTTGACGGCCACTTCTCTCCCGTCGGGGAGTAGTCCCCGGTATACTATCCCGGATCCTCCTTTCCCGATTACCCTCTCCTCCGAAAAGTTGCACGTAGCTTTTAAAATGTCAGCGTGAGTAAAGGCGGTTTTATCAAGACGAATGACCTTAATAGTGTCGGACAACCAAGGCGAGGATGAGCCAGAACTGGATGCAAAGTTATGCCTCTCTTTCGTGTCCTCCAAGAGATATCCTGGTGATTGTTCTTTGGTTTTAACCAGCACGCAGACTATAAGGGACAGAACGCCGCACACAACGAAAGCAAGTGTTATGGTAAGGAACACGAGAAACGCCACTATCTTCTTAGGCCTTGTAGAGCTCCTGTCGGGTTTCTTGTTCAACGAGTGGTCAGACGAGTTCTTGATGAAATCGGGCAAGTGCAAGAGGGGATCGCCGAGATAGGATTCTTTCTCAAATGTAGCAAACTGCCCGGTCGATGGGATTAGGCCCGAGATCAAAGGGTTGTAGGACAAGTTGAACTTGCTTAGGTCGGACAATTCAATGAAGCTCGGTGGAAATGTACCCGAGAAATTGTTGTAGGACAAATCAAGATTCTGTAGGCACTTGATATTCCCAATCTCGGATGGAATAGGACCTGAAAAGCTATTCCGGGTGATGTTCAGAACCACTACATGGGACAATTTCCCAATCTCGCGAGGAAGCTCCCCGGAAAAGTCATTGATGCCTAAATGTATCATACTGAAGTTCACCATCTTGCCGATTTCAGAAGGGACTTGGCCGGATAACAAATTTCCACTCAGCTGGAGATAACCCGAAACCTCGTAAGTCCTGACCTCCGAATCAGCCGCGCAAACGGGGAATATGCCGATTCCTCTGAGGATCTTATCCCAAATGTTCCTACAACTTTTCCTTGTGAGAATTGTGTATATAAAACTGAAAGGTGGATAGTCTGCCGGTATCCACCTCTTCATGGCCAAGCACTCACCCGATCCAGCGATGATTCGGTCGTTATCTTGTCTGTTGAGCTCGAACGTTGGCATGGGATTGCTGCCGATGTTAGTGAGCTGCGAGGGGATCTTCCCGGAGAGCTGGTTGTTAGCAAGGTTGAGCCACAACAAGCTGTTGCAGCTCCCCAATTCTCTAGGGATCTCCCCGGAAAGCAAGTTGTTGGCGAGCATGAGCCATAGAAGAGAGCTCAGCTTCCCCAGGCTCGGCGGGATCGACCCGGTTAGCCTATTGAAGGATAGATCGAGTGCTTGCAGGCCCCGGAGGTTCCCGTATTCAGGCGGGATTGTTCCGTTGAAGTTGTTGTAAGCAAGAATCAAGAACCTGAGGGTTGGCATTTGGGAGATGTCGACCGGCAGGGGACCGGGGAAGCTGTTGTTGCTCAAGTCCAATCTTGAAACGTTGGGAAGCTTGAGGATTCCGGAGGAGCTGATTCCTCCGTTGTATCTGTTTCCGTGGAGGACAAGGAACTTGACGGGCACGAACTTTCCGAAGATGGGTTGAATCTCGCCGCCGAAACTGTTCCTGCTCAAGTCCAGGAATGTCAGTTTGGGCAGTTTCAGGAGAGACTCTGTTATGTTTCTTGAGAACCTGTTGCTCCCGAGGAACAGGGCTTCAATACTCGAAATCGAACCGATCTCCTCCGGGATCATCCCGCCGAAATTGTTGCCGAAGACGTTGAGGATGATCAGGTTCCGGCAATTCGAGACCTGTGCAGGGAGATCGCCGTGCAAGTTGTTCTGGGACAGGTCCAGGATTTGAAGGCTGCAATTTCCGGTGAAGATTGACGGCGAGAGAGGTCCGGTGAGGTTGTTCTGAGACACTGAAAACTCCTTGAGCCTCGCGAGGCCAGGCCATAGCCCGCCGGTGAGGTTGTTGGTGCTGAGGTCAAGGTACTGCAAATTTAAGCACCTGTCGAAGTAATCGTTATCGATTGTGCCGATCAATTGGTTCCCGGAGACGTTGAAGACGACGAGCTTGTCGCAGACGGAAGGGAAGGAGGAATGAATCTGACCCAGAATCCGGTTGACCGACAAATCGAGAACCTCGAGATTGGCTAGTCCGGTGAGGTTGAGGTCGCTTTCGAGTATGTTGTGGGAGATATTGAGATGCTTCAACTTCTGGCATCTGCCCAGATCGTCAGGAATGGCGCCGCCGAGGGTGTTGGTGGAGAGGTCGAGGAACGTGAGCTCCGTCAGGGACGAGAACTCCGGGAATATCTCCAGCGAGATGTTGCTGTCGGAGAGATCGATTCCGGTGACACGCAACGACCCATTAGAATTAGAAGGCGAGGAACAGACCACTCCGGGCCAATGACATGGGTCGGATGTCAGGTTCCACCTGGCGTATTTTCCTCGATGGACGCGGTTCTGTTCCTGGAGATACGACTTGAGATTCAACAGAACTCGCTTGTCGGAGGCCAGGGAATCTCCGGCGACCACTGCAACTGTAAGAGAGAGAAGAGTATCTAAGTGGTGTTTGTTGAGCAGAGCACATGAAGTGAGACAATTGAGAGATTTGGGGCCTACCTGTGATGAAGACTGTGAGCATTGCTAATGGGACGCGCCATGGTAAATGAGCAGAGAGGTTGTCTGGCATGGTAGCTCCGGGGGATGTTTACAAATCCATGGAAGAAGAGAATCTAGAAACGGAGGAGATGGGAGACCAGGATATATATTGTTTTTCAACGTTCAAAGTAAGCTCAAAAGGCAACCATTTTGGTCGAAGCAAAGCGCCTGCATAAACGACCAAATCAAACTTAGAACAGAGAATGCTTGTTGGTTTTCTGTTTTTTTTATTACCCTATTTTTTTTAACTTAATTTTAAAAATATCAGAAATTAAATATGGTATTCTTAGAGAGTACCACGCCTTAATGAGTCAGGCTGCTTCATCTAATGACTGGCGTCTCTCGTTGCCTAATACTGTACTTGGAGCACTGATTTATCACCTAACATTACGAATACGGTAAGCAATGTCGTAATACATTATTTCCCCAGAAGGTGTATAGATTTTTAATAGTCAAAGAGAGTCATTATAAAGTATAGCGCCCTATATTGTCTCCGAACAAAAAAGCTCTAAGACAATATGATTGTTATAAACGATTTAGAAAAAACCATATAAGCATACAAAAATAAACTAGGAAAATGACGAGGACTGCTCAATGTATTACTTAAACCCTGCATCTTATGTGAAGTCAACCGAACCTAAACTCGTCAGTAACATAAAGACGAATGGTTTTCACCAGGGACCCCTCCCAAGGCAAGTCCTTGAAGTCATGGTTGTCTATCATTCATGTTGGTGGGGCAGTTTCCTAGAGGTTCTCCTGTAGTGCCCCTCTTTTGGCCTAGCTTCCTAGATATGGCAGCGTCCTAAATAGGACATGCAGCATCCCAAATGGGACAGACAACTTTCCAGATGGGACATGCAGCATCCCAAATAGGGGAGCCGATGTCCTGAGCATCCCCCATTGTTTCACAATCGCCCCTTTCTGCAAAACAATGAGGATTTAGGTAGGGTATCTGAGGTCAGTGGCTCGAAACCTAGGGGTACTAAGGTGTCTTCCCTAGTCCGTAGCGTAGTGATTCTCCATCTTCACAGGTTGGAATATCAACAGAGAGGTGTCAAACTAGGGAATTACTGGAGCTTCCATATCGCACTCTCGCACCAAATGCCCAAGTCGACCACAATTGTAAAAAAATATAAGGAGTCGATCATAGGTCAGGATGACCTAAATTGGCTCCCTAAACTCCTAGAACCTCAGGACCATGGTTCAGCGAAGGGGTCTATGAACCTCCATCCAGAACCGAACCTTGATAGTTCCACCCCAGCAGAGACCCCACTGAACGCATGGAACATCCACACAACCCCCTCGAGTAGTACCGATGACCTCCCCGGTAGCCTTGGTTTGGACCGATGGTGGGAATCCTGGTGCATAAACCCATAGTTGGATCCGATTTAGCTGGGGAAGGTCCCGAGCCCTCGGGTCCAAGATATCCCCCAACTGTAGGATTCTAGGGTGCGAAAATGCAGCGGAAATTAAAAAAATCACTAGAAAGTCTTAGGATCCTTGTAATTATGAGTAAACTGACAAACAAACGGTTCAAGGAAATTACCTCTCTGTTCTAAGCCTGGTTCGAGACAGGGACCAAGAACGTTTGTACTGATTGAATATGTTGAGACGTCTCCAAAAGAATCTGTCCTCGACCAGTATCAACACCAACAAGCTTTCCCAAAATCAGTTGTGTGCTAGCACGAAATGTAGAACACTTCTTCTTTCTCTCTCTTGTTTTTCTCCTTCTCAACCTTGAAAGAAAATCTGATTTCTCTCTCTAATTTGCATGCACTACACTCCTCAAACATGACCACACTATCTTATTTCGAAAATGTCAACACATAGGCTTCTAAAATGGACAAGTGGAGTCATTTTAGGAGTTGTGGACATGCAAAAGTAACCTCCTTGAATTTCGAAATTAAAGAGTTATTTTGCATGTAAATTGCCTAACATAATCTTATTATAATATTAGCAATTAAAAAGCAAGTTAATGAATAAATAAATATTATATTAAATATAATATGATCTTATTCACTTAATGGACTTCCAAAATCCAATTCGATTTTGGGCTTGTTGTTATGTGTGATCTTGTAGGCTCATACAATGTTTGATAGAGGGCCCGAAATTCCCGTTTTGTACACGTCATAGTTGGCCTCTAGCAATGCATTATGACTACCCAAATGTTTATGATGATCGTCAATCCTACTTGACCTTTTACCGATAATATCTTAATCATTTTGTCATCGATATCTCGATCGAATAGAAGGCATAGGATCGTCATCCTTAATTTATTTGGTCGCTGTTTCTTGATCTTAAGTAGACTGTTTGCTCATATTTACATGAGGGACAAATACCTTATCGATCAACCACATTTCTCACATAGACAGTTACGTGCCCAACAACAATCTTGATTGTTTCTCGGTTAAAAACAACATTGAATTGTGTCAAGACACACAACCACCTATGTAGAAACCATGATGACTATAAGGTCAAAGGACTTAATGTCACGGCCTTTTTGCCATCCCCTTTCGCCTACAGCCGGATGAGTGCGTTAACGACATCTTCTATGTGCCAATCCCGATGCGCACAATCCTCGGACGACTGAAATCGGGCCCGTTGGTACCTTCGCCAAGGGTCCGGGTGCCGGGCGCGCCTAGGGGACCGGACGGGTCCTGCCGGGGCGTCTCATTAAGACATATTATGATACTGAGAAATATTCATGACCGTTCCTATAAAGTATTCTCACAGTGGTCATCCAATACCATTTTCCTAGATGGCATCTACGATTTGACTTCATATACAATATGAATGATTAGTAAAACGTTTAAAAGAGTTACATTTACTTCCGGGTGAGAACTATTGGAGTTAAGCATTCCAAAAAAAAATTAGAAAGAAAGGAAAATTGTTTTAAATCGGTTAGTGATCTTAACCTCTATCTAGATAAGTCATACATCGCACTTGGCATGACCGACTCTAAAGTTTTAAATTTTCTTTACTTCTATTTAATTGTGGTAATCTCATATTTTTGATGATTCATAAACTATGGTGACTAGGTTCTTAAGAAAGTTTCAGAGAGTATGTTCTGTTGGAACTGAGTTCGAAGATTTATAAGTCTGCCTTTTAACGGGTTTACCTAAGGAATGCTACTTGCAATGATGGGGATTGTCATGCTATTATCCAATGGGGTTCATGCGACTTGTCACATGAACTTGATAGAGGGGATTAATAATCCTAAATGGACATCATATCATATAACGCCACGAGCACGTACATGACATATTTTTATTCATATTGCATATATATATGGCTGGTATCTAGTACAAATCCTCCCTTTTGTACAAACTAAGAACCAATCTAATTTGTCGGATTCGCGAGATTTAACGGTCCATATTCTACCAGGGTATCGAAAAAAAAACAGGTTAGCGTAGTGATGTGATAATAATAGTTTTCCAGGGTAGTGAGGTGCAATTTCCCTAATATGAAATTTAACATGTCTGCTTGCATCCCGTGACTTTTCTTTTATAGACTGAAAAGATTTGTACATGTTGATAAAGAACTACCACAACCTTACATTTTTAGTTAATGCACATGCATTGTATCTTAAGGAAAATTAAGTCAGTTTAGGTTCAATATTTGTAAAGGTTTCATTTGGCGCACACACGTTTGAAAGATCATGATGATAGGAAAATATGATAATCTTAAAGCTAATTCTGGCTCTTCCAGCCATTTCAAGAGGATTAAAGGACATAGAATTGTTGAAAAAAAAATAAAGCTAGGATTTATGTGGGTACAATGAAACATGAAGTTGGTTATACATTAAGGAAAATGATCTCGTCTATGTTTCTTCACCCGCTTAAAATGTTGGTGTTCAAAATATATGTGCATCAATTAACAACTTAGCGTTGTAGCTCGAGGTCTTTTTACTGGTTTCCTACAAAGATGTAGCCATCATACAAACCAACTGTGAATAGCTTGTCCATGTCAAAACCTTACAGGGATGCGTAATATGACTTTAATATGGGTTGTGGTAGATTATGGGATAGAGTTGAGTGAAACAATGACTTGCTAAATTCGGGTTATAGACCTTTTTTTATTTTGTGTGCTTCATGCTTGCTAAATCAGTGTACCAGAACTTTTTTATGTTAACTTCCTATTGTTCTTAATGGTTGTAAAATTTGGTTATTAGACCTTGGTTTATGCCCATTTTAGGTAATTGAGGTTCCTTACATATGAATGCTCTTTGTTTGTATGAGTTCATCCTTTACGATCTGTCATCTGTCATTTGTATTGACGCTAAGACTTTCTCAATCCCCTAGTCTTCTTGTTTCAGTCGAAATTAACTCGGTCATCAAGTTTTTATGGGTTATGCCCTTGTTCCTCATCTTTCATCCTCTGAAAGATGGGTTTTATAAAGATTTCTTTGTTAATAAAAAAAATACAATGACAACTCTTCAAACCCTAGGGTTGGGTTCAGAGAGACATGTTTCAAATTACAAAGATTTACAATGGTATCCGACGATAGCAATGGAGTTCAACTCCATCTGATGCAAGTCAAACGATTACAATAGATCCCAAAGAGATAACTGATATGTTCAAAGATACAAATAAAAAATATGTACAACCTTTTATGTGTGTGAGAGAGACAACCGTTAGTTTGAGAAGAAAATATTTCTAAAATGTGAAGAACATTTTGAGTAAACAGTACAAAAATAATTTTTAAATCGTAATAATTTTTTGGCCTAAAACGAGTATGATTGTCTCAAATTCAAGTTCTTTTATTATATTTTCAAATTTATTAAGATACAAGGCTTAAATCTTGGCGTACTCATTTTTATCTTGAAATATAAATTCAAATATTTAATTACCCAACAAAGAAAAACTTTGTTATTGAAACTCCGAGAATTAACTTTCAGAAATGGCACGACAAGGGTACCGGTCTTCAAGTAGTAATCGGGGTTTAGTCCGAATTACCGTACCCAAGGGAAAAATTAGACAATCACTTTAGTTAATTAATTCGTTGGTCAAACTATTCCTATAACGATGTGGTTTGTTTCAGAAAATAATAAATTCATAAAAGTAAGAAGCAATGTAAATGATCCGAATTTAAGAGCGCAAAATCATATATGATTTGTAAATCAGGGAATAACGGGGTTCGAATGTGATAAATGACTTACAAGATTCGGTATACATTTGCAACTAATATTATTCTAAGGGCAACGAGAATTCTCTAAGTATAGTCCTAACCATCTCTCGATCGTATTAGGCCATAATATACTCAGTCCACCTAATTATCTCTAATATATGTGTAGAATGGTATATAACATTACAATCTAGGAATTCCTCTAACTTTCGGGTTTTACACCTATAGCAATTGCACTCGTGTCAGTATAGCCATATTCTGGCCTAGATCGAAACCCTAGCTATCCAATTCATTTTTCCTCTATTTACCTCATTTCTCAATTGTTGGCTAACAAGATTTAATCATACATGTACGTGATCAAGGCAATGTAGCATTACAAACGAAAATGAGTAAACACTTTTCTAATATTAGTTTATAAATGTATGACCGACAAATGCTCAATCAATTCATCACATCGTTCCCCTAGTCCTAGATCGATATAGACTTAGTTCATAGCAAATATATAAGAACAAGAGACAAGGATTGAAATAGTCATACTCATATTAACTGATTATAGCAATACAAATATCCGAAAACAATCCAAACTACAAAACCTCGATGTGATTCTAGTAGATTCTCCTTTGATCTTCTCCAAGTTCTCCAAAAATTGACTTTTTCTATCCTAAAAACGTGATACCCTCAAATCTGAACTAAAATTCCTTTTATATCTAGGGTAAAAACTAATTAAAACGGGAATTATGGCTGAAAAACGTATCTCTGGGCGTTTTCATGGTCGTTTGCACGGGGTGCAAATAACCGGTGCATCTCAAGTTGCATGGCAACTTGCACGTCGTGCAAGTTTCTGATGCATTTGTCTGGCGCCTCTATTCTAGAATGCAAGGTTATATGCACGCCGTGAAAATAACCGGTGCATTTTTCAACATTAAATCCTCCATCAAAGTTGTAGATCATTGAATTCCCTTCGATTTGATATGTTACGGGTGAAAATCGAAGTTCAGATGCAAAAGTTATTTCCTTCACTAGACCAGCCAGACTCCAAAATTGCATAAGCTGATTTTGTTGCTCCATTTAGCTCCAAAACTTCTTATTTCACATCAAACTCTTAGATACCCCTGAAAAAAGATCAATTACATAAATAGAGAGAGAAATACATTCAATCGCATAATCCCAGGACTCAAAAGCTTAGAAATGTGGGCTAAAAATTTAGATTATATGCATTTTACGTTCACATCAATTATCATTCAAATTAATTGACTAAATAATAATATTGAATAAATTTGATTTGGTATTATATTGAATAATTAGTCGGGCTCTACTAGTGTTTGAGAACTCTCAACCCTAGTCATCCTCCATGATGCTGCCACCATGTTTTAGGGTGCTACCGGGAGTTCGAGCATCCATTGCTCTTGTCTAGGAAAGTCTAGTCGGATCTCGTTCACTAGCGACTACGCCGCAATCCGATCTTGTAGTCGTTGTCGTGCAACCTATCATCGATGGAAAAGTTTTCTCCATGTCTTCTAGGGTTTCGTTCGCGCAATCTCTAGCCACCGTGTCGGTGGCTCCCCCACGCCACCAACGACGTGTCTTCGGTTTCTATTTCGGTCCCCCCATGCTACCCCGAAGGTTGCTGCCTGTTTCTTTTCCAAATCAGTCAACCTCCCCGCCTTGGATCCCCTCCCTTGAGCAGCACCCGCCTTCTCTGAAGGCGGCATCGGTATATCCACCTCCTTGGCCTCCACTGATGCACCCTCCTCGATCTCTCTCTCGATTCTGGATCAACTTAATCGATTGGGTTTGTTTTACTTACTCTGAGGGAACCCCGATTCATGCATATCCTTCTTTTACTATTGATGAGTTCGATTCGATCGCACTACTCATGGCGAAAAGAGTCCTTGGAAAGCAGGGATCACTCAACGTTTAGACACAAATTTGAGCGGTTCTCCTCTGTTTATTCGTTCAAATTTTTTAACCTTCTTCAAAACGAGAAACTGATTCTCAAACTTTTTAAGAGAACTACGAACAAAACTTCTAGAAGTTATTTTTGCTGATGTACTTTAATATATTATTCACTTAGATCAATAAAAATTGCATCCTATTCTCAAAAAAATATATATTAGTCGTGGTCAAGGCCCTGTTGGATTGGTTCCCATGTCATTTATTAGTTTCCCACTTGGAGTTTGTACGTGGGGAAATAAAATAAGCAAAGCATTGACAAATGTTGAACAAGTAGGATTTCCTCAACAAATCATGTCTTGCTATCATTTCCAACACAATGATCAGAATAACTCCAAGTGGACTCCTCCTTATCTTAGAGCATCCACAGTCATCTCGTCGGCTGCCGGCGAGATGGCGCCGGCGAGATGACTTAAAATATTAAAGTTTAATTATCTCGCCGGCGAGGAGGCAGCGACGTCTGCAGTGGGGAAAGTGTAGCTGGCGAGGAGCAGCCGGCGAGAAGGAGGAAAAAACATTAAAAAAAATGAAAAACAATTTGCAACATAACCCACAACTTTATTATATTTATACATATACCACACATACGATAATTAAAACAAACTTTAACAATAATTATACATATAATTAGCACGCAGATGGTAAGTTAGTACATACTTAAACGAATTCTAATTTTAGGACACGATTTATAGCTCGTGAACGTACTGCAGGAATTTGTACTGGTCTCGAACGATCTCCCACAGACCCATCTTCATGAAATGGTTGCGATGGTCCCTGTAATGGGCAGCGGCTGCTTGAGAGCGAACGTCAGTCTCGGAAGTTCCCGGCGGGGCGTTATGAACTGTTGTACGGTAGCACAATTCATACCGGTGGATTCTCCGGGCAAGTTCCTGCCAGTGGTCTCGGCACTGTTTCTGGGTTCTCGGCGGGGAATTGGCCGGAGCATTGTGGACAAAGTTGGCATACACTTCCGGCCAATACCTATGATTTGGGCCCGGCCGGGCGTCCTGCAGCCAACATAGGACGTTGGTCCACGGGTATGAGCCTACGCTGGCCATTGGTACTTCGAAGAAATCTAGGAAAAATTGAAGAACAAAAGTATTGGAGATAGAGAGAGATTTTGAGAAGAGATGTGAAGAATGAAGGAGGAGACGGGTGCCATTTATAGGCCAAAACCGCCGGCCACTAGGGGGCATATTGGTCATTTTGTGGTGGTGGTGGCAATAATGGCACACAACCCAATAATGAAGACCTCATAATGTAAAAAAAAAAATATTTTTTGACCAAATTCAAACAAGCCATTAAAGTAAACAAATTACCAAAACATGAAAATTAAACATTCATTAAAAAGGAATCTTGAATTACAACTAAAAAAAACAAGTACGGTAAGCTGGAAAAAAAAACAAGTCACTGGGCCATCAGATTGCGCAAAATATTAAGCTGCGTCATGTGGGCCTGTAGCTGCTCGGGGTCCATGCCCGAAGTGTCGGCTTTTTCAGCTTCGACCCACTGCTGGTATGCCATCAGCTTCAACTGCGCAGCCTTCTCAATGGTCCTGGCTTGGCTTGCTTCTTTGGCCGCTATATGGGCCCTCTCGACACGATCGGCAACCGCTTCCTTAGACGATGATGCTGAGCCCTTACCTCTGAGCCTTGCAGCCTTGGCAGCCTTGCAGCCCATAGGCTTCTTGTACTGGGGTTGACCCTCCGTATTAGCACCGATCGTTTGCTGACTGTCCTCACAGCCCGGCGTGTCTTCACGAGGGCGCTTGCCGGAGTCGGTAGAATCTTCGACATCGAACTCCGAAACCGGTGTCGGTACAACGGGCTCGTCAACAGCAAAGTAATGAGAATTCCACTTGTGTTCTCCTTTCACAAGATCCCACCAGTGTTTCCATGTGAATGGATGACCACAGGCCTTTATGTATTGCTCCTCGGCCAACTTCATGATCGCCGCATCGTCCCGGTCGCTCCTGTAGTCCCTGCAGGTCTTCACAAACAGCCTTTGGAAGAACGTCACTTTGGGATTTGTCCCCTGCCAGTGGTCTTTGCACTGCTTCCCCGACCTCACCGGATCATCCGGGCCCCGAGTGGCTTCCATTTCCTCAGCGATGGCCCCCCAGTACTTCAAATTATGCTTCTGGTTGCCATGCACTGAGTCGTACGAGTGGTGCATCCAAGCTCGAACTAACCTGCAGTCCTCCTCGTCGGTCCATAAGCAACGCCTTGCTTTGGCCTTTGTCGGACGGACGGGCGGACGTACTTCGGCGGGCTCGGAAAGGATTTGAGATGATTGGACAGTCGGGTTGGGGGAAAAGCTAGGCTCCAAAAACTCTTGGGACAACATTTCATCGGTCACCGACCTATAGTTGAGAACCCACTCGTTGAGATCGAAAGAAGACATGGCGAAAGAAATTTGAATAGGACTTGAAGTGTAGTAGAAGAGAGAATTTGAGTGTGTGTAAAATGAGTTTTTGGTTGTTTATTTATAGGGGTGAAAAGTGAAAAAAAAATAATGCTGCCAGCGACTAGGGCCACGTGTCGCCAGCGTGTGGCTCGCCAACGGCCGGCGCGCCACCCGAGGAGATCAGATTCATCCTCGCCAGCGAGATCTGCTGGCGAGGTCATTAACGGCTACCCAAGTCGCCAGCAGCTTCCTCGCCTCCACCTCGCCTGCTCCTCGCCGGCGACTTCTCCTCGCCAGCTGCTCCTCGCCCACGACTGTGGGTGCTCTTAGATAGACAGTCAGTTTATATCCAATTAAATGTTCAAAATTTTAATAAAAAATGTTTAAATAAGATGTTAAAGTGCGAGTAAATGTATTTGAAATACGTACGTGCTGATTTGATTTTTTATTAATACTATAATTTTTTTATCAACGTATTATAAATCTCTCCCTATTCAGAAAATAAAAAGGGAGGATAGAGTAGGCTCTAGTTACAGAAACACAACAAACAAGAACATTGACATTCAAAACACGGCCTCAAATCAAAAAGAGGACCGAGACACACTTCGTCCAAACCAGAAAAAAAATACAAATACAAACCCGAGCGCTGGCAAGCTCAACCTTAA
The DNA here is from genome assembly GCA_963921825.1 of Erodium maritimum. NCBI lineage: Eukaryota > Viridiplantae > Streptophyta > Magnoliopsida > Geraniales > Geraniaceae > Erodium > Erodium maritimum. The sequence continues at coordinate 20,474,047 of OY997592.1, read as the reverse complement.
AACAGAAATCAAGCTGAAACAAACAACGGCCTAAAAACTCTTTGCATTGATGGTAAAAAAAACAAACAAAGGCCTAAAAACCCGAAATTACAACCAATAAGCACATAACAGAAAACATAAAGAGTGTCTACAACCCGAATTTTGCAACCTTTAATCGCAAAAAAATGAAGCAGCCTCAACCCCAGTCATCTCGAAAAGTCACCATAACCTTACCTGCACAAGAAGCAATCACTGAATCTCATCGACTCTTCAATTGAAAGAGATGGGAGACGTCGACACGCCGGCGGTCAACACCGCTGATCGACAGAGATAGGTCGGAGAACACCGATACTCTAAACCCAAGGAAAAGAAACAAAATGATTTCCAACAAAGGCACAAAGGCAACAACAACCCGTCAGAGGCCAACACCTAGAAAATGACGGCCCCCTACCTAAAATCAGTAAGGAAACAGAGGAAATCGAAAATGAAAGCAATCCTAGGGAAAAAGTAGATCACCTCAAGCAGTAGATAAAATTAAGGGAGATACGAGAACCTTACAAACCTCAACGACGAAAGTCCCAAGTCCACAACGAATCCAAGCCACGGGTGGTCAAGAAATGCTTCCCACGGTAGAAAAAGAGCTAAACGCCTAAGAGAGCGGACAGAGCACCCAAGGAGGAGAGCACTCCACAAGTCACCAGAAGCCACATAGGAGATCGGCAGAGCGACGCCAGCCTAAGAACGCGCCAATTAGTGACAGTAGATGTCAATGAAAGATGTTCCATACCGGAACAAAAGCTTGATGCCAGAACACATCCGAAGCAACCAACCTGTAACTACGCAGCCTAAACCCGAGCTACTTCACGAAGCAAAGACAAAACAACCAAGCTCCGCAGCTGCCCAAAACATCACCGGAGAAATCGAGCTGGGCCAACACCAACAGCCACCACGAACGGTGAGTCCCACCTAAACCCCACGATCTTGAAATGAAAGTCGAGAAGCGCGTCCCACGGCGAGAAAAGGAAAGGACAGTGAAATTCCCCAGACAAACCCGACTTGGGTCCAACCCGATCCGGATCCAGCAGTCTCGGATCCTGGCTGACCCGGATCCAGCGGACCAGGATCCAAACTGACCTAGATCCAGCTAACTCGGATCTGCCCAAACCCAGACCCGGGTGCAAACCCTACCCAGATCAGCGGACCCGAATCCAACAGAACACGAACCCGCCAAAAGCCGAACCCAACCAGCACGGTCCGACCACCAAGAGCAGGCACGGTCCGACCACCACAAGCAGCTTCCTGAGCAGCCTTCCACGAGCGTTGCAACTTAAGAGCAACCCGCCACACCAAGGTCGAACTCCGACGAAGGTCTTCCCGGCAAGGCAAGATCTGAGAGGAGGAGAACGAGACAAATACCCTCCTCAACGCCGGTCAAGGCAGCCCTACACCTAGTCGACGAGGACCTTCACCGATCCAACACGCCGGTCCGAGAAAGCCTCCGGGAAGCAAGATGTAAGAGCCGCCCCCGGTCGAACCGGTGATTTTCGGAAAAAGTTGACTTTCGGTCGGAAAAGTCAACCGATGACTCTGGGAGTCAGTCGGGACCTTTTCGGGACTCAAAAAGCTTAGCCGTCATTACGCTTAGCTTAGTTGGGTCGTTTCCTTTCAAATGACTGTCCTTGTGAAAAAGTCAACTTTCAATCAAACGGAGACTAATTATCGACTAAATTTAATTAAGTTAGAGATGCTGGAAATAATTAAGGATAAGGTGGTCCCTACATGGACACTTTTCCATGTTAGCTTGGAGGGGAATAAAGGAGGCTAAAAGGACCATTTTAACCCTCATGAGTTGGCCTTTAGTGGACAAGAGCAAAGAGGCATTTTAGGAACTTCTCACTTAGGTTTAAGACCCATTTTGGGTCACTTTTCAGCTCATTTTTGAGGTGTGGCCGAATTCTACAAGGGAGGAGCAAGGAGAGAGCTTCCATTGAAGCTTGAAGAAGAAGCAAGAGAAAAGGAGCCTCTTTCAAGCCATTTCTTCACCCAATCTTCTCAAAAAGTTCATCATCTTCATCATCTCATCATTCTAAAGGTAAGTAAGCTCTAACTATCCACTTTTATTCAATATGAGATTATGGGTTTCCATGGAAATTGCTTGAACTAGCTAGGTTTTGAGCTTTATGTTGTTAGATGATGTTTTTAGAGAAGTAGATGATTGATTTAAGTAGAAATCAATTGGGGTTTGGTTTTTTTGATGAAACCCATTGTGGGTATTGGAGTTTTGATGTTTATGGTACTGTTTTTGGAGCTTTTAGAGGTTAAAAATGGAGTTTTGGGTGTTGATTTCGTGGAAAGGAGGCTGGAGGAAGAAGAAGGACGAAGCAGGTCTGGGCCGTCACTGATCCGTGACGGGAGACGTCACGACTCCGTGAAGGAGGCTGTGACAGCACACGTCACGGGTCCGTGACGTCATCCGTGACGGGGAGCCTCACGGCTTCGTGATCCGAACCGTGGCAGACCAGTTTTGGCCTTTTGGGTCCTTTTTGGGGTGTTTTTCGTTTAATTCGAAAGGTTATCTTGAACCGAATGTTTGGGGGTTTTAACTTAGATGTTTTCCTCTTAAACCACCCTTGTTTAGTCTTTAATTCTAGTGTTAATTTATGTTCCTAGACTTTGTTCTTGAGCTCGGAGGAGGAGACTACACGCCGGTTGTGTGATTGAGCTTTGGAAAGCTTTTGAGGTAGGGAAGAGTAGTAAATTACGCTTTTAATTTAAAGAATGCTAATAGTGTGCATATAGGATGATAATAACCGGAAGAGTCTTAGTTTGCATATAGGATGTGATTCACTAGAATAACCGCTTTCAATTATGGAAATTGTCGTGCTGTAGAATGGCCATGTCGAGCCTTAGGATTGCGTGTTGGTTTTGTTTGGTTATGGTTGTTCGTCCTTAAATATCTATGCATAATACACTCTTGGTTAAATTAAGAATCATAGTATGTCATGTGAATTATGATGAATGCAATATGAATGTTTGTTTCTTGATATGATTGGTTGAATGAATGAGATGAATGGGATATGATTGTTGTCTTGTGTTATGATCGGGTGAATGATAGACCGATACGGTGTCCTTGGTAAGTTGTGACGATAAGCTTCGTTGGTACGATAAGTTCGGTGTATTATGGCTGTGTGGTATTGTGTGTTGTGACTTGTACCCCGAGTGATGGGAAGATACCCAACCGAGGTGTGTGCCGGTCCGGTATGTGTGCATTGAGATTTGCCCCGATGTTGTGTGTCCGGGAAGACATCTAGACCGAGGGATATTCCAGTATGATGTATGTTGTTTCACCCCGATGCTGTGTGTCCGGGAAGACATCTAGACCAAGGGATATTCTGACATGATGTATGTTGTTTCACCCCGATGTTGTGTGTCCGGGAAGACATTTAGACCGATGGGTATTCCGGTATGATGTATTTGCTTCACCCCGATGCTGTGTGCCTGGGAAGACATCTAGACCGAGGGTGTATTCTGGTAAGATGTATTGGTTGAGTTGTGCGTGATGATCGGATTGTTCCGAGTACTTGTCTTATGTTATATGATCTCGAATCTAAGTAACGTCATAGTGGTCTTAGTTGTATAATGTCCGGTTACTCAGTTGTTTATTTAAATTGGTGCTATTATTGATATTGAGTGTTCCCGTCAATTTCTATTTATATTCTCATCTTTTAGTAAGAATTATTGACCGATTTATTTCTGACAACGGAGCGGGAGTCCTTTCCCTTTACTACTTTTTCCTACTGAGCGTAAGCTCACCCCCCTCTGTTTTTACTATTTTACAGGTTTCGTTGGTGAGTAGGCTTTTAGGACATCTCAGGGCTCGGGAGCTCATTGAGGGTTCGGGTGGTTACTGTAGTAGAGACGTACTTTCTCATTTCGTATTAGGCATTGTCTTACTTTGTTATATTTTGAGCTTTTGACTCATAGCATCGATTTTGATTTATAAATTTCTTGGAGTTTTATGATTATTTCAGCTACTTTTATTATTGTCTTTATTATTATTCTAGTTCACGTCTCGAGTCTGGCCAAAACCGAATTTGGGGCGTGACACAAGAAGCAGACGCCGGTTGAAAGGGGACGAGAAGATAAAACAAAAGAGAGAACAAAGGGGAAGGAAGTGGAAGGAAGTGGAAGGATAGAAGGTGAAGGGAGAGAAGGTCCTCACCGGGAGAACCATGACCTGAGCCATGGCCGACGCCGGTGAAGAAGAGGGAAGGAGGGTGGCGGCTAGGTTACACAAGAGGGTTTTTTTTTGGGAGAAGAAACATGAGTGCTTATGATTGATGTGTAATACTATAACTTCTTGATATATTTTTGGAGAAGAAATTTGTAAATTTATTAATAGAGATTACCCGACAGGGTGTCTCTCAAAACCAACGGAATTTTCGTTATACGTCAATCGAATATGTCCTAATTACAAGCATTTCTACCAGAATATGTGCAACTTGGTTTGTTTCTCCACACACAAACCTTCAAGTGAAACCCGAAAACGCTTCGATTTTAGCTCTACACTTTATTACCAATAGTTCAAAAGAGGATATGAATGAAGCTTCATTGTTCACCACTTGCACAACCCACGGGCAGTGACTTTCTACTACTCTGGCCAGCCACCCTTCTTCAAAAATCCAAGTAAGCGGCTCATTCAATGTCATTATTTCGATCATCTCCGTATTATCAATACCTGGAATAACAAAACACTGTGCAGTTTTTGTCATTCCATCATCACCCCTACAAACCATACCACCATCTCGCCTCCCCACCCCCCGCGTCCCGGTTCCAAGACAGCACCATCAACGTTGATTTTTACCTGTCCAAGCCCCAGTTTACACCGTGCTCGGCCACTCCCAACAGCCCCATGGTTTTCAACCTGACCCTCCTTATTGCTTTGAGCCTCAGACCAACTCTCCAAATATGACATCGTCTCCCTCCAAATTGAATCTGAGTCCTTCTCCAAGTTACTCCCAACCCTGTCATTTCGTGCTTTACACATACCCCACCATAACATCATTACCCGCTCAATAAGGGCATTAGTACGTCGGAGCAAAACTAGAGCCAATCACGGGGAAGCACGTCATCTCATGACTAAATAATCAGTCCCCGTTTACTCAAAATCTGACCAGCCTACATACAATAAAATAAAAATGACTCTCAGTTTCCGGGTGACCACACTTATTGCTTATAGGGTCAACATGTACAAAACGCTTGTATAGGTTCACATTAGTGGGTAAAATACCTAAAAGAATACGACATACCAGATGTTTGACTTTCGGAGGAACTTCTGCACCCCACACCTTCCTCTAGTAGGTCCCTGACACTATCATTCCACCTACCCTGAACTATTATGAATATGCTGATAAAACACACACACATCATGCGTCCTGTAGCCCCCACCGGTTCGTGTCCTCCAAAATATAATCCCCCACCGTGTTTCCCTCTCTTACAACTGGTGGATCCGAAATCAGTCCGTCCCCGTTGGCAACCACACAAACTCTAACATAGGAGTTCAATAAACCTCATAATTTTTTTAAGAAAAATATCCTCTGAATAAAGTATATGCTCAAGTCAAAACAAGACAATTAAAGGTAGTTAAACTATATTTTGGTCCAAGTGTGCTCTCATTGAATAAGAAATTGATTGGGAGTTATAACGATACTACGCTTCCATTCTCAAAAAAAAAAATACTACGCTTCCTAACACCATATCTGATATAAATACTTTCTATTATATCATTATATTCCACATCATTTCTATTTTTTCTGTTTTATTTCTTCTTCACCCTTGTCTATATGCACTCTATATTTCTTTTCTTGTTCTCAATATCTTATAATTAAGGGTTTAGCAGAATATCTAGTTTTCTTCTTTTTAATTTATGTTATCTAGTTATTCTTTTTTAATTACATTCTAACACGCGTTTTTGCCAATAAAATCGGAAGTTTGTGAGGTTCGAACCCATGTCTATAAAGTGTGAAACTCAGATGTCATATTAAAGAACCAACTAAACTAAAAATTTAAGATAATAATTAAAGGCTCAATAATAATTGTATTCTAACAACAACTATTGTATGTGTACATCAACGTCCTTTAGCATATCGAAGACAAGTAATTGTATTTTTAATTTGAAAGTTATGGTTCAAGACCAATTTTTTTACCACGTCCATCCATGATAGATCTTATTAAAATGTAATATTTAAACGTAAGTGATGAAAATATCCTTATATGTAAAACTTAAAGCAGTCCAAATAATTGACATACAAAACAAACAAAAAGTGCCTAAAACAAAATAATACAATATTCAAGGATAGAAAGTGAAGTGTAGTTTGCCTTGTTATTTCTCTACCCATTTGGTTTGATTTTGTTTGGTTATTGCAACTGGTCAAAGAGAGTTAGTTTCATACTATAAGTTGTTGGCTTCTTTTATTTGCCTTTATCTCCAAATAGTCAAGATCGGAATCTCCATCTTGTACATGTTTTTAATCTACTAATTTTATTTTATTTTATATCTAATTATATACTATCCAAGCTGATCTCACAAATGAATAACTTTATTGAACTAGTATCTTTATGTGTTTGTCAACTTTTTATCCAACAAATTTCATGCTAATTCGATCATTTTAACATTGTCCTTAAACTTGAGAATTTTTATAAAAAAAACATGATTAATATGTAAAATTTGAATTGTATGCATGCCACAGGAGAAAACTCTAGTACAATAGAGGTCCAAAATGAACAAATTATTCTAATATAATATTTTTCACGTTTTGGTTATGTAACGTAGGTGGTTTGGTCTCTTTCAATCTCCGCACGTGGGTTCGATCTTGACAGGAAAGTGTAAGGAGACCGAACTTACATAAGTTGATTAATTGAATAGTTTTGTTTGTATATTAGAATAGGTAGGTCAAGTTGGGGCCAAGGTGTTAAGGACCAATGACAACAGCCTTCTTTGGAGTTGCTTCACGTCCAAGCCAAGCTTCCGACCCACACCTGCGAGTGGTCACCTTCATGCTCTACCTACGACCACGGAACAGTGGTGTCGTCGATGTCAATCTTGTTTGTCTAATATTTCTGTTACTTACTTGAGTATGTATATATTCAACTAATTCAATGCGGTTTGTGTTGAGATCCTACATTAGACAGACAGATTGATTTGATATTCACATATACATATACTAACAGACGTATGATTTTCATATGCTTAACTAACCTCTTAAACAATACTCATCTGAAGTTGCAAGAGCCAATTGCCTCAAGATTTTCCTTCTTCTCAGGAGCTGCATTCAACAGATTGATGCATTTTGGTTGCCAGATTCAAGTTTCAGTGCACATTTAGGTGCAGCACTTCTCAATTTGATCAAGCTATCACATACACATTCATACTTCTGCTGAAACAAAAGAGTAGCTGCATCATTTTGCTATCTCCTTCACGGTTACAGTAGCATTTGAGGCTTGCATTTCCTTTTGAAGCTTCAGTTTTAGGTTGATCTGATGCTGATCTAGGTGTGTCTTTTGGTTGATCATTTGTTTTTTGGGTTACTTTGGCTAGTTATTTGTCACGGGTATTAAGAAATAGTTTTCGTGTACTTGAAGTTATGGGGTGGGGTTGTCTTGCTTCGCAAGTTAGGTGGATTTTGGTGGGAAAAGTTTTGTTGTGACCACTTTGTGGGGTAACTTTTTGTAACTCCTCTTTCACCTCGAGAGAAACTTAATTTAAATTCGCTTTATTGATCAAAAAAAAAACTAACCTCTTAAAATTACGTTAGTTGTTAAAAGACATTTATATTAGATTTAACGGTTATTTTTCTTTAAATCGAGAAATTACCCTCATCTAATCTAACTAAATATTATTAACCAACAACAAGATCCCAACTTCTGAATTGGTATCATCCTAAGTAACCTAAGAGTCGTCGTCGTGAAAAAACGTAAGAGGGTCATGGGTTAGGTGGTTTAAAGTTTAAAATTTTCCAAAACTCTCCCATGCTCTCTTTTTCCATCTTTTGCTCTGAGCTCCTCTCCCTCTATGATAGATACTATAGAATAGTAACTGGTAAGAGGAGTTTGAAGAGATCGGGTTCTTCTTCGGTTAAGAAGGAACGCAAAAGCTCGGGCAAGCATGGACTTTCCAAGGCTTCGGTGAAAGGAAAAGGGGAAGTCGATCTTCCTGAGGCAATAGGAGAGGATATAGGCACATACGTCAGAGGAGATTGTGAAGAGGTGAGGCCGAATAAGGTTGAAGGTAGAGCTCGCAGTTCTGTAGTTTCTCGGGGAGCAGTTTTGACGCCGGAAACTCAAACGGACGAAATTTACATGTGCAATCTTCCGGCCAAAACCAAAACTGAGTGGGTACAAAATGTTTTCGGAGTTTTTGGAGAAGCACTCTCAGTCTCTGTTCCATCTCGGCCAAATCGAAAAAGGAATTTTTTTGGTTTTGTGAGGTTTTGTTCTTCGGAAGCGGCGAGACATGCCATTACCAGCCTGAATGACATGAAGTTCAATGGAATCCCTTTGTTCATTAGCTTAGCCATGCGCCGGAAAGCTCACCCGGAGGCAAAACAGAGCTCCTTTCTGGTGAGATCTATGACTCCTCTGGGGAGCTTGGTAACACCGGCGACCACGTCTGTGGTGGAGATCAAAAGCTCGGAGAAAGGTCCAAAATCTCGGGATGCTGCTCCTCAACTTTCGGGATTTGATTCGTTGGTTTCAGATACTCCTGAATCGGTACAAGCCAGAGATTTGGGGAATTCTGTGATTTCGGTTGTTCCTCTTCAAGACAGAGATTTGGTAAATTCAAGCGTTCATTCAGGGAAGTTTGGGGCAGGTTTTGTCTTTCTCCAAGGCCAAAGCCCATATCGTGAAGTTGATCGGGCTGTGGTTAATGGGCCGACTTGGGACAGTCAAGCCCACGTGACTCAGCTCCTTCCTCTGCACAACATGGAGGCTTTTGATGGTGCAATTCTGAGACCAAATTTGTTGGGTCTAGAATTAGACCAAGTTCAGCCAAAGAAGTATGGGCCTGAGGATGGTGGGCCTGCGTCTGGCCCTATTTTGAGGCTAGAAATTGGGGACGTTTCAGCTGCTAACGGCCAATCTTTGTGTTCGTTGCCTCCTGCTTCTTCAGCATCGATTGTTGATCTGGGTGAAGATGAAATTTACATTTGCAATCTTCCGCTTGAGTCAACAGAGGTTTGCGTAACAAATTTCTTTCAAGCCTATGGTGAGATTGTCCATGTCTTGGTTTCGAGGCAACCAAATCAACTTTTTTTTAGAAAAAAATGGAAATATTATTAATTAAAGCATTCTGATGATCACAAAACTGCTTTCACCGTACAAACCAATAACTAGAGTAATATTGAAAAGCAATGACTGAAAAATAAATGTTGCTCTGGGCATAAGGGCGGTCGGAGGGGGGGGGGGGGGGGGGGAACTGCGGGAGCATCCGAAGACACCGATACAGCATGCGCCAACCAAAAGACACTAATCGAGTAGACCAAGTGGAGAATGTGTAGTGGTGGACCGATATCTCCCCCGGAAAGTCAGCGTGTGTCGTCGTCCCTTGACTGATATGTGTAGGGCTCCTAAACGCGTGAGTGTTGACCACGAACTGGGAGGGGAGAATCCTGTCGACAGATGGTGGAACCGTTGCCACCGTACTGTCAGGGAGATGCAACCGTCGACCGACCCCTCCCTGGGACTTCAGAGTCTCATTCCTGGAGGCGGTGGTGCTTGTGTCCCCCTGTCGCTTTTGTGCCTGACGCCCCATCGGATGCCGTCGACCCCTCCGATTCCTCAGTCTCCCCATCTCTCTCTAGCCTCTTCTTCCCGGAGAGCGATGTGGTATGCTCCCTAGGAAGCCATCTCGTCTGGAATTCCTGACGATGAATCTCTTGGTCCCTGCGCCCCCCTTTCTCCTGGCTCTACTGGGGAGTTGTCGGCTTCGAGTAATGAGGCGCTCCCCTAACAGCCCATCCCAGGTAATCCCAATTCGTCCCCAGGATTTCTTTCCCATGTTTAGCCTTTTCCAAAGCCAATCGCGGATCAGTCGGGGCCCTTACCGATGGCCCCCGAACACCCCCCGCGACTGGACACACCGGGAAAATATGACCCGCACAACTACAATCGAAGCAGTGATCCGGAAGATGCCCGTACGACACGTGAAGGAGAGTGCGTACCTGAGACTCCGACAGCCAGAACCAGATCTGACTCTGCAATGGAACTCGGATGTCAGCCCTAATCCTGATCTTCATAAAAATTCCCCAACAGAGACCCGACTTGTTCACATCCACCGCCTGACTGACCCCCAATGTATTCCCTATCCAGAATCCCACCTCTTTATTCCATGCTCCCATCAGCAGGTTAGACACCATAGCCTAGACAGAAAAGTGGTGGAAGCTGAGATCCCCTGCCTACATGTAGGCTCTCATAATAATAATAGACCCTAGTTGCAGCTCTCCCCTCTTCACGCAAGCTAGGGTTAGGGTTTTGTGAAAGTTCACCTTCGACAACAACACTCATGGCATCCACGGGTTGTAAAGACCGCCCGGTTAAAAGATTTAATATTTAAAATTGTTCGATTTGAAACGTCGTTGGTTGGAAAATTGTTGAAGTTTGGAACAATTGCAAAAGAAAAAGAAAAGAAAAACAAAAAAAAGGGAAAAGAAGCAAACTTGGGCGAGGCTGATTTAAGCCCAGCACGTTGAGCCCAAGCCAGCACCGGGCCCAAGCCCACTACCCCCCCCCCTCAACCCCAACGAACTGTACATCTTCCCCATTTCGCGCACGCCTCCCGAGGTATCTCTTTCTCGCTCTCTCTCTCCTCGTGCGGTTCCCCTCCCTTTCTCTTCCTCTCTTCTCGCGCGATGCCGCCCTCGCCACGCTCTGCCTCCGCGTCCAAATCGAACCACGCCGTCGCTGAATCGAGACGCCGCCATCGAGAGCTCCTCGGACTGGTTCGTACCTCCCGTGCTCGATTCGAACCACAGCTACCCCTGTGACCGCGTCGAGAGACGACGATCGAGCTCGCGAGACGCCGTATCTCCTCGTGCCACTCTGAATCCAGCACGTCGACGTCACCAGCCACCGGAGGGAACAACCCGAACAGATCGACGCGAGGTTCGCCGGCTCTGGTGAGTCCTCGCCGTCGTTTGCAGCCTCACCGGACCCGGAGAAATCTGCAAAGCGGTGCTCCGCCACACCCGAGCACCGTCGCTCCTCCTCCAAGCTTCCCTAACGCCGCCGCCGCCGTCACACTGACCGGAACCCTAGTTGGCCCTCGCCTTTCTTCGTCTCCAGCTCAGGCCAGATTCAGGCTGGGCCTTGGGCCAGACCTGATCCGGTTGGGCCTCGGGCCAGACCAAGCCTTGGGCCAGGCCCAGGTCCCTAGATTGGGTTCTAGACCTGGGTCTGGGTCGGGTCTGGGGTCAGATTCGGGTCAGGCTTGGATCAGATCGGGGTCTGGGTTCTGGACCGGGTCGGATTCAGGTCCGGTTTTCGGATTCGGGTCGGGAAGTTTAATTAATTATTTAAATCATTTAAATCAGAGAACTTAAAGGACTTAATTGATTAATTAGAGGATTGTTACGAACTGAACCGGAACTGATGACCGTTTTTACTTGTTAAAATCAGACTTTGACTTCGTCCGAGAAGACCGGAGGTAGGCCCGGACGTCAGCAGCTAGGAGATCCAGATAGAGATTGAGAGGTGGGGAAATACCTCGGAACCTCACTTTATTACGGACGTACTAGAATGCATATAGGGAAACGATAATAACCGGATAAATAACTAGTATGCTTGTAGGATGTGAATAACTAGCGTAGACATATAAACTGTGAACATTTACGAAACTTGTAGTGCTGTAGATTTGGGAATTGCCGTGCTGGTAGAATCGAGCCTGTCGTGCCTGTAGGATTGTGTGTTGATTGAATTTGCTTGTGTGCTCTGTGTTGTTTAAACAGTTAATAAATAATGAACATGAAAACGAGTAGAGGTGAACTTAGTGATGCATATCAGTGACTTGGATGTTTTGATTCTGTTTATATGACTTGTTCAATTGTGGGCGTTGAGGAAATGGATTACCGGTTAAGCCGGTGGGGTTACCACTTTGAATGTGGTGTCGGTAAGTGATGGTGAGTGCGTGATAGTTATGTGACTATGATTATGATTGTTATTGTGATTGTAGTTGCGGGTTCTTCGGTTACATGAGAAAGGTGGTTTCCCTACCTTCCGACCGTGAGTCGGTAAAACGATGTGTCCCGCGAAGAGGTGGTTTCCCTACCTTCCGACTAGCACTCGGTAAAATGTTGTGTTGTGCCGCGATGAGGTTGTTCCGCGAAGAGGCGATTTCCCTGCCTTCCGTGTATCGGTAAAACGCTGTGTCCGCGAAGAGGCGATTTCCCTACCTTCCGTGTATCGGTAAAACGTTGTGTTCCGCGATGAGGTCGACCGCCTATCCCGACTATGTGTTGGGGAAGTTGAGTGTGGCTTTGCCGGGCCGAGCAGGTTGCTCCCTAAACCGTGCAAGTGTGTGAATTGCTTGTGTTGAGAATGCCTTGGATTTTGAATGAGTGTTGATGTGTTTGTGAGTGTTGATGTTCTTGTGGCTATGGTTGTTTTTCCTTGGTTGTTCCTTCGTTGTTGCCTCGGTATATAAGTTAGTGTTGAGTTAAAGTTGGGGATCGTTAGTCTGGTGAGTGTCAGGGTAAAATAGGTTTTGTCTTTAAATGGTTTAAGTGTCGCATCGATTTATCAACCTTTTATTAAACTTTAAACTTTGGAAAGACTTTCTTGGTAAGTCTGTAATTAGGTGGATTTCGTGACTTTTTCCTACTGAGCGTCAAGCTCACCCCTTACCATGTTTTCTACAGGTGTTAGCTTTGATCTGGATTAGAGGGTTACGCAGAGCTTGGGAGCTAGCGGAGGCCCGAGTTTATTTTGTTTATGATTAATAGAGACCTATTGTTCATTTTCGAATTTTGTATGTGACTGAGCGTAGGACTTAGTGTTTTGGATATTTTGTTGGCTTATTTTATTCACCCTTTTCAAATATTAATCACTTTTAAATTTCTTTTATTTAATTTCACCAAGTCACGTCTCGAGTCTGGTCAATACCGGATTTAGGGCGTGACACGGGTGATCTTGATGGAGGTGAGGCGTGTTTCGACGCCAAGTTGTTCCCGGAACCGAGTAGCCCGAGCGGATTGTGCAGGAGCAAGAGGTAAGTGAGTAAACGGGGACGGGTTCGCTGCCGGCTGCCAAGGAAATTGGCACGTTTACGCCGGTAGAGGCGATGACGCCGCGGGGAACAAGCACGACCCCGATGAGGTTTTCGGCCCAGCGGACGGAGGAGGAGGTCCGAGGCGAGGGGGGATGGTTCCACTCGGGGGCGAGGGGTGTTCGACGTACCCCGTTGAAGGGGTCGCGCCCGAGGAGGCTGGGTAGTGGCTCGGCGGGGAGAACAAATGAGGCCGGGGAGGGGTTTGAATGATTGTCGTTCCCGAAGGGCACGGGAGAGCCTGTCAAGGAGGGGGAGGGTCTCTTGCCGATCGTGGTGTCATCGGATACGGGTGTCACGCCGGAGGAGTCGCCGGAAGCGTTGGCGTGGAGGAGAAGTAAGGGGAAGGGTTTGGCGCGAGACAACGGTGCTAGGGTTTCGGAGGACGGGCTGGGCCGAGAATGTGGGGAGGTGGGCCTAGGCCGAGGTCTCCTTGCGGACGCGCGTCGTGTTGGGCGGATTGGACCGGAGTGGCTACCACGGGCTGGGCAAGGAATGAGCCGACGGGATCAGCACACAGGTGTAACGGGCTGGACCCGGGGTGGGCCAGGTGATGTGGCGCGTTGGGCTGCCTGGTACGGGGCCGGGCCGGGGCGCAATGGGCCTCCTCAGTCTAGGGTAATCTTGGTTGGGCCGGAGGAAGGGCCGGCCGGGTATGGGGCTGGGGCGGGGCGAGCCCGGTTCAACCCGCCTGGACCTGGGTTTGACCGGATCCGATCGGGTAACCTGGGTAGGTCGGGTCCGACTGGTGGGTTTGGTATATCTAGGGTCCCGGGTCGTCCGAAAGGCGAACTTCGAGGCTCTAGGGAGTAGGTCGGGGATCTGGGGTCCAAAATGTGTTCGATGCATATCAAGGAGGTAGTGGTTCCTACCATGGAAGTCTGAGGTCGGGGTTCTCAGTATCAGTACGCACTGGCTGCAAAGGTACTGACGTCAAAGAAGTTTTTTTGGAAGTCCCTGGTGGCTCGAATGGAGGACTTATGGGCAATGAAGGTAGAAGCGAAGCCCGTGGAAGGGCGGTTGGTTGCGTTCTTTTTCCAGTCGGCTAAGGAGAGAGCGAGGGTTCTTCTCGGGGAACCATGGGCTTACTGGGATTCTTTGGTGTTATTCACCGATCGATCGTTACTTTGGTTTTGTGCGTTTCAAATCAAATACTGAAGCTTCCTCAGCTTTTGAGGGTTTGAACGGTTTTACAGTAAATGGGATGGTGTTGGTTGTAGCATTTGCCCGGCATTGGAAAGTTCAAGACCAGAGGTCCAATTCGATCTGTCAAGAAGCAAGCTGTGAGATCGTGCATGTGGTCCCGAAGGAGTTGGGTAGTCCGTGGAAGGATACCCTCGTTAAAGCTCTGAAACGTTAGAGCCGACCTCCTAAGTTTTTAAAGGATTATTATCGCTAAATCAAAACCTGAGAGGGTTTCTGATGAGGGTTGTTCGGTCCAGTTTGTTCACTTTGTTCTTTAGTTCAGTTTTTCGGGTTTGTTCCCGTTTATTTCGGGCTTAGGGCCGTTAGCTCTTTCCAAGAGCTCCCTTGTTATCGTTGTTTTCTAGGCCTCTTCATCCTTGGAAGGGGTTTTTCTTAAATAAAATTTTCGAGCTTACCAAAAAAAATATTATCAACCAAAAATTCACAGTTTTAATAGGAAAAATTATCTCTCGCAAGTCGAGATCTCCTCCTTCCCTAAGAAATCCTACCTCACCTATGGAGTCTCCTACTCCTGCGGTCGACTTGATTACCACTAGCCTTATCGTCGGTCTTGTCTCATCGCAGTTAGTCCTAGTGCGGTCTCTCCCACGTGTGTCTCCAGCTCGCCCCTCGTCGACTGTGAAGCCTACCATTAAACTGAGGCGCAGAAGAAACCCTAAACATTCTTCTGTCGCCTCGGTCTCTCTTTCCCTCTCCTCCACAACGCCTCTCCTTCCTCCACCAACTACAACAACCGTGGCCTTCTCCCCCGGTACGTCTGAACCTCTGGGTAAGGCTCGACGGGATCGGCCTTTAAAAAACCAAACCCTAGCTTCCTCTGCAAGCAAAGTTTGGGTTTGGGTGAATTCCACTCCGCCTCCCCCATGGTCGAGTTGAAGGCCCCGACGCCCGTTCCCGACGATGTGCAAGATCTATTGCTTCATACGACGATCCATGTGTTGGGTCTCGAGGTAGGGTTGGAGATGAACCAACTCACAGCGGAAAATCAAGGAAAACCAAGAGACGATTAAAACCATGAAACAACTAACAAAGAATGGATTCACAAGAGAAAAATTCAGCACTAGTTCTTACCAAAACAAGAACACCGGGTAACGAATGATTGGCTTGAGTCTCCAAGACGCCTACGTATCCACATGGGAATCAAAGCCACGTAGTTCTTCTCTTTGAGGACTCAAGAACACAAAAATGGAGGTGGGAGCTTGCCAAACCCGAAATTGCAAGGGAAGGGAGAGAGAAGTTGTGTTTCCTATTGTTGTCTTGTCTTTGTTATATTGAAAAAAGATGACTTAAACATAACAAAACCCATACTTGTCCAACTAAAGGCATGGGACAAGTATGGTGTCAAGTAAGGTGTAAATAGGACAAAGTATGGCAAGACAAGATTGGGTTAGGTGGTGAATCACCAACATCTTAATCCTTGTCTTGCTTGCTTAGTATTAATTAATCAAGACTTGATTAATTAGTTCCATGGGCCTTGGTTGCATGGGCCTTTCATGGGCCTCTTGGAACATGGCCCATGGCCATTTCCAACGAGGTCCCGTGATTCGCTCATCGCCTCCAAGCCTTCCATACCGGAAATGTCCAACATTATCCGACGCAATCAATCCCAAGACTCCAAGCCTTGTCTCGATCCGTAAAGTCCTATTCACTTACGGGCACATGACCCAAAACCCAGTTTTGGTCATGTCCCGAGACAACTCCCTTTTGGCCATTCTCCATAAATGTGTCAATGAGTTTCATCCTCCGGTGTGACCCTTAGGTTTATGCATGTCAATAGATCAACGTAAAATCCCATTTTACTTGATCCTATTTAAGTGGCAACTAACGAGACTTTAGTATTTCCTGACACTGCATAACGAATCGACCCTGTCGATTCTAACCTTTCTGTCATCCCTGTCATTATCCTTTTATCTCTGATATCCTGATTGAGATAAGGCATAGAGCCGTCATCCTTATTATTCTCAATCAATGTTCCTTGATATGTGAGATGACTAAAGATATGATACCCAGTATCATGTGCATGGCCATGCTATTCTTTCAGTCACTCTCGATCAAGCGGCCGAGAACCGATATCTTTCTCATACCTCAGTATGAGGGATAAATCCCTTAGCCGTCTTTCGTGTCACTCATGTAGCCCGTCCCCAAACCAATCCTGGCCGTTATGGAAGCCCTGTTACGGACAACGTTAGGCTCAGGTCAAACTCAGTTGTTGACTACATAGCGATCACAAAGACTCCTTGGTCTAAGAATACATGACAAGCTACGACACTGAATATGTTCATGACTTAATCTATGGCACATATTCAGGGCGGGTCGTCCAATATCATGTCCCACATGATATCTATGATCAGACTCTGGAATCCCATTCCAATGACTAACAGAACGTAAGCCATAAAGAGCCATCTTTCATACTAGTCGCTTCTAATGAAGCTTTGTTGACTAGGGACCCATCGAGTATGATCTATCTAAATATATGGTTCTATTCGCATGGTGGGCATAAATCAGAGCACACATCGATATATTACTCCAACACATAAGTAATATAAATCCGTTTTGATTTTATTGCTAACGATGATATATACATTTGGACATTTAGGATTGAACTATGGGCACTAAGACTAACAATCTCCCACTTGCCCTAGTTCCAATCTAAACTCCAATATGTCCCCATCGACTTTACATGTCTAACATGTTCAGGCAGCGACACCGCCTTAGTCAAAGGGTTGGCTATGTTATCATCTGTTGCAATATAGGTTATCTTCACTTCACCTCAATTCAGTATTTCTCTGATTAGATGGATACGCCGTAGTACATGTTTGGATTTGTTATGCGATCTGGGCTTTTAGCTTGCGCAATGGCCCTTGTGTTGTCGCAAAATGGATTCACCGGGCTGGATGGGTTTTTAATTACATCCAACCCTGCGTGAATTTCCAAATCCACATAGCCTCCTTAGCTGCCTCTGCAGCATCCATGTACTTGGCCTCTGTTGTAGATTCGGCAATGGTATCTTGCTTTACGCTCTCCCAGCTAAAGCTCTGCCATTCAGCATAAACACATATCCTGACTGACTTCTAAAGTCATCTGGATTTGTCTTGGAAAACTAACGTCTACTCATCCTTCGACGACTAGTTCAACATCATCTTTCCCGGGTTAGACTGATGTCTACTGGTACAACATAAGGCTTACGAGACAGCCGGTCTCATACATGTCATGGAATATATGATCGATCCTGCCCCCAGGCGCATAGGATTCTCATCATCCTTTTCAGCTCATCAGGTGTCTTAGGACACTGAGTCTTGCTGAGATGAATGCCATGACTAGTGGGTAAGAGTCCTTTCTTTGAATCGAGCATTAAGAACCTACTCAATGCCTTGTTCACATAGGTTCCCTGACTTAAATCCAAGACCCTCTTGGTGCGATCTCTACATATCTTAATCCTAAAGATATAAGAAGCATCGCCTAAGTCCTTTATTGAAAAACACTTCCTCAACCAAGCTTTAGTCTCATGCAAGGTTGTGATGTCGTTTTCAATGAGAACCAGAAAGGTAATCTTGCTCCCACTAGCCTTCTTATAAACGCAAGATTCATCCTCGTTCTTGATTAAGCCAAATCCAATTACAACTTCATCAAAACGAAGGATCCAACTCCGAGAAGTTCGTTTCAATCCATAAATGGATTTCAACGACTTATAAATCTTTCCCGTATTCTTCGGATCGTCAAAACCTTTTGGCCGAGACATACAAACGTACTCAGTCAAATTTCTATTTAGGAAAGCGGTTTTGACATCCACTTGCCATATCTCGTAATTATGATACGCAGTTATGTCAAGAAGAATTTGGATCGATTTTGACCATAGCCACTAGGGAGAAGGTTTCCTCATAGTCAATCCATTGGATCTGCCTATAACCTTTCGCCACCAGTTGAGCTTTGTAGGTCAGAGGGTTGTTGTCCATGTCCATCTTCACCTTGAAGATCCATTTGCATCCGATGGTCCTCACACCATTTATGGGATCAACCGGTTCCCAGACTCGGTTGTCCGACATGGATTGCATTTCCTCCCTCATGGCTCCCAGCCATAACTCGGAGTCGGGCCCATCCACGACTTCTTGAAAGGTGGCTGGATCATCGTGATCCACCATGACTTCATTGTCACCTCCGGATACCATATCTTGGAGGTGGAAGATTGACCCTTTCAAATCGCCTTGGACCTTCCGGAATTGTAACATGAATTGGTTCTCACTCTACGACAATCTCCGGCTCCTTTCTACTGGGTTGTCAATTGGTTTAGACAGATCTGTACCATCCTGAATTTCTTCGAGATGCACAGTCCTCCCAATGACGTCTTTGGAAACAAAACTTCTTTTCCATAAAGACCCCACCCCAAGCGACGAACACCATGTTCTCACTGGGATTGTAGAAATAGTATCCCCTTGTTGCTTTGGGATACTACACGAAGGTGCATATCTCAGATCTTGGTTCGAGCTTAGTCGAAACCAAATGTTTCACATAAGCCTCGCAACCACAAATCTTTAGGAAGGACAAAGCGGGCATCATCCCGTACCATTTTTAAAATGGTGTCCCTTCCACACCATTCGTCGAAGCCCGATTCACTATGAATGCGGTCGTCTCTAGAGCAAAACCCCTAAAAGAGATTGGGAGATCAGTCCAACTAATCATGGAACAGACCATTGTCTAACAATGTCCGATTTCTCCGTTTGGATACACCTTTCAACTACAGTGACCTAGGAGGAGTCCATTCCAAAAGGATCCCATTCTCTTTTAGATGATCTAATAACTCTGTGGTCAAGTATTTTCCACCTCGATCCAATCGAAGTGCCTTAATACCTTTGTCGAGCTGGTTTTCTACTATAGTCTTAAACTCTTTGAATTTATCAAAAGCTTCAGACTTATGTCTCACCGAATAGACATAACCATATTTACTGTAATCATCAGCAAATGTGATAAAGTAGCTAAAACCCCTCCTGGCAAGTGAACTTATTGGTCTACACACATTCGAGTGTATCAGCCCCAATAATTCACCCGCCCTTTCATCGCGATCGATAAAGGGCACTTTATTCATTTTGCCCATCAAACAAACCTTGCACCTATCGATCGAATGGAATTCGAATGAACCTGAAAGCCCGCACTTCTGAAGTGTTGATAGGCGCTTCTTGTTTATGCGACCCAAATGACAGTACCATAACAGAGTTAGGTTTAAATCGTTGGATTTAGACCTCTTGGTATTAACGGAATATATAGAACTTGAGGCATTGTTACCCATATCTAATATGTACAATCCTCCAACCATGTCAGTACTGGTATAAAACATATCATTGCATAGAACATTGAAAACTCCATTTCCAATATTAACATTATATCCTTCCTTGTCAAACATGGATACAGATATAATATTCCTACTAAAAGTAGGTATGCAATATACATTATACAATACTAAGACAAGGCCTCTTGGCAAAGCAAGACTCATGGATCCTACAGCAGTTGCCACAACTCTGAGGTCCATTTCGTGCTTTCCAAATCTCTCCTACTTTCAGCCACCATATATTAGTGCATGTGTGAGATTCAGTCATGGTATCTAATACCCATGAATCTTTGGAAGTAGAGAGATGTAGCTCTATAGAGTTAATACCGAATGAAGGCACGATCCCACCGCCCTTCCTTAGATCATCCAGGTTTCCTGATGAAGGCGCAGTCCTACTGCCCTTCTTCAGATCATCCAGGCTATTTGATGAAGGCACAGTCCCACTGCCCTTCTTCAGATCAGCCGTGAACTTCCTGTAATCCCGGTTTCAATGACCAGGCTGTTGGCAGTAGAAGCAGACATTCTCAGGTGTCTCATCTTTCCTGCCAAGTGCGCATGGGCCCAGCCCTTGCCACTTCCAATTCCCTTGTTGACCATCAGAATATCCTTGGATCCCAGATCCCTGAGATATTCTTCTCAGCAACTGATGACAATTCATGTAACTCTGATATGGTCTTAGAGACAGCCTTGTCAAGGACATATTCTTTGCGTTCAGACTTGAGGACTATCCTCAAAATTCTGTACCAGTCCAAATAGTTTGTCCCATTTAGCTTGACCCTGTCAAGAATGGTTTTTAATGACAAACTATTAATGTTCGCTGAATTTGCCATTTGATCTACAACAGATAAAATTCAATCAGTAAACTGAATAAATTTTATGAAGATCAAGCTTAAACACCAACAATCAATTCTAAACCTTTAGAATCTGAAACCAAGATCCTTGATTCACTCGATTAAGCTGAACTAATGCTCACCACTTAATCGAGCTATGTAGGTAGGACTCCATCCAATCACATCCAATGTGACTCTTGGCTAGGGTATGTACTTATGTACACGACTTACCCTATCTGTTACCCTAGCTCAACCTCAGGCCGAGAATCGTAGTCGGGTCCACCAATTTTCAACTATGGCTCGTCACTATGTAGGTGATCCGCTAATGCGCACGACACCCACATATGTCGTCCAAACCTACTACCCCGCTTCCCCATGGATGCTCCGCTAATGCGCACGACAACCATAGGACGGGGAGGTAGTAAGGTGTTGATGATTGGGAGGTATCGGACATGACCCGCTTTTACTTGTCCAGTTGTGTTCAAAACTTTGGCACATCCTAGATGCGATGAGCACATCAACTACATTCCAAATGCAATGATGCCTCAAATTACATCCAATGTAATTCTTCCTTTGAACCCGTCAACTACATCCAATGCAATGACGGTTCTAAGGGTTCACACACAAGGATTAAAATTCCAATTTTATCTTTGCATGTGAGGTGATATGCTCGGTAAATAAAGTTAAGCATGCAATTCTAAAACACATAGAATTAATCATGCATAAACTAAACCAAGCATAAAGCGATAAATGTGCACATAACAGCCCCCTAAACTAACTCCCACTAGCTTCTTGAGCTCCACCGACTCCAAGCCGATGCCAACACCCGAAAAGCCACCAAATGACCTTTTCGCCCTTTCTCCGTCTTGAGTAAAATATTACACTTTAATACACGACTCCCAGGTCGGGAATAAATAAATATTACAAACAAGTGGTTCGACGACCACACCTTGAAAGAATAATTACACGCTAACTCTAACGGCTCGCAGGCCGTGAAAAGCGATAAATAATTAAATTGAGCTCGGGGCTATTATGTACACCATGCCAACATCACATCACACATCGTGTTATCAAACAAGCATGTTATCAAACATCATGTGATTTTCCGGTTTTAATTAATAGCCAAGTTTCGAAATTTTTTGATGCTCGGTTTATCGAAACCGTTCAAAAATGAAACTTTTGAACATTTGATCTTCGAGTTCATCATGACGGTTCCAAACTCGTCATAACTAACAAAACGGTTTAGCCTTGGCATATCAACCATCCAATGGTCATGCTTGGCCTAGCTCCGTCCAACGGAGCCCCGTTCGGTCCCGGTTTCGGCTCCCCGAGAGTCCCGCTCCCGAGACCCGAAAAATCAAATTCTTTTCAAAATTTCCAGATTTGAAATAATTTTCAAAAATTCATTTTACATGCATTAAATCCATAAACAAGTATTTAAAACATGTTATCAAACAATTTAGCAAAACAACACGCCAAAAACGAAACTTTCAAGCAAAACCGAAACTTTGAACACCGTCTTGTGAATCCCGAAGGTAGCACGGCTCTGATACCACTGTTGGGTCTCGAGGTAGGGTTGGAGATGAACCAACTCGCAGCGGAAAATCAAGGAAAACCAAGAGACGATTAAAACCATGAAACAACTAACAAAGAATGGATTCACAAGAGAAAAATTCAGCACTAGTTCTTACCAAAACAAGAACACCGGGTAACGAATGATTGGCTTGAGTCTCCAAGACGCCTACGTATCCACATGGGAATCAAAGCCACGTAGTTCTTCTCTTTGAGGACTCAAGAACACAAAAATGGAGGTGGGAGCTTGCCAAACCCGAAATTGCAAGGGAAGGGAGAGAGAAGTTGTGTTTCCTATTCTTGTCTTGTCTTTGTTATGTTGAAAAAAGATGACTTAAACATAACACTCATGTAGCCCGTCCCCAATCCAATCCTGGCCGTTATGGAAGCCCTGTTACGGACAACGTTAGGCTAAGGTCAAACTCAGTTGTTGACTACATAGCGATCACAAAGACTCCTTGGTCTAAGGATACATGACAAGCTACGACACTGAATATGTTCATGACTTAATCTATGGCACATATTCAGGGCGGGTCGTCCAATATCATGTCCCACATGATATCTATGATTAGACTCCGGAATCCCATTCCAATGACTAACAGAACGTAAGCCATAAAGAGCCATCTTTCATACTAGTCGCTTCTAATGAAGCTTTGTTGACTAGGGACCCATCGAGTATGATCTATCTAAATCTATGGTTCTATTCGCATGGTGGGCATAGATCAGAGCACACATCGATATATTGCTCCAACACATAAGTAATATAAAGCCGTTTTGATTTTATTGCTAACGATGATATATACATTTGGACATTTAGGATTGAACTATGGGCACTAAGACTAACACCATGCTCTTCAATCACCAGTGGAACAAGCTCCCCCCATCGCTACACCCTCCCCGCTTGATGCTACCTTGACTTCCCCCATCACTATGCCGCCTGTGGCAGTATCCGCCGCCAACCTATTGCCCCCCCCCCCTCCCACTGATCTGGGACCCTCTTAAAATGAAACCCCTCATGCCTGAACAGGGGAGAACAGAGCTAGGAAGGGTGGAGGTGGTTGCTTTATGTTAGGGGGTTTCTCAACGTCGCTCATGTCTTCGTGATCTAGGCGCTCCTCACATCCCCACCAGGGATGCCCCATCGACGCATATCTTTCACACGCAAGGAAGTCGGCTCAACTTCGGTGGCGCCTCCCTCTCTAGCATGTTTGGACTCCCAACTGCTCAACCTTCAGGATGACCTCTCAGCTTACTCCTTGGAGGAAGAGGAGGAGGTTGAGGTGATGGTACCGTACACCCCGATGACCCCATACATACTGGATAGGCAACAATTTTCCATGATGAATAAGTTGTGGTCGTCCAAGCCACCCGGAAAGAAGTTCTCATTCGGTTCATCACCAAGGCATGGGGTAAATCAGTTGAGGAGCTGGTGATCAAAGACATCGGACTAGGTATCTTCGATTTTTACTTCGAGATGGATAAAGCTCGAGCATGGGTTTGAGACAACGAACCGTGGTGTTTCAATGGGAGACCACTACTGTTGGGTGACTTGAACCCGATGGTTAGAGAGTCGTCGATCTTGGACAAGATCCAACTATGGGTGCATAATCGTGGCCTCCCCCTTTTGATTCGTACCAAAACCACTAGAGAAACGATTGGTGCAACATTAGGTCTTTGTGTCCATGTCTCGTGCGACCAATGGGGTACATGTTGGGGAGGAGTAGTAAAGCTTCGCTTCTAGCATCTTGTGGAGTGCCCCCTTTGAAGACACCTCTTGCTTCGTTTTTGGAAATTTCCCAACACGATTCGTGTCATTCTTACTTATACAAAACTACCTTCGTTTTGTTATAATTTTGGGATGTTAGGCCACATGATGGCCAAGTGCGACCTGGAGGTGGTGGGTACTCCCGATTCGATTCCTCGATGCTGGAATTCCAAAAAGACCGTCAAACCAAGGTATATGCCACATATTGGGATGATCAGGTGTCTCGTAAATTGGTATCCTCGACTTCTACATCTAAAGCCCCTTATCTCGAGGCAAGGGCCCCATAGTATCCTCGGCTACTGCACCTAACCAAGCGAGTCGCTCAGCCGATCCAGGTTGGAAAAACTTTGTAATCGGCCAGCCCTCGGATAGCGGGAAAGCTGACGCCTCAGCCCTGCTTAGAAACATAGATAGAATTGGACTTGGAGCTGGAACTTAGTCTAATGCTAGAGCAAGAACCGGGGGAGTTAAGAGATGGTCCACTAGGGAACCCTCTAACAATCAGGACATGGAGGGCAAGCTGGCCCGCATGGAGGAATGAAAAGGATTCAATGCTCTAGGGAATAGCTTTAGGATGGGTCCCTGATCAGAGCTCTGACTCCTCTTGAAATTAATGATTACAGGTTCGGTTTAATACAACGAATAGAGCATGCAGGCTACATCCTGAGTAGCAATCATTGGTTTCGTCATAGTTTAGTTTTTTTTTAGTACGCCTTTATAGCACTTCCAACACCAGTTGTACCAGATTATTTCTCTCATAATTTTTGTAAAGAGACCTACTAGGGCTTTATATAGTACAATGACTCATTTCTATTTTGTGGTCAGGGACTTCCTCTTGATGCTCTCATTTGTAGCTGATATTCAAATTAATGAGAATGTACCTTTTATCCCCAAAAAACTAAATATTATTAACTTTATCAAATCTAACATAACCTAACTATAATTGAATAAAGTAATTAATATATCAGGAAAAAAAAAACATATGAAAATCTAAAATTTTAATTTAGAAAGTACACATAATAAGTTTAAACAATCCATTTATCATATACTTGAATCTTTGTCTTAGAGTTGTTTTGTAAAAAAAAAAATTCTATGACTTTATACAGTATAATGACTCTTTTATATTTCATGGTTAAAGATTTTCTCCTGATGCACTCAATTGTAGTTGAAATATAAGTTAATGAAATTGCACCTTTTTACTCAAAAAAAAAATCTTGGCGGTAAAACCTATATCTCTCAGTCGACCCTAGCCCCTCATGTCTATCGTGGCGTTCTTCTTCTTTCCAGAAGTTGATACAACCATATTCATCCTTTCCCCGCTACCACTATTTCCATCTATTCCCCCATTACCACCCTCTCCGACCCTGATTACCCCACCATCATCCTTGGCCCCTCTAAGAAATCCATCGACACTTTCCCTAGCACCAAATATTTCACCTCTACCATAACCAGCAACCTCTCTTCGCTTCCTCACTTGGAACTGTCCGAGCACCAACGCTCCTCGCCATGACCAACATCTAAAAACTCTTCCCCGAAATCACTCCCTTCAGTTCCTCTTATTGTCGAAGTCGTTTCAAGTCGATGACCGTACCGTCGTGCTCCTCTATAATCTTAGTTTCCACAAGGGAATGAGGGTACCAACTGAAGCACAAAAAGGGCGCTCACCCTTTTCTCAGAAGAAGATGTAGAGATCAAGGCAATCTTAAAGGACATCGGGCACATGAAGGCTGAGATCAAGACCCGGGCTGGGAAGGCATCCGCCTCATAGGGCTCCTATGGAGAATCAGGGGAGATCATGAACTCTCTCTCGATGGCGGTGTTGTGATGTCATGGATTGGCACCAAGAGCCTTTCTTGGCCCAAACAATCAGGCAAGATCTGATACGCAGCCTCGCTAGTTCCAATGAGTATCAGATGGGAGATCGGGGCGCTGCAGAAGAGATACATCTCGTCCCAATAGGATATGGCACAACCCGATCCCAAGTCTACTCTTTTACCTAAGGACCTCCTCGACTACCTGGAAATGACATCATCCTCACTTCCCCTCAAGGGTCTCCGTCGAGAGATCAACATGCTCATTAGACAACGTAGGTCCACCTGAGTCGAGCCAGGAAAAGTGAAAGCATAAGATGATGTGCAACCACATGATAATATGGATACACTCCTATATTGTTACTTGGATTAGTTGGGCATTCTAGATACAGGGTACACGTTTTGGGCCTATTGTTATTTTTTGGCTCCTAAAAAGTCCATACATGGCCCAATCACTTACCATGAACTTAAGCCCAAAACTTGGGCCCATTCCAACCATCTAGGTCATGTTGCTTTATAGGAAACACATGAGAACATTGGTGTTGAGCGGTTGGAACAGAGAGAAAGAATCCACAATCTTGGGTGGCGGCAGCAAAGAATAAAGGAAAGGAGCTTGCTTTTTTATCCATTCTTCTTGTATGGTTCTTCACCAAAATATCATTAGATCAAGAAGTGGGTATTAATTGTCATCAAGTGGGGATTGCGTTCTCTGCTGAATTTTTTTGCTCTTGAGTTGGTATGGTAGTGTGTGGTCTGCAATACCATCATCGTGTGACAAGAAAGTGCTAAGGTATGCTCATCTTCAAAGTTATTGTATCAGGGGCATTGAATGCTCATTTGAAGGTGTAAGGACCGGTCCTGGTCAACGCCGGTCAATCGGCGGAAAAACAGAAAAATTTAAAATTTTGGGACAGACACCTAAAATTGACCTTGAGGGTCATATCGGAATTAAGTTGACCCCGATATCGACCAAAGTGAGTTCTGGGTGACTCAGGGCAACTTTTTGACCAATTTGGGAAAAGTTGACTTTTTGCCGAAAAAGTCAACCGAGCGACATTTTGGTCCGTTCGAGGCCCGATTTGGATTCAAAAAGCTTAGCCGTCGTTGCAGTGGTCTTAGTTGGGCCGTTTCCTTGTAGCACGTGAAATTTCGCAA
This sequence comes from Erodium maritimum, assembly GCA_963921825.1. NCBI lineage: Eukaryota > Viridiplantae > Streptophyta > Magnoliopsida > Geraniales > Geraniaceae > Erodium > Erodium maritimum. Next base: position 20,447,091 of record OY997592.1, on the reverse strand, counting down.
TTTCTTGGAAAATGGGCCCGCACGGGGCCCAAGACGACCGAATTTTGCGAATCTGATTAAAAAATATCTACAAGGATATTTTTCTAACTCATGGGACCCACATGACACTTGTCAAAAAAGGGGTGGTTTGAAGTTGAAAGGTCATTTGTACCCTTGTACTTAACTTCAAAACAAAAGGAAAAGTGAGGGTTAGTTTGGTCTTTTTATGTGGGTTTGAATTGTTAAACAAAATAAAAGGATTCGTTGAGAGGGGGTCTCGGCAAAAATAGAAAAAAGAAGAGAAAGAAGAGAGAGAAGGGGAAGGAGAGAAAGAAGAGAAAAGCTTGGGTTTTTGGAGATTGTGGACGATCCGACCGGTGGATCGTGTTTCTTCTTGCATAATCGAGCTCCTCTCATCGTTGCCTACGGTAAGAACCCAAAACATTCTCGTTTCGACGTGTTTGATTTCTAGTTTTTCGGTTATAATTGGTTATACGATGATTGGGTGACATTTAGGGTTCGTTAGGAACATTTTGGGGCGAAAAGGAGCATTTTCCGGTGTGGCCGTGTGGGGCTCACTTGGCCGGGTCTCAGGTTTTTCGTGTTCGGGTGGTCTCGGACAATCCTAGAGTCGATAATTTAAACCCGTAATAAATTGTGGAATTAAATTGGGAAAATTGGAATGACGGGTTTAGAAACTTTAAACACGGAATTAAATCGCTCGGGTGTCAGAAATTGATTTCGTCAATTGCGTTTTAACACGTGAATTATTTTAGGATCGTAGAAATGAAAACGGGAATTTTCGGAGCCCCGGAAGGGCGTTTTCCGATCCCGGGCAGATTCGCCGAGCCGGGCGAATCGGGCCTTTCCGGGCCCATTGTTGACAATGTCGAGTAATTGGGAAGCTTGGGAGCGATCGACATTGTCGGGGTGACATTTGGGCGTTAAGTCCATTAAATTCGGTTTTGCCTGCATATTTAAAAAGTGTGTTATTTTGATCATGTAAGATCGTGCCACCGGCCGTGGAAAGAGGAGGCTAAGAGGGTGATCGTGAGCATTGCCGGAGCTTGAGCGTGGACGTTTGGAAAGCGTTACGAGGTAGGGAAAAGTAGCTGGATATCGGCCTTGATTAGGGAAAGTTATCAGTAGAAATGCATGTTACACTTGGTGGTGTCGTAGGTTGAGTGAACTTGTCGAATAATAGAACTGCATGTGACACTTGGTGGTGTCGTAGGTTAAGTAAACCTGTCGAATAATAGAACTGCATGTGACACTTGGTGGTGTCGTAGGTTAAGTAAACCCGTCGAATAATAGAACTGCATGTGACACTTGGTGGTGTCGTAGGTTGAGTGAACCTGTCGAATAATAGAACTGCATGTGACACTTGGTGGTGTCGTAGGTTGAGTGAACCTGTCGAATAATAGAATTGCATGTGACACTTGGTGGTGTCGTAGGTTGAGTGAACCTGTCGAACAATAGAAATGCATGTGGCACTTGGTGGTGTCGTAGGGTTAATGAACTGATTGTGGTTGTGTGTGGCCATGAGTGCATGTGGGGTGTTAAACCTGTATGGTTGTTGACTGACTTGCTGAGTGGTAGTTAGTCGTGATGTTAATTTTGCTATTTGCGGAGTATTGTGTGATATTTGGTTGTGATTGTGATTGTTCTGGTGATACCTGGATGAGTTGTGCCCGAGAAGTGTGTCGTACCTTCCGATGCGCGGCCGGTAAAGTGTCGAGGGTTGTGTTCCCCGTGAGGTGTGTCGTACCTTCCGGCGCGTGATTGGTAAAGTGCTGAGGCTTGAGATGTGCCCGAGAGGTGTGTTGTACCTTCTAATGCGCGACCGGTAAAGTGTCGAGGGCTGAGGTCCCCGTGAGGTGTGTCGTACCTTCCGGCGCGCGATTGGTAAAGTGTTGAGCCTTGAGTTATGCCCGTGAGGTGTGTCGTACCTTCTGATGCGCGATCGGTAAAGTGCCGAGGGCTGTGGTCCCCGCGAGGTGTGTCATACCTTCCTGCGCGCGATCGGTAAAGTGTTGATGCTTGTGGTTGTGCAGTATTTGTGTTGATCCTTTGTGATCTTTCATGCATTGTGTGTGTTGTTATTGTTGATATTGCGGGACTTTGTTCACGATTGTGTTTGTTTGCAAAGGTTGTAAGTTCTGTGTTAAAGGGTGAGGTCTTGGGTTCGAGACTCATCAATAACCTACGGTGGTGATACAGCGCCTCTGTGTCAGGGTCTCACCACGGAGAGGGGTTAGGGTTGATGTGCTGCGACGATGTACGAACGAGGTTTCCCTCACGTGAGCGGGTCGTTTGAGGTTTCCCTCACGTGAACGGGTGGTTTGAGGTTTCCCTCACGTGAGTGGGTTGTTTGAGGTTTCCCCTATGTGATCGGGTAATTGGGGTATTGATGTTGTGAGCAATAGTGAGTTACTTAGTTGAGAACATGATCCCCGTTTTGAGGCTTCCCCTACGTGACCGGGTAATTGGGGTATTGATATTGTGAGCAATAGTGATTTGCTTAGTTGAGAACGTGATCCCCGTTTTGAGGTTTCCCTTACATGATCGGGTAATTGGGGTGTTGATATGGTGAGCAATAGTGTTTTGCTTAGTTGAGATTATGATCCCCATTCGAGGTTTCCCTTACGTGAGCGAGCATTTGAGGTATTGATATCGTGAGCAGTTGTGACGGTTTGGTATCAGGTTTTGAGGTAGTTGTTTGCCCTGTTTAGGTTGGTAAGTTGTTGATGCTTTACTAGTATGCCATAATCGAACGGGTATCCGTGGATATGAGCGGAACGCTCATCCCCTTTACTACTTTTCCTGTAGACCTCTGAGGTAGGGACGAGTAGCGAATACTGATTTGGTTGCGGAAAGTTACACGTAAATGCATATAGGATCGTGTGAGGGTTGTGCTTTACCTTGTCGGTGTGGCTAATGGAATGATTGTTCGGTCTCTGATTTGGGGTCTACATTACGTGTCCGGGTTTTGAGATGGTTGGGAAGTTTTTAACAATTGTATTGCGTGACCGTCAGTCTAAATTGTGTTTTTTGGGTAGTAGTCCCCGGGGTTGTTGTTGTTGCCGGTGTTCCCGGCATTTCTGTGGGTATGTCGTGGCGGTGAGCGAAGTGCTCACCCCCTGCTGCTTTTCCTGCAAGTACTGGTCGTGAGGCGGACTAGGAGAACCCTCGAAGCTTGAAGAGCTGGGAGCGGAAGTCTGGGTCTTTGGGTAGTTAGCGACGTACCTTGTACCTCGTGTTGTTCATTGTTTTGAACGTATTTTCCGCTGTAAAAATATTGTTTTTGATTAACGTAAGTGGTAATTTTAAAAATGTTTCTTAAAATGTTTGAAAATCGTTTTACTGTTTCACCGTTCGCGTTTCGGGTTCGGTCATGCCGAATTCGGGGCGTGACAGAAGGAGCATTAAATGCTCAATTTTGTGAAGCATCATTGAATGCTCAATATTCCCATGGAGAAGCAATATGGTTGTTCTTGAGTAGGTGACATTATAGGCTAAAATAAAAAGAGAAAGAAAGGAGTTACAGTGTGTTCAAGGTGCTTGGTGGGAGAGCTACAGTGAAGATGAAGTAGATTTAAATTGTCACAATTATGTATTGAGAGATAGAGTATTGGGTTTGTAATTCTCGGATTATTTTTCGGATAATACAAGGAGCTCGTCGTTGTCCCGTGGATGTAGGCACATTGCCGAACCACGTAAAATCTTGGTTCCTCTGTTTATTTTTCTGCAATTTTATTATTTGTTCTGGTTATTTCGTGTTTATCAGACATATAGCATTTATCGACTGGGTCCTAGGATCGGGGGTTGGAAAGTCAGGTTATCGGTGTCCGTTTGTGAATCGAATCGCGTCATTTCTTTTCTACGAATCTGATTGATTTTTTGGGTGAGTCTCGTATTTTGGTTTTGGGGGGGTACTAGATTTACTACAAGTGGTATCAGAGCCTGGTTGAGCTTCAAGTGGTATCAAAGCTACTGGTTGAGCTACAAGTGATCAGAGCATCCTGGTTTTGGCTAGTTGATTGGTTATTGTCGTGTTTGCAAATATGTCTGATAGAGCGTCCACATCTCGGGATGAGGGTTATGTGAAGGTCCATGGGTTCGATATTCTTCGATTTAATAGGCGGAACAATTTTAAAGCTTGGCAAATGGATTGTATAGACATTCTTGTTAGTTTGGATAAGTTTGGCAGAGGGTGATCAACTTGTTAGATGGAACAAGATGGATCAGAAGGTGTGTAGTACGATCCGCTTGTGTCTTTCTCGGAATGTGGCTTACAAGTTTGCAGATGAGACTATTGTTAGTCTTAGTGCCCGTAGTTCAATCCTAAATGTCCAAATGTATATATCATCGTTAGCAATAAAATTAAAGCGGCTTTATATTACTTATGTGTTGGAGTAATATATCGATGTGTGCTCTGATCTATGCCCACCATGCGAATAGAACCATAGATCGAGATAGATCACACTCGATGGGTCCCTAGTCAACAAAGCTTCACTAGAAGCGACTAGTATGAAAGATGGCTCTTTATGGCTTACGTTCTGTTAGTCATTGGAATGGGATTTCGGAGTCTGATCATAAATATCATGTGGGACATGATATTGGACGACCCGCCCTGAATATGTGCCATAGATTAAGTCATGAACATATTCAGTATTGTAGCTTGTCATGTATCCTTAGACCAAGGAGTCTTTGTGATCGCTATGTAGTCAACAACTGAGTTTGACCTAAGCCTAACGTTTTCCGTAACAGGGCTTCCATAACGGCCAGGATTGTCTTGGGGACGGGCTACATGAGTGACACGAAAGACGGCTAAGGGATTTATCCCTCATACTAAGGTATGGGAAAGATATCGGTTCTCGGCCGCTTGATCGAGAGTGACTGGAAGAATAGCATGGCCATGCACATGATACTGGGTATCATATCTTCAGTCATCTCACATATCAAGGAACGGTGATTGAGAATAATAAGGATGACGGCTCTATGCCTTATCTCAATCAGGATATCGGAGATAAAAGGATAATGACAGGGACGACGGAAAGGTTAGAATCGACAGGGTCGATTCGTTATGTAGTGTCAGACAATACTAAAGTCTCGTTAGTTGCCACTTAGATAGGATCAAGTAAAATGGGATTTTACGTTGATCTATTGACATGCATAAACCTAAGGGTCACACCGGAGGATGAAACTCATTGACACAATTATGGAGAATGGCCAAAAGGGAGTTGTCTCGGGACATGACCAAAACTGGGTTTTGGGTCATGTGCCCGTAAGTGAATAGGACTTTACGGATCGAGACAAGGCTTGGAGTCTTGGGATTGATCGCGTCGGATAATGTTGGACATTTCCGGTATGGAAGGCATGGAGGCGATGAGCGAATCACGGGACCTCGTTGGAAATGGGCACGGGCCATGTTCTAAGAGGCCCATGAAAGGCCCATGCAACCAAGGCCCATGGAACTAATTAATCAAATCTTGATTAATTAGTACTAAGTAAGCAAGACAAGGATTAAGGTGTTGGTGATTCACCACCTAACCCAATCTTGTCTTGCCATACTTTGTCCTATTTACACCTTACTTGACACCATACTTGTCCCATGCCTTTAGTTGGACAAGTATGGGTTTTGTTATGTTTAAGTCATCTTTTTTCAACATAACAAAGACAAGACAAGAATAGGAAACACATTTTCTCTCCCTCTTCCATGGCCATTTTGGGTTTGGCTAGTTTCCTCCTCCATTTTTGTGTTCTTGAGTCCTCAAAGAGAAGAACTACATGGCTTTGATTCCCATGTGGATACGTAGGCGTCTTGGAGACTCAAGCCAATCATTCGTTAACCGGTGTTCTTGTTTTGGTAAGAGATAGTGCTGAATTTTTCTCTTGTGAATTCATTCTTTGTTAGTTGTTTCATGGTTTTAATCGTCTCTTGGTTTTTATTGATTTTCCGCTGCGAGTTGGTTCATCTCCAACCCTACCTCGAGACCCAACAGACTACTGCCAAGGGTATTTGGGATAAGCTTCAGGCTATGTATCTTCAAAATGATCAAATGAGTGTGAAGTACCTGCAGAAGAAGCTCTTCACTTTCAGGCTACAATCAGGTAAACTTATGAGTGATCATATTACCGAGTTTGAGTGCTTGTACTCGGATTGTGTTACCTTGGGAGCTAAGTTTGAAGATAGTCGGAAGGCTTTATTCTTGTTGATTTTTTTTGTTGCCGGAATGGGAGCCGTTTATTGATCAGATGACTATGATGAACAAAGAGAAGTTTATGTATAGTGACATTTTTCAATCTATACTGGCAAAGACTTCTAGGATGAGTGTTGTGAGCGAGGACGTTCTAGCACACGGTCTCTCGATTACAAGGGGAAGAAATTCAGATAAGAGGTACAACAACAATAGAAGAAGTCGATCTCAATCGAGAGGAAGAGATATGTCTAAGGTTAATTGTTACAAGTGTAAGCAAAATGGCCATTACAAGAAGGATTGTCCAGAGTTGAAGGACAATCGCACCAAACAATATAAGGGAAAAGGTGTGGCAAATGTGGTTGAGGCACCAGAGATAGTTGAGGATATTCATATCGACGGTGACCTGGCGCATGCTTTGACAGCGGGTTTTAGTAATCATCTGTATGATGGTTGGTTGTTGGATATAGAGGCTTCATATCACTTGTGTCCAGTTCGGGACTGGTTCACCACCTATCGTGAGGTGGAGGGTCGCTCAGTGTATATGGGTGATTCTCGACCCTGCAGGATGTTAAGTGTTGGTACAATCAGATTCCAGCTAGTAGATGGGTCATTTAGACAGCTTACCGAGGTACGTCATATCCCAGATCTTGCAAGAGGGTTGATTTCTCTTGGGGTACTTGAAGCTCATGGTTACAGGTACGTTGGTGAGAATGGCTATTGCAACGTTTATCATGGTGACAAGTTTCTATTATCGGAAATTAGGCATGCCAATCTCTATTTCCTTCAGGGAAATGTTGTTGAGGGTGGAGCTATGGTCTCCACGGTTATTGATGAGAAGAGCTTGGTCCGCACACAGTTATGGCGCATGCGTCTAGGGCATGTAGGTGAGGGTAGACTTAAGACTTTAAGCAGGCGTGGCTTGCTTGGCGGTGACAAGATGGAGAAGCTTGATTTCTGTGAGCACTGTGTATATGGGAAGCAGTGCAGGGTCACTTTTGGTGACGGTATTCACAGCACCACAGATATTGTGGATTATATCCACACAAATGTTTGAGGACCCTCGAGAGTTGCATCGAAAGGTGGGTCCCGGTATTTTGTGTCTTTATCGACGACTTCAGCCGGAGAGTATGGATCTATACCATGAAGCATAAAAATGAAGTCAGAGATATTTTCAAGAAGTGGAAGGCTATGGTTGAGAAGCAGACAGGTAGGGTGATCAAGGTTTTGAGATCTGACAATGGCGGTGAGTACACTGAGGATCCCCTTAAGGAGTTTTGTGCAGAACATGGCATCAAGAGACACTTCACAGTGAAAAAAAACACCACAGCAGAACGGGGTAGCAGAGCGGATGAATCGTACCCTGTTAGAGAGAGCACGGTGCATGTTGTCCAATGCAGGTTTGGGCAGAATATGGTGGGCTGAAGTAGTAAATACGGCGTGCTACTTGACTAACTGCTCTTCTTCATCGGCTATTGAGTCCAAGATTCCTATGGAGGTATGGCCCGGTAATCCTTCTGATTATTCTAACTTGAAAGCATTTGGTTGTCCGTCTTACTATCAAGTTAAAGAGGATAAGATTGGAGTGAGGGCCAAGAAGGCTATATTTCTCGGTTATCCCGAGAATGTGAAGGGTACAAGTTATGGTGCTCGGAAACTCAGAAGTTTGTGATTAGCCGAGATGTTGCTTTCCATGAGGAGGCTTTGTTGCAGGCAAAGTGTGAGAGATGCAAGGATGGTTCTCCTATTTGGAGAGGTGATAGCTATGATGAAGATAAAGAAGATTATCATCAGGTGGAGCTTAGAGCTCCTAGTTCTAGTTTTTATTCGGGTAGTTCTTCAGAAACGGTAACTGATGAGGCAGTTATTGATGATGAGGTTCCCACCGATGGGAATGAGGTCCTTACACAGCAACAAGTTCATCAGATTGATACACCGTCTTTGACAGCGGTAGAGAATCCAGGGTCAGACGAGCACCACAGAGATTCGGCTTTGAGGAAGGCGCATGTTGTGCTTTTCTAGTGAATGGTTATGATGTTCCTACTACATACAAGCAGGTTTTGTGTGATGATCACAAAGAGGGGTGGAAGGACGTCATGCATGAGGAGATGCCATATCTTCTAAAGGTAAAGAATTGGATAGGTTGCGAGTGAGTTTTCACAATGAAAGACGGGATTCCAAATTCCAAGGAAAATTGTACAGGTATACGGTACAAGGCAAGATTTGTGGCTAAAAGATATGCACAAAGAGAAGGTGTGGGTTGTGATGAGATTTTCTCTCCGGTGATAAATCACACTTTTATTCGAGTCCTATTAGAACGTGTAAATCAGTTTGATTTAGAGCTCGAGCGACATGGTATCAAGACTGCATTCTTGTATGGAGATTTGGAGGAAGACATATATATGTCGCAGCCCAGAGGTTATAGTGTTGTTGGTGAAGAATAGATGGTTTGTGTGGTCAAGTTGCAGTGTTGTCTCAACTTGATCAAGATTTCTCGATGTTGATGCCCCATGGCGGCGGGACCCTTCGGGGTGGGGTCTTTATGACCCGGTGGAGGACGACGAGCGGGTAGAGCTTTTATGGGCTTTGTCACCAAGGTGAATATTGTTACTTTTTGGCTCCTAAAAATCTCATACATGGCCCAATCACTTACCATGAACTTAAGCCCAAAACTTGGGCCCATTCCAACCATCTAGGTCATGTTGCTTTATAAGAAACACATGAGAACATTGGTGTTGAGCGGCTGGGACAGAGAGAAAGAATCCCCAATCTTGGGTGGCGGCAGCAAAGAGTAAAGGAAAGGAGCTTGCTTGTTTTCTCCATTCTTCTTGTATGGTTCTTCACCAAAAGATCGTTAGATCAAGACGTGGGTATTAATCGTCATCAAATGGGGATTGCGTTCTCTGATGAAATTTTTTGCTCTTGGGTTAGTATGGTAGTGTGTGGTCTGCAATACCATCAACGTGTGACAAGAAAGTGCTAAGGTATGTTCATCTTCAAAGTTATTGTATTAGGGGAATTGAATGCTTATTTGAAGGAGCATTAAACGCTCAATTTTGTGAAGCATCATTGAATGCTCAATATTTCCACGGAGAAGCAATATGGTTGTTCTTGAGTAGGTAACATGATAGGCTAAAATAAAAAGAGAAAGAAAGAAGTTATTACTTCTTGATTTTTTATTTTGTCTATTGAGGTGTTACAGTGTGTTCAAGGTGCTTGGTGGGAGAGATACAGTGAAGATTGAGTAGATTTAGATTGTCACAATTGTGTATTGAGAGATAGACTATTGGGTTTGTAATTCTCGGATTATTTTTCGGATAATACAAAGAGCTCGTCGTTGTTCCGTGGATGTAGGCACATTGTCGAACCATGTAAAATCTTGGTTCCTCTGTTTATTTTTCTACCACTTTATTATTTGTTCCGGTTATTTTGTGTTTATCAGACATATAGCATTTATCGACTGGGTCCTAGGATTGGGGTTGGAAAGTCAGGGTATCGGTGTCCGTTTGTGAATCGAATCGCGTTGGTTCTTTTCCACGGATCCGATTGATAATATGGGTGAGTCTCGTATTTCGGTTTTGGGGGTACTAGATTTCCACGGATCCGATTGATAATCTGTCTTCGAACCCTCTTTCTGGTCACAGCATGCGTCCATGTAAGCCAACCATTAAGAGACGGTCTTAGGCGTCGTCCTCTCACCCGGTAGGTTCGCAGCCGTCTATGGTGTTGGGGTTATATCATCGCCTCCCCCTACCTAGAGGATATCTAGAGAGGCCTCGCAACATGCTCGCTTCTGGTAGGGACCATGGTCTCTTTGATAACTTCTCAGTTAGATAGGTCGACGAGGTTGTACAAAGAAATATCTCCTTTGATTACGGCCTCTCCACCCCCCGTCCCTTGATGATATTTAGGATACCTTTTTCCCGTTCCCTTGTCCAGGACGAGGACGTCGCCATCGAGGTCCCTCACAACAACTACATCAGGCCTCTTTGTTTGCCTCCAGTATGGAATGGCGGGGTGTAAGAACCGCCCCCGGTCGATTCCGGTCGAACCGGAGGTTTTCGGCGAGAGTTGACTTTTTGCCAGAAAAGTCAACCGATGACTTAGAGAGTCATTCGGGACCTTTCCTGGGCCCGAAAAGCTTAGCCGTCATTACGGTTAGCTTAGTTGGGCCGTTCCCTTTCAAATGACCGTAATTTTGGAAAAGTCAACTTTTGGTCTTTTTCGGTCAAACCTTATTCCTAAACGAGTTAATTAAACTTTTGCTGGATTTTCCTAAGAGGAGGGGTGGTCCCCATATGGACAAGTGTCCAATGTGGCTTGGATGAGACGAAAGAAGGTAGGAAGGACTATTATGCCCCCAAACTTAAACTTAAGGAGGCTTAGACAAAGGAGGGCAAATGGGTAATTACAAGGTGGTCTTTTAAGGGTTTGGAAGCAACAAATTCAGCATATTTACACTAGTTGGCCGAAAATAGGGAGAGAAAAGGAGAGAAAAGAGGCTTAGAAGCTTGAGGAGGAAGAAAGAGAGAAAATGTTTGATTTTTGGGTTTGATTCTACTCAAAGTTCTTCAACAACACTTGATTCTTCATCTCCTCTCTATTTCCAAGGTGAGCATCCCATCCTTTTTCGTTTTTGATGATTTGGGTTCATGGGTTTTGAGGAGAAATGATGAACTTGGATTGGGTATTTGAAGTTTGATGATGGATGTTGATTTTGGAGAGGAAATGAGTGGTAGATGATGTTTTTGATTTGATTTGTGGAAGTTTTGATGAAAACCAATGATAGGTATTGGATTATTGACGAATTTGGAGCTATTTTGGAGGTTTGGGAAGGTCAAAATTGGAGTTTTGGAGTTAATTTCGTGAAAACCCGTGGCTGGAGGTAGAAGAAGATGAACAGTGCCAGACCCGTCATGGATCCGTGACGGGCACCGTGACGGGAGACGTCACGGCTCCGTGAGGGAGACCGTGACGGGGTTAGTCACGGCTCCGTGAGGAGAACCGTGACGCCTGGACCTTGGATCCGTGACCAGATCCGTGGCAGAGCCCATCAAGGATCCGTGACCAGATCCGTGGCAGAGCCCATCAAGGATCCGTGACCAGAACCGTGGCAGACCTGTTTTGGGCCTTTTGGGCCCACTTTGTTGGATTTTGAGTATTTGGGACGGTTATCTATAACCGGGACCTTTTGGTGTTAATTGGGAGTGTTTCCTCTTTAAACCTTTGTGAATTACTCTTAATTCACGACTTGTTTTGTGATCCAAGACTTTGGACTCGAGCGTGACGGAGGAGGAGACACTTGGATCCCGTGAAGTGGAGGAGGAAGCGAGCCAGGTCGTCAGCAGCTAGGAGTTAAGAGTTGTTTACTTTTGAGGTAGGGAAGTAGCGAATACCGGTTTAATTGCGAAAAGTTACTAGTATGCTTTTAGAATAATAATAATAACCGGAATGGTCCTAGTTGGCATATAGGATGTGATTCACTAGAATAACCGCTTTCAATTACATTAATAACCGGACGAGTCCTAGTTGGCATATAGGATGTGATTCACTAGTTCAACCGCTTTAAATTCTGGGAAATTGTCGTGCTGGTAGAATGACTATGTCGAGGCTTAGGTTGTGTGCTCATTGAAATGCCATGATCTTTGATTGAGATACATGATGTGTGACTTAGTGTCGATAAGATTAAGAATCATGTTATGATATACTCGGTGTAGCATGTTGTGGCTATGTGTGGGCAAGTGTGCCGTGTTTGATGTGATGTGAATCTTTGGTTGTGATATGATCGGGTGAGTGATAGAACGATTTGTGTGTTATGGTGAATTGGCTCGGTTGGTATACCGTGGTCGAACTATGGGATTGTGATGCGTGTTATTCTCTTGGTGTGTGTTCCAAGAGGAGGTGTGTCCGGTATGTTACCTACACTTAGAGAGTATGTCGGTATAGAGTATCGAGGACGAGGACGGTTTAACCATTACCCCGATGCTATGTGGTCCAGGAAGGCGTACGACCGAGGTATGTGTCGGTCAGTATGCATAAGGCCCCGAGTCTACATAACGGGAAGACGGCTGACTGAGGGATTTCCGGTCTGGGATGTTACCCCGACTCTACGTGATGGGAAGATGTCGGGACCGGTTCTCTGTGTTCTGGTACGATATAAATGGGACGGGCTGTGATAGCCTGTGATGTTGGGAACGGTTGTACTAAGTTATGTGTTGTTCTGATGTGTGTTTTGTGCGTGCTGGTTGGCTATGTGCGTTATTTTATATGTGATCGTGGTCTTGCGAAAGTGATTGGTGGTTGGTACTTGTCCCGTGGGCGTTGTTGATAGTTATGCCTTGCCAGTATGCCCTAATTGGACGGTTACTCGTGGTGGTGAACTGATGTTCATAATCTTAACTACTTTTTCTACTGAGCGAAAGCTCACCCCTTACCTTGTTATGTTTCAGGTCTTGAGCGGGATTTGTACTAGCTGGATGCTCGATGCTGGGAGCTAGCGAGGGTCCTAGGCTAGATTGGTTTTAGAGACGTGCAGTTTATCTTTTACTGAACTCTTTTCTACGTGTTTTTACCGAGCTGTTGACTCGTGTGGATATTTGGAAGTTTAAACTTTTATTTGAGACTCGTTTGGGTTTTAAATTACTTTAATTACTTTTTATGATAGTTCACGTCTCGAGTCCGGTCAAAACCGGATTTGGGGCGTGACACGGGGAGTCTATTGTCTAAAGAGTCGTATAACAGGGACATCATACTACAGGTCGTCACAAATGTATGGGGGTCCTTGGTCGTTGTCTTGGTAATCAAAGATCTAGCTATAAGGTGTGTGGGTTCTATCTCTTGTTGCAAGAGGTGATGGATCGGGTACGATCTGACGAACCTTGGTACGGATATGCTCCTCTCATCCTCGTTGACCTACTAAGTGATGGGTTGTCCATACCTAGGCTAGATCGAATCAAGTTGTGCCCTCGGTCATGAGGTCTTCCGTCGAAGGTGATGACAGTGGTGACTGGTATGATGGTAGGAAACACGTTGGGGCTCTTTTGGGGAGGCAAAATCAGTGTATGGGTTTGGCAAGAAATCGTTACCCCCTGCATCGCTCCATGGTCTTGCGATTGAAGGAACTTCCTAGCCAGTCGGAGTTATCTTTAAGTATGAGTAATTACCATTATTTTTCTTCAACTATGGATGTCTGGGACATGTGGTTCATTAATGAGACACACCTCTAACAAGTGTTTAAAGGTTTTACCTCTCGCTTATTACAAATGAGATTGTTAAACTATGTCAACCTGTCAATAAGGATTAGACCACCGGAGCCACCGGAAACCTAGCCCGAGAAGACGAAGACCACTCCGGTACCCGTGTGAAGAACGGAGGGGAGACTGATCGACCTTACAGCAGAGTGTTATTAGAGGAAGACCACGAGGTAGGGAAAGTCCTAACTCCTCGAGTATTTCAATACTAGTATGCCTATTAGGTTAATAAAATCGGAAAGGTCCTAGACCTGCCTATAGGATGCGAATAACTAGAATAAATGTATTTCATTTGCTAATAAACGGACGTGTCTAGTAAGCATGCTTAGGATGTGAATCACTAATGTAACTTACTTTCGATACTTGGGAATTGATTTACTGGTAGAGAGGCCGTGATGAGCCCTCGGATTAGTTGTTATGTTAGGTTCACATGCTTGGTTGCCTAATTTGGATAAGTTAAGAGTCTAATACAACTAGATAATTCGATTGACCAAATATGAATGCTTGACTGCTTAATTGTGTATTTGATTGAACGCTTGAATGCTTGAATGACTGAATGTTTGAATGGGGGATCGAGTATGACTGATTGTGTCAAAAGGGGCAATCAGGTGATCGATGGACCGATGGATCGTGGTTGGTAAGTAACTGGTAAGTGTAAGATTATGATTGATTCTTGTGGTGTGTTGGGACGGGATTGTGATTCGTTAAGCGTTGGTTGCTCCTGGATTGTTTGAGTGTGTTACCCACGTGTGAGTCCTTAAGTTAGCTTCTATATCGGTATGGCACCCACGCTGCGGGTGGGGTAGTGTCTGTAAGGTACCCACACCAAAGGGAATGCTGGTGTGGGGTAGTACCTAAGCTGATAACTTGGTATCCGATATGGTACCCACACCGAAGGAAGTGCCGGTGTGGGGTAGTATCATAGTCGGTGTCCGGTATGGTACCTACACCGAAGGAAGTGCCGGTGTGGGGTAGTATCATAGCCGGTGGATTGGACCTTGCGAGACATTGGATATCGGACCCTACGGGGCAATTGGACGGTTTACCCTGCGGGGATGGTTACTTGTTATTTCACTCGAGTGTATGCGTCCTGCGGGAGCAATACCTTGGTTCCCTATGACATATGGTCCTTTGGAGACGTTCCCGAGAATCCCGACGATAAGCGCCCTCAGGGGTTTTTACCGGTAGCTCGACGTTATGCGTCTCCTCTGGACCGAGGGTAAATCCGACATGACACAACGAATATTGTGGATCGGAGGGTGGCGACTCATGTCCCACGACATTAATTTGAATACCTTATCCTTTATTGATTATTTAAGAAATGCATTTATAAGGTCATTTTCTTATGATTACTGTTTACTCTTTGTGATTGCTAAACACTCGTCTTACTCCTGTTTTTCAACATATTCGAAATTACTTGTATTTAAGATCCGAACAAAAATTGTGAAGGCCTATTGTTAAACTAAAGGGGCGACCTGGTTTTGCATTTTCCTTACTGAGCGTAAGCTCACCCTATCTGTTTATGATTGTTTTACAGGTTTGCGTGATGACTAGTGGACTCGAGGCTCGGGAGCTTCTAGGGTCCGGGCGCTTAGATATGTTGGTCTTTATTTTGTAGTCTTGAACCTTTATTAAAGACCTATTATGACTTTTGTAAACCCTTTTGTTGGAGGATTACTTTTTAAGAGCACCCACAGTCGTGGGCGAGGAGCAGCTGGCGAGATGATCTCGCCGGCGAGGAGGAGGCGGGGAGCATGCGAGGTGGAGGCGAGGAGCACACTGGCGACTTGGGTAGCCGTTAGCGAACTCGCCAGCAGATCTCGCTGGCGAGGAAGATTTTGACCTCCTCGGGTGGCGCGCCAGCCGTTGGCGAGCCACACGCTGGCGACACGTGGCCTGGTTCGCTGGCAGCAACATTAACTTTTTTTTCACTTCCCCCCCCTATAAATAAACACCCCAAAACTCATTTTTATACACACTCAATTTCTCTCTTCTACTACACTTTAAAAAAGTCCTATTCAAATTTCATTCGCTATGTCTTATTTCGATCTCAATGAGTGGGTTCTCAACTATAAGTCGGTGACGGATGAAACTTTGTCCCAAGATTTTTTGGAGCCTTGCTTTTCCCCCAACCCGACTGTCCAATCCTCTCAACCCATTTCCGAGCCCGCCGAAGTCCGTCCGTCCGTCCGTCCGACAAAGGCCAAAGCAAAGCGTGTCTTATGGACCGACGAGGAGGACTGCAGGTTAGTTCGAGCTTGGATGCACCACTCGTACGACTCAGTGCACGACAACCAGAAGCATAATTTGAAGTACTGGGGGGGCATCGCTGCGGAACTGGAATCTACTCGGGGCCCGGATGATCCGGTGAGGTCGGGGAAGCAGTGCAAAGACCACTGGCTGGGGACAAATCCCAAAGTGACGTTCTTCCAAGGGCTGTTTGTGAAGAACTGCAGGGACCACAGGAGCGGCCGGGACGATGCGGGAATCATGAAGTTGACCGAGGAGCAATACATAAAGGCTTGTGGTCATCCATTCACATGGAAACACTGGTGGGATCTTGTGAAAGGAGAACACAAGTGGAATTCTCATTACTTTGCTGTTGACGAGCCCGTTGTACCGACACCAGTTTCGGAGTTCGATGTCGAAGATTCTACCGACTCTGGCAAGCGCCCTCGTGAAGACACGTCGGGCTGTGAGGACAGTCAGCAAACGACCGGTGCTAATACGGAGGGTCAACCCCAGTACAAGAAGCCTATGGGCTGCAAGGCTGCCAAGGCTGCAAGGCTCAGAGGTAAGGGCTCAGCATCATCGTCTAAGGAAGCGGTTGCCGATCGTGTCGAGAGGGCCCATATAGCGGCCAAAGAACAAGTCAAGCCAGGACCATTGAGAAGGCTGCGCAGCTGAAGCTGATGGCATACCAGCAGTGGGTCGAAGCTGAAAAAACCGAAACTTCGGGCATGGACCCCGAGCAGCTAGAGGCCCACATGACGCAACTTAAGATTTTGCGCAATCTGATGGCCCAGTGACTTGTTTTTTTTTTCAGCTTACAAATTCCTGCAGCACGTTCACGAGCTGTAGATCGTGATCGTGTCATAAAATTAGATATCGTTTAATTATGTATTAACTTACCATCTACGTGCTAATTATATGTATAATTATCGTTTAAGTGTGTTTTAATTATCGTATGTGTGGTATATGTATAATTATAATAAAGTTGTGGGTTTATGTTGCAACTTTTTTTCATTTTTTTAATTGAATTTTCCTCCATCTCGCCGGCGGCTCCTCGCCAGCAACAGCACCCCACTGCAGACGTCGCTGGCGGTGAGCTGGCGAGATACTTAAAATATTATATTTCATATCATCTCGCCGGCAGCCGGCGAGATGACTGTGGATGCTCTTAAGTGGTGATTTGGAGACTTTTTACTGTATTAAATCCGGATGCTTATTTGGTTCTATGTCTTTTATTATTATAATTGCTTTCTTCTTAAGTTGCGTCTTGAGTCCGGTCAAGAAACGGATTTGGGGCGTGAAAATTTGGTATCAGAGCCTGATTTCATTTGAAACGGGTTTCTTTGTGAACGTATTTTCAAACCTCGGACCGACGTCAATTAGGTGGGTAGAGTTAGGAAGTCTAAGCCGTGACACTCAGTGACGCAATTTGGAAACATTGATGCGGAGAGTTGGAACGACACGAGTCGTGAATTGCTTCAATGTTGTTTAAGTTGAATCTTTTACACTACGATGATTGCACTGCGTGATTGGTATCCTCTCCCTAGTGATCGGTGAAGCCAAACGGTTGAGATCGGAATTAGATTAACGGGCAATGATCGGCCCACCATGCATTCGTCGTAAAGTAGACCAATTGTTGGTGGTGTTGCCATTTTGGTGGCTCGTTTCTAAAATTTTCAAGTACAAGTATGGTCTTATTAAATTGTTGACTTGTTTAAGTGACCACTGTTCTGGAGCACGAGAACTCCATGTATTGATCGTATTGAGAAGTTTGGTGGGGCACGAGAACCCCGTATACCGATTGTGTTGAGAATTTTGGTGAGGCACGAGAACCCCGTGGTATTTGGGAGCATGAGCACTTCGCATACCGATGGTATTGAGAATTTTGGTGAGCACGAGAACTCCGTATACTGAGAACTTTGAGGAGCATGAGAACTCCGTTTATTGATTGTGTTGTGTACTTTGAAGAGCATGAGAACTCTGTGTATTGATTGTGTTGTGTACTTTGAAGAGCATGAGAACTCTGTGTATTAATTGTGTTGTGTACTTGGTCGAGCATGAGAACTCCGCGTACCAATTATCTTATGAAATTGATTGGTAAATGTCCCGCTTAAGCGGAGGGTTAGTGGAAAATACGAATAGGTCATGCCGAAATTTCTGTAGAACCGAAATGTTTGCACTATCACGGGTTGACTCAGGGGCGCCACTATAGTCGAGCGTGATGGTTGGATGTCAAGTTGTTACAACGAGATTCAGGGACGCTTGAATCGGGTTGTAACGACGAGAGATCGACATGAAAGTTTGAATAAAAGTTAAGGAGTTGAGAAAATGAGGGAAGGAAAGGAATGCTAAGACTGATGAAATTAATCTTGTTATAATGCTAGACCCCACGTATTGGAAGGATACCCGAGCAAGGGGTATGCCTGTTGCCTTGTGCCTTGTGTGGATTATTGAGATTGAATCCTCTGGTGGGAGTTGATTTATTGTTTGATTTGATTGAACCGCTGATTGCTGTGTGAGACGCATTGAGATGCGGCCTTGTCTGACTATTTATAAAGTATTATATATATCTACTGAGCCTAAGTTGTTGTTGGTCTTGTACGACCCTTGTGTGACGCGCGTGAGCGTCCTTGTGATTGATCGAATCATGCCTAAACTAGAAACTGAACTTGTGCATATTCTGTGCAGGCGGATAGACGATATGGCGCGTGGTTACGTTCCAAGAGGTACCAAGAGCCGCCCAACTGGGGGCCCGAGTCACGCACCTGCCTCTGAGAAGGCGAGGGCAGCTGACGCCCAGGGTGCTGCTTTCACAGAGCACCAGAGCTTTGAGGGTGGACCATCAGAGGCACCACCCAGGACATCTCCAGTCGCTGAGTCAACTCAGACGACCCCTCTAGAGGAGGTGGTTCGTGCAGTGCTGGCCGCCATGGGCGCGTAGCAGGGGACTGCAGCACCGGCACCAAAGCCCGTGCCTACTGCCGCAGCAGTCACCAGTGAGGGACCAGGCCCGCTTGACAATTCCACGGCCCAGGCCCTCAGAGATTTTCGTAGACTCGGCACACCGGTCTACTCCGGGGGAGCAGACCCCGAGGCAGCCGCAGGCTGGTTGGAGCGGATTACCCGCAACCTCGATACCTCTGGAGTATCTTAGGGACATCTGAGAGTATCATTCGCCACATTTCAGCTCGAGGGAGAGGCCCACAATTGGTGGCATTCAGTGCAGACCAGAGTTGGGGACGACTATCAGTTATTCAGCAGGTTGTTCCTGGAGCAGCATTTCCCTCGATCCATTCGAGATGACAGACGCCAGTAGTTCCTGGAACTGCGTTAGAGAGGATTGAGCGTCTCTGAGTATGCAGTGAGATTCACTTCCTTGGCTCGCTTTGCACCGGAGCTAGTGCAGACAGAGGAGAGTCGCTGCAGGCGATTCGAGAACGGGCTCATCCCGTCGATTGCTGACAGGGTCATCGCTTTCAGGACCGATGTATACTCTAGACTCCTGGATCAGGCTTTGGCCATAGAGAGGCACTTTAGAGAGACCGCCAGACTGTGGGAGATCAGACCGAGGCCGAGCGGCTTCCTACGAAAGTCTGAGAGGCGCGATCAGCGCAGACAGAGAGTTTCTGGATCCTTTCAGCCTCAGTTTCAGTCTGGAGGCATGCGCCGGACAGGGGCTGTAGCTTCAGTTGGACCCGCCCCGGTGGCACAGTTATGTTCTCTGTGTGAGCAGCAGGCCCACCTAGCCCGAGACTGTCCGAGAGGCAGTGGACCTGTAGAGCGACAAAATGATTATCCACAGAGGGTTGGAGATAGACCGCGGATTGATGAGAGGGTGTGCTACCCGTGTGGTCGACAAGGACACCTTGTCTATGCGTGCCCTGACCGAGCTTGAGGAGCGTCGAGGCCTCAGCAGGCTCAGGCTCGTCAGGCACCTCCTGGCCGACCACGTAATGCACAACCTCAGAGAGTTCCGCGTCAGGCGGCGGGAGCATCAGTTCAGAGACACCAGCCGAGGGCTGGACAGCAGGTGGCACTTCCACCACCACTGAGAGGAGGACCACCGGCACGGCAGGGCCGAGTCTATGCGGTTACTGATGCTAGAGTTGAGGGATCGTACGCCGGCCATGAGGCCACTCAGGGTACGTTTTTATTATATAATTCGTGGGCATCTTTTCTATTTGACACGGGAGCTTCCCATTCATTTATCGCTGCTTCCTTTGCTATTTCTTTGGGTTTGCGGGTGGAGACGTTGGGTTGACCCCTTTGTTTGAGTACCCCTGTTACGGGAGAGGTCGTGTTGAGGACCGTTTGTCGGGATTGCGCGATTAGGGTTGCGGATTCCCCTTTATTGATGACCTACTCGTTCTAGATATGACTGCCGTTGATGTAATATTGGGCATGGACTGGCTCGCGAGATATCGAGCGACGATCGATTGCTATCGACGTCAGGTGACAGTGAGGTCAGGCGACCGAGTCATTACTTGTGTGTTGGGTAGCAAGAGCGGAGTCCTTCTGTCCGCCTTGACTACGGGAGCAGAGACAGAGATGGTGCAGGGTAGCAGGGTCCTACCGAGAGTACTGTGTGAGTTCCCGGACGTGTTTCCGGAGGAGCTATCATGCTTACTGCCAGTGCGCGTGTCAGAGTTCCGGATTGACTTGATCCCAGGCACAGAGCCGATTTAGATGACACCGTATCGGTTTTCACCAGCTTAGTTAGTCGAGTTGAAGCGACAACTCGAAGAGCTGTAGGAGAAGCGTTTCATCTGCCCTAGTGTCTCTCCGTGGGGAGCACCCGCCCTCTTCGTGAAGAAGAAGGGTGGCGCTTTGAGGATGTGCATCGATTACCGGAAGCTAAATCGGGTTACGGTGAAGAACCGCTATCCGATGCCGAGGATCGATGATCTGTTCGACCAACTGAGGGGAGCGACATGTTCTCCAAGATTGATCTGAGATCAGGCTACTACCAGTTGAGAGTCCGAAAGGAGGATGTGGAGCAGACCGCCTTCCGAACATGGTACGGACACTTTTAGTTGCTAGTGATGCTGTTCGGATTGACGAACGCGCCAACAGCCTTCATGGATTTGATGAACGGCATTTTCAGACCGTACCTGGACCAGTTTGTCGTAGTTTTCGTTGACGACATCTTGATTTACTCGCCTAGTGAAGAAGCACATGAGGAGCACTTGAGGATAGTCTTGACTCTGCTACGTACTCATCAGTTGTACGGGAACTTGGAGAAGTGCGAGTTCTGGCTCGCAGAGGTGAAATTCCTCGGACATGTTGTGTCTCGAGATGGTATTCTAGTCGACCCAGCGAAGGTCGATGCGGTTTCTAAGTAGGCAAGGCCCAAGAATGTGTTTGAGATCCGTAGCTTTCTGGGATTGGCAGGGTATTATCGACGCTTTGTTCAGGACTTCTCGCGTCTAGCAGCGCCGATGATAGCACTGACCCGCAAGGGGGTAGAGTTTCTATGGACAGATGAATGTGAGCACTCCTTTACCGAGCTAAAGGATCGATTCACTACCGCTCCAGTGTTGATTGTTCCGGAGCGAGGAGTAGGTTATGATGTGTACTGTGACGCCTCAGGCGAGGGACTCGGTTGTGTGTTGATGCAGTCCGGGAAGGTAGTTGTTTATGGCTCGAGGCAGTTGAAGGTACATAAGCGCAACTACCCGACCCGTGATCTAGAGCTGGCAGCAGTGGTATTTTCTCTAAAGAGCTGGAGACACTACCTGTACGGTGAGCGTTTCAGGGTGTTCTCGGATCACAAGAGCCTCAATTATATTTTCTCCCAGCGCGACCTGAACACGCGCCAAAGGCGATGGATGGAGTTACTTGAGGAGTACGACTTCAAGCTGCTCTATCACACGGGCAAGGCGAATGTCGTCGCCGATGCCCTGAGCAGGAAGTCGACTCATTGTGTTGCCAGCATGGCTGTTCGAGAGTGGGGCATGCTGGAGGAGTTGATCTCATTCAGACTTGAGTTAGAGGAGGTCACGGATGGTATGGCCTTGTGTGCATTAGTGGCACAGCCCACTTTGGTTGCTCGAGTGTTGGAGGCACAGACCGAGGATGCCGAGACGGCAGGGATTCGTCAGAGACTGGCCGACGGTGTTGAGATCGAGGGTTGAGAGTTGAGTGTTAATCAGAGTGTCCGTTATAGAGGACGGTTGTTTGTACCACGGGGTTGTAGGGACATTGTGTTGAGAGAGTGTCATCATTCCCGTCTTGTTGTGCACCCTAGTGGCACCAAGATGTATAGAGACATCCGACGACAGTTCTGGTGGAGCGGGATGCGCAGAGCAGTTGCAGATTTTGTTTCGAGGTGCCTCACCTGTCAGCAGGTGAAGGCTGAGCATCAGCGTCCTGCCGGCTTACTACAGCCCTTACCGATCTCTGAGTGGAAGTGGGAGCATGTTACTATGGATTTCGTTTCTGGACTACCGAGGTCGCCGAAAGGGCACGATGCTATTTGGGTTGTGGTTGACCGACTGACCAAGTCGGCACATTTTCTGGCCATGCGGATGACCGATACTGTTGATGTGTTGAGCCGGTTATACGTTAGAGAGATTATTCGCCTTCATGGAGTAACGGTATCAGTTGTATCTGATAGAGATCCTCGCTTCACGTCCAGATTTAGGAAGAGCCTGCAGAAGGCATTGGGGACTGATGTGCTGCTTAGCACAGCTTATCATCCACAGACAGATGGACAGTCAGAGCGTACTATACAGATTTTGGAGGATATACTTCGAGCTTGTGTGCTGGACTTTCGGGGTCATGGGAGGATCACCTACCTTTAGCAGAGTTCGCTTACAACAACAGTTATCGGTCCAGCATCGGGATGGCTCCCTTTGAGGCTTTGTATGGCAGACCGTGTAGGTCGCCTATGTGTTGGGCCGAGGTAGGGGATCAGAGCTTACTTCGACCATATATGGTCAGAGAGACGACTGAGAAGGTCGCAGTGATTAGGGAGCGGTTGAAGACCGCACAGAGCCGTTAGAAGAGCTATGCAGACAAACGTCGCAGACCGCTTGAGTTCTCGGTCGGAGACCATGTATTTCTGAGGATGAGCCCGAAGAAGGGCCTATTACGGTTCAATCGCGGAGAAGGAAAGTTGTCCCCGAGATTCATCTGACCCTTTGAGATCTTGGACAAATTTGGAGCAGTGGCTTACCGCCTAGCATTTCCACCGCAGCTTGGGAACGTGCATAATGTTTTCCACGTTTCCCAACTGCGGAAGTACACCGCAGATCCCTCTCATGTTATTGAGTGGACGGACATTGAGGTAGCCGATGACGTTTCTTATGAGGAGCAGCCTATCAGGATTGTGGATACGGGAGAGAAGGTCTTGCTGAAGACGACTATCCCTTTGGTACGAATGCAGTGGAGGCACCAGGGAGCTGAGTCGACCTGGGAGCGCAAGGACGAGATCCGGGAGAAGTATCCCCACCTGTTCGACACTTGAGGTACATCTGTTTTAAATTTAGAGGATGAAATTCTTTTAAGGGGGGTAGACTGTAAAATCCACTTCGTTCTATAAGGGTATCTAACTGCAATCTAAAACGTGTGGGAGTGTTTTTGCAAAACAAGTAATTGGAAAAGAAAATTCAAAAAAATGGGAATCAGTGTTTTGGGTCGAGCTCGGGTTAGGGCCCATTTGCGTCACGCACGGCCCAATTACGCGAGCCTAACTCGCAAGCTCGAATAGTCCGACTTTAAAAGGGGGCTAAACCCTAATCGCAGCATTGTTCACCTCGCCCCTTCGTCTTCCTCTCTACGAAACCAGGGCGAACTCCTCGCCGCTCGTCCTCTTTCTCCGACCACCGGCATCCTCTCGCTCCATCATCCGTGACAACCTCCCCCCCCCCCCCACCTTCACCTTGCCTTGCCTCGTCTCCTTTCCCGATTCTCGTCGCCTCAGAACTCAAATCCGAGCCTCCCGTGAGAGGACCAACGAGACGTCGGAGCTCTCAGCTCGGTTCGTCGTCCTGGAGCACGAATCGAACCTTCCTCCATCTCTCCTTCTTCTTCTACTTCTAACACGAGCACCAGAAACCCTCCCCTTCCCCTCTTCGTCTTCGATTTGTGACACCGACGTCGATCCAGCGCCGCCGTGACAAAACCCGTGTAGATTCGACGCCGGTGAGTCAAAACCCTCACCTGAATCGCTCTCCCGTCCTCTTCTTCTTCTGTAAGCGCGAGTTCGAGCCCGTTTGGGGGTCGGATGATGCCGGAAAGCGTCGCCCGAGCGCTCGAGTTCCAGATCTGGAACTCGCGCGCCGGTGAGCTCTCAGCCGTCAGATCCGGCCACTAATGGCTTGAAACACGCGCAGCCACACATCCCCTCGTTTTCCCGAACTCCCGTCGCTAAAACCGCCGTCAAAGTAGTCGTCGTCGCCGCCGCCGGAGCCGTCGGAAACCTAGCTCCGACCGTCGCCGTTTCCAACTCACACCGGACAAGGTCGAGTCCTTGGGCTCGGGCCCAGAGCTCAGTTCGGCCTCGGCCTGGACCGGATTTGGGCCTTGGGCTCGAATCTGGTTTGGGCCACGGCCCGGACTGACTCTGGACTTCGGGTTCGGACTCGGGCCTGACTCCGGGTCTGGGTCGGGTACGGGCCGGTCCGGGTCTGGACCTGGATCCGGGTCGGTTTTCGGGTTCGGGTTCGGGTCGGGTTTCGGGTCGGACTCGGGTCGGACCGACTCACTTAATTAAATTAAATCTAATTTAACGACACTTTGGACTAAATGACGTATTTAAAGAAAAGTACGATCAGTTAATTTAAAGAACTGGGCATTCTGGACCCGAACTAATTTTGGACCGTTTGTATGTAAACCCAGACTCGGAGCTAGACTTCGCTCGAGAGCTTGGACTTCGCCCGAGAAGACGAAGACCACTCCGGTACCCGTGTGAAGAACGGAGGGGAGACTGATCGACCTTACAGCAGAGTGTTATTAGAGGAAGACCACGAGGTAGGGAAAGTCCTAACTCCTCGAGTATTTCAATACTAGTATGCCTATTAGGTTAATAAAATCGAAAAGGTCCTAGACCTGCCTATAGGATGCGAATAACTAGAATAAATGTATTTCATTTGCTAATAAACGGACGTGTCTAGTAAGCATGCTTAGGATGTGAATCACTAATGTAACTTACTTTCGATACTTGGGAATTGATTTACTGGTAGAGAGGCCGTGATGAGCCCTCGGATTAGTTGTTATGTTAGGTTCACATGCTTGGTTGCCTAATTTGGATAAGTTAAGAGTCTAATACAACTAGATAATTCGATTGACCAAATATGAATGCTTGACTGCTTAATTGTGTATTTGATTGAACGCTTGAATGCTTGAATGACTGAATGTTTGAATGGGGGATCGAGTATGACTGATTGTGTCAAAAGGGGCAATCAGGTGATCGATGGACCGATGGATCGTGGTTGGTAAGTAACTGGTAAGTGTAAGATTATGATTGATTCTTGTGGTGTGTTGGGACGGGATTGTGATTCGTTAAGCGTTGGTTGCTCCTGGATTGTTTGAGTGTGTTACCCACGTGTGAGTCCTTAAGTTAGCTTCTATATCGGTATGGCACCCACGCTGCGGGTGGGGTAGTGTCTGTAAGGTACCCACACCAAAGGGAATGCTGGTGTGGGGTAGTACCTAAGCTGATAACTTGGTATCCGATATGGTACCCACACCGAAGGAAGTGCCGGTGTGGGGTAGTATCATAGTCGGTGTCCGGTATGGTACCTACACCGAAGGAAGTGCCGGTGTGGGGTAGTATCATAGCCGGTGGATTGGACCTTGCGAGACATTGGATATCGGACCCTACGGGGCAATTGGACGGTTTACCCTACGGGGATGGTTACTTGTTATTTCACCCGAGTGTATGCGTCCTGCGGGAGCAATACCTTGGTTCCCTATGACATATGGTCCTTTGGAGACGTTCCCGAGAATCCCGACGATAAGCGCCCTCAGGGGTTTTTACCGGTAGCTCGACGTTATGCGTCTCCTCTGGACCGAGGGTAAATCCGACATGACACAACGAATATTGTGGATCGGAGGGTGGCGACTCATGTCCCACGACATTAATTTGAATACCTTATCCTTTATTGATTATTTAAGAAATGCATTTATAAGGTCATTTTCTTATGATTACTGTTTACTCTTTGTGATTGCTAAACACTCGTCTTACTCCTGTTTTTCAACATATTCGAAATTACTTGTATTTAAGATCCGAACAAAAATTGTGAAGGCCTATTGTTAAACTAAAGGGGCGACCTGGTTTTGCATTTTTACTACTGAGCGTAAGCTCACCCCTATCTGTTTATGACTGTTTTATAGGTTTGCGTGATGACTAGTGGACTCGAGGCTCGGGAGCTTCTAGGGTCCGGGCGCTTAGAGATGTTGGTCTTTATTTTGTAGTCTTGAACCTTTATTAAAGACCTATTATGACTTTTGTAAACCCTTTTGTTGGAGGATTACTTTTTAAGTGGTGATTTGGAGACTTTTTACTGTATTAAATCCTGATGCTTATTTGGTTCTATGTCTTTTATTATTATAATTGCTTTCTTCTTAAGTTGCGTCTCGAGTCCGGTCAAGAACCGGATTTGGGGCGTGACACACTAGCACACCTTAGGTTTCCTAAGCATGTTTGAATCAACCGCTTATTGGGAGAGATCGAGGAGGGTATGGCTTGGGATGCGAGGTTAGTTGTGAAAACCAACATCTTACCTAACCATAGGGTAGGCAAGTCTCGGGTTGCTAGGGAGGAATGACAACAGGCCCCTTTGGGGTTCTGATGTGGACATAAATTGTGTTACTCGTACTGTGTCACCCATTGTGTTTTGTAGGTGCTTTGATAAAAAAGGGCTAAAATGGAGGAAAATTTGGTTTAAGGAGTTTTGGAGGCTGGCTGATTTTGCAAAGAGGATAACTTCTTCATACCAACTCCGATTGCCTCATATGTATGTCAAATAGAAGGGAATTTAGAGATCTACAACTTCCGTCAAGAGCCCAAGGCCTTTATGTCCCTCTATATGGCCCGCGCGAGGCTTGCCGACTTCCAGTCGTGTTTTCTACTTAAAAAAAGGAAATTTTCCTATTACAAATCTGAATTTGAGAAGGAAAAAAAGGTCTTAGTCCTATATACAGAGGATCACGAATTTGGAGAAGGAGAACTTGTATTGGGCATAATTTCATAGAGATTAAGAGTTAACGATTGGGTTTTTGTGAGAGACAAGTGCTTAGGAACAAGGATTGAAGCAAAACCATTAAGGTTTCATCATTGAACTGGTATTTTTCATCAACTTTATCTTTCAAATATGTTTTTCTCTTGTTTATCTTCTTCTTTGTTTTCTTCCTTCATCTCCATGAGCTAAATTTCCATTGATTTAGGGCTAGGGGAAACATAGCGGTTGGGATGAAGCAAAGCACAGGGAGCAGGTACTCGAACTCTTTCGAGTAATGTGCCGAGCCAACGAACCAAATAAATTCAATAGCTTCCATTGGATCGAGCCGTTGGAACACGATGATAAGTTTTGGGCAGAGGAAGGCACGGATGAGACTCAATGACGACGGTTGAACGAGGGCGGTAGTTATAGCACAACTCCACCCCATTTACTTCCCACCGATGATGAAAATGTTACAGCTCTCGGTGGTGAGTCCGGCGTTGGGGGTCCAACGATCCGACCGAGGACTCAAGTGCCCCAATTGGCCCAAGTGCGCCAATTGCCCCAACTGCCACTCCGTGTGCACGTGAGCGCCCAATTGGCAACAAGGCCGCGAAGAGGAAGGGGAGGGAATCATAGATCGGGTAGTTGTCATTGCCCAAATAGACAACGCAAGGTGCGAGAAGGTCAAGCTTGTGTGCGCTCTCGACGAGAAAATTAGGTCATACTTGACCAGAATTGAAGAAATGGAGAGTGTGGACGTAGCGGAGTTGACCGACGAGCAACACGTCGTGCACGCAAAAAGGTTGTCTGTATACAACACACAACTTAACAGGCTCCAGAAGCAAATTGATGACCTCCGAACTTGAAATTGTAATTTTTTTACTATGAATAAATGTATTATTTGAGGAGTAATGAAATCTGAAGTTTAATTATTCATTTTGGTTAATTAATTTTATTTATTAATTATTTTTGCATTTTAGTTAATTAATTTATTAATTAATTTTATAAAAAATCAAATTTATTTAGTATTTACTGTTTTAAATATGAACTTAATAAATTCAACAACAGAATAATTAATTATCCAATCAACATTCACTCAATACTTCTACAAACCATAACCCCCATACATGAACTCCTTGTTGTGGTGCTCTTTTAGTTTCAAGGGTTTGCATCACAGTTTAATGCTAGTCACCACATGAATCCCGAATCTTGATCCCCTAAATGTGAGTCCCACGATATGCATGCTCTTAGAAATGATAATAACGAACTTTATAAGAGTTGGTTAGGATGTTTGGCAAACAAACGGTCCATTGTTCAGTCAAGAAATTCCATTTGTGATCTATATGTAAGTAGTCAAATTCAATTATCTCCGACGCACTAAAAGCTCGTGTAAAAACCAGGGTTCGTTTTACTGGTTAGTGAACCCCGAGGTGAGAAACGAACTATACGAGTCCGATTTTTTGAGGTTCTTTTTATGTTTCTTTTTTTACTATTTATTAACTATTTTGTATTTTTTTGATTAATTATTTCATTAGTAAGTAGTCAGTATTATTTAGTGGTTTTATTTGTTAGATTTCAGTTAATTTTCAGTAATTATTAAATTCAGCAAAAAAAATATATTAATTATTTGATTAACAGACAAGAATCCCTAAAGAAATCTGCCTAAAAATCCACAATGAGAAAATCAACCATTGTTAATCAAATTCTTGGATCGATTCATCAACACAAACTCTACATTTTTAATGAATCTGAACCTCTAAAGAAAATCCATGATATACATGCTCTTAAAAGTATTATACTATCCGATTTGTAATGAAACGTCTTTTAGTATATAATAAAACAATATCAAAATGTCAAATACTAAATTAGAAAATCATTTAGAATAAGCTATAATTTTTTCGAGCATAAAATAAGTTATATGGATAATTGTCCAAAACTACCTTAAAGTTTCGTCCACAAATGAGCTGAGGCACAAAGTTTTGTCCACGCTTTTGTGGGTGCATTGAAGTTTTGCCCACGCTTTTGTGGGTGCATTGAAGTTTTGTCCACGCTTCTATTCAATCCGGGAAGCACTGCCCAAAGGCCCCAGACCATCATTCTGAACATCCCTATTACATCAAAACTAAAAAATTCGTAGACAAAACATCAAGTTAGCACACAGCGTAGACGAAACTTTGTACATAAACTCGTTTGTGGACGAAACTTTAGGGTAGTTTTGAAAAAATATCCCTAAGTTCTATGATAAGCTCATAAGTTTATTAATCATGTTCATTCAAAAATCGAAGTTATTTAAATTTGGGTAATTTCCACCTCAATACCTTAACTATCGCTTTATTTCACCTCAATACCCTAACTATTTTTCGTGGCACCTCAATACCCTAGAATGACATTTTCCGTCACTTTAGTACCTGCCGTTAATTTTCCATCCATTTTGGATGGAAAATAGTCATGTGCCTTGCACATGACCCTATCTTTTCAAAAAATTCCGAAAATAACCTCAAACCCTATCCCTCTAACTGCTTCTACTTTTCCTTGTATTTCATGTCCTCCCTCTCTTTGTTCATCTCTTTGCCGAACAACACCATCACCCCCAACTTTAGCCGCACACCACCATCACCCCCAATCTTAGCCGCACACCACCATCACCGCCGAAAACGTCTCCGATTGCTCCGCCTACCCTTTAATCTACGCCGGAGCTTTAGCGAACCGGTACGGCCCCTCCGATAAGGGCACGGCCAAGTGCCTGTTCTCTCTCAATTTCACCTCGCCAGAGTCGAAATCGAAGCGGAGGAAGATCCTGATCTCGGTTCTGTTGAGTGGTTGCTCAATTGGGTTTTTGATTTTAGCTTCTGGGTATTGGTTCTTAAGGAGGAAGAACGAGAGGTTGAGGTCCACGTGAACCTCGTGGCCCTGAGAGGGTCGAGGTCGTCGATCTGAAGGGGGGTTGGGTTGTTCTCAAAAAAACATTCATCTTCAAATCTGATTTTCATGTTCTCAAATAAATTCATTGTCAGATCTGATTTTCAAGTTCTAAAAAAATCATCGTTAGTTTGAATTTTTGGTTATTTGATTTTCATGTTCTGTTGAAATTGGTTTGATTTTGAGGCTACTGAAATTAGATTTGAGTTTTGAATTGATTTTCTGGAAATTGGAAGGTGCTCTTGCTGGATGGAATGTTCATGTTGGATTCTAAATTTGTTGTTGATGGAGGTGAGGTTGAAGACGGGGTGAGGTTGGAGTTATTGTTGTTCTGAAATTGTTTTTTAGAAATATGTAATTTTAAGAAAAAGAAATACACAACTCAGCAATAAAGAAAAATTAAAATAAAGAATATTGATATTAAATTAAATATTTAAATCTGATATAAAATTAAAATTTGATTTATTAAAAGAAGAAAAACTGATTTTATAAATAAATAAAAAAGAAAATTAATAATAAAGAATTAAAAAAATCATTTTTGAAAAATTAATGAATTAGTATTGGTTTTAAAAAATTAATAAAAAACTGGTTTTATAACAATAAAATATGATTTTATAATAAAAAAAAACTGACTTTATAATAAAAATGATTTTTTAACAATAAAATATGATTTTTAAAAATAAAAGTGAATTTTTGTAGTAAAAATTGTTTTTTAAAAAATAAAATCTGAAATTTTAAATTAAATATTAAATTTTTAAAATAAAATTTTGAATTTTGAAAAATAAAATCTAATTTTTTTTAAATTAAAAACAGATTTTTATAAAATAAATAAATAAATATAATTTTTGAAAATCAATGGCATTGGTTTGAAAATTTGACTGTTAGTGAGGGGTATTTTGGACTTTTCAAGCATTTTCCATCCAAAATGGATGAAAAGTTGACGGCGGGTACTAAAGTGACGGAAAATGTCATTCTAGGGTATTGAGGTGCCACAAAAAATAGTTAGGGTATTGAGGTGAAATAAAACGATAGTTAGGGTATTGAGGTGGAAATTACCCTTTAAATTTTAATAATAAGAATACGACATTACATTTTACATTTTAGTCATTTCATTACAACACAACAGCTTCGAGAAGAAAACCGATCAAATAAGACAAAAAATACTTGAGATATTAAATTAGAAGAATATACTAATAATATTATTTAAGCAAATTTTCCAGATATCAAAAACATCATCACCACCTTAACCTGGTTCTGCTCCAACGCATAAATCCCATCATGTCAATAAGCACATTGCTTAACAATTTTGAATCAATATCGTTTTATAATTGTCAGACATCACAAATCCCACTCTCAATCATCTTGTCTACCAAATCATAGGATAACACTTGAACCCAAGTAAAGCCCGAAAGCCAGTACAACCTACATACAAATACCTACACACTGCATATGCTGCATACAAGACATACAGGGCTTCACAGTTCATCTAAAAGCTCTTGAAGATCGACCAATTCTGCATTATAGAGGCCTATAAAAGAAATGGGTACACATTATAACGAAACCATGTGATTAATCTATCCAATAAATGGATTTAAAGACATTAACCCAGCCAAATCCTTACCTTTACTGTGGATCGTCCTAAACAATTCTTCCTCTGGATTGTATATCTTCTCTATTTTGCTCCGTTCCATCTTTTGCTCATTCAGCTGCTCCATTTTCGTACGGAGTTCTGATGCAACCTTTTCGATCTCTGTAGAATACAATTCACTACAAGTTCAAGACTCACTCTTTTTTTGTTTCAATTAAAGGGCAAGAGAACCATATGATAAACACCCACTAAATGGTTGCAACAAACTAATAAGACTGATGTCATTCGTAATGCATGCATAACTAACTTCCTAAGAAGCAAAATAGACATTTATTTTGGGACATCCAACATGGGTAAATAGGACATTTATTTCAGAGAGGAGTACTGAATATGAAGGCAACAATGACAGATGCCCATGGTCGAGGCATTGCTGACTAGCTGCTAAGATCCAATCTCTCCACTCTTATGGTAGCAGTACGAATGAAGATTGCACCACTTTTAAATCACAGAAGTTTCAAAATGACAAACTTAACTACCTTGGTGCATGTCATGTACAGAGCTTTGCTCATATAGCTGTACCGCCTCATTAATAAGCCCAGCAAAATGATTACTTGAAACAGATTGTCTTTCTAATTCTCTAAGTTCTCGGTTCAACACGGCAGACTCCCTGCCAGCCTGCACAGAAGTTTGCAAATAGAAAGAGAATATATATTGAGCAAGATATATGATTCAGAATTTAGAAGAAAAATAATCTATGTTTTTCTTACCGCAGTAAGCTTCTGTCTCAAGGAAGCCAACTGTAAATCCAGATCAGGATCACAGGGTGCATCTCGACTTGTTGAACTATCACCAGGCGATTCAGACTGGGAATAGATATTTGAAGTTTCAGATATTAGTAAGTAAACATTTCAAGCAACAGAATTACTGTTTCCTTGATGTCAAGGAACTATAATCATTTTGATTCACCTGCACAGGGAATGGATGGGCCTCCAAGAATACTTAATACACAAAACCCTATCAGCCTGAGTGTGCACATGTGTGTGTGTGTGTGTTACGGTCCCGGTTTTGGGATCATGTTATGGGTTTGATCTCAGTTTGGAGCTCGATTCACAAGAGAACTCTGGGATTCTTAATACCTTTCAGGTTTTTGATTCATTTGCCATTCTCATACTAGCCTTAAAATACATTTCAGTATAACTACCAGCAGCCACCAATGTATGTGGATGCACTAACAAAACGTGATATGCTAATAACTGAATTTGCTAATGCTAACGATAGTGTTTAGAATGTGTTAACACTAACGTGATAATGTCAAAGAATATGACAACTTTGTAGCCATTACTCCTCTTGCATGCCATGTGTCCTTTGGAGCTCCTCACAGTGTATGTATGTGTGAAAAGAGAGGGGGATGAGGAGTACGGAACAAGAATGTTCTAAAAAGCTCAAACTCTCTAATAAGGGTGAAAATTCATCATCTAAAAGCTCAAACTCTCAAATAAGGGTGAAATTCATCATCAACCAACTAGCTCCAAGAAAGTTAATTTAAGGCCTTCCAGCCATAATTATCCATCTTTCACTTCCTTTTTAAAATGATCAGAAGTTTAACCCTTTTTGTCTATTATATGTAGCAATAAGATGCTAAAGATAATTGCCCAGTACCGCAGTCCCTAGTAGACCATAACTAATAAAATTTCAGTCAATAGATATATGCATTATTTTACAGATATTAATTGGCTCCTGGCATTAATGATTGATTATATGTCTCGGTCAATTCTCAGTCCTGTATAAGGCTGCAATACTTTGACACGTGATTTACGTAGAAATTAATAGAAGAGAACATGAGGGAGAAAAAGTGAAGAGTGTGACGCTAGAAACTAACATGGTTTGACCTTAAGGGCTACATCACATCCTAAATTCCCAAAGGGCTGAATATGTATCCACTAACCTGATGTGTTGACTGCAACGAACTACTATTTAATATGAAGAGAGGCGCTAAAATGAAAAAAAAAACAAATAATAGGAATCACTACAATTGATTAATTTAATCACATGATTTTGTCCATGTATCTAATGACATGATTTACTTCTTAATCAAAATCTTTCATTTATTTTCATGAACATAGGCCTAATGATCAATAACAAATAACAAGTTTTTTTTTTCTTTTCATCCTGTGCCTTATGCTTTGGCACTGCAATTTCTAAACAATTAAAAGTGCAACTTGCTTTTGCTATGCCCTATACCATCTCTTCATTCTCTTTAGTCATTCATTACTGTCAGTGCCAACAACTATCTATTCAATCAAATGCACAGAGGATGTACTTTTTCATGTGTTTATAGGGCTCTCCTCCCTCCCTATTGTGTCAATTGATCAGAGGAACGATCTACCAAACCTTATTATTAAACATCACTTCTACTTAAGATGTTTAGGAGAGGGCACAACTAGCATATCAAGTGGTCACACAACTCCATAAACTTTCAATATGGTATACTTCAACACTCCCCATGCATGCATGCATGTGGATCAAGAATTACACAGCAAGGCAACAAAAACAGAGTGTATAGGTCCATGATGACCAAACATGCATGTTAAACTTTTTTTTTTCAATTTTAAAGTTGAAGTTGCTAGATGGAGTCCTGAACTATCATATCAAATGGCCACAAATTCACAACAAACATACAATATATAAAAGACATGATAATATTGGCTATATTAAACTGTCTTCTTAAGTTACACTAAATAATATTTAATAGACTCTTATGCAAATCAAACATAATTATCCCATGAATAGATAGAGACTACCTACATTTTTAGGTAGTGAAAAACCTTCGGGAACAGCAAAACAGCGCTGCATACAGTACCTCTCCCACATACCCATTCTCTGATCCAGAACTAATTGGATCATATTGCGAATCTCTGCAATACCCTGCAGACATAAGAACCAGAAAGACCAAATAGTACCATGAATAATGTAAGTAAAAGGAGTCTCATTTTCTATATAAATAGAGCAATCCAGCATTATAAATTCCAAGCAGAAGTAATCTCTCTATTGTTAAGAAGACCGGACCTTCCAAGGAGGAGCTACAGAGGAAACTCATTATGTACATATTGGACACCACCTTGATCCAAAAGACTAGCCAAGTAGATCATGGGCCCAAGATGTATATCAACTCTTCCTTGGCAAGTCTCCCATATGGACCTCTAACCACTATTGGATTTAATTTGAATTTTTCTTAACATACAACATATATTCATCATCTAATCAGTTAACTTTTCCAGGTCACTAAGAAGATAAATAAACATTTTGTTAATCAATTAAGCTACCATAAAAAAAACACAAGGATTAGGAACAAAAGGAAAAGTCATGAAGTTCCACCTTGTGTAGCTCTTCAGACTTATTTGTCTCCTCTATTTTCAAAAGAGATGATGTGTGCCTAGAAAAAACGGGAAAAAGTAGAGTGAATCACTACACAATTCAATTTGAGAAAAAACACATATGCACATAGCAGAGAAAAGGAGAAAGGAATTACTGTTGATAGTACTCAAAAGCCTCATCAAGCAAATCATCAACTAAATTGCATGCTTCGTTGATGAAAAGTTGGGGATTTAGATTTAAGGAATCAAATACTGCCTCGCTTTCCGTCCCTTCCATTCTTGTATCCTAACCTTATCTATACACACATACACAGAGTGATATAATTATATACCTTCTTTATCATATTTAAAAGGGAAGTTTCAGCCCACAAAACTTTATACACTTTAAATATCAGGGTGTGATTGATGAAGCGGACAGTAGAAGACATTGTATCGTCTAACATTTGGAATTTGTAACAATCCATTCAGTAGTTATAAATAGCAATAAGCAGTGCACGTCAAGTACAAAAGCAGGAGGTTATGCAAACAAGTATAAATGTAAACATAAGGCAAACCAAGCCCGTTTACAGTAAAAAATTATGGAATCCTTGAGCTACCCTGCAAAATACCCCCAATAAGAAGAACTTTCTGTAATAGACTATTAGAAATGGGTAAGAGATTTAAAGAGTACTCATGTACAACAAAAATTGAAAAAAAAATAGCATGAACATAAGTATCTATGTGATGTAAAGCACAAATCATCTCAAGAGGAAGAAGCTCTCGAGTGACCACATCAAAATATGTAAAAACACAAAACAGTGGATCCTCCTGGTGAATCCCCAAAACAAGCAATCCATAGCAACAAAACTGGTCAGTCATAGATAGATGCCCAATCAAAACAAAGCCCTACCTATACAAGGTTAGGTTCAAATTTTGAACGCATAATTATAGAATCATTTGAGCAAATTAATTCATGAAACTGCGGATATAAATTAAAATTGATAATTCGAAGAAATTACATATAGAATTGAAGCGCTTGAGAAATACTGGCTTCGTCGAAGGAATGGTTGGAGCAGAATTACTCGCAGGCGACTGAGGGAGAAAAGTAAGGTGAGGTGAACGGGAGGGAGAAATTAGAATTGAAATTGAAATGGAAATATAAGGATGATTTCAAAACTAGTATTACCAAAGATTTAATGAAAAAGGCGGGCTCATCCCTATGGGCTCTGTCAATTACTTAATCACTCCGCGTGGGCCGTGACTCTTGGGCCCAAAGTCTTTCTTCTTTGGCCCGTTATCTGACATGGGCCTCTTGAGACGAGGGAAGGAAGAAACTAGAAAGTGATCGTCAAGACTGAATTTAGCATTTGAGAATCTAATGCAGTGCAAGGGACACCACCAATCGCCGGCAGCAACTCAAGGCAAGCTCCTCATTCTCATCAGATTTTATTGATTTGAAATTCAGACCTAGAATTTTCAGACGTTTTTGAAACTACATTTGCATACCTAAATTAGTTGGATGCTAACAAAAGAGGATTACAATGTCTAACTATACCTGAGGAAATGAAACTTCATCACAAACTGACCCCTCCTCTCATTTCTCCTCAAAATTGTGAGTTGCTTGTACCTCAATTTCAGTCTTAAGTTACTCTACACTCCTCGAGCTTAAATGGCTATTCAAACTTCTTTTTGATCTACTTCTTGTACAATTTTTGTTTCTCTATTGTATTACTATTACCTCTATCCATAAAAGCAAAAACACTGCCACTTACATGTATACTTTGAAAGGCCTTCATTTTTTGTTCAAAGTTTCGATTTTTCCTTCAATTTTAAGCTATTTCGCAGTTTTTATTATGCTAAAGAAATAGGTTATCTGGGATTTTTTTTCTCTTCATGGTTAAAGCATAAGCTTTGAGTTTGACTATGATATGACTGTTTTTGTTAATTACTGGGCTTAGAGTGTTAGAGTGGTTATAGGAGAGGTTTGTTGAGAAGACATATTGCTGGTGAATAAATAAACTAATGTAATGAATTTGATTTATAACAAGTCAATTTGATCACAAGTTCATGAGTAGTATTGGGTTTGTTTTATTAGAACTTAACTTAGCTCCTTAGAACATTTGGTTTGGTTTTTTCTTCACTAATGTTGTTCTAGTTAGTTCCCAATTAGAATGAAAGGAAGGTGTTTGCTTGGAATTTATTGAAATATAGGACTCAGAATCAGTAAGTAAATAAAGGCAATTCTTCATAAAGATTATATTTAGTTGATGTTTTCTCTTCTTAAGGTTATCATTACTTTGTCTACAAAGAATTGTAATTTGCAGTTGACTTTTGCTAAGGGTGTCAATAATTGTTTGACTTTTTCTCTATATTTATTAATTGTTGATGACTATCCCTCAGATAAATTCATGTTACACCCCTATACTGAATGATATAGCTCATAGTCTCCGACAAAACAGATAGGCAGAAGGAGAGATGAGCTCGTCGTCTTCTTCTTCTTCTCCGTGTCGTTCTGGTGGTGGTAGTGATAGAAACGGTGATGGGCAGGAGAGGGCAAGGTTCTTCGATAAGATGGTGAAGAGCATGTGTTGGGCCAATGCAGCTACGGTGCCCGGCCGTCATCCCGAGAGGTGGCGCAAAGACGCTGCCGGTAACATTGTCTGCAAGCGCTTCTGCAACTGCATGGGCTGCCTCTGCTTCGAGTACGACCACGTCGTTCCCTTTTCCAAAGGTAATCTCCAATCCAATTCCTTTATGGGTTTCCGATCTTTATTGCTTTGAAGATTCAATTTTTCGTGGGCAATTCGATTGGATTTTTAAGGATTTTATATTTAATAGTTTTCTGTTTGGTTGCTAGAAGTGGCTGTATGAACAGTTTTGGAAATCTAAAAGAATGTGGTGATTATTCTCTAGATGTTTTCTTCTTCTTTTTCCTTCTATATACTTCACATGGAATATGAACTTGTACCGTAGGTGGTGAATCAACAGTGGAGAACTGTCAGATCCTCCAGACGAGGGTGAATAGGTTCAAGTCGAACAAAGACAGTCTGGATGCTGCTCAATTGAAAGGTTACTCTTGTGACGTCAATTTCAGTGGTATGTTTGCTACCCTTTTGCTGCTTAAATTTCTATGATGAAATTGATGTCTTACTCTGCTTGTCTAGTATCAGGTTAATGTGTTTGGTGTAGAATTCATAAAGCTTGCATATCTATCTTTGTAAACAATTAACATGCTTTTTTGTTAAGAATTGCTTGTGTTCAATCCTTCATCTATACTTCCTATACACCCATATCTGATATCACCTTGTTTTTCTTTCATAGTTGTACATTTTTGAGGTTGCTTGTTGAAGTGGTGTGTCTAGTACACTTTCTGTTAGGTTGTTATATCTATGAATTGATAAACATAGATGCCTGCCACCAATCTATCTCCCGGAATAGTGTCTGTAGGCTTGCACTTGTGAGTGTGCAGTGATGTTTATTCTGACAGGTTCCTAAGAATGGACAAACGTTATGTAGAATTTAAAGGAATGCTAAATTAGCAAGTCTTTGTGAAGATTTCTAGAAATTGGTTTATTTCTAGAGACCAAAGTAGTAAAAGAGTTAAGGTTAGTATTAATTTTAAATCACTTATGTTGCAGTAGAAAGGTAATCTAGTAATCTTAGGTATCTTTGTATCTGGTCTTCTTTTGCTCCAACAGCAATGTAGTTGAACCAGAGCTTTGTTTAGTAATAATAGCCCTCTTGTCTCAATCAGGTTACAGAATGTTCTCATCCTTTATTCTGTCTCCGAGTTTCCAACTTCATATGTTAAGACATGTGCCCCAAGTCTAGGAAATCTATGTAAGGTGTGTAGATGTTTTCAAATGCAAAGCAATCAATGAATGTAGGAAAAAAAATTGGATTTAACAATCCTATATATATGTGGTGCTTCTTCATGATGGGATGACAACTCTCATATCATGTTGATAAATAGACCTAACCATACACCTTTTATACTTAACTACACCTACGTTTTTATACTAATACCTTGACTAATTTTAGTCTCATTTTACTCAATTTTGCTTATATTAAATGTTAAATGACCAAAATGTCCTTCAATAATTTTCAAGGTTTCAAAAACTATAACATCATGCCACCAATTATTCCTCCTATGTGGTTGTGTTTCTTCCAGTGCCTCCTCACCTTGGAGGCAGAACATAACTGTCATTTCAAACTCTGTAGTCGGCCTTTGAAGCATGTTGCCAAAACCAGGTTGTTGTTTGAGGTCTTTGTAAGGTCATCAAGCCGTCCGGTGATCACCTATGCTACTACAGATACGACACAATACTCCGTTTCTGAGCTTACTGGTTTTTGTTTCTTCTTCGAATTCTTCCTTACCTATTTAAGGATTGATTGAACACAATTAATGAGTCAATAACACCGGAGGTGATTTTCTTCACTTATGCCTGGTTTTATCAGTCAGAATGTAAACTATGATTCTTTTTTCAAAAATAATATATTAATTGTAAAAGGCGAGGGAACTAAAGAGAAGACAAGTGTATCTCTTGGCAGCAGTGTCACCGAACTTTGCCCAGAACCACTGTCTAACGGCTACTTTGGTGGCAAAAAATCTAAGGATTTAGCAAGTACTATTTCTACAGTATACATAGAGAAGAAGATGAGTGAGATGGTCTAAATATCACACAAACACAAAATTTCCCGGCAAGATTTTCTTTACTCTTCTGTGGACCTCAGCAAAGAGGTTGTAGAATTATTGAGGAGAAATTGTTGGAATTCTATGGAAGAGTCTCAGGAGCCAAGATGCATGCTAGTTTCATACAACCAGGTGTAGTGGCACGTGATCTGCACTCTATAGCCACTGTGCTGCTTCCTCACGGATTGCTCATCAGGTTGAGAGGTTGGTGCTGACTACATATGCTTGGTAGGGATTCCATTTTGAGAGAAGGGTTTGAAACATCTGTCCTTTCTCAATGCATTTCTTTAGATTTAGACAATGGTTCCATTTTTTTCTCTTTCAGGACTCCGAAGCTCGTTTACTCATGTTTTGTCGTATGAATCTATTGTCCCCGACTATTGGGGATCCACATAGCTTTTAGTAGAGTAAACCTCACCCTTACCGCTCAGCCAACATGTTGATACATAAGCAATTTTTTTTTATACCTCACCCAGTTGTTTGATTCAAACTCAGCACAGCGGATGGTCTTTTAGTCCTTTCTTAGTAAACAACTGCACAACTAAGATCTGGAACCTTTGTTCTAAGACGAGGGAATAAGTTCTTACTTAGACCATCCACGGTGCTTTAGCCCTTGCTTTGTTAAACCAGATTGGCTAAAAGGACGTTTTCAGTTTCTCTCTCCTCTTTTAGTCAGGCTAATTGAATCTGTCCTGCAGTGCTTTAGTCCATGCTTGGCTAAGAGCTTGGTTATTTCAGAAATTTCTTTCAAATTATTGGTTTCTCTCTCCAGAAAGACTCATTTCGACAAGTACTCGGCGATTTTTCTTGGCTAATACTTAACAGCCAAGCTGAAATCATAGAGCTCTTTTACCCAAGGTATTAGCCAAGCACTCGGCTATTTGCTTGGCTAAACCAAATAGTCGAGCTCTTTTAGCCAAACTTTAGCCTCCCACTACGGGTGCTCTTAGAATTGCATAATTGGATCCCAATATGATTGATCTACCAGGCTGGTTAAGGAAGCAGTGTTTGGTAACTAAATAAAACTGTGATCAACATCCTGGTTGGCACCCGTGGTCTTTAATAAGTGGTTGTCCTAGGTGGTTGTCATTGAAAGTTATTAACAGGAAAATAAATCAATTTCTAATAGAGTTAGAGTAAAGTGTGATTTAAAATAGTTAGGGTATGTGTAAAAAACTTTTTAAAGTTGGATGTAAGTGTAAAAGGTGCATAGTTAAGTCTGTTTTGTCTGTAATATTCTCTATTATCTTTTCTGTACCTTTTATTACCTACTGCATTATAATGTCCTTTCAAGTAAATCTATTATCCTATTATAAAAACATTCACAATTTTCCTTTATCTGGATTAATCAGCTGTGGTTTTCTTATATGTCATGCACCAAGTTTGAGAATCTTCATTCATCCCTTGTGATTGACGGAGATCTGATGTGAAAATCATTTTAGGGCTTGCATAAAGTTATCCAAAAATTGGGTATCACGTATAACTATCTGGGATCCTATTTTATAAATGTGAAATGAAACGGAGCTTGCAAGTTGAATAGGGTATCATTGATAACAAATATAACTCTGGGATCCTATTACATAACGGAGCAAAGTTGAATAGGATCATTGACTAACAACTTGTCACTAAACCATCTCTACATGTTTCTGGTTTTTTAAGTGATGTTATGCAATTATTTTATAATTTTGATAACCATAGCATATTCATTTTTTTTTTAAAGTGCGGAAATTATGTAATTGACAGACAGGGAGCTTGACATAATTGAAATGGCGGTGTATGGGGATGTGATGCGGCCTGGAAATCAATGCCGGTGCAGAACAGTAGCGGAAATGCTTGGCAAGTACAAGTCAAAAGAGGACGTGGCTGCTTGCAAGTTGCCTTCCAACGATGCCTCCTCGTCATAGGTATGGATTACCTCAAAGGATGCTAACCTAAACTCTATGCCTGTGACTTAGTTTACACAAACTTGGGCATTTTGTGTCTGCAGATTAAGTGCTCAACCTCTGAGTCTGAGTTGATATAGAAAACATTGGTTATTGCGGATGTTATCTGTTGATGATTAAGTCTTGGACATACATATATAACATAAGTCAAAGCATGGGGACCAAAGTCAAAGTGTTAGATGACCCATCTCAATTATTATGGCTGCCCATTTCCTTGTTTCTTTTAGGGTTTGGTGGGAAAGAAAGAAGGAAGACCAATAATTCAACCAGCCAAACAAATAGATTAATACTCTACACTATACCATCCATCTCCGGTCTCCACCTAAACCTATCAAGACAGGGTACTTATAAGTTAATTCAAATACCTTAATGCCCTTCAATTTCATTCTAGTTCAATATCTGACTTATTTTTCCAAGTTCTATTTGGTTTCAAACTCTTTGTAAATTCTAATAGTTAAAATGGAAACATTAATGAGGTGGAAGCTTAACTGGCACACCATCAATTAATCCAGATTGATAAGAACATGATCGTATATAATAGAAGAATCCGATCTACCTTATTAAACTTAAATCCCCATAATAATTATATAGAAATAGTCTTGGTAGATGCTGCCTAATCATTCATTTTAGTGATACCAATAAAATATTAGCCCACCATCTCCTCTCACGCGTTTTGTTCATCAATTCATGTGTGTGTATGTATACTCGGAAGTCAGAAAAATTATCAGATTGGTTTGTTCTCTTCCAATAACTTGTTTTTGTATTTGAATTTCTCATCATGAATAGTATAACCTACATAAATAAATACAAAGCATAGTTGGTGGGCTATGATGCAAATGTGAATTAGTTGGATAAAGTTTGTAAATGGAAACAAGAATTGACCTACCCCATAATCTCATTCGCATTCCCATTATATCTATCAATCTCATTTTTTCCCTTAATGTTTCATAATCATTTCACATTTATGGACATGCTATTGAATTCGGCTTTTATTTTTGAAAATGATATATCATCAAAAAAAACTTCCTCCAACTGTACCATTAAAGGAATTTATAATTTCCGTCACATAACTTGCTCCATTTCATTGTTTTTTTAAATTCACTAGCAATTTATAGTTGTGTTTTAAATGCAAGATTAAACTTATCTCAACTATTCTCCTAACTTAGTGTGAAAAAGTCAATTACAAACCTACCACTAACATGGACATGCTTCTTCACTACATACTTGTTTTGGTTGAGGGTGGAACAAAGTGAGGATTGTGTGGAAAAGCAATTATAAGTAAGGAAAGTGAAAATGAGTCTACTTTATCTTTTGCGCTTTTGCTTTCCTTCTCCCGTCAATATCTCACTTTCTTGCTTGCCACAGCCAGCAGAGCCTCTTACTTCCTCAAATGGGAACTTCAAATAGATTCAAACTTACTTTTACTCCGACCAAATTAAATATCCAACCAGCAGCATCAACAAATATCCTCCAATTTTTAAAAATAATTCCTTAATTATCCTACAAATCACCTTATGATCAGTAAATATGTTTTAAATTGATTATTTAAGGATTAAATTATTTCAAGATAATTATTAAAAATCTCATAAATTCTTCTCAATTGCCATCAGGAGCTCTCATGATGCTTTTTAGAGTCGGTCCTAGCTTGTTTCGCTGAACGCGTCGTTCTTTCTGATGGTTACTGTCCCGACTACCTATCCATACTCCTCCTCCACAACCATCTCCTCCTCCATCTAATCCACCATCTCTGTTCTGGATCTCCCTCCAACAGCCTGCACGTCTATCACCATTAGCGCCACCAACGCCGCCTCCTCCTCTTCTACCACCAGAGCGCAACTACATCGCCTCCTCTGCCACCGGAGCCATCATCGTCCTCGCCTCCTCTGCCACCAGAGCCACCATCGCCTCCTCTTCCACCAGAAACGCTGTATCTGCCTCTGTCTCATGTCTGTTTACTGCACAGCTTTCTCTGCCAAGGTCGATGCAAAGCCGACATCATGGTTTCCCTTTTTTTGTGTTCTCTCTAGATGCCCAGTATCCTCTCAAACACTGCATATCAATTATCCCGGATTTTTTCAGGTCGAGTTAAGAAACGAATCCTATACCACTCAGACCACTATGATTAAAAGTAGTTATTTTGTTTTAGGTGAGTGTTTCGAATCTTGTTTGTCATATCCGAGGCTATGTCTAGCCCCTTCATTTATTTCAATTTCAATGTTTCTTTTCCCCTTCATTTATTTCAATTTCAATGTTTCTTTTCGGTACATGTTTACTTTTGAATTTTCAAAAATCTATCAATGAAATTATATTCTATGCTAAAAACAATTCATAAGTTTGTCACATTTTTTATAACCTGATCTTGACCTTTAATTTGTTGAAATGGATGACCTTTAATTTGTTGAAATGGATCTCTATCACAATATATTTGCTTATACCTCAAATTGTCGTTCATTAAATTAAAGCAAATACAAACCGGTTATTCTTTTATTTTCAAACGGAGGGGAAAGATTTTATTCAATTGCTCTTAAATATAGAATAAATTGTTTAAGATCTCTACCTCAAACAAAGAAATATTTGTCACATTTTTTTTCTCTCCACACACCTCTTTTGAGGTACCGACTCATCCTTTCTAGGGTTTACCGCCGTCTTGCCCTCCGCCACCGGCGACCATCGTCACCCTCTCTGCCTCTGGTGCCATCGCCGCCCTACTCTCGTCGTCCCACTCCACGCCCAGCTGCTGCTGTTTCCTGCTTCAGAGATCATCTCTGATCTCCTTCGGTGGGGCCACGCATCGTCTCCATTGATCCCTTTCACCGCCAACATCTGTCGCAGGAATCCATTGGCTTCTTACCGGAATCTGCCGTCTCCGCCATATCAATCTCACACAGGTCCTATTTTCACCGATCTCGCAGGACCCGTCGACTCTCGGTGCTCTTTGGCTGCTATACTCCGTCGTCGTTGGTGCCGGGTCTTCTCTTCTTCAGGAAGCCGAGGTAGACTCCGACCATTGGAATCCTTCAGCCACCAGAGCCGCCGGCAGGTACTGCTATTTACTTTCTGTTTTTAGGGTTCCTGATCTTTTGTTGCAACGCCGACTCTATTGGCCTGGAACTGTCGAGGGCTTGGCACGGATCATAACCGTCGTTGGATCAACCCTCAACGACGTAACCCAAAGCATCTGTCCAAATTCGATTCTATCAGCCCTAGTTCAAGAGGCATAATGAGGAGAGTCTATAGGAACGGGAGATAAAAAGAAGAGATAAAGATAGAACCATAGGGAGGGAGCCTCCATCAACGACGACGACAACTAAGGTTGGAAGGTTGTTTTCTCTCGCAAAGCTAAAGATTTTTTTTCCACAAAAGTTGGTTTAAGCCAAAGACTAACGTTAATAGAGTTATAAAGATATAAAATTATCTCTAATTTAATCTTATCTTCGTGTATTCCTCAACTAAAATAACAAAACATAAGTTAACGAAGAAACACACAAATGTTGATTTTTTTTATAAATAAAATAAAAACCGATAACACTTCAAATTGATTCTTCTTAACCATCTTTTTTTTACTGAAAGGTGCAA
The DNA here is from genome assembly GCA_963921825.1 of Erodium maritimum. Classification (NCBI taxonomy): domain Eukaryota; kingdom Viridiplantae; phylum Streptophyta; class Magnoliopsida; order Geraniales; family Geraniaceae; genus Erodium; species Erodium maritimum. The sequence continues at coordinate 20,402,190 of OY997592.1, read as the reverse complement.
TTTTATTAAAATCAGAATTCAATTACAGGAATGTATGCTAGAAAAATCATTTGCTGACCACTAGAGAAGAACATACATAGACCATAGTTGTTTGCAGTTTTTTAATATTATAACCATTATAGACGATATTAAAGCGCCACATACGCATGAAGGAAAGGTGGGGGTTGGAAAACGAAACTGGAAGTCCTGCTCACGATAGTGCCTGAACGCTACGTCTCGGGGGCAAAGCGACCGTACTGGAACTGCATCAGTTGTATTTGGAGGATATACGTGAATCAGGGTTCTCTTCCTAAAAAATCTCTATTTCTCTGCTCACTAGTCATTGACCCTGCAAAGACGAAATCAGAAAAAAGAAAAAAGACCCACTCGTTAGATCCATAATCAAGAGAGGGGTCGAAGAGAACTGCTCACTTGTCAGAGAGTCTCGTTCTACACTTGTCTTTATGAGACCGGGACAACCTTTACCCAATGCATTGTCCTTTACTCTTACTACCGACAATTAAATATATGAAATTTTTATTTCGCTAAAAAGATGAACGTTTTTAGTTTAAAAGTAATATTTAAATATAAATATCAGTAGAGATATATCTACAAACATCTTTATCAACCGAGTTTCATTTGGACCAGTATCATATCTACTCAGGAGCTTCTGCGTAATGGACTTCGTATCGCCATTGGGAATGGTCGGGATACACTGATTAAAAACACTCCTTGGCTAGTAGGGCCGACGACGACCATTGCTTCAACAAATGTTACACTAGCCGGGGCCCCAGTTGCGGGTCTTATGGTCCTAGAAACCCACCACTGAGACGTCAATTTGCTCCATCGATTATTCGATGAGACTGATAGGGCCAATATTCTCCAAGTTCTATTATCAGAGAATATGACTAAGGATGAATGGTATTGGGCTTCTGATAGAGAAGAACGATATACTACCAAGGCATGGTACTATATCCTTTCCCAGGATCGTCATCAATTGCATCCCAATATGGTGATAATAACATGAACATCTATTTTGGATATCCCTGTACCGCCTAGACTCCGGGTTTTCCTATGGAGAGGCCTCACAAACACCCTCCAAGTTGCGGGTAACCTGACTCGGGGGTATGTCCCGATCTCATCCACTTGTGCTATATGTGGCCGACACCCTTAACGTGGTCGCTCATTTGTTCCTTTCCCGTGGCTTTGCAAAAACATGCTATGAGCAATTGGGGGATATGCCCCCTACCCTGACTATTAAAACGTTTGAAGAGTGGTGGGTAGGTATCACCACGGGGCCAACCAATAATGGAGTGATAGAGATCTTTAGTGTCCACTGGGAAATATGGAAAGCCAAGAACGCCTGGACCTGGAATGGAACCACCCCAGCATCTATAGGAGTATTAGCAGATCCTTGTTCCCACCTTCTAGCCTGGAAGGAAGCAAACTTGAAAGTTGTGATCCCGACACAAGCTCGCCCATGATGACCATCTTGATTCATTCCCCCCGGTAGGAACTTGGGTTATCAATGTAGATGACGCAATTTTTCAAGACTCGGACCAATCGGCATGGGGCTTGATCAGCCGTGCGGGGGATGGAAGGGTCGGTCTCACGGCCAATGAGGTCATCCCGGGTTGCGGATCGCCAATTATGATTGAAGCTTATGCCATTGCTACAGCACTTCGTAACATGACATCTTTGGGAACGACCCTTATTATCATACGCTCCTATTCTCAGGTTCTGCTTAAAATGATCCAAACAGGAGACGCCCAACATCCTCGATAAATACTGTTATTAGGGACATTCGTCTCATGTTGACCCAAAACGAGAGAATTTTTCCTCAATTTATAAAAAGGACTGCGAACAAGGCAGCTCACTGTCCAATCAGAATGACTCGTTCTATGTCAATTCTTTAGTGATAAAAAATCCTTCTTAATGCTTATTACTAAAATCTAATAAAATCTCGCACCATTCGGTAAAAAAAAAACATCTTCATTCCTCTTCTCGGCATCAATTCATCACATATACGGATATACCGTTCCTAAAACGAGGCATCAACGACAATATACATGCTGACGTCCAATATATAGTACCAGATAAATCCTCCCAAACTCTCCCTTTTTTTTCCGTACAACAACGTCCCCAATCCATTGACACGATATAACCTTTAGGTGGACTTGTACATTCATAGAAAGGCTAGATTTTCGTGGGAAAATTCGATTTCACATGTTTGAAAGGTTATATTCTCTCATCCGAAATAAATAAATGTATTTAAGAAAAACGAAGGACCCAAAAATGTGCAGAAAGTGGTCCAGTTGTAATTAAATACAGTTTGTTTGGTCCTCCACCTCTCTCTATCGTCTCAATGTCTCATGCACACCAGTCCACAGTGAGTAGAAGAATGATACCGACCTTGTTTGCAAACAAAATACACAAATAGCCAAAGACAGAGCACAGCACACAACACAGAGGAGAATAAAATCAATTACTTGTTCGCTCTCCGCGTCGATTTTGCTCCATCTCCCGCGATCACCGCATAATTCAGATAACAATCACACTACATTCCATTTCTATTTCACCCGATCTGAGTTCTATGCTTCGCCTCTGATATGGGTTGCGTCAGCTCCAAGCAGGCGGTGTCCGTCACGCCCGCCGCCGACAACTCCGCCGCGCTTCGAGAAAATGAGCCGCCGAACAAGGGGAGGTCGCTGGACGTGTTTCAGATGAAATACAGGAGTGAGCTCGCTCACACTGCCAGCGAGCTGGGCGAGTCCAGGAGGGCGAGTTCGAACAGCGACTCGCTCAGTTTTAGGTTTGGAGGTTTGAATAAGTATGTTGAGAGGGAGCAGGTGGCGGCTGGCTGGCCAGCCTGGCTCAGCGCTGTCGCCGGTGAGGCCATTCAGGGATGGGTGCCTCTTCGCTCCGATGCTTTCCAGAAATTGGACAAGGTGCTTCACTTTTTTTGAATTTTGAAGCTAATGCTGTGACTTTGAGGAATTGTTTGTTATCTATGACATAGATATGAGCTACTTTTGTTGCTAGGTTGTGCTTTAAGCTTACATTTTCCTGGTATTTAAGATGCTAAAAACAAGTATATTCATCTCACCCCTCTCAAATTGAGGTCTCTTTACTCTTTGCTGTGGAAAGGATGTTTTACCTTTTAACTCAAATGCTAGATCGAGAAGGTGATAACAATCCTCTACTTATGGTGGATTCCTTACATGAGTGTTATAGTGTCCTAAAACGGGCGTTTCAAAATAAGCGCACTTACCTTTTGAGGAAATGAATTATGTATGGATTGGGAAAATGAGCACTAGCTTAACTAATTCTTAATTCTTGTATGATTTCAAAGGCTACTTTTATTTTAGAATGTACAATTGTTACATTCATGTTGTTCTTAATATAGTTTCAACTGGTTTAATAGATTGGGCAAGGAACTTACAGCAGTGTATTCCGTGCAAAAGAAATTGACACGGGAAGGATAGTTGCTTTGAAGAAAGTCCGTTTTGACAATTTTGAACCTGAAAGCGTCAGGTTCATGGCACGGGAAATAATGATTCTCCGCAGGCTTGATCATCCGAATATTATGAAACTGGATGGGATAATTACTTCTAGATTGTCGTGTAGCATATACCTTGTGTTTGAGTACATGGAGCACGATATTACTGGACTCTTGTCTTGTCCTCAGGTCACATTTAGTGAGGCACAGGTTAGTTCTTACTTCTCTTCTGGACTAGCTTTCTAGAGGTGATTAGTTTTTGTTTCTTTTATTTTTACAGATACAGTGAAGGTTAAGATTGGTTTTATTATGTAGATTAAATGCTATATGAAGCAGCTATTATCTGGACTTGAGCATTGTCACTCGCGAGGGATAATGCATCGGGACATTAAAGGATCCAATCTATTGGTAAATAATGAAGGAGTTTTGAAGGTGGCTGATTTTGGATTAGCCAATTTGTGTAGCTCTGGATGCAGGCAACCCCTAACTAGTCGTGTGGTGACTTTGTGGTACCGTCCTCCTGAACTTCTGCTTGGTTCAACAGTTTATGGGGCGTCTGTTGATCTATGGAGTGTTGGCTGTGTATTTGCAGAATTACTCCTTGGCAAACCCATTCTTCAAGGGAGAACGGAGGTATATACTTCATTCAACCTCAGTTTTATACATTCATACCTATAGTGTTTCTCCTTCTATGATTTGATTCATCTAACCAGTGGAGTATATTGATAGAAGTTAACAAGGGTACTTTATCACAGTTACTATAGTATTGAATAATTAATAGTCTTAGAGCATGGAAACACAGCACAAAGATAAAGTTGAAGGGGGATCTTGGAATTACCAGTTTCAACCCTCCTCTGAATTTTCTTCGCTCAAAGTAAGAGAAGATAAAGGACTATCTCTTTTGAGTTCTAAAGAAGGGATGTTAATGTGCGGCTTCCATTCATAGTTTTTTGTCAACCCAGAGTAAATATTGATAAGTAGGATATATTAACTATTCTTTATTTTCATTCCTATTGAAAGGACTGCATAAGTTACATATAGAATAGTGTTACAGAAATACTGTTTTATTCTCTATTGCACATTTAAGTAGTGCACATCACAATGCATCCTTTTATGGTAGTTGGTAAGTACTTTAGGAACAAGATGGTTTGTCAAAAGTTTCCATTTCCTTCTTAATCCGAAATATGCTTTTGGGGGTAGTACTACTGCTTGTTCCATTACAATTCTTGTTCTGTGTTGTAACTAAAACAAATTATTTTGGTCTCCATACAGGTTGAACAATTACATAAAATTTTCAAGCTTTGTGGATCCCCAGCAGATGAGTACTGGAAAGAAACAAAACTGCCTCATGCAACTCTATTCAAGCCACAACAGCCTTATGCTAGTTGTCTTCAGGAGACCTTTAAAGACTTGCCAACAACTGCGGTGAGCCTGATAGAAAATCTTCTATGTGTGGAGCCGTACAAGCGTGGGACTGCTTCCTCTGCTCTTGCATCCGAGGTAATTATGACTTACAACAAACAACAATGATAGTCATATTCATCTTTGGTTCTCTGTATTTATGGGCATATATCAGTTCAAATTGAATATGGTCTTTCATTCTACGTAGGGAATTTCGATAGGTCGATATTGATCTTTCTTCTGCTTTATTCTCTCTCTCCTACTAAGCCACATAAACGCTGCATATACATATGCTAGGATGATATTTATAAGCATTTGCTGTATCTCTGGCATTGCTGACTGTATATCCTTGAATTTTCAGTATTTCAAAATGATGCCATATGCATGTGACCCTTCAAGCTTGCCTAGATATCCACCTAACAAAGAGATTGATGCCAAACATCGTGAGGAGGCAAGGAGGTGAGGATTCTCATTTGAAATGTGTTTGGAGTGATTATTATTTTCAAATCCTAGAAGTAACATTGACACCCTTAGCATGAATTATTTTGTTTTTAGTCTTCAATATATATATCTATATATATAGAGTAACAATCAGGTAACAAAGGCCAGTTATCAGCATTAACCTGATTAATGTGGCATATATTATCTTCTGCTATTTCTATTTTATGAAGCGTTTCAGTGCCTATCCTTTCCTTTTTTGATTGACTCTCAAATTTGAAGAAAGTGTAACTGGATTTCTTGTAGTTTCCATGCTTTTTAAGGATGTGTTGGAAAAATATTGCTAACAAAATGAATGAGCTTATGAGATTTCATGTAGCACAAACACTGCCAACTTTGTTGATAAGCTTGTATTATATTCTCTGTCTAACATTGTAACTGTGTTGGGACTGTTAATCAAGGAAAAACAATGGTGGAAAAATTCGGGGATCTGAAATTAGAAAGCCTCAGCGGAAGGCTTATGGAACTAGTAAATTGGCACCATCCGAGGTATGTGTGTGTGTGATTGTGTCCAGATGCTAATATAAGTATATATATATATATATATATAGGAGAGCAATCAGGTGCGAACCATGAGTTACGGTGCGAACATGCGAACTCAACCAGATTGCGCCATGTGTCGCGCTCAGAAAATGCCCCCCTTTTTTTATAATCAAGTTTATTAATTCGATTTTTTCCGTTTCGTTTCAACTCCGATTTCATTTTTTCTTGCGCCAATATTCTTATTTTTTCAAGAGCTTTCTAACAAGTAGTGGATTGCATATATTTTGATGTGTTTTTGAATAAGTGTGTGGATGTGTGAATATGAGTGCGAAAAAGTGTGATGTGTTTTGCGGATTTAGTGTATATGTTTTGCGGATTTAGTGTATATGGTTTGCGGATTTAGTGTATATGGTTTGCGAATTTAGTGTATATGTTTGCGAATTTAGTGTGTTTTGCAAATTTAGTGTATATGATTTGCGGATTTAGTGTATATGGTTTGCGGATTTAGTGTATATGGTTTGCGGATTTAGTGTATATGGTTTGCGAATTTAGTGTATATGGTTTGCGTATTTAGTGTATATGGTTTGTGAATTTAGTGTTATTTATAGTGTATATATGTTATATGTGTGTTGCTCAAAATTGTATCTTTATTGATTCAGTGCTCTCAATGCTGTTGCATCTCCAAATGTCAAAAGTGCTTGTAGTTGGCAACCCCTGTAACACCAAGTCAGTTACTTAAATCATCATATTAATTCATCATATTAATTGTCTAATACCATATATAAATATATATACTATATTATGCTGATTTGTAATATCTTCATCTTCTTGATGTTCAGTGCATTTGATTTGTTTGAAAAATGCTCCCAACATACCAGCAAAGAACTTCCATGCCTTGAACATCACTAAATAAATTCGCAAACCATATACACTAAATTCGCAAACCATATACATTAAATCCGCAAACCATATACACTAAATCCGCAAACCATATACACTAAATTTGCAAAACACACTAAATTCGCAAACCATATACACTAAATCCGCAAACCATATACACTAAATCCGCAAACCATATACACTAAATTTGCAAAACACATCACACTTTTTCGCACTCATATTCACACATCCACACACGTATTCAAGAACACATCAAAATATATGCAATCCACTACTTGTTAGAAAGCTCTTGAAAAAATAAGAATATTGGTGCAAAAAAAAAAAGTTAAATCGGAGTTGAAACGAAGCGGGAAAAATTTAATTAATAAACTTGGTGGGAAAAAAAAAAGATGAGCATTTCTAAGCGCGACACGTGTCATGTTGTTGTTGAGTTCGCATGTTCGCATTTTAAGAGGGGTTCGCACCTGAAAGCCTCCCTATATATATATATATACACTTAGTTTTAGAGCTTTACAAGTAGAGACAACTCTATTCTCATTGATCAATCACTCCCTCTCCTGTAGAATTTGGCAGCTCAAACTGAAAGTGGGCATAAAATTAATGTTGATGTGCATATGGTGAAGGAAGGTGGCATTGATATGTTAGGTGGGGAGGCACTCAAGGTATCAATTGATAAACTGCAAGATCCTTCCCATTTAAAGAATGCATCACTTGGAGATGTTCCCTTTTCCGGTCCATTGCAAGTTTCAACATCAAGTGGATTTGCATGGGCAAGAAGGCGGAAAGATGATGCATCCTCAAGATCCTACACCAGATCTATTTCAAAAGGTCACATTTTTTATGCATTAGAACCTTCAGCAGTACCTGATTCAAATACCAATTTGGACTCAAAAAGCCGTGAGAATGAGGTTGTCACGTCCGGAGGCCGCACCAATTCTAGAGGCTATGCCTCTTATGATGCTTCCAATGGATACCACTCACTGGAACTATCTCTGGCCTTATATCAGAGAGAGGAATTGGCAGCTAAGAGAAGTGGCTTGGTAAGTTTGTCTACATATTAAAACCAATTAAATTTTGTTTTGAGTTCAACCTTTGTTGAAAATAAAATGAAGCTCTGGTCATATTGCTACAACTTTTTACAGATGGAGCTCGTTACTATTCAGTATTTATCAGACGATTTGAATTGTAAACTTCGTTGGGTTATGGCCGGGATTTTGTTCTCCTGAGACATTGAATAGTTACCAGTTTTTACTTGAGATATCGTTTCTGGTAATTGAAAAACTTAAATGTCAGGATTTTTTTTTTGATAAGCGAATGTCAGGATTAAATCATACAAAAACAAGAGAAATTACTTTGGACAAGTGTTTTTATTGGCTGAATAATGTGTTGCTACAAATTTAACTTTGGGAATGTTGTTGGTGGGAAGAGGTTGCAACTCCAGCTTGTAGTTCTTATGGTGATAAAGTAATGAGATGGAGCAATGATAACAGCCATAGTTTGCAATGCTATGGTTACAATATTAGTCTCAGGAGCCTTGAATTTCGCATGAATATTTCTGAAATCTTGGAAGTTGGATTTAAAAATAAAGAAATCATGTCTCAAGTTATTTTGTATGAAAATGTGATTGTATATGAGGTATATTTCCTGTATTCTTTTATTAACTAACTTGTTGAACCTACTACATCAAACAAACAGGGTTACAAGGATCAAGTAGACAAAGTGGAATTCTCAGGACCGCTATTATCTCAGCCACATAGAGTGGATGAACTCTTAAGAAGACATGAGCGTCAAATCCGCCATGCTGTTTGGAAGTCTTGGTTCCAAAGAGGTACTTTTGTCGTATGTTTGTTCTTGCTCCAGCAGTGTCCTCAATTTTAACTCCGCATGATGGTTTAGTTGCTGATAATTGAGTGGGGGACAAGACTGATTGGCTAATCTACTGATAACAAGTGCCAGTTTTAACTGATTTGAAAACTTCCAATGGCATCACTACAATTTTCGGTCACATAATTGTTTATCACGCTCGAACATTTTAGTGTCCTACATACCTAACCAAGGAATTGAAACACCGGCTGTGATCCCATTCCTACGTGTGTCTACTGTCATATTCCATGTGATAATTATGTTAAAGAAGTGAAGTTGAGGATGCAGTTATATTCTAACGACCTTACTGATACCCATTAGAATTATATTTTCGAATTGCAGGTAAGAAATAAGCAAGGAACAGATCTATTGCACTACAATCCTCACTAGAAGGGCACACTAAGCTTATGCTAGTGAGTTAAGGACTTCCCCTGCGGCCCTGATGAACAGCATTCTATTTGAAATGCATGTTCATGGGAATGGCTATTTGATCTCTTAAAGCACAGCAGGAGGTGAGACATGTCTGCTTTCTTCCCTTCACTGCAACTATCATCAGTGCTCGGTTCTGTTTTCGTCCCAACTCATGTTTTTATCTTCGTCACTCAACATTTTGCATCTTTCTGGTTCATGTATATATAAGATGCCATCAATTGGTGTATGTAAGTTGTCAATGGTTATAGAGGACCCAAACTTTTTTGCATTTCCAAGTTTTCTGTCTTCTTCTTGGACTTTTTGGGAACATCTAGAAATTCAATGGAACTAAGACTAGAGATGGCAATTTGTGTTCCAGAGTTGTGTTTGTAACATGTGCAAGGTATAGTATCATATAAATCAGGTCAAGGAGTGAAAAAAAACTTACTCTCTCTCCACTTCTCCGCAGTCTTTACAGTACTTCCAAGTTCCTGCTTCGCTTCTCGCCGGCAACGCCTCAGTTTCCGGCTATGGACGTCGCCGATGAAGTCATCCTCTGCTCCTTTCCCCCTTCTCCCCCCTTGGTTTTTCGTGTTTTCAGCTTCTTCTTGACCTGTTTCGACAGACCAGGGGGGTGGCGCCGCCGTATTCTTGCCTCCAGTTGATGGGTCATCGGGTTTGGTGTGTGTTGTTGTTCGGGTGGTTGCCAGAGGTTTCGTCAGTTTTGGAACAAAACTGTAAGAACCGCCCCCGGCCGATCCCGGTCGAACTGGTGGATTTCGGCCGGAAAAGTCAAAATGATGACTCCGGAAGTCATTCGGGACATTTCCGGGCCCAAAAAGCTTAGCCACCATCTCCGTTAGCTTAGTTGGGTCATTACCTTTCGTTTGACTGTAATATTGGATAGGTCAACTTTCGGTCAAACTCGACCTTTTTATCGGCTAAATTCGATATAATTTTGGACTGCTGGAAATTTATTAAGAAAAGGTGGCTCCCACGATGCCACTTGGCATTAGTCTTGGATGAAAAGAAAATGGGTTCAAATGACCTTTTACCCCTCCCAAATGTCTTTAATTGGATAGAACTTTAGAGGGCCTTTTGGTAAATTGGATTCCTAAGTCTTTTAAAGCAATTGTTGGAGACATTTCAACTCCTACACTACTGTTGCAGTCGAAGTTGGCTAGAGGGAGAGAGAAGAGAGAGCTCCATAGCTTGAGCAAGAAGAAAGAAAGGAAAGGGATGAACTTTGGGCTCAATCTTCATATTTTCTTCACCAAAAGCTTCACAGCTTCATCATCTCATCATCCTCAAGGTTTGGATACCCTTATCTTCTCATTTCATCTACTTCCTATTTTGGTTTTTGGTGGGTTTTGGTTGGAACTTGAAGAACTAGCTACATGGTTTGTTGGTTGTTGTTGTTGGAGGAGAATTAGTGAAGTGTAGGTTGGTTTTGTTGTGAGTATTGAAGTTTTGATGGAACCCATTGAGGGTGTTGAAGTGTGGAGGTTTTGGGTGACTGTTTTGAAGCTTGTTGGAGCTGGAAATGGAGATTTTGTTGGGGTCTTTGCAGAATTCGTGTTGGGGAAGAAGGGAGAAAGCTGGTCTGGTTCGGTAAGGAACGGGACCCGAAGAGGGCCACGTACCGGCACGTCACGCAGCACAGAATGGGCTGCTACCGGCACGGTACGCGGCGCGGAACGGGCCGGAATCCGGCACGGCACCTCGCACGGTCTGTGTTTGATTCCGGGCCGGTGCGTCGCGCGGTCCGTGTTTGATACCGGCCGGTCTGTGATGCGTTCCGGCTGGGATTCCAGGCCGGTCTGTGATACGGCACGGGCTAGGTTCCGAGCCAGATTTCCAGAAGCTAGGGTTTGACCTAATTGGGCATAGTTTGGACCCAAAGTCGTTCCTTTGACCCGAGAGTTTCTTTGAGAGCGTTTTGAAGTAGTTTAGTGTGAAATCCGTCTTTTTCTAGTTGTTAATTTTAGTTTTGTTTGTGATCCAAGACCGTGTACCCGAGCTCGATAGGAGAAGAAGACTTGGACCCTAGTGAAGACGGAGAGGAGGCTAGCTCGGACTTCGGCAACTAAGAGAATTGTTAGAGGAAGACCGTAAGGTAGGGAAAGTACTAACTCCTCGTGCATTTCAATACTTAGTATGCCTAATAGGTTAATAAAATCGGAAAGGTCCTAGATTGCATATAGGATGCGAATAACTAGAATAATCGTCTTTCAATTACTAATAACCGGATGTGTCTAGTATGCATGCGTAGGACGTGAATAACTAGCTTAACTCGCTTTCAATACATGGGAATTGCTTTACCGGTAGAAAGGCCGAGATGAGCCCTAGGATTGTTTGTGTTTGCCTCACATTCTTTGGGTGCCTAGTTTGGATAAGTTAAGAGTCCAATACAACTAGATGATTTGAATGTTGAACTTTGTATGCTTGAATGATTAGTTGATCGAATGCTTGGGTGAATGATTGTATGAACATTGAGTGTAATTGATTGTGCTAAATGGTACATGATCGGGTGAGTGATAGACCGATGGAGTGCGGTTGGTAAGTATATCGGTAAGTGTAAAGTTATATGGCTTCTTGTGGTGTGTTTGATGGAATTGTGATTTGCTAAGCTATGGTTTCTCCATGATTGTTTAGTATGTTATTCTCTTACGAGTCTTTACGTTGGATTCTATATCGGTATGGCACCCACGCTGTGGTGTGGGGTAGTGCCTGTAAGGTACCTGCACCAAGGGGAATACTGGTGTGAGGTAGTACCTAAGCCGATGACTTGTGATCCGGTATGGTACCTACACCGAAGGGAATACCGGTGTGGGGTAGTATCATAGCCGGTGGATTGGACCCTGCGGGGCATTGATTATTGGACCCTGCGGGACATTGATTATTGGACCCTACGGGGTATTGATTATTGGACCCTGCGGGGCATTGGTTATTGGACCCTGCGGGGCAATTGGATGGTTTACCCTGCGGGGAATGGTTACTTGTTGATTCACCCGAGTATATGCGTCCTACGGGAGCATTGCCTTGGTTCCCGATGATTTATGGTCTTTTGGAGACGTTTCGAGGGTCCCGACGAATGCATCCTCATATGGATGTTTCCGGTATTCTCGACGTTATACGTCTTTGTGATGTCATGCGTCTCCTCTGGGCCGAGGGAAAATCCGACATGACACAAGGAATATTGTGGATCGGAGTGTGGTGACTTCATGTGCCACGGTGGCACCTAAATGTTCTATCTTCTATTGATCGTTAAAAAGTGTATTGTTTCCCTTACTTTCTATAATTATTCACTATGTTCTTAAAGGCGTTAAATACCCGTTCATCTTCGTACTTCAATATCTTCTTGGTTCTTCGTATTATTGAGACTCGAACGAAATTGTGAATTTCCAATTGTTAAATTTAAAGGTTGCCCTTGTTATTTATTTTCCCTACTGAGCGTAAGCTTACCCCTATTTGTTTATTTACTGTTTTTACAGGCTTGCTTGATGAGTAGTGGACTCGAGGCTCGGGAGCTTCTGTGGGTCCGGGTGCTTTATCTTTAGAGACGGTTATGGTCTTATTTTGTTACGAACCTTATGTGTAAAGGATTTATTATGGAACTTTTACTTGAGATATTTTGATTGAAACTAAACTTGGAGAGTTATATTGGATTTGAGACACTTTTGTTTGTTACATTTTGTATTGTCTTTAAGTCACATCTCGAGTCCGGTCGATGCCGGATTTGGGGCGTGACAAAAACCTTGCTTCCCGGAGTTTGTCTCGGTCCGACATGTTGGTGTTGTCATCGTCGCCATAGTATGGGACAACCAAGCTCGACGGTGAGGGGGGGATAGTCTCGACCACCTCCTCTTAGATCTAGTCTTTCCGACCAGATCTTCGCCGGAATTCGAGCTCGGTGGGGTCTCGTGCTCGCGGCGGGATGCTCGGGTTCCCCAGTTTCAATGCTCGAGGAAGGCTACTCGGGGGAGGCCAGGTTTGTTCTGGTTTGGTTTGGTGTTGGCCGACGAGGGGTTACCGGTTTTGGTATCGGAATGCTCAGCTCGAGTTTCTGTCTCGAATCTTTAGTTCGTGGAGGGTCAGTCTTTGACCGGTGCTGTGGTGGTGGAAGCAGGGTTGCTATTCTTTTTTCAGAATCGTTTGTGACGGTTCTCAAGAGGCTTGTTTCAGATTCTTCGTGGGAAGCGTTTCTTGATCGTTTGGATCTTTGATTCGTTGTGTTTCTGGTCTCGTCCCTCGTCGTCGCGGATGGTTGGAAGCTCGATGGTGGCGTTCTTCTTCTCTACATGCTTTAGTGTCAAATTTGTTCGGGACCAGGCTCACTCGTGCTCGGTATAACTATAGGCCTTCCCCTTTGGGTCCTCGCTTGGTGTTGTCCAACGAGTGGTTATCAGTATCGGTTTTGGAACGCTAAACTCGAGTCGAGCCTCGGATCCCCGGATATGTTGACTTCCTATTGCCTGTTTGTTGGAGTGTATTAGTCGGAAGCTCTATCGTGGTGTTGCGCTTCTTTGATTGGCTTTGGTGTCGGATCTATCAGGGTTCGGGTTGGTTCGTGTTTGGTATAACTACAAGCCTTCCCCTCAGGGTCCTTGATTGGTGTTGGCCGGTGAGGGGTTATCGGTCACGGTTTCAGAACGCTCAGCTCGAATCCAACCTCGGATCCCCGGAAGTGATGTTTTTCTATTTCCTACTTGGAAGTTTGTGCTCGTTCACGGTAGAAACACCGGTCCTCCCCCTTTGGGCTTTTTCTCTGTTTAGGCCGGAATTGGGTTTGGAAGACTGAGTTCGAGCTCCACCGTCCACAATTGAGTTGACCTTGGATGATGTCGGCGACCCAGTTTTTTTTGCCAGCTGCAACTTGGGTCGTCATTTTCTTAGCTCATCATGGTTGAAAAATATAGGTATCAAGACCTTATCTTTTATCGTTCTGAGCTTCATGGTTGGAAAATTAGGGTATTAAACCTCTCTTTCAGCTTATTTCATGTTCTTCAAGTTGTAAAATATGGTTATTAGACCTTGTATTTTATTGGTTGCACCCATGTTGGGTTGCTGAGGTTTCTATCATAGGAATACTTTTTCTTTGTATTTCTTCGATCCGTGTATGATCCAGATGTGGTTGTCCCCTGTCTTGAGGTTGTGCTTTATCGATAGTGCTCCGTCTTGTGGTTGCGCCCTTATAGATGAATGCGTCCATATTTGGGTTTTTCTGATCTATAGCTAGATCTTTGGTCATGTACTCCTTTTCACCCTATGAAGAGTTTCATTTATATATTTTCTTTGCCGATAAAAAAAAATGTTTAGTATCATATAAATCTATAAGCTTGGCTCGACAATACAATATAAGAGTATACCTAGTGGTGGTGTCACATTTGTAATGTTGAGTTTTCGGGTTGCGTGTTTTCGAGATTGAGATGTAAGGTGTCGAGTTTATGAAGGGCTACAGTGGAGGACATTGAGATAAAATATTAATTTTTTTTTATCATAATGTGGAACTTCTATTGATACGAGAAACCAGTTACTCAGACAAGTACTAATAAGAACAATACAACGGACGTAAAAGCAAAAAGGTGAGTCAATGACCTAACCTGTAGGTGTGGGATACTCAATCCTGTAACGAATGCTCGGTTATGCCAGGGAAAGTAAAAAGGAAACAGACTCATTTAGGACGATATTAGGGGGTCTAACTATATTTCTTGACTCAACCTAACGGCCGTCTAATTAACTAGCGTGTGGGATGCACAAGTAATCAGGGAGAACTTTGGGAAATGGAAGGGGGGTCAGGGGTTCGGGTTTGCACGGAACATAGCAGGACCGTCCCCGCACATACTCTGTTGCACATCGGGTCAGTCATTTGCCTTGGTGAGTCTGTTATGCAGACCTCACCTCGTTTTTCCCTGGGAACGCTTGTATGTTGGCCATCATGCAGGGGTCCCAATCCCTGAGGAGTCTATTCCGATCTCCCATTACCAGTGATGGATTAGTTTCCGTTATAGATCCTCTGTGAAAGGCACCAATAGCAACCCAATTCAACTGATCTCAGGCTATTCCGGGTTGCTGATACTCCTCAGTTGCTTTGAGTGTTAGATGGGGAAAATTATGGTCACCTCTTCCAATATACTCGTCTTGATCGGAAAAGTAGCCGCTTTCTCCATGGGAGAAGAGGTGAGGAGACTCAGATGCGACTCATGCTTGAGTGATGTTCCTATGGTCCCTGTAGCTATCATCATTATTCCTCCAGCACCACCATTGATGGCCATTTTGTAGTGGTAACACCATTGGTCGCATCCTTTCTACATCAGTATCACCAGTGGTAGCTTCTCCAGTTAGAGAGTATTCAGTACATGCAACGACAATCGCATCTTTGGCCTGATTAATAACAATATTCTCACTGTAAAAAATTATCCCATGGTTGGATTCTCTATGGATGATCTGAACCGAGCCTCCCACGGATAAATCTAGGCTTACCTGAAGTGGTTCGTCTCCTTCTTCTCGATGAAAATAATAGGGATTGAAGCCATGCAGAAAACGTGGTGCAGGAAGGGGAGAACTTACTGGCGGCGGCTGATGGAGGACGGGGGGAGTTGCTTGGGATTGGCTGTGGAAGGTGGATTTTAGTCTTTGCCAAAATTGATCGTTCCAGAGCATGGTTCTTGTTGTTGCAGGACGAGCAGGGCAGTAAGGAGATACGACCGTGGGTGGCAGGTGGTGCCGGCAGAGGCTGGCCTGTGTAGCGTGGTCTAGGGTTGTTGGCAACACAGAGAATTAAAGACGAGGAGAGAAGCCCTTTCGAGAACGATTTTTAGGTCGATGAAAATATTAATTTATTTCTATTAAAATTAGATAGAACAACAATTAGTACTAAACATTAATATCTATTATATTAAATAATTCATATGAAACATTAATTTTGTATATTAAACAGAAATAGAAAGACTAATACATATTTGAAATATTACGGTATTGCCGAAAAGAATGAAATTATTACATGTCATATAAACCATCATTTTTGGTGTCCTCACCATAACCCTCTTCATTATTGGATCGAAAAGGAATGGTCACTTGTTCTTCTTCATTAATCCCAGAAGAATAGTATAATGATGAAGTCTAAGGTCGATTGTCATTAAGAGGTGTTACTTCTTCAGAAACAATAGGAGGAAACTATTGCTGAGGGATGGATGGAGAAGACGAAAAAGATGAAGAATATATCGTAGGGGACCATGCATACTAGGTATTAGGGTCTGAGGAGAAGAAGGTGTCTGAATCCTCCTTATTAGCAAATCGGAAGTGTACTCGTCGGAACAAAAATTTGATCGTAAATTTTTTAAATCAAAAGAAGTTGAAGTACAAATGTAGAATTGAAAAAGGCATATCTCGATGTGGTTCATATATAAGGTCAAATATGAAAAATCTAGAAATATATTTAGTCTAATCATGAATATATTCGTCCTTAAAAGGTCTACTTTTTAAGCTCAGACATAACAAATATATTCGTTCTAACCACAAATATTTTTTTTTGAAAACAAATATATTTGTATGTCACTACAATAGTATGTCTGACAAAGAATGTGTGAATGGGTAATATTGTTTGTACAATGAAAATGACAACCCACGTTATTTTCAACTCGATCAAAAATACGTTATCTTTACCGAAAACATTGGTGAGCAAATCAAGAAACCCAAAATCCAAGGAAGGATGATCATGATTTGGACTCTGGGTCGAATAAAGCTTGACTTTGTATATACAAGTCACAACTTTGGGGATCGAAGGCTCATGGCAAGGGCTAGCGGTTGGAAGGAGACGGTTGGGGAGAGCTAGGGAACTGGGGATGACGTCGTTGTTTGTTTTCCCCCACTCCTAGCCAGATCTTATGCTTCCCCACGAAAAACCTTGTACCAAATAAATGATAAACAAAATTCACTTTGAAAAATAAATTGGATTCGTGAAAAAAAATTGGCGTGATTCAACCCACAACGAACACCGATATACCTGATTATCCAAAAACTAACCCCAAGATCTAGTTGATAATTTCAAATGCCTAATATGCAGATAAATACCAAACTATCAATAAAACGCGGAAAATAAACAGAGAACATCAATTTTATGTGATTCGGCAATGTGCATATATCCACGAGACAACGATAAGCTCCCCTGTATTAACCGATTAATATCCAAAAAAAATACAGATCAATTATTAATATAAATTATAGCAATCACTTATATAGACGTTTACTGAACCTTTTGAAATGTATGGCTGGTAAAGATGCATTACCTCCCGTAATAATTTTGTATAGGTTTTTTGTTGGATTGCAGTGCCCTAAGTCCAGCCCATCAAATACCATAAAGAAAGTGATCCTCCAAAGCCCGATAAGTTGATGAACCTTAAAAGAGAGGCCCAATCCAGATGAATATGAGCTCTGAAATCTATCCACTTCTCCACTCCAGAAGTCTCTGGTGAGCTCTTCTCTCTTCTTCTCCGATCCCGCTCTCGACCCCTCTCCATTCTTCTCCTCCAAGTCCCTTCCACCACCTTCTCCACCAAACCACACCCTTTATAAATGGCATCCCTCCGTTTCCATCTCCAACTCGATACAGAACAAATTCAAATTCGCTGCGCACACAAACCAGCTTACTTTCCTGCTCAATCTCCTTTTCTTCCATTTTCATTTTCGGCGAAGCTCTGTTTCATCTCAATCCGATGGCACCAAAGAACGAAGGCAAGGCCGTTGGAATCGACCTCGGCACCACCTACAGCTGCGTTGGGGTGTGGCAAAACGACCGCGTTGAGATCATCGCCAATGACCAGGGCAACAGGACCACCCCCTCCTACGTCGCCTTCACCGACACCGAGCGTCTCATCGGCGATGCTGCTAAGAATCAGGTCGCCATGAACCCCCACAACACCGTTTTCGACGCCAAGCGCCTCATCGGCCGCCGCTTCTCCGACCCCGCGGTTCAGGCCGACATGAGGCACTGGCCCTTCAAGGTCGTCTCCGGCCCCGGCGAGAAGCCCATGATCGTCGTCTCCTACAAGGGCGAGGAGAAGCAATTCGCGCCCGAGGAGATCTCTTCAATGGTCTTAATCAAGATGAAGGAGATCTCCGAGGCTTTTCTAGGTCACGCCGTTAAGAACGCGGTGATCACTGTACCGGCGTACTTCAACGACTCGCAGCGGCAGGCTACCAAGGACGCCGGAGCCATTTCCGGACTCAATGTGATGAGAATCATCAACGAGCCAACAGCCGCCGCAATCGCTTACGGATTGGATAAGAAGGGGTCGAGATCCGGAGAGAAAAATGTCCTGATCTTCGATCTCGGCGGAGGGACTTTCGATGTGTCGTTGCTGACGATTGAGGAAGGGATCTTCGAAGTGAAGGCCACCGCCGGAGACACACACCTCGGCGGTGAGGATTTCGACAACAGACTCGTGAATCACTTCGTTTCAGAATTCAAGAGGAAGCACAAGAAGGACATTAGCGGCAACGCCAGAGCTATGAGGAGGCTGAGGACCGCTTGCGAGAGGGCAAAGAGGACGCTCTCTTCCACGACCCAGACCACCATCGAAATCGATTCGCTCTACGAAGGTATCGATTTCTATTCCACCATCACGAGGGCGAGATTCGAAGAGCTGAACATGGATCTGTTCAGGAAGTGTATGGAACCTGTGGAGAAATGTCTCCGGGACTCGAAGATCGACAAGAGTCAGGTCCACGATGTCGTCCTCGTCGGAGGTTCGACTAGAATCCCCAAAGTTCAGCAGCTTTTGCAGGATTTCTTCAACGGAAAGGAGCTGTGCAAGAGCATAAACCCTGACGAGGCCGTGGCTTACGGGGCCGCTGTTCAGGCAGCAATCCTGACGGGTGAAGGGAACGAGAAGGTTCAGGACTTGCTGCTTCTCGACGTCACGCCTCTGAGCCTCGGCATCGAGACTGCTGGTGGCGTCATGACGGTCCTGATTCCCAGGAACACCACCATTCCGGCGAAGAAAGAGCAGGTGTTCTCCACCTACGCAGATAACCAGCCCGGAGTGCTGATCCAGGTCTATGAAGGAGAGAGGGCCAGAACCAAGGACAACAATCTTCTCGGGACATTCGAGCTCAAGGGCATTCCGCCAGCTCCCAGAGGAGTTCCTCAGATCAACGTGTGCTTCGACATTGATGCGAATGGGATCTTGAACGTGTCGGCCGAGGACAAGACTGCCGGAGTGAAGAACCAGATCACCATCACCAACGACAAGGGGAGGCTGAGCAAGGAAGATATAGAGAGGATGGTCCAGGAGGCGGAGAAGTACAAGTCAGAGGATGAGGAGGTGAAGAAGAAGGTGGAGGCTAAGAACGCTCTCGAGAACTATGCTTACAACATGAGGAACACGATCAAGGATGACAAGGTCGGTGGGAAGTTGAGTCCGGCGGAGAAGCACAAGATCGAGAAGGCCATTGACGAGGCGATTGAGTGGCTGGACAGGAACCAATTGGCGGAGGTGGATGAGTTGCAGGACAAGCTTAAGGACTTGGAGGCATTGTGCAACCCCATCATTGCTAAGATGTACCAAGGTGCTGGAGGCGCTGATGGCATGCCAGGCGCTGGCTCGGCAGCTGGTCCTAAGATTGAAGAGGTTGATTGAGGTTTCTAGTTGGCTCTTTTTAGATTTCTTTTTGTTTCCTTAATGATCGTTAAGTAATTGGTGATAATGGGAGTTTGAACAAGCTTACTAGCTTGAATAAAATTTGTACTATTCTATTTCAATTTAACTCGTAACAAGTGTTTGTATTTTATATAAATTTATACTAGTGTAAAATATGAACTATCATGTATGTTGGATGGCATCCCCGTATAGTGAATACATTCAACCTCCAAACAGAGGTCAGAAATTTTTCATCCTATGGAGTCTTAAAGGTTGATCGTCTTCTAAATAAAATAATTTTTTTCATACGAACTCCGATTTTAATTCGTAAGATATCAAATCGAATGAAACTCAGATGTCTACGATTTTCAAGCTCGAATTCACCCAAGAAAAAACATTTTATGAACTCATACATGTTATGTAAGTCAAATGGTCAGTACGTTGTCCGATCTGCCATGAGCATAGCATTTTTGGCAAAACGTACAACCAGTCATACAAGAGTTATGGAACAAACATTTGAGGTTACGTCATTCGTTGGACGTATGCGTTTGTAGAATTTACAAAAAAAAAAAATTTGGTACAAAAACTTGATTAAGTTCAATATTTACATTTTACAACTTCAAATATTATAATGAATAATAACATAAGTTTAGAAGAAAAAAATGTTCAAAAAAAGAAGTATTGAAAGATAGTTTAAACATTAAAAATAGACTTTCGAAAGACAATGTAATTTTTTTTTAAAAAACTAGCTTGAAAAAGACAAGTTTATCTTTCTAAGGGAAGAAATCAAATAGAAACCACCTCTTAACGTAAAAACTGTGTGTACCAATCTAAGAGCATCCAGAACCATTTCGCCGGCTGCTAGCGGGGAGGCGTTGGCGATGAGGATTAAAAATGTGTTTTTTCTTTCCCAGCCAGCTCACCGCCTGCGCAAGTTGCAGTGGCGATTTTTGTGCCGGCGGGGAGCCGCCGACGATAAGAAAAAGAATTATTTTAATATATTTTTTTCAAGTTATATTTTTAAAAAATATGTATAAACCATCTAATTATATTATATGTAAAAAAACAAGTACTTAAATTAAAAAAAGCGTAAAAAAAAAACAAGTCCATAAATTAAAAAAGATACACTAAAATAAACATAAACATCACAGATAAGAATACCAGAAATGAGTTGAAGAAGAACTAGAACTAAAATTAAAACATAATGAAAGATAATAGAAGCTAGGCATCTCTAAATTTATTCCAAATGTGTTCGACGAGATCGTCCTTCAGCTGGTAATGTATGTGTTCATTTTGCATCCTCGTAGTGTTTCCAAGTATGATCTGGTCGGGACAAAGCCTCCTCGTGCAATATGTGGTTGACTTGTCCCACCTTCATCTGTTTGTTCAAGGTAGCCTTCGTAGGTATGACGTTCAGCCTCAACTATCATATTGTGCAATATAATGCATGCATTCATTACCAAGCCGATGTATTGGGGTATCCACAAGCGGCTCGGTCGCTTGATAATGTGAAACTGAGCTTGGAGTACACCGAATGCTCGTTCCACATCCTTCCTGCACGCTTCTTGGACTTCAGCAAACTTCTTCTGTTTCGGGAGTTGAGGTAATGGAATTGTTTTCACGAAGATTGGCCATGAAGGGTATATGCCATCAGCAAGATAATACGGGAGTGTGTAGTGGTTACCATTTATCGTATATTAAACTGGTGGTTGCCAACCGTTGATAACGCCCGCGAACAGTTTGGAATGGTTGAGCACCGTCAAATCATTGTTCGATCCCGCCATGCCAAAGAACGAGTGCCAAATCCATAAGTCACGAGTAGCAACCGCCTCGAGGACAACGGTCGGTCGATTATCGTGGTCCCTCCGGGAATGTGCTCCTCGATGTGCCATTGGGCAATTCTTCCACTCCCAGTGCATCCAGTCAAGACTTCAAAGCATGCCCGGGAACCCTCACGCTTTATTAACCGCCAAAATGTGGTCCATATCAGCCCGTGTAGGCTTACGCCGGTACGTAGGACCAAATACTTTATTGATTCCACTGCAAAATTTTCTCAAACATTCCAATGACGTTGTTTTCCTTATCTTCAAGTACTCGTCCAAGCCATTAGCTACAATTCCGTAACATAACTGCCTAATGGTCGTAGTACATTTCTGATAAGGAGAAAATGAAACTTGACCCAATGCATCTAACCTTGACTTGAAGTAATCATCGTGCTGCTCCAATGCATGTAAGATACGGGAACACATCCTTTGGCATTCTGAACCGACAACGGAAATGCACCTCCGTGTACACAGGGTTCGTGTTGAAGTAATCCTTCATTAACCGTTTGTTTGCGGCTAAATGGTCACGTGCAATGTATTTTCGCTTACGTGGTGGAGAATCGACCAAAGCTTCATCTAAAAAACCCCCTCGGTGGACAAGCAGTCTTCGAGTACCTCATGCAAAATGAAATTCAAATCAACATCGTTGGGTAGGTTGGCCATGTCGACGGACGAACAAGAATGCGGGTCAGGACGATGATTTGTGAGAAGGATGACTAGTGAGACTAGAAAGCTTGTGATTTTTAGTTGAATTAGGGTGGGTTTATAATGTTTTAGAGATAAATTGTTTTTATGTTTTGTGTTATTTTCAAAAAAGAATGTAGTGGGTCAAGATTATTCTATAGGTCATTTAGATTTTTAGGACAAACTAGTCGTTGGTGCCGGCGAGGAGTGCCAGCGATGAGCTCACAGCCAGCCATCCCTGCCAGCGACCTCCCCGCTAGCTCCCAGGCACCTCCCAGCCAGCTCCTCGCCAACGTTTTCTTCCCGCCAACAACTGTGGATGCTCTAAGCCATCCATTTCATAAATGGATGGATGAGATGCAACTGAGTTGTTGACTGAAAAAACATCACTTTTTTGGTAAGTTGTAGGGGCTTTTTAGTAAAACTATCATATTATTATTTTTTACCAATTCACAAATTTAATTTTTCCCGCTTCGTTAGAATCTTGATTGGCTTCAAACTTGCGTCAATATCTTTGTTTTTTCAAGGGCTTTCTATCAAGATCAGTGGTGAATATGTTTTAAAGAAAAAAAAATTTAGGGGATGATTTAAAAAGAAATTATATCTGGGTAATTTTTATCAACACTTTACACTGGTTTTATCAACACTTTACTCTGGTTTTATCAACACTTAACACTAGTTTTATTACCTCATTTTCCAAAACCGAACATGACTTTTATCACCTCATCACATGTTTTTTTATGAACAATAAGCACTAGTTTTATCAACACTAAACACTATGTTTATCACTAAATTTCATGTGTTTTATCACCCCATCACATGATTTTTTATCAACGCTGAACTCTAGTTTATCACACTTATTATCAAATTTGTACACATTTTTTTTATCACCTCATTAATTGTTTTTTATCACCTCAGTACATGTTTTTTTAATCAACATTTAGCACTAGTTAGATACCCCAATATAAAACATTTATTAGTGAAGATTTATCAACACTGAACATTATTTTATCACCCCGATATAACTTTTTATTTTTGTGCTTCAAAATATATTTATGACCGATCTTAATTTAAATCCCTTGGAAAAAGAAAAATATTGGTGCAACTTTGAAGCTAATCGGAGTTAAAACGAAACGGGAATGATTAAATTAGTGAATTGGTGAAGAAAAAAATGGACATTAAATTAGTGAATTAGTGAAGGAAAAAAATGGACACTTGTCCACATGGCACCATGCTATTACAATTATACTCTTGCTTGTGTGAGAAAAGATGAAAGTGGCGTGAATTTTGGGTGGGATTGGGGTGATGATGTGGTATTATGATGAATGTTGGATCTTAGGAGTGTATGTCTAGGATTGGTTCACACAGTTTTTAGGATAAGAGGAATTCTATTAGATTTGTCCTCACATAATCAAATATATTAATATTTCAGATTATAATATAAGCATAAATATATATTTAGTTCAAACGCAATTCCAATCTCTCATCAATAGCGGATCCATAAATTCTTGATAGAAGAGGCGACATCTCTTATTAAAATATAGTAAATGCTAGGTTGAAAAAAATATTTACATACCTAATAACTCATGTGACTATAATCGAACCCTAGATTTAAATTTACTACAATATAGGAAAGATATTAGACATCATTTCTTTTAAAAATGAATCAAAGTTACATTATTTGTCTATGACTAAAAATACTTATATATGTATATTACTTAACTCTTATGTCTTACATCTAATTTTTAAAATACAATATACAAAAAATGGCGAATAAGATTGTTAGAAAGAGCATTTGAAGTAAAATGGGGTTTAACACGCATCAAATCTTTAAATGATCATATCTTCTTCATACGAATTCCGATTTAGGCCCGTAAAATATCAAATCGAACATATTTGAAAGCTCTACAATTTTCTATAACTTTCCCGGGTCAGGGTATGCCATTTCACACCCTAAATCCCCCTAAGTACTTCATTGTGTCTAACATGTATATGACTAATATGAGACCAACTCTACTAGCTAAATTTTGGTATTAGGAATTGTCACGCTCCTTGCGAGTCAAGGCAACGGACCCTTACTATTTTAGTCTGTTTGAATAAGTTGATACCATGCGTTTTGATTATTGATCCCGTGTGCCTGTCACGTGCTTTCTTCTTCTTCTTCCTTCGCTTGCTCCGCGTCGCATAGAAAGCACGTCATCTAGTGGTCCCGAGCTCATCAACGGATTCAGAGGAAGACGTTTCCTTTATGTACTGTGTGGGCTGGCCTCTGTCCTTTGTCTATGATTTGATTGCTATTTTTTTCTCAGGAATTAGATTTATATCATTTATGTTCATTTCTTAGAACTTGTAAATCTTTCCTCAAGGAAAGCAATACCAAATCTCGTTCATTTCCTGGTTTTGAATCACTTTTTATTCCTCAATACAGCATGGTTGTAATAAGGGGTATCAGAGCTTGTGATTCTGTGACCCATCATGTCATAAATCAACCTAGAAAGAGAGATAGAGAAGGAAATAAGTGCTACAGAACTACGTGCTGAGCTTTCAGAGCTGAAATCACCACATCGTCGAGGACAAATGGATAATGAGACCATGCGTGTTCGTCTCGATAACATGGAGTACATCAGACGAGGCATGGCATTGTTGATGCAAGAGAAAGAAATCCCAACCCAATTTTTGGAGGCTTCGAGCTCTCATCTTTCAAGGTTAGGTTATCCAAACCCATCGATTCCCATTACACCACAGTGCTTGACTTATTCCCCACACCAAAACCACCCACCAGATCTATAGTTACCATCAGACCTAAGAACAAACCCACTCCCAGATCCTTCTTCCTGGGTTTCTCAAACACAACATCGGGTTGTAAGGAATCTCTCACCTAAAACTCCATTTCATCCACATATCACCACCATACCCATGACCACCATTCCCACCATAATTCCCCAAAGCTTAGCTACGAGCTTACCTTAAGCTTATACCATGCCTCATCATCCATACACACAACATCCTCACAATATGTCCCCAAAAATTTCCCCAACCCAAACCTTGGACGTCTCCAACACATGTGAGGTCTACCATATCTTACACATTACATCCCATACCCAACACAACCATACCCACCAAACACATACCCACAACATATACCACAAACACCACAACTCTACCACCCACAGATCCAGACTCCTTAACTCACATTCAAAACCCCACAATTTGTCGTTCCCTTTTTTTATGGCAAAGGGGTTAGAAATTGGATTGGAAAATGCAATGTCTATCTTCAATATTGTGCTATTCTTGAGGATCACAAGGTTAGAGTGGCTTCTCTATACTTGACAGGCTCACTTTTATATTGGTTTACTGAGTATGCATTAGGGAGAGGCTTGATTCAATGTGAAGGGTTCTGTCAGGATCTCTCAAGAAAATATGATGCAATTGGGCATTATGATATTGAGGGTGAATTTTAAAAAACTAGGCAGGAAAGGTCTTTATCCAGCTATGATGATAAGTTTGAGGAACTGAGGTTTTTGGTACTCAGTAGAGCTCCTCATTCCACTAAGGCTTATTTTGTATCCAACTACATTGCTGGTTTGGATCCAAAACTGGAAGTAGAGGTGCATATGAATGATACTCAAACCTTCTCACAGACTATGCATTTGGCTAGGAGGGAATATCATAGAATCAAACTTAAAATATCACAACCAAGTCCTTTAGTTTCTCCCAATAACTCTTATAGACCAAGGCCTCAACATGCACCACAACAGCTCCAAACTCATACTCAAAGGGACAATACCTCCACCACTCCATTTACAAAGATATATCTTCAAGGGTTGGATGACAGGTCAAGAAAAGTCCTATGCTACACTTGCCCTGCCAGATACACCAAGGATCATATCCACCCCAATCGGCATAAGTTGTATCAGATAACAACTGAGGCACAGGAGATTCATGCAATTACTTTTGTGATTGAAGAGGTTTCAATGGAGGAGTTTATCAGCACTAAATTATGCATCTTGAGTCATGAATATTTTGGGCAGATGACACACATCAACAAGGAAAAATCCATTAGAATTCATGGGAGGAACCTATCTACTCCAATCTATATTCTGGTTGATACTTGAGCAACAAGATCATTTATGGATCAGTCTACTACAACAAAATTGGGATTAATATTGGTGCTTGGTCCTCTTATAATAGTTAAAATGGGAAATGGCCAACACCAATCTCATAGTACTCTTACTATAGTTTCTTGGAGTACACATTCTATGTCACTTTATTGGGAATTTATGGTTATGCATTTGGGAGACTTCAACATGGTTTTGCGAGTGGATTGGCTCCAAACAGTCAGTCCTATTGAATTCGACTATGCTGCTGGATCTATAATTATTACTATTGATGCTCAGAAAATTAGTTTGCAAGAAGACATTCCTTTTGATAGTTACAGTTTGTCTTGTTTTAACATTTTGAGGCATGAAGTCCAGGCTGGCGAGCCTTTATTCCTGGGACAATTTGTTCTTCTTGCTAATGCTCATAACCCCATTCCTTAAATACATCCAGATATGCAAGGCATTTTGTTACTCTTTCCTGCAGTTTTTGAGGCACCAACTACTCTTCCTCCAAGGAGATTTTGTGATCACAACATCCTTCTCTTACCTGGTAGCAAACCACCATCCATAAGGCCTTACAAACATTAATTTGAGAAAAAGAATGTCTTAGAGTCCTTGGTACAATATAAGTTGAATTTTGGGGTCATCCAACACAACATCAGTCCTTACTCATTTCCAATGCTTCTGATTAAGAAGAAGGATGAATCATGGAGAATGTGTGCGGATTTTAGGAAGTTAGATGATAAAACTATAAAAGAAAATTTTCATATCCCTATTATTGAAGAATTATTGGATAAGTTGAAAAGATGTAAGTTCTTTTCCAAAATAGACCTCATGTCAGGATATCATCAGGTGAGGAGGCCAAAACTGCCTTTAGAACTCATGAGGGTCACTATGAGTTTAAGGTTGTGCCTTTTGGCTTGACTAATGCCCCCGCTACATTTCAATCCCTTATGAATCAGGTATTGAATGATTTTATGAGGAAATTTGTATTGGTATTTTTTGATGATATACTTATCTACAACAAATCTTGGGAGGATCATTTGTTTCATGTCCAGCTAGTATTGCACAGGTTACAAGACCAAAAGTTTGCTGCTAAGTTATTCAAATGTGAATTCGGAAGTCATCAAATTGAATATTTAGGCCATAACATTTCTGCTGAAGGGGTATCTACTGATCCTAGTAAGGTACAAGCAATACAGAACTGGCCTGTTCCTACAACTATCAATTCCTTGAGCGGGTTTCTAGGCCTCACATGTTATTATAGAAGATTTGTGAAGAATTATGACACCATTTCCAGACCCCTTACTAACCTCCTCCAAAAGAATAGCTTCCACTGCCCCTTGAAGCATAGTTGAGTTTTGAACACCTAAAATAGGCTATGTCAACTGCACCTATACTACAACTTCCTTATTTTTACCTCCCTTTTATCATTGTAGATAATGCTTGTGACAAGGGTATATGAGGTATTCTCATGCAGGGAAACAGGTCTATTGTCTTTTTAAGTAAAGCCTTAGTTTCTAAAACTCTAGCAATGTCTACTTATGAAAGAGAGTTATTAGTTGTGATAACTTGCATCCAGAAATGGAGGCATTATGTCTCTTCAAGCAGTGTCATTCTAATGAATGATCATCAAAGATTGAAATTCTTGCTTGAATGGAAACTAACCACTTCTTTTCAACACAAGTGGTTGGCTAAATTGATGGGGCTGGATTATAAGATAGAGTTCAAAAAGGGGAAGGACAATGTAGCAGCATATTCCTTTTCTAGATTAACTGAGCTCAATTAAATGAACTGTCAAGTCTTGTCCCATCTTGGATGAATGAGGTCCTCTCTAGTTATTACAATGATTTGGAAGCTCATAAAATATTACTGTAAATGTCTATTGTTCCTGATTCTATGCCTAATTGTGCAATTCAGCAAGAGATTATCATGTATAAAGGGAACATATATGTTGGAAATGATGCAGGTATTAGAGCCAAAGTCATAGCCTGCCTCCATGAATCCCATATTGGAGGCCACTCAGGTATTACTGTTACCACTAGAAGAATCAAACAATTCTTCTTCTGTCCTCAAATGAAAACAGATATATACACCTTTGTGAGGGAGTGTGATGTGTGTCAGAAATGCAAATCTGAACACACCCCCTATGCTGGTCTTTTTCAGCCTTTACCAATTCCTTCTAAGCCTTGCTCTGACATTGCAAAGGACTTTTTGGAAGGCATGCTACAATTAGACTCCAAAAACGCTAAATTGGTGGAGGTAGATAGATATAAAAAGTATGCTCACTTCATTCCTTCAAGCCACCCTTCTCTACAACTCAAGTGGCTCAAGTATTCTTTAATCATATTTTCAAGTTGCACGGATTACCTGTTTACAATTGTTTCTGATGGAGACAAGCTGTTTCTAAGTAATTTTTGGAAGGAATTGTTCAGAAAGTTGGAGGTCCATCTGAATATGTCCACTTCTTACCGTCCTTAATCTGATGGAAAATCTGAAAGGGTAAATCAATACTTCGAAAAATACTTGAGGGCTATGACACATCAACTTCCCAAAAAATGGAGTAAATGGTTGACTTTTTTTGAATTCTTGTACAACACAAGTTTTCATGCTTCTCTACATATGTCTCCTTTTGAAGCACTTTATGGATTTCCACCTTCAATTCTTCATTTTGGCCAAATACAATCTTTAGTGGAAGCTGTAGAGGGATTTATAAAATCAAGGGAGGAGCTTTCCAAACTTCTCAAGGAGAATTTGGATCAGGCACTTGCAAGAATGAAATTAAATGTTGATAAAAGAATAATTGTAATGACCGCTCCTTGTCAACGCCGATCAAGTCGGCGAAAAACGGGAAATATTTTAAATTTTGGGCATCCACCTAAATAGACCTAAAATTGACCCCGATATCGACCAAAATGAGTTTTGGGTGACTCAGGGCAACTTTGTGACCAATTCGGGAAAAGTTGACTTTTTGCCGAAAACGTCAACCGAGCGACGTCTGGTCTGTTCGAGGCCCGAGTTGGACCCAAAAATCTTTTCCGTCGTCGCAGCGGTCTTAGTTGGGTCACTTCCTTGTAAAACGCGAGATTTCATAACAATCTTGAAAAACGGACCGAACGAGGCCAAGACGTCCGATTTTGGCAAATATGACTGAAAAATATCTACAAAGATATTTGGTGAGTAGTGGGACCCACCTTGGCACATGTCACCATTTTTATGGAAGTGAGTGAGAGATGACCTCATTACTCTTGACTAAAAGCTAAAAGACAAAAGACGGAAAGGACATGTTGGTCTTTTAACTTTAATTTGGATCTACAAAGGGGGTGGGGGTGTGTTTGGGGCCGGTCACACCTAGAGAGAGAGAGAGAGAGACAAGGGAATAAGAAGGAGAAGAGGAGGAGGAAAATAAGGGAGACGATTTCCCGATGATCCAACCAAAGGATCGTCTTGATTTTTGCATATTCGTGATCCTCTCAACATTTGGTACGGTAGACACTCTTTCTTTTCTCCATTTGACAAGTTTGATTTTGTGGGTTTTGGTAGAAATGGATGAAATATGGGTGGATGGGAGGCTAGAGCTTGTTAGGAACGTTTTTAAGGGAAAATAGGATATTTTTCCGGCGACCGGAGGTTCGTCGGAGCTCCGACCACCGTGTGGCGTGCCCAGTCGTGGCTGGAGGAAGGGCCACGGTGGCCGTGACCGGCCACGACAGTAGCGGTCCGGTACGGCCACTCACAGCCCAAGTGTGGCCGTGTGGGGCCCACTTGGCCGGGGTTCGGGTTTTTCGTGTTCGGGTGGTCTTGGGTGCCCCCGACTTACACAATAGCAAACAAAACACAATACACCGAAATCATGTTATCAACCAAGCTTACCGGCACGACTTACCTAACACGTCCCATAGGTCTATCATTCACCCGATCATATCACAAGGTACAATCATATTACATTCAACAAAATCACTCAACCAATCATGTCACAAAGCAACATTTATATCACAATCATCATAATTCATCTAATTAATATGCTTCTCATTTTAACCAAAAAACGGAACATGCATCGACATTTGAGGACTATTAATCATAATCACACACAAACACAACCAATCCTAAGGCTCGATATGGCCATTCTACAGCACGACAATTCCCATAATTGAAAGCGATTAATCTAGTGAATCACATCCTATATGCCAACTAAGACTCTTCCGGTTATTATTATCCTATATGCATACTATTATCATTTCTTAATTAAAAGCGGAAATTTACTACTCTTCCCTACCTCAAGTTCTCCAAACGCTTAACCAACCGAGCACCTAGAAGTCTCTTCCTCCGAGCTCGAGAATAAGGTCTAAGAACATAAATTAATACTATAATTAATAAACGAACAAATACGGTTTTAAAGTGAACTACCTAAATTAACCCTAATTACAAATACTTGGGCCAAAAGGTAAGTTGGGCCCGAACTAGCCCCAATTCGGGCAGCCCACAATTCTGGAAACCGGCCCGGACCGTGCCCCTCAGAGGCCCGGAATCAGATCCGCACAGTGCCCCTCATAGGCCCGGCACCAGGCTCGGACCGTGCCGCTCAGAGGGACGGCACCGAGCCCTTTCCGTGCCGCTCAGAGGGCCGGAACCAAGCCCTCTCCGTGCCAAAACTGGGCAGGCTCAAGCACCTTCTTCCCCAACTTCGTTTCTACGAAAAAAACTACCTCAAAAACTCCAATTTTACCATCATTAAACCTCAAAATCAGTCACCAAAACCCTCAAACTTCAATACCCATAATGGGTTTCCTCCAAACAACAACAAACAACTCAATTCTAACCAAAACCTCCACCACTACTTCACTAAACAATCATCTAATCAAATTGGAATCAAAACCTATCTAGTTCAAGCAAAAACCAAGGAAACCCATAACTTTAAATTAATTGAAAGTGGAATTTAAGAGGTTACTTACCTTGAGGATGAAGAGGGGATGAAGAAGAAGGTGTTTTGGCAAGTTTTGGTGAAGAAAATCCCTTGAAGTTGTCTCCTTTCTTCAATGTCTTCTTCTCCAAGCAATGAGGCTCCCAAGCTCTCTCTCTCTCCCTTGCAATTTTCGGCCAGCACAAGAAATGAGCTTAAATGCTCTTCCAAAAGGTCCCTTTAACCTATAGTTGAGTTACCCATTTTGCCCCTTGCTCCTTTCATTCCAAATTGGCAAAATAAGAGGGTAAATGGGTCTTTAGAGACTCATTTCTTCTCCTCCAAGCCACTATGGATAAGTGTCCTAGTGGGGGCCACCTTTCCCTTAATAAAATCCAGCACCTTTAATTTAACTAGGGTTTAGTCGATAAATGGCCTAAGTTTGACCCGAGTTTGACTTTTTCGCACAAACAATCAATCGAATGGAAACGACCCAACTAAGCTAACCGTAACGACGGTTAAGCTTTTTGGGTACCAGAAAGGTCTCGAATGACTCCCGGAGTCACCGATTGACTTTTCCGGCCGAAAGTCAAACTTCGCCAAAAAATCACCGGTTCGACCGGGATCGACCGGGGGCGGTTCTTACAGTTTTCTTAATAATTATATTTGTATAATTTATGTTCTTAATTTCTTAGAACTTGTAAATCGTTTCTCAAGGATAACAATACCAAATCTCATTCATAATCTGTTCTTGAATCACTCTCTATTCCTCAATACAACAAGGTTGTAACAAAAAGCTCAAATACTATCAAATCCTAAAGACTATAATGGTAAGACAAACACCAACATGGCGTCTATGTGGCACACTCCTCTCTTTCTCTCTCTCTCTCTCTTCTCTCTCTCTCTCTCTCTCTATTTCTTATTGTTAAGCTCTAAAAAAAATTCACCATTTCAACTTCTAGTTTTAATGTTCCTTAATGTTCCTACGTGACCATTACGCTAATATATATTATTAGTGTTCATTAATTACTAAGAATATATATGAACTACACATTTTTAAAACCTAGATCATAATACTACAAGTAATAGAAATCCAAATTAGTCATATATCGGATCAAGTTTCATATATATGAGAAAAACATTTTACATGTTTATATAGAACCATTTATGTAATTAAGGATTAGTTATAAGATGTAGCAAAAAAATATGTAAGGCTGAGATAGTGAAGTATACGTGTATATAAACAAACTTACTATATTTTTTTTATTAAATCTACTGAAACCGTCGCCTAGGCCGGATGAAATAGCATGGTGTTATAACCAAGCTTCTTTTAAGGTAAAAGATTGTTATCTAGCTATTTGTCGGGGATCCTTCTCTCCAAAGTCGATCTGGGCTCCGATTCTTTGGAAGGCTAAGCTCCCCTAGAAAATAGCTCTTCTTGGCTGGCTGATTGCTTTAGATGCAGTTCCCTCTAAATTATTCCTTGAAGAGCGGGGGATCTCTATCTCGCTAGCTGACTCGATGTGTCAATTTTGCCCCTGTATTTTTGAGGATTACTTCCACATTTTCTGGAGCTGTCCAAGAGCCTCAGATTTATGGGCGCTTATCCTTTCTTGGTGGAAAGTGCAGGTTTTCTTACCTAATGCTGCCCAAGACTTGATCGTACAATGGTCCGGCCTCATTCATCGAAGCCCCCTGAAGAAACAATGGGTTCGTTATACTTCATAGGCCTTTGGTTCCTTTGGCTCTCTTGTAATGCTGCGGTCTTCACAAGAGTCATTGAACCGGTCTCGTTGATCTTCGAAAAAACCAAGCACCTAAGCTTCTCGCTTCTCCTGACCGAGAATACTTTGATCAAGCCATCGGTTTTCTTCCTTTGGAAGAATGACCCTTTATCTTTCTTTAAGAATATTACAACTCATGTAAACTCTTCTACACCTTCATTGGCAGCACACTCTTGAAATAAAATCGTATTTTTCGTTGATAAAAAAAAGTAGTAACTATTAAAGAGAAACGAAAAGCTGAACCAATGATTGAGTTACTTGCATTTGATCCTATTTTTCTGTTTTCGTGATGAAGTGGGAAGAAGAAATGGTTCAGGAGCGAGAATTTAAGGTTGGGGAGTTTTATGCAGTCATGATATAAGTTATGTGCACTAACAAAATTTGTATATAATTGTGGGATGCATTGCCTTAAGATCATTGCTTTGTTTTATTAATGATGACATGTTTCTTTTGTTTTTTCTGATGTAGTGATTAGTATGGGGTCATTAGCACTCGAGCGGAATTTTGGGCTTCAATATTAAGACCATCACCTATATTAGAATTGCAGTATAAGCTCGTTGTGATGCTCATCTTGATGAGTACAAACTGATAGACGCAATTAAATTTTTTGCTGCTTTTTGCATCACCACAATTTTAAGGAAACACATTCAATAAAATGGTAGAAAAATGCGAATTTTCTATCGCGTGCCAAGTTCATTTCAGATTCATTGATTTCCAATTTAATCTGGTGTGTTTCTTTAATCGATTTTATTTGTTATGTTTTTGTTTGATTTTATGGGTTTTAGGATGTTAATGAGAGGTAGTGGTTCATGATTGAGATTTTTGATGGATAATAGTAATTGTATTGTAAAAAAATTTCATGCTTTTAACATATATATAATCGAGAATTTGTGTTGAAAAATGCTTATTTCATTTTGTGATATTGTTTGATGTTTGTGGCATCCTTGAGCAGACCCTACAACTTACTGCTTTATCTTTGAAAAGAGCCTTGAAAATTGCTTGTTTCATTTTGTGTTAATTGTTTGATGTTTGATGTTTTGCTGGTGATTTTGGATTTGCTTTTTCTAGCATAGATTGATGAGAACACCAAAATAGAAGAAAATAAAATAAGCCTTGTGATTTTACTCGTGGCCACTTTGATTAAACTGGAGGAATTTTTCGTTTATTTTCTATTTTAGGTAATATTACACAGGATAAGGAGCTGTTCAAAGAGGACGTGAGGCCTTCGAGTTCGCAAAATTGGCTTCTTAAGTGATGCCCTAGACTAAGGGTGGGCAAGAATAACCGTTTTCACCGAAATCGCCCGCTACTGGCCGGAACCGTCACCGGAATCACAGGAATCGGCGGTTCCGGCGCTGGGGCCGGTAAAAAAATCACTGAACCGGCGAGATATTCGGTGGTGTCCGGTTTTCTGTTAAAAAATCGGCCAGAAAACCGACCGGCGGACCTTCACCTTAAACCCCCAGTCCAATATTTTAGCCCACAATCTTTCATTAATTACATAGCCTGTTCATGGAGAAGCCCATCTCTGATAAAGCCTAACCCCAACAAACTTAACCAGTTAACCCTAATCTTTCACTCTCCTATACATATGTATTTACCTCACAGTTCTCTCACTTCACACCCACCACACCACACACACGACACATACACAAACATGTCTTCTTCACTTCCAATGTTCTTTGTTCTTCACAACCCAAATCAAGCCGCCCCTCTCCTCTACATCTCCATCTATGTTTTCTTTTATTATTTCATGTATTGTTTATTATTTAGATATATTATGTTTTTCATTTTTTTTTTCCTGATTTACTTTCCTTTCTTTTCTCTCCTCCATCTCTCTGGGTTTTATCTCTTCATAGGGTTTGAACTTGGAACACCTATCATCTTATGCATGTTAGTTCTTACTTAGTTCGTAAGATCTGATATTTTGCTTTATTTTAAATTTCCGAATTTTCGTTTATTTATTTCAGATTTTGGATCGGTGATGGAGAACTGAGATCCAAGTCATGTTTTGCTAGATGTTTTTATTTTTTAATTTTGTTTTGTTTATTCATCTATATTCTGTTTTAAAAGTTTGACCTGTATTTGAAGGCCCACTAATAAGCCCAATGGACTTGGTTCTATGGTTAAAAACCGGTATCGTCGGTTGATAATGCCAGCCGGCTAATACTTGTGTCGCCTGTTTCGGTGCCGACTTCGGTGGTGAAAAATCGATCACCGGAAGTCCCAATTCCGGTGGGGGATAAGGCCTATGGTGCTGGTTAACCGGCCATGCCCACCCCTACCCTAGACGAACAACCAACTCAGGAAGTCATTGTTGGAGAAGCAAGGTCTTTTTCTCGATTTCGTTTTTCTTTTTCATCTTTTTTCCCCAAATATTTTCCATTTTTTGAAATTGTTTTGGAGAGTTTCAAGAAGATGATTGAGGCAGTTGATGAGTATGAAGGGTATGATCCTCTTAAACCATGGATTGAGTGAGTTTTTTAGTCTTTTTACTTTTTGTATCTTCTTTATATTGATCGAGAATTACAATTCATTTAGCCTTCACGTGATTCCAAGAAATGTTGCGAAGAGATTGATGTAGCAAATAATTTACTCATTTTGCTTTCTAGAAAGTAAAATCGGCATCTTGGCAAGGAGTACAGAGTATATAGGGGTTTCTAATTAATTAAAAACCAAACAAGGTTTTGATGTGATGTAGGTCTACTCTAGCTAAAATTAGACAAATATGATTTTCTCATCATCATAGTAGCCAATTAAAGTTATCTGACGGTCAATATACTTTTTCTTTCCAGTTTTTTTAACATACAATACAACTTATGCGAGATCGTGTTGTAGCTGTTTAGCTATTTTGTTGTACACTTGATACCCGAATACTAAAGTTTTGTAATTTGTTATCTATTGCTTTTAAGAGTTTTGCTGGTAAATTCGTTTTCTTTATTTCCTTTGTGTTTCCAATACATGGTTCCTTTATGTTCACTAATGTTCTCTGTCAACTTCAATAGCATGTCCCAAATTAACTTCGTGTTGGTACACAACAATTCGGTTAATTTTTATTTAATGTGGAGTGATAACTCTGAAGTAACTTTTAGCAACTTTTTTCAATGTCGAATGCACATTCAATGGGTTCAGGAGTAATTTCCCCCGGGTGGAGACTCCTCGGGTTTGGTTGTCATCTATGAACAATGTGTGCACTCTCTGGAATTCAGAACGCTACAAGGACGATCTTTGTTACCTCAAAGTGTGATTGGAATATGTAAGTTATTTTTATCATATTTAAAACATGATTTGCTTACTACCAGTTCCTGTTATGGGGTTTAAATAGTTGAATCAATGATTCTGAATGCTCACATTTCTTTTTAAAATTGAACTATTGGACAACCTAATATGGCTTTAGGATCATGTGTAAACTTTCTTGAATTGCTCTAGCATGTCTCTGTTTGTGCAAATAAGATATTTGCTAACAAGGTTATGAAAGTAATTAGTCCTGAGGGTGATTGTGTTTGGGTTCAGGATTATCGCTTGCTTAATGGTTCTTCCTACATTTTCAAGAAACTATGTAGTCGAGTTGATCTTGGATGAATCTGTTACTGCCATTTTCCATCATCAGAAATATGACGGAAAAGAGAGAAATGGTTAACCTTATTTTACTTTATGTAAACAAGGTTATCATTAGCCATTATTTCAAATGGTGATGCCAAAACTAATAAGGCTTTGAAATGGATCGATTATGATTAAAGAAATTTTGTTAGACAAATAAGTTTGTGAAATTGATAGTTGGATTGGAATTATTATAGTTTGTAGTTGATGTTTGCAAAATTAGCAAAACGTGTATGTATACTTGTAATGGGTTAATTGAGCTCATAGTTACACTAAGAGCACCTCCAACAGGTCGTTGTTGTAGGTCGTGTCAGCCGTAGACACGGCGTTGACACGACGCGCTGGCACGGCTCGTCGTGTCAGGTGGTCATGTCAGCGGGTCGTGGCTGGTTCCAGCAACGAGTCGTCTTGTCGTGCCAGACGCCAACAGCTAGTCGGTTGGCCAGTCACGACCCGACACGTGGCGACGTCGACTCAGAAAAAACCCTAAATTTATGTATAAATACAGATTCACCCCAAATCAAATTTTACCCCCTCTTCACTTGTTTCAAGCTTTCATTCCTCCATTCCTCATCAAATTCTCTCCAATTTTTTTTTCCTACACTCGCAATGGACGAGAATCGAGCCCTCCATTCCCTTGCAGAGTCCTTGAATGACGAAGACGCCGATTCTCAACACACCGAAGAGGACTTCATGGACAACTACTCGTCGTATTCCCAACTCCTCCAATCGGGTTACTCAACGCCGCTTCCTCCATACACCTCGCCCACCCAATGGCAAGAGTCGCAAGTGCAACCTTCCCAATTCGTTCCGGCCACTCAACCTTGTCAATCTGCTCCGACGCAATCGAGGAAGAGGAAGGGGAAGGCGGCTGCATATTCATCGGGCCCGAGAGTACCTCCGCGACCGAAGTGGACCAACGGGGAGGAGGTCAGATTGGCACGTGCGTGGCTGAACAATTCGCTCGACCCCATCAACGGGAAGAACCAGAAGAATGACCAGTACTGGCAAAAGGTACATGCCGAGTACGAGTTAGTCAGACCGGCAACGGACCCACCTCGGGCGTGGATGGCTTGCAAGGACCATTGGCATAAGGTTAAAGGCTTCATCAGCAAGTACGAGGAGATGTACACCAACTTTGAGAACATGCTGACAAGCGGGAGGAACGAGGTTGACGTGTTGGCAAGCGCTGACCAGGCGTTCCTTGATGAGGAAGGCCACATGTTCAAATTCAAGCATATGTGGCAGATCGTGAGGGGGCAACCGAAGTTTTCGACCAAAAAGGTTCCAGAATGTGACATCCCCGACCTCGACCTCAACCTTGACGCCGAAAGTGAAGGAAGCAAGCGGACAAGGATGGACGAGTCTCGCACTTGTGGAGACGATTTCGACCACGAGTTGAACTAGTTTACCACTGAGGAGCGTCCGATCGGGAAGAAAAGAGCCAAGGCCAAGGCTAGAGGAAAAGGCCAATCCTCCCAGTCGGCGTCTGGGCTACCTCCCAAGCAAATGCAGTTCCTCGACTCTCTTGTCCAAAGGAAATAGACACAGTTAGACATCCGAAGGACGATGCAGAAGGAGGTCATGGACACCTTGAACACAGTTCTTCGCCAAGACACCACCAACATGGGCGCGGATGAAAAGGCGGCTCGTGCCTCTCTCCTTCAAAGCCTCGGGAAGCATTTGGAGTTCTTGGGTTAGGCAAGGCTTCAATTTATTTTTAGTTTTTAATCTATGTAATAAAAGTTTTAATCTAGTTGTTTTCTTAATGTACTTTGTGTTTTATTTAAATTAAAAAACAAAGTTTATCGGATTCTCGGAGCCTCGGTGAGCGTGCTAAGGTTACTATTTGAAATAGTAACCCTAGGGTCGTGGTAGCCGCGCCGACCCCTCCCTCTCCTATAAATACCCATCACCACTCCCTCACTTTCTCACACCTCTCAAACTCTTTCTCTCACAAATTCTCTCAAACTCTCTCATTTTCTCTCAAGTCGATATGTCTGGTCCATCTAACTGGGCAACCGGGCCTCTTTGGTCCGCCGAGGAGGAAATGCATTTGGTGGTCAATTGGCTCACCCATTACCAGCACGGGTGCCAGTATTGGCATGTACTAAACGTTTCTTACGTTGACACCGGGGACGATACCTGGCCACAACGGACGGAGAAGCAAGTCAAGGACCACTTCCAGAAGATGAGCAAGAAGTGCAAGTGGTTTGATAAAATCTACCGGGAAAAATTGGCCGACCCTAGGAAAGGGGCAACTGAAGACGAAATATATGCCGCAGCCGTTTCTGATTATGAAGGCCGACACAGGCAGTGGACAAAACGTCCTGTGTGGGAGATGCTCAAAGACGATGCGATGTGGCATTTACATATTAGTACCATTAGGAATTAGTTTAATCTTATTTTAATAATTATGTTTTAAATAATCTAAATATGCACTAGCGTTTAAAATATTATGTAATATGTTTGTGGTTTGAAATAAAAGTAGTATTTAAATGTGGGGTGTTTTTTTAATTTACTGAAACTGTGTAGACACTGCTCCTGACACTACCATTGGAGGAGCAGTGTCAGGAAGCCAAAAAGCACTCCCTGACACTGCTCATTGACACTGCGCATTGTCTAACCATTGTACATGCTCTAACTTAACCCAATTAGCCTTCATCTATTATTTAGACTTAAAAAATGATCCTAAAATGAACCGTGGATATAGATTGATAACCAAAGGAATGAATTTATAAATCTTATATTACATATAACATATTATACGTAAATTAAACGGCTTGCACTTTGTGATTTATTGGAATATTTGTATATATTGATCCCATCATCGTTCTTTTCCAATAACCAGCTTACTTATACCAGTTGACATGATAATCGTCTACAACCCCCAAAAAAACGTTCGTCTCTTTCAACCATGTACCACATGCAATTTTAATCAAAATAGGTAATCATTTAAATATTTGTTTATAAAAAAACTCATAGTTTTAATATACAGAAACATAGTTTTAATCAAACAATTCTAAATTCATTTAAGGGTTAAATATTGAAACTTACTCTTAAGTATTGGTCACGAACACTACGCTACCCACGTTTTCAAAATGAACACTACACTACCCTTAAGTATTGGTCACGCGATTTTGTTAGTAAAAATGGACGGAATTTTCCATTCCGTTAGTCATATGATCTCAAGTGTTATATAATGGATGGTAAAATGACGTTTTTTTGCCCTTAAGTGTTAGACCTCTATACATTTTATAAGGAACAATAACGATGGTACAATGGTAATGTTCCTTATAAAATGTGTAGAGGTCATATAATTAAGGGGAAACGTCATTTTACCATCCATTATATGACACGTGAGGTCATATGACTAACGGAATGGAAAATTCCGTCCATTTTTACTAACAAAATTGCGTGACCAATACTTAAGGGTAGTGTAATGTTCATTTTGAAAACGTGGGTAGTATAGTGTTCGTGACCAATACTTAAGAGTAAGTTTTGATATTTAACCCTTCATTTAAATATTTGTTTATAAAAAAAAATTCATAAGTAATCATTACTTGCTTTCTTTCCAATGGTCAACCCAACTTGCTCATTTTATTTCATTGATGATTTGCCAATAGCTTTACATCTATTTAATCAATTTTTCAGTTTCATCCGGTTTCAGCCACATGTCTCTCTTTTCAACCCAACCACATGCCTCTCTTTTCAACTCAACTTACTATATTTTTTTCTTCATTACTTTGAAATTTAATTTTTGACACTAAATTTATTTAGGCCAAGCCATCTATTGTGTTTTGTCCATCAGATATTAGACTATATCTTTGGGTTTCTTTTAACCCTCTTTCCAACACTTAATATGATTTGACCACACACTTACACATACATTATACCTTTTCTTTTCATTGTTGTAGAAAATTAATGAATCCACCCATTTTCTCAACCTTCTTCAACATCTTCTTCCTTATTTTCTCGTACTTCTTCCTTCTTCTTCTCCATTTCTTTCTCTTTATTTCTTTGAAGTTCTCTACATATAACTTAAAGAAGAAAGCTTGATGGTGATACCAGAAGAACCGTCCACCCACCCGGCCCTCAAAATCCGTCCGCCCCAGCTACTACTGGTGCCGAGTTTGGTATCATGTCCCTCATACTGAGGCTTGCCGGTTGGTGAGCACCCTTAACGTCTATTTATTTGGTTCATACTTATATAGTTCTTCACATTTCACATATTCATTGTATCTCTTCTTCTTCTTCTTCTTCTTCTTCTTCTTCTTCTTCTTCTTCTTCTTCTTCTTCTTCTTCTTCTTCTTCTTCTTCTGTCAGCCACCGAACCGGGCAAGTCTGTGAAATCACTATCACCCTGTCCACAACAAGGTAAGAACATTCCACTCTTACCATGTCCACAAACACGGTTGATTGAGAGCTTCTCTTGGCTTAAAAGTCTAGTCCTGCTTTTCTTTAGTAGTCCTTCGAATTATCATAGCAACCATGAAGAGGATATAGTATGTTCCAAAATCTCACATGCTTTTTTATGTATTTAAAAAATGATTTTTATGTATTTTTTAAATTAAAATTTGAATTTTTGAAAATAAAAACTGAATTTATAATAAAAAAACGATTTTATTTTAAAAAAAGTGAAATTTTCATTTTAATACCCTAACATGGATGGTATTATTGTCATTTCACTTATTTTCAAATTCTGAACCAATGGCATGAGTTTGAAAATTTGAGTAATAGTTAGGGGTATTATGGTCTTTTTAACTTTTTCTATCCAAACTAATAGAAAGTTAACGGTTGGGTACTAAAGTGAAATTAAATGTTTGGTTTAGGTATGAAAGTGCAAAAAATTTATGCCAGGGTATCAAAGTGAAATTAAATGTTTGGCAGAGTATTAAAGTGAAATTTTCCCTTTACTTTACCCCGATGTGCGTTTCCGGGAAGACATCCAGACCGATGGGCATTCCGGTATGATGTATATTGCTTCACCCCGATGTTGTGTGTCCGGGAAGACATCTAGACCGAGGGGTATTCCGGTATGATGTATTTGTTTCACCCCGATGCTGTGTGTCCGGGAAGACATCTAGACCGAGGGTGTATCCCGGTATGATGTATTTGTTTCACCCCGATGTTGGATTCCGGGAAGATATCTAGACCGAGGCCGTGTTCCGGTATGATATGTTGAGCTGCGTTTTCGGATCAGAGTATTATAGTTTACTCATCTTATGTTCGTGTGATGTCGCTTTGAGTGATGTTCGCAATGGTTATAGCAGTATATTGTTTTGTTGTTTGTATGCTTCTTTAAATTGGTTCCATTGTCGGTAATGTTGTGTTCGTGTTGGTGTCTGTTTGTGTTTCATTTATTAGTAAGTGTTATTAATCGAATACTTATGGCAGCGGAGCGGAAGTCCATTCCCGTTACGACTTTTTTCCTACTGAGCGAAAGCTCACCCCCTCTGTTTTTACTATTTTACAGGTTTCGATCGTGAGTCAGTTTAGAGGACGTCTCAGAGCTCGGGATCTCATCGAGAGTCTGGGGATTTATCTTTAGTAGAGACGTATTTTCTTTTTGCACAAACCTTGTTTTTCCTAAATTATATCTTGGGCGTTTGACTCGTGGCATCAGATTTTTTTATTATGAACCATTCAGAGATTTATGTTATTTAAATTTACTTTTATTATTTTTTTATTATTATTTTAGTTCACGTCTCGAGTCCGGCTAAAATCGGATTTGGGGCGTGACACTAACCCATCTTCTCTAGAACGAAAGCAGATCTGAGGTTGTTTGGCTTGAGTTGGAAGCCCAATTGTCCGCTCCTCTTTGTCCACCTTTATCCACACCATTCCCGCCCATGCTCCTCCTTCCCCACTACCCGTGCTCACAATTCCATCCAGATATGGAGCAGATTTAGAGCTCATGCAAGGTTAAATCAATTTCTTGTGATGAGTTCCGAAAGTATGCTAAGAGAAGCTCCAAATGTTTCGAGGATAAAGAGGCCATTTGGAAGACAAGGGATTTGTTTCTGGGGACGGGTTGGAGGAGGAAGCGGAATAATAAGAAGAGGGTGAAGGATGTGGTGGTGGCGACAACGAAGATGACGGAAGTGGGCCCAACTTCTTGTGTTAAGGTTCAAAAGTATGGTTAAGGGTAGGGCTGATTCCGGTTTCCCTTGAACATTAAGACAAAAATGAAGCATAGATGGAAAAAAAGGAAAAAAAAATGAACACATAAAAATTCACTAAGAGATTAAAGAAATAATGAAAATTAGAAAATAAAAAATTATTCTATAAAATCAAAAAATAAATTAGAAACAAAAAAATTAATCTATAAAAATAAATATATTTATTTTTAGAAAAATGTATTTATATATATTTTTAAAATTAAAACCTATAGATTTAAAATTAAAAATAATTCAGTCAGATTTTATTTAAAAAAATTATTTGAATTAAAAAAGAATATGGAATTATGGGTTTGAAGTAAGAGTAGAAAAGACTTAGGGTTGAAAGGGTAAGAGGGTGTAAATTTGGATGATAATAAGAGCATGTACAATGGTCAAACCGCATGTGAGAATCGGATGATAAAACTGTATGTTGACTTTGCAAAATTATGCTTTGCAGGCTTTAAAATAAATTGCACTCTATAATGGTACAAACCAGATAAGGAACCGTATTGTGAGTGGATGTTGACTGTATGTTGAATTGATATTTTGCTAATTTAATTAAATGTTTTATTAAAACATTAAACGCTATATAAAATTGAATTTAATTAGAAAAAATAATTAATAATAAAATAAACACCTTTATTCATCCCCTTATAATACAAACCCAACAAAATAAAAGTTGAAGCATACAATCCATGTCCGCCTTATGGTCAACCTAGAAGACGTTTCAATTCTTGTTCAAGGTCTTCCAGTCGTTCCCACAATTGGGACGTCATCATACCGTGTAAGGTCACCTGGTTGTCGTTGTAGTTGGAAATGTCCTTATCCTGCAAGGCCTCGTATTGGACGAAGAGTTGTTGTCATTGCTGATTTAGGTCATGATATTGACGGCCTCTTTCTAGGTTTATTCGTGCCTCCTCGGCTTTTACTCGTTCAATGTCCACCAAGGCAGTCATTTGGTCAATGAGGGTCTGCCCCTTCCTCTTCCAAGACTTCTTGCCCAACAGTCTTTCAAGAGGGGGTCTTCGAGAAGAACCTCCCTCGGCCGTATGAGAAGGGGGTCTTTCTTGAGAACCTCCTTATGTCGTATGAGAAGTGGGTATTTCTTGAGAACCTCCCTCCGTCGGTTCGGAATGTGGACATTCTTGTTAGGACTCACCATCGAGAGGCGTGTAATCTTCACGATACTAGTGGGTGGGGTTAAGTTGTAATTCCCAGCCTTATCCAACCGTTGTTGGCGTACAATAGAGATGGTTCCTTCCTCGACGGTGAACTTTTCCTCGTTCTCAAGAAACTCAACCCAATGATCGAGCTCGAATTTTTTTGGGTCACCCCTCACTCTTTGCTTCTCCGGTATATTGCACCACATCTTCTTTGCCTCCCTCATGTGTTCATCGTGGTTTCATCCGCTATGATACTCGGGCTTTGAGAGCTTCAGCAAACC
Organism: Erodium maritimum; assembly: GCA_963921825.1. Taxonomy (NCBI): domain Eukaryota; kingdom Viridiplantae; phylum Streptophyta; class Magnoliopsida; order Geraniales; family Geraniaceae; genus Erodium; species Erodium maritimum. The sequence continues at coordinate 20,358,020 of OY997592.1, read as the reverse complement.
GAGGAACCTCTTCACGCGCACCTGAAGGGTGTTCCAATGGTTCTTCACCGCTCTCTACTCGAAATGCGGGTGAACTCCTCCCTCATTGTATCGGTTCGTCACTGTGCACCAAAATGTGTTACCTAGTTGGGAGTTGCCTCTAATCGGGTATTTTGATGTCTGGAGCCATTTCCTTATGAGGTGCTTCTTCGCCTCGATGGACCATCTTCTCCTCTCTTTTGTTCCACTAACCAGTCGTAGTTAGGAAGGACTTGTAGAGGATGATTGGGACGACATATGAGTACCGCTGTTGCCGGGCACGTGTTGTTGCCAAGGTGGGTAATCGGCATACCTATAATAGTTGGGTGGTTGGCTGTGTTGAGGTGGACCAGAATAGCTTGACTGGGGTATCTTTGTAGTGGACCCGGGTAGCTTTACGGTGGACACGGGAATGAGTTGTACGGACTTAAGAACGGGTAGTTTTGCCTAGGATGGAGTTGACCCGGACCAGGGTTGAATGGAATTTGATCTGTGTTGAATTGACCTGGACATGTGTTAAGACATAGCATTTATATCGGGTACATATATAAATAGAAAAACTAAATTTAAAAAAATTATATTATCGAGTTTGAAAGTACCTGAGCTCGAACCCGATGGCATATATTGGGAGAAAGCGGAGTTCTCGAACAGTTGCGTCAACAAGTCGCGGAAGCTGCCTAGGTCATCGGGTGACAATCAGAAATCGTCTACCCTTCATTGTTGGTCATCCGATGAATGCGAACGTTGAGTTTTCGAGCCGAACAATTTTCGATATGGAGAATGGGAGAGTGAAATAGAGTGGGAGAGTGAAAATGTAGAAGTGTTGGTGTGAAATGAGATTGGGGTTGGGGGTTATTTATAGGGTTTTAATTTAAGGGTTTTAGGAATAAAAAAAATTAACGTTCATTTCCGACCGTTGCCAACAGTCGGAATTTATTTTCTTCAAAAGGCCACGTGTCACGCGCTGATAGGCGAAACCGACGACGCCGATTGAACGGCCTGCGGCCCGTGTTTCCAGGCCGCGAGTCGCGGGCCGTGGACCAAACTGCACTTTTGCGGTTCCCGGGCCGTAAAAAAACACGCGCCACAACGGCACATCTCGCGAACCGCAAAAATGCGGTTCGATTCGCGGGTCGATACTCGGTGCGTGTCACTGTAGATGCTATAATTGAAGACAATTTAGACACTTAAGATAAGCGGGCAGTAAAAGGACGGAAAACAAGATGATGTAAAAAGTTGTTAAGAGCATCTCCAATGGTAAACAACTAGCTAGTGGCAGGGAGGGGTGGTAGGAGCACATTTTCAGTTTCTCTCTCTTCTAAACCATTATCTACTACTACTAGCTTAATAGTGGTAACCACCAACTAATTGCTTGAGCTAGTTGTTTGTGTGTTTTTGTACTTTTTAATATTTACAAAACAAACCCTTTTCAACTACTAAATTTATTTATACCAAATATGAAATACATTATATTACTATACTTCTGATCAACATCTTCATATTTTGCCCAAATGTGATCAATGAGGTCATTATGGAACCGGTGATGAACTTCTCTATCTTGGAGCATTTTTCTATGGCCCATGATACTTGTGATGTTCTCTTTTTGTGGTGGTCCTGTGCGGGTCAATGCGAACGGAACATCGGTATCTACAAGCAGATCAGGGGGTACGACCTCCATCGATCCTCAACAATTATTTTGTGCAAGATCATACAAGTAGTTATGATCAATGCGAGTGAGTTCCCATCCCACATTCAGTTCGGACGAGTGACGATATGAAAGTGAGCCTACAGAACACCAAATGATCGTTTGATATCCTTCCTCGCCACCTCATGGTTTATAGAAAAACACATTTGCTTTGTCGTTTGTGGAACTGGTATTGTTTTTATCAATGCAGCATAAGGAGGATAAATTTCATCTGTCAAGTAATAAGGGGTTGCGTATTCTACCTCGTTGACCTTAAACTTAACCGGTGGAGCGAAGCCTCTAATTGTCTGAGAAAAAAATGTTGACCTATTCAAGATGTTGATGTCGTTGTTAGAGCCCAATGTTCCGAAAAAAACGTACCATATTCATAGGTCTTTGGATACAACGACTTATAGCATGATTGTGGGGATGTTCCCGTAGTCTCTGCTTGAGAAATGTGCAGCCCATGCCTACGGACAATTCTTCCAGTCCTAGTGCATGCAGTCGAGACTCCCTATCATCCCCGTAAAGTAGCAATTTTCGTTGGTTTCCAGCAAACAATGGACATCTTCCTCAGTTAGGCATCGTAGATATGTTCGTCTGAAAATCTTGATGACGCCCAAACAGAACTTCCTGACGCACTCCAAAGCAGTGTTATCTGCCATTCGCAAGTACCCATCAACAATATCAATGGGACTTCCATAACAGAGTTGACAAAGTGCTTCCATGCATTTCTGGTGTGGAGAGAATCCAGGCCTCACTATAACATCAGTCCGTTGACGAAAATATGTGTACTGTTCACTCAATGCATTCATGATTCAAAAGAATAATTTCCTCGACATTCAGAAGCGACGTCGAAATTGTTGCTCACTATACACCGGAGTAGGAGCGAAGTAGTCGGCTATCAACTATTGTGTACTTCGTCTTGATTTCGCTCTGTCATTCTCTGCTTTGGTGTCACCGATGACTGTGACCCCTCGGCCTCCCCATTTTCTGCCCTTTGATATACCCTTGTTGAAATTCGATCTAAAAGTCGTTTGGACATTAGTTCTCCCATCTTTTTCCCCGCTTTTGGCATTTCTTAAGGAGTCATTTAAGTCAATTCTGTTCCTATTGGATAACTATCCATTGAAAAAAGAACTAAAAAGATTGAGAGCAGAAGATGCGTAGAAGAGAAGAGTCGTAGAAGGTAGGTGTGAATTTTGTGTAAGGATGATAATGTATATATATACAAAAAATTAGAAATCTTTGAAAATCTGGTGCTGCCACGCGTCGCCTCGTCCCATCATTACAGGATTCATCGACGACGCGCTGCAACGAGCGGTGCTACAACGGCTCCTACGTCACAGATGCGTTGCGGGCGCTGCAACGATACGGTTGCAACGCCCCTACAACAACAACTGCAAGTGCTCTAAATTAAGATAAGTATTTGATATTTTTAGGGTAAACTTCATTTCACTACCCTAAAAGTACTTGCGTTTCGTCTCACTACCTTAGTCATAGTTTGTTGCACCTCACTACCCTAACTATCATTTTAGTTGCACGTTAGTACCTACCGTTAGTTTTTTGATGGAAAAAGGTTATGTGCATTGCACATGACCCCATTTTCTTTTTCTAAAAATGACTAATATACCCTTAAACATTCATACACCCTAAATTACTTCATCACCCCCATTTCATTTCATTCTCAACAGCCCCCACCCATATACTCCCTGTTACTTCTTCCTCACAAACACATCACTCCTTGCAACCAACTCGCCCCGCCGCAGAGCTCTGGCTTCCTCTATCGACCACCTGCTTCAAAGCTCAGGACAGCGTCAATCTGGTTCGACAGCTACGACCTTCAAAGCTCCACCCACAAGAACCTTCAACCTCCTTACATGCCTGATTTGTAGGCTGAACCCCCAAACCTCTCATCGCACTTACAAAGGCCTCAAATCCTGCCTATGAAGCTCGGTCAAATACGACGAAGTGGATGAACATGAAGCTCGACCAGATACAACCTATGAAGATCTAGAGGTTGAGGAAGACGAAGAGTCTTCGAAGAGGGGAAGAGAGCTGAAGCTTTGGGTTTTGCAAATTTTGTGTAAATGTTGCTTCGATTTCATGTCTTCATATTCGCTTCTTTGCTTCCATCTTGGGGTTACTGCATCTCTGAACTTAATTTACAGCAAATTATTTTGATTTATTTTGAAGCAGTAAAAGGGATGATGAACCATTTGAAATTGATTTGTGCATTTTGGATACCCATTAGTTATGATGTTGTTGTTGATGTGTGCATTTTGATTACTGAGAAAATTTGGGTATGGATTGGATGAACACAAATTTAGGGATGGATTGGACGAATACAAAATTTGGGATGAGAATTTATGAAAATTGTTAAAAAAGAATAAAGAAAAAATAAAATAAGATAAAATCTGATTTTTTTAAATAAAATCTGATTTTTAAAATAAAATATGATTTTTTAAACTAAAATATGACTTAAAAAAATAAAATCTGATTTTTAAAATAAAATATTGATTTTTTTTAAATAAAAATTGATTGTTTAAAATAAAATCTGATTTTTTTATAAAATAAAAACTACTTTTTATAAAATAAAATCTGATTTTTATAAAATAAAATATGATTTTTTAAAATAAAATATTAATTTATAAAATAAAAACTAATTCAAGAAAATATAATATGATTTTTTAAGAATAAACTGTTTTTAAAAAAAAACTGATTTATATAAAATAAATAAATAAAAAGAATGTTTGAAAACCAATGACATGCTTTTGAAAATTTGAGTGTTTGTTAGGGGTATTTTGGACTTTTTATCATTTTTCATCCAAAAATGAATGTCAAGTTGACGGCAAGCATGAAAGTGCAATTAAAAGTTTCGTTAGGATAGTGAGGTGCAACAAATTTTGGTTAGGGTAGTGAGACGAAACACAAATATTTTTAGGGTAGTAAAGTGAAGTTTACCTATGTTTTTATCACGTTAGGCTAGCCGCTCATAATTTACTCCGGATAAAATTTAAATGTAAATGGTACCAGTAGAATCTATCAAAACGCATCGTTTCAGGCTGGAATGGAACATTAGGTGTTCTGTTGAGGGTGTTAAGGTCATTCCATGTTCAAGTAGCCCAATAAACGATTTTCTGCAGATCAGCTTTCCATTTTCTACTCTACCTGCTTTGGAAATGGTGATGATGGAGAGGAACAAAGCTACACGTCTTCTCTGGCAGTCATTGAAGCTCCTCTCTGATCGTCGATCAACCCCGAAACTCAACAGTTCGGTTCACCGATCTATTTTAGGTAGCTTCTGCTCTTAGTTTCTCGATCTTGCAAACTCGGAGTCCAATTTTGTGTGGAAAGATCATACAAGTACAACGAAACTTTTCGCTCCTTATTAAATTGTTGATGCAACTGTGGAATGAAATTCGGAACGCCATTTTTGCTGAGTTCGGGATGATCCTTTATTTGGCTGTCCAGAGAGCACTGTGAAAATGATTTTTTTTTTTGCTTATGTAAGTTTGGATGCTTGATTATGGTTGATTGATTGAGGTGTAGAGCTCGGATGAGGCTTTTACTTAGAGTTCCTGTTCTGTACGTGCAATGCAAACTCAAAATTTTGTGTGTATGTTGATTTGTTTGCGAAATTGGTGCAGAAACTTGCCATGAAGAATATGCGCACGGTTCATTTTGCATTTCTATGATTGACCTTGGAAATTTTTGTGAAGCATATCATTATAAAGAGTTCTGGAAGTGAAATTTGATCAAGGATATTGAAAACTTTGATTTGTAGCAGGTTCTACACATCACTCTGGTGGAACTCCCAAACTGCGTAGGCCTTATAGCGAATGTAAAAAAAGGAGTCTTAATACACTTTTACACCCATTGACACGCCATGGAGAAAAATCTGGACCTTCTTCTACAGAGAATGGTCACGGAAATACATGCCAGATCAAGAAAAGATATTTTGGTTCAGTGGCTCCGAAGAAAAATCCAGCATTTTCAACATTAAATTCTGATGATATCGGCTACTTTAAGGGATTACTCGGTGAGAAGAATGTCATTCAAGATGAAGATAGGCTGGAGGATGCAAATATGGACTGGATGCGAAAATTCAAAGGCTCAAGTAAGCTTCTGCTCCAACCTACAAGCACTAAGGAGGTTTACTTCTCACCTATTCTGGAAATCTGTCTTTTAAGCTACATTATTTGCTAACTTGAATAGAATCTCATTTTCTATCTGGCAACGTGTCATATAAAAGTTGCCTCTATTAACATCTGTCTCTATTAGATGAATTGAAGTCTGTAAATTTGCATCCATTCATATCATACCTATTGAAGTCGATAGAGCTATTCATTTTATTTCAAATAAATCGTTGTCCCTCTGTATAGCTTCCTTTCCATCTTTCTGTGCGATAATTTTTGTTTTTATATTAGAGGATCTACTGCCAAACTAACAGCTCATACATTTGCTTTTGCAGGTGTCTCAAATTCTTGAATATTGTAACTCCAGGTGCTTGGCCGTTGTTCCACAGGGTGGAAATACTGGCCTTGTTGGTGGAAGTGTGCCTGTTTATGATGAGGTATTGCTGATCTTTCACAGATGATCAGTACCTCTTCTGTTTTCTTTTAAAGGAGGCAAATCTTAGTAATGACATGGCTGTATCATTGCCAAGTTTCCAGATAATAGTCTCACTTTTACCAAATTTATGAGATTATCGAGAAGTTATGCCTACATCTTTTCTTGTTCTAGCTTTTTGCTCGTATCTCATTATATACATTTGATCTTCTATAATTTTGTGCTATTATTTATAATAAAAGAAATTAATAAAGTATTCTAATCTCTTGAAAGAAGTCAGGAAGAAAGAAAATAAAAGCAGTCTGTGAGGAATGAATTAACATCCCATGATTGTGGATATGTTGATTTATGATTTGTTGTATTACTATCTCTGTAACCTCTTTTTATGATATGATCATGCAGGTGATCATCAGTATTAGTCTAATGAACAAAGTCATATCTTTTGATGAGGTATACAATTTTTACCATTGTGGGTTGCCTAAGGCTTTCCCTTTCGTATCCATGTATACATTCTATTAGCAGCATTTTGTTGTAAAGAAAGATATTCCACTTGTATCACTCAATTCTTAGAAGTTCTGAGCATATATTTTTGTCATTGAATAGTGCTTCTGGACGTCACTTCTTTATAGAAAACTAAAGAAATAAAGAGTTTTGTTTTTGTTTATGATGGCCTGTTCAGTGATTAAATCCTCATGAAATAGTTCTTGTGAAATAACTGTGCTCTTGTTCCTAAAATATTTCCGAATGCTATTGTCAGGTCAGTGGTATATTGGTCTGTGAAGCAGGATGCATTCTGGAAAATTTGGTTTCATTCTTGGACAGCCAAGGGTACTTATCTATCAGATCATAACTCGTTCAGTTTGTAACATGTTGAAGTTTACTAGACTAATGGTTCATAAGATGACATGATACGAAGCTACCACATTCTATAGCTATATATAGCCTTAAGAATCCCATGATTGGTGATTCCTATCCCACAGTTTCTTCTTGTCTAAATGGATAACTTTGTTTTTCTTAGAGATTGCATATTTTTCCTATGTCTAAGGTTTTACCACACGCATATTAGAACTGCTCACTGTTGAAACTAAACGGATAATAACTGTTGGATTTTAATTATTCATTAAAAGAATATCGTGCTGTCTACTTTTCTGGGTTTGAGTTAATTTTGTATGCTAGAATAACTTTGTCTTTAATCTTCAAAAGGGTATTGTATATTTTTCTAGTTACCAGTGATTTTCGCTCATTCTAATATATCAAATGGAAAATGGGATATTATATATATATGCATATATTCTTATTGTCTTTAAGTAAAATGTGCTTCCGTTCAGATTTATTATGCCACTGGACTTAGGTGCTAAAGGAAGCTGCCAAATTGGAGGAAATGTTTCTACTAATGCTGGTGGCTTGCGCCTTATCCGTTATGGATCACTTCATGGGACTGTACTTGGTAAGTATTGTTGTTATCTGTTAAGCTTGTGTGTATATGAATCACTTAAGTATAATATTTGTATGGTTTAATGGCTCTGTAATGATACAATTGGATTGGGCATTCCTCTTATTTTGCAAGTCGAACTGAGAACTATAGTTAAGACTATTTACTCTTTTAGAAATGCATAGTTCACATAATAGTTGCATATTTAATTATAACTTGTATGTTGTTTACATTTAGTGGAAGTGTGATGCGTCTTATGCATTGGTGTTTAGTCTATCTCTCTAGTTTATTTGTGAAAGATATGTGGGGTAGGATTTAGCATGTATATGCAATGTATCTGTGCAAAGATATTTTGCCACATAGTTGGGTGACTATTGGGAGAATTGATCCAAGTTCCAAAAGAATTGTCTTGATCTTATTGTGTAAAACACTAAAAATTCATAAAGTAATATTGTGATTCGAAAGTGAATTAATTCTAACTTGATTATGAAGTTCAATTGAGGAGCCCTTTATATAAGGAATAGATATAAACTAAGTTGGAAACTAAGAATAGGAAACACAACTAATGGGTAATAATCCTAATATGAAACAACTAGGAAAGGGAAATAAACTAGAAACAGGAAATATTCTAACATACTGTATCTCCAACTCAAGTGTACAAGAGTTAATATGAACTCGTCAGTTTGCAATCTTAATAACGGATGCTTGGATATTTCTTTCTTTTCTCTTGCTATCGTTGTTGAACACATTTTAGATCAAATTGATAGGTGTTGAAGCTGTTTTAGCGAATGGCTCTGTTCTTGACATGCTTGGAACATTACGCAAGGATAACACTGGGTACGATCTAAAGCATTTATTTATAGGTATGTGCTACACCCATATCTATTTTTACTAATCCGTTAAGCAAGCAATAATGTTCATAAGTGAAGGAATCATTGCTACTGTCTTTGTCATTGGTTAGGAAGTGAGGGATCTTTGGGTATTGTTACTAAGGTGTCCATACTTACCCCTCCAAAGCTGGCCTCAGTGAACGTGGCGTTTCTTGCATGTAAAGATTATATCAGCTGCCAGGTAGGGTCAGTTTACTTCTAGTGAAAGTGTCATGTCTGATACTGCTGTTGTTATGTATACGTGTATTTGTACTGTCCACTTTCTACTTGTCAGACTTGTCCTGATCCATATTTATAGATGAATCCTGTCTGACAACTATCGGTCAACATTTCTTTTTTTAGGGTGTAAAATGTAGTATATGATCTATGTATTAATATATGAAGAAAATTCTAGGGATATCAATCTGGCACTAGGCTCTTACTGAGCTTTGTGGCAATATTGAATTCTACTTTTGGGCATGAATTCGATCAATTAATAGATTGGACGTGGCGTATAACAACCCATATGATTTGCATGTCCCTATATATTTGCCTCCTTACTACACATAGTAGACTTATTGGTCTTCGGTGTACATTGTTTCTACTACATTCCGTTAACGCACCCTAAAGTCAACGCAGGTAAGATTGACCTAGGGCATATCACCAACACGCACATGGTATGATTATGCAAATTATCTGTGTGCTATGTTCTGTTATCTTTTATACATTGTCTTCCTAATTAATTAACTGCCCTGTTTTGCAGAAACTTCTACTTGAAGCAAAGAGGAAACTCGGTGAGATTCTATCTGCATTTGAATTTTTGGATATTCACTCTTTAGATTTGGTAAGCTCTCTGCCGTGGATCATAATCTATTTCCTTATTCCTCTCTCATTTTTCTTAACAGTTGTTCTTCGTTCTTAGAACAATTTTGGGGATATTATGCTAAATTTGGTATAGAGCTTCTTCTGGTCCTATTATTATACTGCTGATTAGTTGATTTTGATACAAAACTATTCCTCTTCGTAATGCTAATGATTATTTAACTCATGGCGCTAACATCATGATTTATATGCATTAAAGCATATTTATTAATTGCCACTATATTAATATGCATGAGAAGGAACTGTTTATTTGAAATGCATAGCAATTTTTAGCTATTTATAATAGCAATTCATAGTAATAAAAAATTCCAAGAATCAATAATGTGACTTTTACCAACCGTTTTAGGGGTATGATTGTTTTACTGACTCTTGTGCATACTTGTTTTCCATTTTGGGCAATATTGTTATGTGTTTTGGGTAGTGATAGAAGGCTTAAACTTCACTCACACCGTGTAATGTTGGCCCGACCGTAGTGTTCAACCCAATGGGTGAGGGGATACATTTGATCTGAACGCGCAAGTGTACACGGTCAACAAGTAATGATTCACCTGTAAGCACCGGATCAATCCCCATGAGGAATAAAGGTTCAAAATATAAACTTATTAAGCTTGGTACCACACATCAAGTCTAAAAGAGAAAAATGATAAATGAGAGTTTATCAATTCCCACAATGTCTACACTTCCAATAAAAAGAAATCAAGCAAAAGAGAAAATAATGATAGGAGATGACCAAGGGCACTAACCTGTTCACAACCCACCTAGAATAATGCTTACAACAATCCATAACCAAGTGTGTCTAAATAGTCTAGGCCTCAACACAAATATCAAAATTGGCTTTTGCAAACCAATATTGACCTAATCTAGGGTATATAAAATGCACCTTGGGAGGAAAACTAAGTCTTTCTTAGCCTAATGCGCTATGCCCCTTCTTTGGTCATAATTTCAATCCTAAATTGCACTACACATGACCAATTACCAAGAGATCATCGTGTTGAATCTACTTCATGTATTTCTGTTATTGTCCTTGTTAAACTGTGTGTCGCACATTGAAAGTGTATGGACGAATTGACGACTTGATAAGCATATTGATGCCTCTACCTATCAACTTAAGATTTTGGGTTGGATTGGGCTTTAACATGGTATCAGAGCTGGTTTGGGCTTGTGAGTCTGCCGTAGTGTGCAGTACCCTCTCTTCGTTGCCCTAGTGTGCAACACGTGCGAGGCCCGCACGTGAGAGGGAGTGTTAAACTGTGTGTCCCACATTGAAAATGTATGAACAAATTGACCACTTGATAAGCATATTGATACCTCCACCCATCTGCTTGAGCTTTTGGGTTGGGTTGGGCTTTAACAGTCCTCAACCCTCTCTTCCAAGAATCAAAATAAAATATAGTCATAAAATCTTCTAATACTCACCTAAAGATAGTGACTTCTCAAACATTCCATACAAAGCAAGGGAAGAGAAAGTTTGTACACACAAGATAAGTTGAACTCAAATATCCACTAATCAATAGATCTGTTGCTACAAATGAACACCCATGGGTATGGGAACTAGCCCATAACTATGGGGTCAATCAATCCAAATAATGAACATCAAATTTGAAAGCTAGCAGAAGAGAAAGTATCAAACACTAAGGGTTGTAAACCCAAATAGCTTCCCAAACTCCTCTAGCTTCATTGAGCCCCTTCCCTTTGAGATCTTTTAGAAAATCGCCTCCAAAGTTTCCAAAATTAGATACCCTTTCAAAAATGACAAGCTCCTCTCAAAGTTTCCAAAATTAGATACTCTTTCAAAAATGACAAGCTCCTCTCTAAAACACGATTTTATGGAGACTTGGTGGGGGGTGCGCCCAAGGGAGTAAGTTGGCGGAGGGGTGTGCCGAACCTCGGCGCCCCCTGAGGTTGAGGACAGAAGGCAGATCGAAAATGAAAATAAACCAACTTAAACTGAGTAAAACGAGGTAAAAGAGCATCAAAATGGGGCAACAAAATTAAGGCTCCAAATGCTACGCATCAAATCAATTGGAGCGAATAAATCATCCTATTTTGTTTGAGTTCTAGCAATGCTTGGTGTTATAAATTGTCTTCCATGTGATTTATTTGCATAAGAAGTGAATAAAAAGGTTATTTTTCCTTATTCAAATAATGAATATAATTTGTTATTTTGTTTCATTCGGGTTTTTATTTTTCGTGGGCCTTGCAATTACGGCTGTAGGTTTTAAACCACTTAGAAGGTGCTCGGAATCCATTACCTTCCTCAAACCACAACTTTTACGTTCTGATTGAAACAACGGGCAGTAATGAAGCTTATGACAGGTGACTTTTTTTGTATCAGCCATTTGTTTGTATATGAAGGTTTGAACTCAAGACCTCTCTTGAGTAAGAGTGGGCTGTTTATCACTTGGTCCAACCTTGTGTTGGTTTATGACAGATGACTTCTGTTTGATTCTTCCTTAGTATAATTATACTTTCCTGGAAAGCGATGCATAGTATTTATCCTTAGAGAGAATCACGTTCTTTAATCATTGCAGACTGAGTTCCAATTGTAGGTTAGAAACAAAGACAGAGATTGCCATATGGTATACACTCGATTCTCAAACTAAGGTGGTTTGTTTTAATTATGAACACCTTTGAGATCATTGGCTGTTGTCGCATTTCAATACCATCCCTGAGTTTTTCAGTCTTCGTTCATATTTCCCTTTCAAAATTGTTACTATTATTGACTATTGTTGTTTTTTCAATATGATGAGAGCATCCCTTTATATAGGGATTAACTCTACACTATATAAGAAATACTATTAGGAAACCAAACTAAACTAGGAATAGGAAATACTTGTGATTGGAAATAAACTAAACTCTAACAAAAGTCAATTTTTTGACAATTGCAGAGAGAAACTTGAGGCCTTCCTGCTTAGCTCAATGGAATGTGATTTAGTTTCAGATGGGGTCCTAGCACAAGACATCAACCAATCATCTTCAATTTGGCATATACGTGAGGTTCATAATTTCCATTTTATTTGTTTCCTTTGTGTTGCTCCTTATATTATTCATTCTTGGAAGATTGCTCTTCAGATCCAGTTCTACTTTTGTGTGACAAATCAATGCTTAACAAATATATGGTAACATGTATTATTCTCTACTGAGATCTTATCTCTTAACTAATGCTTAAAAACAAATCCTGTATAATTATTAGATGCTATTTTTTATCGTACTGATCCGCTAATTTTTGTTCTGCCTGATTTAGTAGTAGCTAGCTATTTCGGCTTTACAATGTGACTTTTCATCTGTTGCCAGAAGATTTAGGTTCAGTAGCTGTGTGTATAAATTAATTCTTCTCTTGCAGTTATATAATCATCAGTATGATACCATTATTTGAGAATGCACCACTGTTCATATTTACATTTTTTTTCCGTCTCCAGGGTATACCAGAAGCACTGATGAAAGCTGGGGCAGTTTACAAATATGACTTATCATTACCTGTTGAAAAGATGTACGACCTTGTTGAGGAATTGCAGATAAAGCTAGGTTAGCGAACCTATCACGCGGTTTACATACATTTAAAATTAAAGAAACAGTAGCTGTTTTTGCCCTTCATATGATTAGTTGCATATAAGCTCTTAGAATACTGAAAACTATTTTCTGGAGTTTGATCAGTATCATGTTCTTGCATGTCACCTGAAGGGAATTACATGTGTTGTAAAAAGGCACCATAACCTTTCTTTTCACTGTTTAGGCAATTCAGCTAAAGTGGTTGGATATGGTCACCTTGGAGATGGCAATTTGCACCTTAATATCTCAGCTCCACAATACGATGATGCTGTAATATCCTTCCAACTTCAACAATCTACCATGTATTCTGTAATATATGGTTTTTTCTTAATTGGTCTATGGAAAATTGCAGATTTTGGCTCAAATTGAACCATTTGTCTATGAATGGACATCAAAGCATCGTGGCAGTATTAGTGCAGAACACGGCGTAGGATTGATGAAAGCTAATGCAATTTTGTATAGCAAGTCACCTGAAACTGTGAGTCTCAAATGCCTTAGATAATGTTCCTGGTGCTATGTTGTATGGATAATTCATTTTCCATCATTCATGAGTGTATGGAACTTCATAATTGTATAATATACTGATTGGTGGAACTTTTTGGATAGGTGCAACTTATGGCTTCCATCAAGAAGTTAATGGATCCCAACGGCATACTCAATCCTTACAAAGTTCTTCCTCATTCCCTTGTGGAGGGCTGCAAATGAACCTATCCACTTGTGCTCTTTTATCGAGTAAGCAATTTGATCCAAGAATCTTCCTCATACTGAATGTTTTCATTAGTTGGCTTCTGAAGAGTTTTTTTTTTATTTTTGGTTGCTGGTGAAATTTAGGCTGTATGGCAAGATGAGCTCTGCTGGAATGTGGAAAAGTGGGCTAATAAGGTACACTTGACTTTGTTTCTGGTAAAAATAGAGAGAGAGCTTGGGGAATCATTGTATGTGAAATAAATATGCAAGAAACATAATTTATCAGAAGCTGCAGCTGTAATTACTGTATAAGTTTTATGTATTATATAGTGGATACGAAAGCCGTGGATATATTTGTTAACTAGTAAATATTTGGAATTTAATTTTGTATTCACCCCCGTGCGTGTTAGGGTGTTCTTAGAGCACGCACGTCGTGTGCAGTTCCAATTCACGATCCGATAAGTAGTGAATCACGATTCAATAAATAGTGAATTGCGAACTGGGAGTTGTATGTTGTGAAGTGCGGCTTGTTCGGTTCCGATTTACTATTTAGTGAGCCGGAATCGCGAATTGCGGTTCACGGTTCACAATTGTTAATCAGAACCGGACGACTCGTGAATCACGTGCGGACCAATATGACGCTGCCTTGTGGTAGTTGGCGTGAAGAATAGTCGTTGGATCTCCCAACGGCTCTTAACGGTAAGAATTTTTTTATATAAAAATTAATTTATTTAACAATTTTAAAAAATAACTTTTTGCTATCTACAAAATACCTTTCATCAATTTACCAACAATTTCTCTCATCTTATACATTTTTCTGTCAAATTTTACTTCCCACAAATTTTACATTCCAATCGTCTTTTTTTGTTCGAACTATGGATGATTCAGAAGCCTATGTTCGTAGGGATGACAATCATACCCAGACCCGTCGGGGACCCGATCTACCTGACCCGGCCCATTGTACAAACGGGCCGGACCGAATTAGTTTGATTGGGCTTTTAACCGGGCTCGGGTCAGGATTGGGTTTGGTACTACCCGATCCAGACCCGGCCCGATAGGTTACTAAATAAAAAAAAACTCATTTTATTTGTTAATTTTTACGTTTCTACCCTATATATGTTCCTACTGTTTGGTTATAATGAAGATGATGAGGTATATTATAAATATTTTAATGACATATAAGCTAATTTATTGTTAAAATTATTTTTATATCTTGATATTTTTTTGTTTTGATTCAAGAAAATACCATGGTAAATGTTAATGTGAATACTTGAACTTTAATGATTGGAAATAAGAAAGAGATGAGACTTGATTACTTATGTATGGAAAATTAGATTTGATTTTGGTTTATTAGTTATCAGAATAAAAATTTGAAAGTGGTTAGTTATGGTTTGATATTACTTGTTTTACTTGTCCGAGATGATGACACTATATGTTTCATATAAATATATGAAACTTTTACGCATTATATATGTAAGAACCGCCCCCAGTCAATCCCGGTCGAACCGGTGATTTTTGGCGAAAGTTGACTTTCAGCCGGAAAAGTCAACCAATGACTCCGGGAGTCATTCAGGACCTTTCCAGGACCCAAAAAGCTTAGCCTTCGTTACGGTTAGCTTAGTTTGGTCGTTTCCTTTCAAATGACTAATTTTACGAAAAAGTCAATTTCGGGTCAACGTGGCCAAATCCGGAGCTTTATCGAATTTAAATTAAATGGCTGAGATATTTTGGGGTAGAGGTGGACCCCACATGGACACTTGTCCATGTTAGCTTGGAAGGGAAGAAAGGAGTGGAGAAAGACCTATTTAACCCTAACTTTTGAGCAAAATAAGCAAAGGGGCAAGGGGGCTTTTTGGTCAATTCAACCTTAGGTTTAAGACCTCACTTGAGCCAACATTTCAGCCCATTTGTAGTGTTGGCCGAAAATCACACAAGAGGGAGAGGAGAGTTGGTGCTCAAAAGCTTAGAGAAGAAGCAAGTGGAAAAGGGAGCTCATTTGGTGGTTTTCCTTTTCAAATCATCTCCAAAACTACTTCATCTTCATCCCCTCTTCATTCCTAAGGTAAGTAACCTCTAAAAACCACTTTGAATTAAGTTGGGGTTATGGGTTTTTTTTATTTATAGAAATTGCATGAACTAGATGGGTTTCGGGTTATTTGTTGCTAGATGATTGTTTAGTGAAGAGAAGTGGAAGTTTTAGCTAGAAATCTTATGAGTTTTGATTGTTTTGATGAAACCCCACTTGGGTATGGAAGTATGGAGGTTTTGAGTCTGATTTTGGAGATTGATGAGGTTAAAAATGGAGTTTTTGATGTAGAAATTTGTGGAAACGAAGTTGAGGGAAGAAGAAGATGGTGTCTGCCCAGAATGGCACGGAAAGGACCACTGGCCGGCCCTCTGCGCGGCACGGAGAGGGTCCCTGACCGGCCCTCTGAGAGGCACGGTCCGGGCTTGGTGTCAGCCCTCTGAGGGGCACGGTCCGGGTCCCTGACTGGCCCTCTGAGTGGCACGGTCCGGGCTTGGTGCCGGCCCTCTGAGGGGCACGGTCCGGGTCTTCGACCGACCCTCTGAGAAGCACGGACCGGGCCGAGTGCTGGGCCTGTGGGCCGCCCGAATTGGGCCTTGTTCTGGCCCAATTTGCCCTATGGCCCATGTTTTAATTGCTAGGGGTAATTTGGGTATTTTCTCTTTAAACAACTTTGATTGTTTATTAATTCTAGTATTAATTTATGATCCTAGACGTCGTTCCCGAGCACGGAGGAGGAGTCTACTAGGCTTCTCGCTTGGCTTGCGTTTGGATAACATTTGAGGTAGGGAAGAGTAGTAAATACCGCTTTAATTAAGGAATGTCAATAGAGTGCATATAAGATATTAATAACCGGAATAATTGTAGACTCACATGTAGGATGTGAATAACTAGAGTAACTGCTTTAAATTATGGGAATTGCCGTGATGTAGAATCACATGTGGCCATGTCGGGCCTTAGGATTGTGTGCTGATTGTGTTTGTTTGCAGTTAGTAGTCCTGTAATGTTGATGAGTAGTATGTTCCGTGTTTAACTTAAGACTTATATTATGCTATAAGAATGTGATATGAATTGTTGTCTTGTGATATGATCGGGTGAATGATAGACCGATGTGGTATGTTCGGTAAGTTATGTCGGTAAGCTATGATGATATGACATGTTCGGTATGCTATGTTCGGTGTGGTACATGTGGTCTGATTCCGACGGAGAATTCCGGTCCGGTATGTTATGAGGTTCACCCTGATACTGTGTGTCCGGGACGACATCTAGACCGATGGTGTATTCCGGTATGATGTATTGTTGTTCCACCCCGATGCTGTGTGTCGGGGAAGATATCTAGACCGATGGTGTATTCCGGTATGATGTATTGTTGTTCCACCCCGATGCTGTCTGTTCGGGAAGGCATCTAGATCGATGTGTATTCCGGTATGATGTATCGTTTCACCCCGATGCTGTGTGTCCGGGAAGACATCTAGACCGATGGTGTATTCCGGTAGGATGTATTTGTTTCACCCCGATGCTGTGTGTCCGGAAAGACGTCTAGACCGATGGAGTATTCCGGTATGATGTATCGTTTCACCCCGATACTGTGTCCGGGAAGATATCCAGACTGATGTTGTTCCAGTACGATATGTTGAGCCGTGTGTGATGATCGGAATATCATGGTAGACCTTTCTTATGTCCGTATGATGTCGGTTTGGGTGACGTTTGTAGTTGGAATCGTAGACGAATGTTCTGTTGTTTGTATGTTTCTGTATCTTGGATCTATTGTCGGTAATGTTACTTTAATGTTGGTCTTGTTGTGTTGTAGTTTACTAGTATATTTATTGATCGAGTAATTGTAGCAACGGAGCGGAAGTCCATTCCCTTTTACTACTTTTTCCTATTGAACGAAAGCTCACCCCTTTTACTTACTGTTTACAGGTGTCGATCGTGAGTTGGTCTAGAGAAAGTCTCGGAGCTTAGGAGCTCACAGAGAGTCCGGGGATTTCTTACTTAGTAGAGACGTACTTTCTCTTTTTGTACTAAACCTCGTTTTATCTTTATCTTGGATTTCGAACGTTTGACTCGTGGTACTAGTTTTGTCGACTTGGAACTAATTTCGGAGTTTGGTTTTGTTTAAACTTGCTTTTATTATTGTTTTATTATTATTTTTAGTTCACGTCTCGAGTCCGGTCAAAACCGGATTTGGGGCGTGACAATTTGGTATCAGAGCTTGGTTTTTCAAAACTTCGGACCGTACGTCAATTAAGTGGGTAGAGTTAAGTCGTAGGTTTCTACTGTTTGATTACGCAAGTCGGAAATGTCCTGCACGTAGATCCGAGACGACGAGAGTCTCGGGTAGTGAAGTGCCTTGTTTGTGTAATGCCCTGTAGTGTGTTGTGATGTGTGCCTTGGTTGAACTGTTATGCCGATCGATTGAGATCGAGGTTGACTTAGCGAGTGATGCTCGAGCTGTATTATGACTTGCTTGTCTTGGTTGAGTGATCGTTTAGTGGGTTGCTGCCTTGTTCGGTCGTTGATCGATTGGTTAAGTGTGAAGTGTTGACTTGGTCGGATGGTAATCGTGCAATTACCGAAACCCGAGATGTATACCTGCGATGATTTTCTATGTGCTATGTTTGTGCTGAATGCTTTGGGCAAGAAGTGAGTGATTGTCCCGCGTAAGCGGATGGTTAGTAGAATTTTCAAACGGGTCATGCCCACATTTTTGCAAAACTGAAGTGTTTGTACTATCACGGTCTGACTCAGGGGCACCACTGTAGTCGAACGTGATAGGGGGATGTCAAGTGATTACAACGTAATTCGGGGACGCTTGAACCGGGTTGTAACGATATGATATCCACATGAATGTTATGTTAGAAAGAGAAATTGTGAAGAACCTTGAAACTAAGTTGATGGTTGTATTTGTGGAGTTATTGTGACATAAACTGTGGAATGTGTGACTCATGTCTGGAATTGTTGAACTGTGTTGTTGACTTGTGCGGCGCACAAGTGTATGAGTTTCCCTGTTGTGTGAAACTAGTTATAACTATGCTAAAAGCAGACTTGTTGTTGGGTCAAGTATGACCTTTGTGAAATGTGTGTGAACGTTAGTGACTTAAGCACGTCGCTTTTTACGAAATTAAGAACTGAGCATGTGCGTTTATCTGCGCAGCGGATATTTACGACATGACGCCTGTAAGGACCGCTCCCGGTCAACGTCGGTCAAATCGGCGGAAAGCCGGAAAAATTTAAATTTTTGGACATACACCTAAATGAACCTAAAATTGACCCCGAGTGTCATATCGGACTTAAGTTGACCCCGATATCGACTAAAGTGAGTTATGGGTGACTCAGGGCAACTTTTTGACCAATTTGGGAAAAGTTGACTTTTTGCCGAAAAAGTCAACCAAGCGACGTTTTGGTCTGTTCGAGGCCCGATTTGGATCCAAAAAGCTTAGCCGTCGTTACAACGGTCTTAGTTGGGCCGTTTCCCTGTAGAACGCGAAATTTCATAAATTCTCGGGAAATGGGCCCGAGACGGCCAAATTTTGCGAATCGGACTGAAAAATACCTACAAAGAAAATTTTTCTAACTAGTAGGACCCACATGACACTTGTCATAAAAGGGGTGGTTTAGAAGTTGAAAAGACCTTTTCCCTTGATTTAAAACTAAAGAAAAAGAAATGAGAGGGTAGTTTGGTAAATAGGAGGTG
Source organism: Erodium maritimum (assembly GCA_963921825.1). Taxonomy (NCBI): domain Eukaryota; kingdom Viridiplantae; phylum Streptophyta; class Magnoliopsida; order Geraniales; family Geraniaceae; genus Erodium; species Erodium maritimum. The sequence goes on along the minus strand of OY997592.1, from coordinate 20,338,604 downwards.
TGGTTTAATTTTGAAACAAAATGAAAAGGAGAGAGGATGAGAGTGTCGGCCATAACAGAGAAAAAGAGAGAGAGCTAGAGAGAGAAACAAGAGAGAAGGAGAGAAAAGAAAAAAGAGAGAATGTTTAGAAAATTGGAGATCGACGACGATCCGACCGGTGGATCGGGTTTGTTCTTGCGTATTCGTCATCCTCTCGTCGTTCCCTACGGTAAGAACCCGTTCTTTTCTCGTTTTGGTACGTTTGAAATTTAGGGTTTGAGTTTAAACGGTTCAAATATGGTGGAGTTAAGGTTTAGGGTTCGTTAGAGACATTTTGGGGCGAAAATGGACGAATTCCGGTGACCGGAGGCTCGTGGGAGCTCCGACCACCGTGGGTGGTGGCTGGCCGGAGCTAGGACTGGCCATAATAGTGGTGAACCGGTCCAAACCGGTCCAGCCACACACGGTCAGTGGTGGCCGGGTGGGGCCCACGTGTTCGGGCCTCAGGTTTTTCGTGTTCGGGTGGTCTCGGACGATCCCCGAGTCGTAAATTCAAACCCGTAATAAATTATGGAATTAAATTGTGAAAATTGGAAATCTCGGGTTTAGAAACTTTAAACGCGAATTAAATCGCTCGGACTTCAGAAATTGATTCCGTCGATTCCATTGGAACACTTGAATTATTTAACGAGCGTAGAAACGAAAATGGGAATTTTCGGAGCCCCGGAGGGCGTTTTTCCGATCTCGGGCAGATTCGCCGAGCCGGGCGAATCGGGCCTTTCCGGGCCCTCTGTTGACAATGTCAAGTAATTTGAAAGTTTGGGAGTGATCGACATTGTCGGGGTTACTATTGGGCGTTAAATTCATTAAAATTCAGCTTTGCATGCATACTTTAAAAAGTGTTTTAATTTGTGATCTTGTTAGATCGTGTCGCCGACCGCGGAAAGAGGAGGCTAAGCGGGTGATTGCGAGCGCGCCGGAGCTTGAGCGTGGATATTTGGAAAGCGATACGAGGTAGGGAAAAGTAGCCGGATATCGGCCTTGACTAGGGAAAGTTATTAGTAGAAATGCATGTGACACTTGGTGGTGTCGTAGGATAAGTGAATTTATCGAACAATAGAAATGCATGTGGGCACTTAGTTGTGCCCGTAGGTTAAGTAACTTGTTGTGTTTTCGTGTGTGGCGATGTGTGCCTGTGGGGTGTTAAACCTGTATTGTTGCTGATTGTCTTGCTGAGTGGTAGTTAGTCGTTATATTATGGTCGCTATTTGTTGAACCTTGTGTGATGACTGTGATTGCATGGAGGTTTGGCCCGCCTGACGACAAAGGGTGCCACGTGGTCGCGCGCGTAGGGGTTGGAAAGCCTTCCGACTAACCATCGGTAAAGTGTGCATTGCTCCGCGATGAAGGGCGGCTCCCCTTCCGACTAGCTATCGGAAAAGTATTGTGTTATATGCCGCGAAGAGGTCGACCGCCTGGCCCGACTGCGTGTCGGGGAAAGTTGCGTGGGGCAGGCTCAAGCCCAGCCAGTTAGCTACCGGAAACTGAGCAGCTGGTGTGCGATCCTTTGTGATCTTGGGTGTTGCGTGGTTATTATTGCATATTTGATTGAGGTCGTAACTGCTGGGTCAGGTCTACATTACGTGTCCGGGTTTTGAGATGGTTGGGAAAGTTTAACAGTTGTATTGCGTGACCGTCAGTCTAAATTGTGTTTTGGGGTAGTAGTCCCCGGGGTTGTCGTTTTTGCCGGTGTTCCCGGCATTTCTACTGATATGCCGTGGTCAACCCGGTATCCGTGGTGGTGAGCGAAACGCTCACCCCTTGCTGCTTTTCATGCAGGTACGGGCCGCGAGGCGGACTAGGAGAACTCTTGAAGCTTGAAGAGCTGGGAGCAGGAGTCCAGGTTCTTGGTAGTTTAGCGGCGTACTTTTTGCCATTTGTTCACTTGTTTTGAACGTATTTTCAGTTGTAAAAACATTGTTTTTGACTAATAAGTGGCGTTTTACAACGGTTTGGTATATGAGCTCGAGGTTTCACACCTCGGACTGTACATCAATAAGGTGGGGAGAGTTGGGTCATTAAAGTTTCCCGTCGTGCGTTGGTCACGCAAGTCGAAAACCGTGTGTAGACCCGTAGTAACCCGAGTCTTGGTTACGATTGTGTGTATGTGCAGTATTTTTGATACTAGCATAATGACTGTGTGCTGTGGCGTGAAACATTTTTAGGCTGTCACGACTCGACTCAGGGGCGCCCCTGTAGTCGAACGTGACGATGCTGATATCAAGTGGGTACAACATAGTTCGGGGACGCCTGGACCGGGTTGTAACTACGTGATGTCAAAAAAATATGAGATTTTTGATGAAAGAGGAGAAAGTTTTAAAAGTGGTTGGCCCTGTGGGCGTGTGTTTAAATTGGTTGGCCCGGTGGGCGTGTGTTTTACAATTGGTTGGCCCTGTGGGCGTGTGTTTAAATTGATTGGCCCGGTGGACGTGTGTTTTACAATTGGTTGGCCTTGTGGGCTTGTGATTGAGTTTGGGTGACGTGAATTTGTGTGTGATTGTTGTGCGTGTGGCGCACAAGTGTGCGGGTCGTTGTGAGAAGAGTAGGATACGTGTACGCTAGGGTAGACGTAGGCTGTGTAAACGCTAGTATATTGAGCTTGTCGTCGTTGTATAAGTTTGCACACTAAGCGTTTACGTGTATCCGTGCAGAGGATACCTACTACATGGCACGTGGCAGGAGAGGACGACCAACTAGGGCACCGGGACGGACACCCACAGTCGAACCAGATACCTACTACATGGCACCACGTGGCAGGAGATGACGATCAGCTGGGGCACCGGGACGGACGCCCACCGTCGAACCCGTTGAGTCCACGGGAGCCCAGGGTACTCCCGTCGGGGAGGACATGAGGAACGACGCAGGACCATCTGCGGTCCCGCCCAGCGTCCCACCGGTCGCAGACCTGTCCACTGCGGCCGCTCTGGGCGAGTTGACCCGGACGGTGCAGAGCTTGGTGGCGAGCATCGCCCGTAGGGAGTCTGCGTTGCCGGCTCCGGAGCCAGTACCTGCCGCTGCTACAGCCGAGCCAGCGAGGTCCGTTCAGGCCGAAGGCCATAGGGCCCGGGCGCTTTGGGATTTCCTGAAGCTGGGCACACCTGTGTTCCTCGGAGAGCCGAACCCCGATGTAGCCGAGAGATGGCTGGAGCAGGTCACTCGGGACCTGGACAAGTATGGCATAGAGGACAGTCACACCAGGGTGTCCTTTGCAGCTCATCAGCTGAGGAACAACGCCTACCACTGGTGGGGGCGCGTACGGGACAGAGTTAGGGACGACTACAGTACCTTCGAGGCGGTCTTCCTAGAGCAGTATTTCCCCGAGTCGGCCAGGGCGGATCGACATTAGCAGTTCCTGGAACTACAACAGGACGGGACATCAGTGGTAGAGTATGAGGCCAGATTCACGGCCCTGGCCCGATTTGCACCAGAAATGGTGACGACCGAGGTGAACCGGTGCCGGCGGTTCGAGACGGGGCTGAGGCCGACGATTCGGGATCGAGTCCTCGCCCTGAGGATTCGGGTGTATGCAAAGCTAGTGGACACGGCAGCGGTAGTGGAGCGGGGTCTCCGAGAGGCAGCGAGGACCCGTGAGGTTCGGCAGCGGCAGACCAGTATTGCGGGGTCGTCCAAGTCCCGAGATCAGAGGAGGCAGAGGACCGAGGGGTTCTTCCGGTCACAGGCTCAGCCGGGCGGATCGAGACAGATGGGGTCAGTGGCATCAGTAGGGCCAGTCGCTTCAGAGAGGGGGCCAGTATGTTTTACCTGCGGGCAGCCAGGCCATCTGCGGCGAGAGTGTCCGACAGGAGGAGGGCCCGCGGCACCACCAGTGGTCAGCCAGACAGGCCAGGCAGGGGGCCGAGGGGCGACGATGCCAGGTGCCACCGGTGCGGCCGGGTTGAACACCTAGTTACGGCGTGCCCTGATCGGGGCGGGGAAACGTCGGCGCAGCGACCGCAGTCTTCGCATACAGTGCAATCACCCCGGGCTCGCCAGCATCAGAGTCAGCCGCCGAGGTTCTCGCAGCCGTCCACGAGCGCGCCAGTTCCGAGACAGCAAAAGAGGGTCGTACAGCCAGCAGTCAATGCACCAGCTCCGAGGCAGTTGGCATCACAGGGTAGAGTGTACGCAATTACCGACTCCTGAGCCACAGGATCCGCCACCTACCATGAGACCATTCAGGGTACGTGCTTATTGTATCACGTGTGGGCGTCATTTTTATTTGATACCGGGGAGTCGCACTCGTTTATTTCGTCGAGTTGTGTTGAGATGTTGGGTCTGAGTTTAGAGACGTTGAGTCCACCCCTGTGGTTGGACACGCCGGTTGGGGATGATGTGATGTTGACTAAGGTCTGTCGTGCCTGCGAAGTTATAGTCGCAGATTGTCCTTATCCTAGTGACATTCTCGTGTTGGGAATGATGATCTTTGACGTAATCTTGGGAATGGATTGGCTGGCGAAGTACCGAGCCAATATCGATTGTTATAGGCGACGAGTGACGTTGTCAGCAGGAAACACGAAAGTTTCGTGTGTTCTGGGCAGTAAGAGCGGGGTTCTCCTGTCGGCATTATCTGCAGTGGAGGAAGTATCGACCGTGCAGAGACGAGAGTTACCGTGAGTGGTGTGCGATTTCCCCGAGGTCTTTCCTGAGAAGTTGAGCGGGTTCCCACCAGTTCGTGAGGTGGAGTTCGGGATTGACATGATGCCGGGAAAGGCAGCGATATCGATGGCGCCTTACAGGTTTGCGCCAACAGAGTTGACCGAGCTGAAGCGTCAGCTCGAGGAGCTTCGGGAGAAGGGGTTTATCCATCCGAGCACATCTGTGGGGAGCGCCAGCACTCTTCGTAAAGAAGAAGAGTGGAGAGCTTCGGATGTGTATAGATTACCAGAAGCTGAACCGGGTTACGGTGAAGAACCGATACCCGATGCCGAGAATTGACGACTTGTTCGAACAGTTGAGAGGGTCGACATGCTTCTCGAAGATCGATCTGCGATCCAGATATTAACAGTTGCGATTCCGGGAGGAGGACGTTGCAAAGACTGCATTCCGGACACGCTATGGGCATTACGAGTTCTTAGTGATTCCATTTGGACTGACGAACGCACCTGCAGCGTTCATGGATCTGATGAACAGTATATTCCGGCCGTTCTCAGATCAATTTGTGGTGTTGTTTGTAGACGACATCTTGATCTACTCGCAGAACGAGGCAGCACATGAGGAGCATCTGAGGGCTGTTCTGACCCTGCTGCGCACACATCAGCTATACGCCAACCTGGAGAAGTGCGAGTTTGGCTCGCTGAGGTGAAATTCCTCGGTCACATTGTATCCCGTGACGGTATACTAGTCGATCCGGCGAAGATCGATGCGGTTTCGCAGTGGACACGGCCCACGAACGTCTTCGAGATCCGCAACTTTTTGGGGTTGGCAGGCTATTATCGGCGGTTCATAGAGGACTTTGCGCGTCTAGCCGCGCCTATGACTCTTTTGACGCGCAAGGGAGTCGGGTTTGTGTGGACAGTGGATGGTGAACGTGCGTTCACGGAGCTGAAGGCTCGTCTGACTACCGCTCCAGTGTTGATAGTGCCAGAGCGCGGGGTCGGGTATGAGGTCTATTGTGATGCGTCCGGGGAAGGACTGGGTTGTGTACTGATGTAGTTGGGTAGAGTTGTTGCTTATGGCTCCAGGCAGTTGAAGACACACGAGCGCGACTATCCTACCCATGACTTGGAATTAGCAGCAGTCGTGTTCGCGCTGAAGGGCTGGCGGTATTATCTGTATGGCGAGCGATTTCAGGTGTTCTCAGATCACAAGAGCCTCAAGTACATCTTTTCCCAACGAGACCTGAACATGCGCCAACGGCGATGGATGGAACTACTTGAGGAGTACGACTTTGAGCTACTCAACCATCCGGGTAAGGCGAATGTGGTTGCCGACGCCCTGAGTAGGAAGTCGGTTCCGGGCCTTGCTAGCATATCAGTCCGAGAATGGAACATGATGGGGGAACTGGGCACGTTCGGGCTTGAGCTAGAGGAGGTTACTGGTGACGTGGCCATGTGCTCATTGGTGGCTCAGCCCTCACTACTTGCCCGAGTGTTAGAGGCGCAGTCGGAGGATGTCGAGACGTCAGAGATCCGAGAGAGAGTCGTCAACGGTGTCGATGCGGAAGGTTGGGAACTCAGTACTGATTGGGGGTTACGGTATCGAGGAGGGTTATTCGTGCCGCGCAGCTGTAGAGACGACGTGTTGCGAGAGTCACATCATTCGCGCCTTACGGTACACCCGAGTAGCACTAAGATGTACCGCGACCTCAGGCGGCACTCCTGGTGGAGCGGGATGCGGAGAGCGGTCGCGGAGTTTGTATCGAGGTGTCTCACATGTCAGCAGGTGAAAGCCGAACATCAGCATCCCACCGGATTATTGCAACCACTGCCGATTGCCCAGTGGAAGTGGAGGCACGTCACGATGGATTTCGTGAGTGGATTGCCGAGATCGGAAAAGGGACACGATGCGGTATGGGTGGTAGTCGATAAGTTGACCAAGTCGGCCCATTTCCTAGCCACGAGGATGACTGATCCGGTTGACAAGTTGAGCCGCCTGTACATTCAGTATATCGTGCGTCTCCATGGAGTCCCTGTGTCGATAGTGTCTGACAGGGATCCTCGTTTCACGTCCAGATTTTGGCCGAGTCTGTAGAGCGCGTTGGGGACCGAGGTTTTGCTTAGTACAACACACCACCCCCAGACAGACGGCCAGTCCGAGCGCACGATTCAGATTTTGGAGGACATGCTGCGGGCATGTGTGCTAGACGTTAGGGGGTCGTGGGAAGACCATCTACCGTTAGTCGAGTTCGCCTACAACAACAGCTTCCAGGCCAGTATCAGGATGGCACCGTTCGAAGCATTGTATGGTAGGCCGTGTCGATTGCCAGTGTGTTGGGCAGAGGTGGGAGACAAGAGCCTGCTGGGGCCAGAGCTTGTTCGAGAGACGACAGAGAAGGTCGCGCTGATACGCGAGCGGTTGAAGACCGCACAGAGTCGGCGGAAGAGCTACGCTGACAGACGACGCCGACCTCTTGAGTTCGCAGTCGGTGACCACGTGTTCCTGAAGGTGAGTCCGAGGAAGGGGCTGGTACGATTCAGCCGCGGCGGAGGCAAGTTAGCCCCGCGGTATATCGGCCCTTTTGAGGTCTTGAGCATAGTAGGAGCAGTGGCATACCGTCTAGCATTACCACCGCAACTCGGGAATGTGCATAACGTCTTCCACGTGTCCCAGTTGCGGAGGTACAATGCGGACGCCTCCCACGTCATTGAGTGAGCAGATATCGAGGTGGCTGACGATGTCTCTTATGAGGAGCAGCCGGTTCGAATCATGGACACACGGGAGCAGGTCCTGCGTGGCAAGGTTGTCCGCCTAGTACGGGTGCAGTGGCGGCACCATGAGGCTGAGTCGACTTGGGAGCGTGAGGACGAGGTTCGCGCGAAGTATCCCGACCTGTTCGACTCCTGAGGTACGTCTGTTTTAAATTTCGTGGACTAAATTCCTTTAAGGGGGTAGATTGTAAGGACCGCTCCCGTTCAACGCCGGTCAAATCGGCGAAAAGCCGGAAAATTTAAATTTTTGGACATACACCTAAATGAACCTAAGTTGAACCCGAGGGTCATATCGGACTTAAGTTGACCCCGATATCGACTAAAGTGAGTTATGAGTGACTCAGTGCAACTTTTTGACCAAATTGGGAAAAATTGACTTTTTGCCGAAAAAGTCAACCGAGCGACGTTTTGGTCCGTTCAAGGGCCAATTTGGATCCAAAAAGATTAACCGTCGTTACAGCGGTCTTAGTTGGGCCGTTTCCCTGTAGAACGCGAAATTTCATAAATTCTTGGGAAATGGGCCCGAGACGGCCAAATTTTGCGAATCGGACTGAAAAATACCTACAAAGATATTTTTCTAACTAGTAGGACGCACATGAAACTTGTCATAAAAGGGGTGGTTTAGGAGTTGAAAAGACCATTTTTTCCCTTGATTTAAAACTAAAGAAAAGAAAATGAGAGGGTAGTTTGGTAAATAGGAGGTGTGGTTTAATTTTGAAACAAAATAAAAAGGAGAGAGGATGAGAGTGTCGGCCATAACAGAGAAAAAGAGAGAGAGAGCTAGAGAGAGAAACAAGAGAGAAGGAGAGAAAAGAAAAAAGAGAGAAGGTTTAGAAAATTGGAGATCGACGACGATCCGACCGGTGGATCGGGTTTGTTCTTGCGTATTCGTCATCCACTCGTCGTTCCCTACGGTAAGAACAAGTTCTTTTCTCGTTTTGGTACGTTTGAAATTTAGGGTTTGAGTTTAAACGGTTCAAATATGGTGGAGTTAAGGTTTGGGGTTCGTTAGAGACGTTTTGGGGCGAAAATGGACGAATTCCGGTGACCGGAGGCTCGTGGGAGCTCCGGCCACCGTGGGTGGTGGCTGGCCGGAGCTAGGATCGGCCATAACAGTGGTGAACCGGTCCAGCCACCCACGGTCAGTGGTGACCGGTTGGGGCCCACGTGTTCGGGCCTCGAGTTTTTCGTGTTCGGGTGGTCTCGGACGATCCCCGAATCGTGAATTCAAACCCGTAATAAATTATGGAATTAAATTGTGAAAATTGGAAATATCGGGTTTAGAAACTTTAAACGCGAATTAAATCGCTCGGACGTCGGAAATTGATTCCGTCGATTGCGTTGGAACACTTGAATTATTTAAGGAGCATAGAAACGAAAATGGGACTTTTCGGAGCGCCGGAAGGCGTTTTTCCGATCTCGGGCAGATTCGCCGAGCAGGGCGAATCGGGCCTTTTTGTTGGGTCTCGAGGTAGGGTTGGAGATGAACCAACTCGCAGCGGAAAATCAATGAAAACCAAGAGACGATTAAAACATGAAACAACTAACAAAGAATGGATTCACAAGAGAAAAATTCAGCACTATTTCTTACCAAAACAAGAACACCGGTTAACGAATGATTGGCTTGAGTCTCCAAGACGCCTACGTATCCACATGGGAATCAAAGCCACGTAGTTCTTCTCTTTGATTCTAACCTTTCCGTCGATTCTAACCTTTCCGTCGTCCCTGTCATTATCCTTTTATCTCCGATATCCTGATTGAGATAAGGCATAGAGCCGACATCCTTATTATTCTCAATCACTGTTCCTTGATATGTGAGATGACTGAAGATATGATACCCAGTATCATGTGCATGACCATGCTATTCTTTCAGTCACTCTCTATCAAGCGGCCGAGAACCGATATCTTTCTCATACCTTAGTATGAAGGATAAATCCCTTAGCCGTCTTTCGTGTCACTCATGTTGCCCGTCCCCAAGCCAATCCTTGCCGTTATGGAAGCCCTGCTACGGACAACGTTAGGCTCAGGTCAAACTCAGTTGGTGACTACATAGCAATCACAAAGACTCCTTGGCCTAAGGATACATGACAAGCTACGACACTGAATATGTTCATGACTTAATCTATGGCACATATTCAGGGCGGGTCGTCCAATATCATGTCCCACATGATATCTATGATCAGACTCCGGAATCTATAAAGAGCCATCTTTCATACTAGTCGCTTCTAGTGAAGCTTTGTTGACTAGGGACCCATCGAGTGTGATCTATCTCGATCTATGGTTCTATTCGCATTGTGGGCATAAATCAGAGCACACATCGATATATTACTCCAACACATAAGTAATATAAAGCCGCTTTAATTTTATTGCTAACGATGATATATACATTTGGACATTTAGGATTGAACTACAGGCATTAAGACTAACACTTTCCGGGCCTATTTTTGACAATGTCGAGTAATTGGGAAGTTTGGGAGTGGTCGACATTGTCGGGGTTACTGTTGGGCGTTAAATTCATTAAAATTCAGCTTTGCATGCGTACTTAAAAAAGTGTTTTAATTTGTGATCTTGTTAGATCGTGCCGCCGACCGCGGAAAGAGGAGGCTAAGCGGGTGATTGCGAGCACACCAGAGCTTGAGCGTGGATATTTGGAAAGCGATACGAGGTAGGGAAAAGTAGCCGGATATCGGCCTTTACTAGGGAAAGTTATTAGTAGAAATGCATGTGACACTTGGTTGTATCGTAGGATAAGTGAATTTATCGAACAATAGAAATACATGTGGGCACTTAGTTGTGCCCGTAGGTTAAGTAACTTGTTGTGTTTTCGTGTGTGGCCATGTGTGCATGTGGGGTGTTAAACCTGTATTGTTGCTGACTGTCTTGCTTAGTGGTAGTTAGTCGTTATATTATGGTCGCTATTTGTTGAACCTTGTGTGATGACTGTGATTGCATGGAGGTTTGGACCACCTGACGACAAAGGGTGCCACGGGGTCGCGCGCGTAGGGGTTGGCAAGCCTTACGACTAACCATCAGTAAAGTGTGCATTGCTCCGCGATGAAAGACGGCTCCCCTTCCGACTAGCTATCGGAAAAGTATTGCGTTATATGCCGCGAAGAGGTCGACCACCTGGCCCGACTGTGTGTCGGGGAAAGTTGCGTGGGGCAGGCTCAAGCCCAGTCGGTTAGCTACCGGAAACTGAGCAGCTGGTGTGCGATCCTTTGTGATCTTTGGTGTTGCGTGGTTATTATTGCGTATTTGATTGAGGTCGTAACTGATGGGTCGGGTCTACATTACGTGTCCGGGTTTTGAGATGGTTGGGAAAGTTTAACAGTTGTATTGCGTGACCGTCAATCTAAATTGTGTTTTGGGGTAGTAGTCCCCGAAGTTGTCGGTGTTGCCGGTGTTCCCGACATTTCTACTGATATGCCGTGGTCAACCCGGTATCCGTGGTGGTGAGCGAAACGCTCACCCCTTGCTGCTTTTCCTGCAGGTACGGGCCGCGAGGCGGACTAGCAGAACTCTCGAAGATTGAAGAGCTGGGAGCAGGAGTCTGGGTCCTTGGTAGTTTAGCAGCGTACTTTTTGGCTTTTGTGCACTTGTTTTGAACTTATTTTCAGTTGTAAAAACATTGTTTTTGACTAATAAGTGGTGTTTTACAGCGATTTATTAAAATGTTTGAAAATATTTTTACTTGTTTCACCATTCGCGTTCTGGGTTCGGTCATACCGAATTCGGGGCGTGACAACGCCTACCTACATATTATGAGGCACTAGGAGCCGGCCAGCTGGGGGCCGAGGGAAGCCACCTACCATTGGGTCGGTAGGGGAAACCAGTGCCCAAGGTGCCTCCGCTGGAGAGCACGTGAGAGATGATGCAGGACCATCAGGGCCTTCGCCCAAAGTCTCGCCGGTCGTAGAGCCAACCTAGACGACCACTCTAGAGGAGCTGGTTCGCACAGTTCAGAGTGTAGGGAGATCATCGCCTAGAGGGAAGCTGCGACCCCGGTACCAGAAACTATGCTTGCTGCCACTGCAGCCGCCACCGTGAGATTGGGCCAGGTTGACAGCTATACAACTCAGGCGTTGAGAGACTTTCGCAGGCTGGGCGCACCTGTCTTTTCCAGGGAGCCAGACCCCGAGGTAGCCGAGAGATGGCTGGAGCGGATTACCCGCAACTTGGATACGTCGGGGATCCTAGATGGTCACATGAGGGTATCCTTTGCAGCATTCCAGTTGGAGGGCGATGCATAAAATTGGTGGCATCACGAGCAGGTTCGAGTTGAGGATGATTTTAAGCTGTTCATGGAGTTGTTCCTGGAGTAGTATTTCCCACAGTCAGCCTGGGAGGACAGGCATCAGTAGTTCCTGGAACTGCGTCAGGGAGGGATGACGGTCTCTGAGTACGAGGCGAGATTCACCAATTTTGAGATTATGGACAGAGTGGGAGCCGTTGCATACCTTCTTGCATTACCACCGTAGTTTGGGAACGTTCATAACGTCTTCCACGTTTCCCAACTGCGGAAGTACACAACGGACCCCTCCCACGTTACTGAGTTGATGGACATCGAGGTAGCTTAAGATGTGTCGTATGAGGAGAAGCCAGTCAGGAATTTGGATACATGAGAGCAGGTCTTGCGTGGCAAGACTATCCGACTGGTCCGGGTGTAGTGGAGGCACCACGGGGCAGAGTCGACCTGAGAGCGTGAGGATGAGGTTCGTGCGAAGTACCCCATCCTGTTCAACCCTTGAGGTATGTTCGGTTTTAAATTTCATGGACAAAATTTCTTTAAGGGGGTAGATTTTAAGAACCGCCCCCAGTCAATCTTGGTCGAACCGGTGATTTTTGGCGAAAGTTGACTTTCAGCCGGAAAAGTCAATCGATGACTCCGGGAGTCATTCGGGATCTTTTTGGGACCCAAAAAGCTTAGCCGTCGTTACGGTTAGCTTAGTTGGGCCGTTTCCTTTCAAATGATTAATTTTACGAAAATGTCAATTTCGGGTCAACGGGGCCAAATCCGGAGCTTTATCGAATTTAAATTTAATGGCTGAGATATTTTGGGGTAGAGGTGGACCCCACATGGACACTTGTCCATGATAGCTTGGAAGGGAAGAAAGGAGTGGAGAAAGACCTATTTAACCCTAACTTTTGAGCAAAATAGGCAAAGGGGCAAGGGGGCTTTTTGGTCAATTCAACCTTAGGTTTAAGACCTCACTTGAGCCAACATTTCAGCCCATTTGTAGTGTTGGCCGAAAATCACACAAGAGGGAGAGGAGAGTTGGAGCTCAAAAGCTTGGAGAAGAAGCAAGTGGGAAATGGAGCTCCTTTGGTGGTTTTCCTTCTCGAATCATCTCCAAAAATACTTCATCTTCATCCCCTCTTCATTCCTAAGGTAAGTAACCTCTAAAAACTACTTTCAATTAAGTTGGGGTTATGGGTTTATATAGAAATTGCATGAACTAGATGGGTTTTGGGTTATTTATTGCTAGATGATTGTTTAGTGAAGAGAAGTGGAAGTTTTAGCTAGAAATCTTATGGGTTTTGATGAAACCCCACTTGGGTATGGAAGTATGGAGGTTTTGAGACTGATTTTGGAGATTGATGAGGTTAAAAATGCAGTTTTTGATGTATAAATTCGTGGAAACGAAGTTGAGGGAAGAAGAAGATGGTGTCTGCCCAGAATGGCACGGAAATGACCTCTGGCCGGCCCTCTGAGCGGCACTGAGAGGGTCCCTGACCGGCCCTCTGAGAGGCACGATCCGGGCTTGGTGCCGGCACTCTGAGGGGCACGGTCTGGTTCCCTGACCGTCCCTCTAAGGGGCACCGGTCCGGGTCTCCGATCGGCCCTCTTAGGAGCTCACAGAGAGTCCGGGGATTTCTTACTTAGTAGAGACGTACTTTCTCTTTTTGTACTAAACCTCGTTTTATCTTTATCTTGGATTTCGAACGTTTGACTCGTGGTACTAGTTTTGTCGACTTGGAACTAATTTCGGAGTTTGGTTTTGTTTAAACTTGCTTTTATTATTGTTTTATTATTATTTTTAGTTCACGTCTCGAGTCCGGTCAAAACCGGATTTGGGGCGTGACAATATATACATGATTTGTAAATATAAATTGAGTAGTGAAAAACATTTATTGTGTCCTGGAATGAAAAAAAATAGAACTCTTATATTGGGCGGGTAGGGTAATACCCGACCCGGTTGGGCCATAAGCGGGCTGGCCAACAAGTGGGCCACTATCGGATCCTGGGCGGGCTCGGGCCACATGTAGGAAAATCGGGCCGGGTACGGGTATCACAAGACCCGGCCTAGACCCGGACCGTTGGCATCCCTATACGTTCGTGAAATGGAAGACCGAATCCGATGCAATGAGGCGAATGTTCAAAAGCAGGAAACCTTCCCGAAGGCATACTAGCAGAGGTTCTGTCGAAGGCCACGAACGATTAATGCAGGATTATTTGTCGAGAATCCTACCTATGGGGCCGAGATGTTTAGGCGTCGATACCGTATGAGCCAACCACTTTTTATTCTGGTGATGGAAAAGGTAGCAGAACAGGATGATTACTTCGTTTAAAAGTAGGACGCCTGAGGTTATCAACGCACTCAAAATGGACCGCGTTACGAATGCTAGCGTATGACTGATATCAAGTACACTTGTATCATTATACACAACATGATTGTAGAGGATGAACACGCCCGGTATGATCAAGGACCTGAAGAATGGTACCCCCCCACCCACCCCCGTACATACTTGATTGGACACTACCTGAAGGACGGCACCAGGGAGGGCCCTTATTCTACCAACAATACTTGGATGTTCGATCAAAGGTCAGAAATGATAACACACGTCGACAACTTCAAGCTGACCTACACATATGAGATTGTTTTCAAGAGAATTACGAATCAGACGATTAACTTTATGCATTGTTTTTTCTAATAAAATAATAATTAAGTTTATGCACTCATAATATGTACATGCTTTAACAAATCTCCACTTTTCATGTTTTCTCTTTACATCAATTCTCTTGTCAAATTACATTCAAATTGGATGATTTATTTAATTTTAATATATAATAATTAATTTAGATAATTTAATTATTTATTTTTTTCATTTAATTTTAATTTTAATTTTATTTAGTATTTATTATATTAATTTGGTATTGAATAAATTCAATAAAAAAAATATTAATTATATAGTTAGCGGACAAAAACCCCTAGTGAACTCATGTATAAAAATCCACTGTGTGGAAAACAAGTCAAGAGTTCTTCTGCAGGGATTTACATTCAACATTAGAGAATTTGAACTCCTTTAGAGAAACCCAATAACGTAAATGCTCCTAATAAATCTGATGCACTAGCCCGTGAAAGGTGAAAGAGAATTTTCAGTTTTCCTCTTTTTTTAGTCAAATTAAAAAAAATGTCACATAAAGCGTTAGCCTTCGTTGGGTTAAAGAGTTGGCTAATAAAAAATTATTAAAATAAAATAAAGGGTAATTTTCACCTCAATATCAAAACTATTAATTTTTTTCACCTCAATACCCTAACTATTTTTAGTGGCACCTCAATACCCTAGAATGCATTTTTTTTCACTTTCATACCCTAATTTTTTTTGTGGCACCTCACTACCCTAAAATGTATTTTTTTTCACTTTCATACCCTGTAATGCATTTTTGTAGCACCTCACTACCCTAGAATGCATTTTTGTGACATTAAAAATGATTTTTTTAAAAGAAATTTTGAAAACCAATGACATGCTTTTGAAAATTTGAATGTTAGTGAGGGGTATTTTGTATCTTTTAAGTGTCTTGGATGGAAAATGGATGGAAAGTTGGCGGTATGTACTAAAGTGAAAAAATAATCCAATTCTAGGGTATTGAGGTGCCACTAAAAATAGTCAGGGTATTGAGGTGAAAAAAATTAATAGTTAGGGCATTGAGGTGAAAATTACCCTAAATAAATCGTAATTTCATTTAAATTCAATCAGAAAATATATGAAAAGACAAGGTTTAAATGACATAAATTGAAAAACTATATAGAAATTCAAATGACATAAATTAAAAGCGGTTATAAAACGAAAATTCTCCATAATACTTGGTGAAAGTGTTAGTCATGATGCTCCAAGTCCTTCATAATACAAAAGAAAACATTTTTCAGCATTCGAAAACAGGTAGACGGTCGAGTACTACAGTATCCGGCGATCGTACTTGACAGAATGGTTGGTCAAGTATTATGGTATTCAACGCCCTACCCGAGATTACCATATCCGATGCCTCACCCAATTGAGCGTTTGGTTGGGCACTGGGTGTGTTTCCTCCATTTTGGCCCTTTTCGTTCCAAATTCTTTTAAAGGCTAGCAAGATGTAAAATACCGAAAACGAAGAAAAAGTAAAGTAACCCTTATTAAAGCGATGTGAAAAGGGTACCAAATAAAAGATAAAACATTATAAAAAGAGTGTAAAATGCATATGCATCGCTCCAACTCCTTTGTTGGGTCCTGAGGTAGGGTTGGAGATGAACCAACTCGCAGCGGAAAATCAATGAAAAGCAAGAGACAATTAAAACCATTAAACAACTAACAAAGGAATGGATTCACAAGAGAAAAATTCAGCACTACTTCTTACCAAAACAAGAACACCGGGTAACGAATGATTGTCTTGAGTCTCCAAGACGCCTACGTATCCACATGGGAATCAAAACCATGTAGTTCTTCTCTTTGAGGACTCAAGAACACAAAAATGGAGGTGTGAGCTTGCCTTGGCCGAAATTGCAAGGGAGAGAGGGAGAAGTTGTGTTTCCTATTCTTGTCTTGTGTTTGTTATGTTGAAAAAAGATGACTTAAACATAACAAACCCCATCAACTTGTCAAACAAAAAGCATGAGACAAGTATGGTCACAAGTAAGGTGTAAATAGGACAAAATATGGCTAGACAAGATGGGGTTAGGTGATGAATCACCAACACCTTAATCTTTGTCTTGCTTACTTAGTACTAGTTAATCAAGACTTGATTAATTAGTTGCATGGGCCTCTTGGAACATGGCCCGTGGCCATTTCCAATGAGGTTCCGTGATTCGCTCATCGCCTCCAAGCCTTCCATACCGGAAATGTCCAACATTATCCGACACGATCAATCCCAAGACTCCAGGCTTTGTCTTGATCCGTAAAGTCCTATTAACTTACGGGCACATGACCCAAAACCCAGTTTTGGTCATGTCCCGAGACAACTCCATTTTGGCCATTCTCCATAAATGTGTCAATGAGTTTCACCCTCCGGTGTGACCCTTAGGTTTATGCATGTCAATAGATCAACGTAAAATATCATTTTACTTGATCCTATTTAAGTGGCAACTAACGAGATTTAGTATTGCATGACACTGCATAACGAATCGACTCTGTCGATTCTAACCTTTCTGTCGTCCCTGCAATTATCCTTTTATCTCCGATATCTTGATTGAGATAAGGCATATAGTTGTCATCCTTATTATTCTCAATCACTGTTCCTTGATATGTGAGATGACTGAATATATGATACCCAATATCATGTGCATGACCATGTTATTCTTTCAGTCACTCTCGATCAAGCGGCACTGAACCGATATGTTTCTCATACCATAGTATGAGGGATAAATTCATTAGCCGTCTTTCTTGTTAGTCATGCAATCCGTCCCCAAGCCAATCCTGGCCGTTATGGAAGCCCTGTTACGGACAACGTTAGGCTCAGGTTAAACTTAGTTGTTTACTGCATAGCGACCACAAAGAGTCCTTGGTCTAAGGATACATGACAAGCTATGACAATGAATATGTTCATGACTTGATCTATGGCACATATTCATGTCAGGTCGTCCAATATCATGTCCCGCATGATATTTATGATCAGACTCCGGAATCTCATTCCAATGACTAAGCCATAAAGAGTCATCTTTCATACTAGTCGCTTCTAGTGAAGCTTTGTTGACTAGGGACCCATCGAGTGTGATCTATCTCGATCTATGGTTCTATTCGCATGGTGGGCATAGATCAAAACACACATCGATATATTACTCCAACACTTAAGTAATACATGAAGGCGCTTTACATTTATTGCTAACGATGATATTTACATTTGGACATTTACGATTGGACTACGGGCACTAAGACTAACTTCCTTTTGTTCATCAAACAAAGACCCGTATATTCGATATAGTAATGACAACTTAGTTCCAATCTCGACGAATCTGAAGATGACCTATGGAAATGAGGTACGTTATTGAGGTAAAGAGGTATGAGTGTTTAGCAAAAGCATATGAATTAAGAAATATTTGACAGAGTGTGGTTATAGAACGGTTCAGTAATCGGTTAGGTTGGATTTTAAGGAAAAGGTTGATGGTAATTTAGAAATTCAGTGAAGGGCTAAAAAAGACTCTTTATTGTAGCTGCCTTGTAATCCAAGGTAGTCTTTAGGAAGGTTTTTTGCAACTACAAAGGTGATTTAGTACTTCTAGGCTTGGGCTTTTAGGTCATCCCGTCTGGCCCAGGTCGATTATGTTTTTTTTTTGGGGATGGACTTTGAGCCTAAGCCCATCCTTGAAGCTCCGGCTCATCTTGTTGTCACGATCAAGCTTTCCGCCTTCTCTTCCTTCATCGTCGAGATTGGTTCTCCTGTGATAGATCTCAAATCTCCCCTCGCTCGGAGTAAATGAAAAAAATAAATGAATAAGGAATAGTCACCCGAAATACTTAAAGGCGCTTAAAGATGTCAGTTCCTCCCGCTCCCTCTATAACAAGTCTAAACCAAGCATGGATGGGCTCTCTGTAAATCGATGAGTTTCACCTCTACATGCGGCGATAAAGAGACCAACAATATGTTTCAGTATCTCGGCTAACAAGTCTTTGTTCCTCTATCTCTTTCTTTTATCTTCTTCCCTCGATTATAATTCTCCTCATGAGTGTATTGTTTGGGTTAAATAAAATAGTTTTTTTTTGCTGATAAAAAAGGGTTATTTAGTACTTTGCTTCTGTTTAGGATATGATTTTTCGTTATGTGATGTTTTGGAAAGTTAGCTTTTCTTGTCGGTTTTAGTGACCAGTATTAAAAAGGCGTTAAATACCTTTTGTACCCCTTTTCTATTGGTAACATACATTTTGTACCCATGCGTTTTGTAACCTTCAATAACAGTCCCTCCGTTTTGGTAACTGTCATTTAGTACCCTTTATGAATTGGTCACATATCATTTAATACCCCTTATGTATTGATAACAGAACATTTAATACCCCTTATGAATTGGTCACTGATCATCAAAATGGCGTAAACTTGACCAAAATTTTATCCAGAGCATTACCAATACATCAAGGGTATTAAAAGAGTGTTACCAATAGAAAATGGGTACTAAAGGTAATTAGTGGGTAGGAATTCGCTAATTCCTTATTTGATCTATCATACTTGTGTGTATGTTTTTTAGAATGATCCCTTACGATGCATTTCCTTTTCTCTTCCTCCATCTCGGAATTAGAGGTCTCTGCACATGGACTTCCTCTCCGTCGAGGCCTTCTTTACAGTCTCGATGACAACCCTGGACCTCGGGGACCGGGGTGCAATGTGGACTGGAAACCCATTGGGGCTAAAAATGGGCCAGTCTTACCAGTATCTATCCCTCATTTTTGGGTTGTCCGAAGTGTCCTAATAGCTCAAGACAACCACCCGACGTGATATTTAACTCCTGATATCTGCTTTATGTTCCTCAATAGTTCATTCTGTTATGGATCTCTTAAAGAGCTTGTTAAGTTGGCTTACAATGTCGGTACACCTATCAAGAGTGGGGATCCCGACCTAATTTTACGACTATAAGTATTATTTCTCGTATTATCTTTATTTGGGGTACTCAATGAAAAATGATATACTACCGTTTCAGAAGAAAAAAAAAACCTTTTGTGTTGATTAGAACTTGTGACAAGTAAACAAAAAGGCTACCTAAATTGAAGGAGCAATCATATGCATTTATTATATAAGGTGCAAGAGTATAACCAGCTCTCCTACTACTACTGCTGCTAGGAAGAATTTTCAAAATGACATATGATGAGTACCCTTTATTGCACAATCGTCTTTTGAATCCCCATTACAAAGGAGAGACATATTATATTCTCAAAAGTCCACAGGCATCAATTAATGCATTTGGACCCAATCATTAAAGTTGTGGTTAGAAGAATAGCCCCTACCATTACTTGTCATAAATTATGTAACACTGTTCTTGCCTTCTTTCTCTCTGAAAATATGATTGTGTCTTGGCTTTGTGACAAAGCTACTTTTGAAATTGAACTGCTTAGCATACCAAAGACAGCAGATTCACCATACAGAGAAACACTAGAGCTGAAAAATGAAGTGCACACCTTTAGTCTCTGAATGTGTTGTAAGATATTAGCTTCTGGATCAATGTGACATGGAGAACATGTTCCCAAAGCCTAGTCTGTCTCGACCTTCTGTTTTCGTTTGTATAATTTAGAAGGTGGAGAAGATGATAACTGGAATGGCATCGACGCGAGGTCCATCTCCCCTTTCAAGACCTTGACAATGTGGTCGATTTCAGGCCGCAACTCTGGCATTTTCTGCAAGCAAGAGAGGGCCAGGTTGATACTCAACCTTGCCTGCTCCTTGTTGTACTCCTCTTTCAATCTCTCATCGACCAGTTCTAGAATGTTGCCTGCTTGAGCCAAGTGTCTGCACCAGCTTATCAAATTCGCCTTTTCGAATTTCATAGGCGATGCAAGAACGTGCAGTGGTCTTCTACCGGACACTATCACAAGGATCACAACACCCAAACTGTATATATCGGCCTTCTCCATCAGATATCCGCATCCACCATACTCTGGTGCCACATAACATAAGGTTCCTCTCATGCTCGTCGTGCTGCTGAGCATATCACTGCCAAAAGATTGATTGTTCCTCTTCTTCCACCCCTTCCTAAAGCTGAAATCTCCGTTTGTATCAACAATCTTCTTCTGTCTTCTGCACCCGAAGCGTGGCATTTTGAATCCTTTCTTCCACTTTGTTTCAGCAAGGCGCTCTTCTTTCCACCATTCTTGCATCTTCCTATGCTTCTTCTTCTTCTTCTTTCCTTTTGAAGCTTTACCCTCAACCCCCCTCTTTGGATTCTGGTTTTCTTCCTCAAAAATGGACTTGTTTCCCTCGTCCCAATCGGGATCGGTTGGTGGAGAAATCTGACTCCCTATCCACTCCTTAACATAATCTTTACTAGACAATTCACCACCCTCATCCTGTCTCCACCACCAATCCTCTCCCCATTGTGTTGTATCTCTCACCTCTTCACTTACCCTCAACTCTTTACTATTCCCATCTTCTCCTAAATCTAAACTCCATACATCTTTCCCCTTTCCCTCACTCTCACTCCCTATATAATTCAAAGCTTTAACACTATAACAAGATGGACTGTTTCTTGATGATGAAGAGGCTTGCAATTGCAAAGCAAGAGCAAAATCTACCTCAGGAGTAGCAACCGCTGGAGGCAAAGTCCCTGAGAGTTCCTGGCTGAACAAATCCACCCCGAACTCATCCTCCACCTTCAATCTTGCCAACCCAAAGTCCGAAACCCTTGCACGAAAATCTGAATCAAGCAAGACATTAGCAGGCTTGATATCACCATGAATGACAGGGGGATCACACCCAAGGTGCAGGAATTCGAGGGCTCTCGCAACATCCAAGATAATGTTGAAGCGCCTATCCCAAGTCAAATTCAACATCTCATCTGCAAATAAGTGTTCCTGCAAGCTACCATTGGGCACGTACTCGTAGACCAAGATTCTCTTGCTCTTGTGAACACAGTAGCCCAATAGAGGGACGACGAAAGGGGAGCGGAGGCCACCGAGTATGTGCAGCTCATTCTGGAACTCCCTCTCTGTCTGCAGAGACAGAGCATCAAGCCTCTTGATTGCAATCAGCTTGCCGTCTCTGAGCACTCCCCTGAAGACAGTGCCAGAGCCTCCTTTTCCAATGATATTGGCACCAGCAGAGGCAATCTTGAGCTCTCTGTAAGTGAACCTCAGTGGGGCAGAGGAGTCAAAAGGGATGGTTCTGGAGACAAGAGAGAACCAGAGGTAGTAGAGAAAGTAAAGGACTGAGAAGAGAATGACCACAAAAGATGAAATGGTGAGGACCAAGAACAAGACCCTTGTCTTGGAGGGACTAAGACTCTGACTCTCAGGGAAGGGTCTCGAAGGCATGGTGATATTAGGATCTCTAGGGTTTGCTCTTCTTGCTACTTAGAACTTACTGATGGAAATTATGGTTTCTCCATTTCTTTGGTTCTTGATACTGGTAGTGGTATTGCCCATTTTATATTGAGTCCAGTGATTGGGAAATGAGGAGCAAGAAAAGTGGGAGTGGACTTGGAGGGTCCCCAGGAGCTTTTGACTAAAAGATAACTTATTTTCCAGATCAACTGTTGTTCACTCTCACTGCGAGAAAATGGAGGGAAATTTTGGATTGTTGTGATTATAGATTTCCATAAAAGAGCTGGTTTCATTTCAATACAGCTAATTATATATGTGTGAAAGGTATGTGGCAAAAAAGATATACGTAAATAGTCCATTTGATTGCGTATTTTAAGGCTAACATGGCAGGGATGTTGCAACCATACAAGCACCGATTCATGGATTGGATGATACAAAAAAGAATATATTATTGAGATTGTGCATATATTTGGGTACATACAATTTTTCTTTAAAACAAGGTGCATTATTCTACTCAATTTGCTCTTTTTTAATACTCTTTCTGAAATCATAAAATTTGTTTTATTCCGAGCTTATGTGCATTGCATGTTGAGCTAAAAAGTGACCCTATAGATTTACATTAGTATATTATCGGGGAGGGAAACTCATGGGCATCCCTTGTATTGCTTGAATGAATACTCACGCCCATAACATATCATTGCAAATTTAACAAGGCACTTCTGATTATTGATGTGTCATGACTCACTGAACGTGTGTGCTGTGCACAAATGTATTATGTATATTTGTATGTATGAGCGAATAATACAGAAACCTTGTACTTACTGTTATAACCATCCATGATAGACATATATAAATTAAAGATAAGAATAGATGAGCCTATGTGTTTAGTACAAAAAGAAAAGTACGTCTCTAGACTATTGTAAATTTTGTTTAAAACGGGCTATTTATATTGGGTCGGACTTTCACAACTAAAAGGTCAACCTTATTAGTTGGGTGTGGTCCTAGCCTTTATAAGTAGCTATTTATTCTTATATTTAGTCGATTTGGGTTCATACTTCAACATACCCAAACTAGGACTCTCACTAAACTTCCAAGCTCCGAGACATCCTCTAAATCCAATCGTGATCAAAACCTGTAGAACAGTAGAAAATGGGGTGGGCTTTCGCTCAGTAGGAAAAAGTAGTAAAGGGGATGAACATGTCGCTCACCACCAAGGTTACCCGTCCGATTATGGCATACTAGTAAGGCAATAACACGAATCATTTAAACAAGTAACCTAAAGACAACGCTTGACCCCACTCGGGAGAAACTCGTAAATCAAACTTGATACTGAACCGACACTCATACATTTCTTCTCAACTATGCTCTTAGCACCCGTCACTTACACAATTCTCAATGGACAACGACCACGGTTATCTCACAACTGACCAAGCGTGCGAACTCGCACGACAATACAATGAACTCAGATTTAAATGTATTCAAAATCACAGAGGATCACATAACAGGCATAAGTAACCACAGCGAACCAAAACAGATCAACACAGCAGAGTAATATCATTAGTAACCACCCCACACCAGGTATCCCAGAGCAATGCACCGGATTCCATAACCCGGCTCACCATATCGTACCGAACTCGACATCGGTCTAGATATCTTCCCGAAACACATAGCATCGGGGTGCAACTCATAACATACCAAACCGGAATCCTCCGTCGGTCGTGTATCTTCCCGTAGCACGGGGTACAAAGTATATCGTAACACAACACATTTTACCGACACCTAGTCGGAAGGCAGACGCACCTATCAGAATACACACTGTCGATCATGATATTATACCGGAACACTCAGCATCGGCCTAGGTATCCTATACCAGAATCCTCTATGGTATAGACACTGCTCTGGAACACCATCCTCGGCTCTAGATTTCCTGTACCGGAATCCTCTATGGCACAGATATCACACCGGAACCCATCCTCGGCATAGATATCCTATACCGGAATCCTCTACAGTATAGATATCGCACCGGAACACCATCCTCAGCCTAGATATCCTATACCGGAATCCTCCACGGTATAGATATCGGACCGGAACACCATCCTCAAACATATCATACCAGCATACCATACTGAACAAATCTTACCGAACACACCATATCGGTCTATCATTCACCTGATCATATTACAAGACACTAACTCACAGTAACATTCACCTCGTTCTCATAGCATGTCCTGATCCTTAATTTACAACGGAATATACCACATATCAAACATTACAAACTACTAATCACAAACAAGCGCAACCAACACACAATCCTACGGCCACGACCTGGCCCACATGTGATTCTACAGCACAGCAAGTCCCACACTTACGATCACGACATGGCCCGCAAGTGGTTCCATATTAACAAGACTACCCTAGTTATTCACATCCTACATGTGATTCTACGATTATTTCGGTTGTTCATATCCTATATGCATTCTAGTAACTTTCCGCAATTAAACCAGTATTCGCTACTTTTCCCTACCTCAACCGCTATCCAACACAAGCAAGCACGAGTCGTCTAGTAGCCTCCTCCGCCGTGATCAGGAACAACGACTAAGATCATAAAGTAACACGAGATTTAATAATAATTCAACGGTGGTTTAAAGAGAAAACTCGTAACTTAACCCCAAAAACGTTCGGTTATAGATAACCTTTCTAATTACCCTAAAACACCCAAAATGGATTTGGAAAGTCCATTTCTGATCCATCACGGAGCGGGTCACGGAGCCTTGACGGGCTCCCTCACGGTTTGGGTCACGGAATCGTGACCTGCACCGTCACGGAGCCGTGACGTGCTCCGTCACGGAGCCGTGACGTGCTCCGTCACGGTCCCCGTCACGGATCCGTGACGGGTCCGAACAGACCATCTCTTCTTCTTCCTCCAGCTTCTTCTCCACGAATGGCTGAAATATGCTCCCAAATTGCTTTAAAACCTAAATTAGGAAAAGTCTAGATTGCCCCTTAGGTCCATATCTTCTCTTTTGGCTCAAATGAGGGCAAATGGGTCATTTTAGACCCATTTCTTCTCCTCCAAGCCACTATGGACAAGTGTCCATGTGGGGGCCACCTTGCCCTTACTTATTCCCAGCACTTTTAATTTAAACGGTTTAATCTCTAATTAGGCTTAGTTTGACCCAAAATTGACTTTTTCTCAAACTTACACGTTTGGAAGGAAACGACCCAACTAAGCTAACCGTAACGACGACTAAGCTTTTTGGGTCCCGAAAAGGTCCCGAATGACTCTCGGAGTCATCGGTTGACTTCTCCGGCGGAGAGTCAACTTTCGCCAAAAACCACATGTTCGACCGGGATCGACCGGGGGCGGTTCTTACACCGTGAACCAACCTAGTGTCTGGAATTCGGACTGCCTACGCGCCATTTATAAGTGTGCGGTCAAGCTAAGATTCGCCACCGTCTCTCCTGTGACGTCCCATTTCCCAAGTATATCGATGACCCTCTATTGCCACATCCCGAAGTCCACACTCCTCCAAAGCATTCTGAAATCCATCAGTAACCACACCATATAAGGATTTAGGCTTCTAATATCCTCAGAACCTAGGATATTATTAAAGTCCTCAATCATCATCCAGGGTCCCTCCCATTCACTACACCAGCTTTTCACTTCTGCCACGGGGTCCTTTTTATGGCGTCGCAGAAGTTAAGTACTTCTATGACATCAAGTAATGGTGTCGCAGAAGTATCTACATCTACGACATCTTAGCATGTTGTCGCAGAAGTACTTAACATCTGCGACGCCTAGGCTATGACGTTGCAGAAGTACTTAACTTCTACAACGTCGCTTCGTGACGTCGCAGAAGTACTTACCTTCTATAACGTCATTGTATGACGTCGTAGAAGTAGGTAACTTCTACAACGTCATTTTACGGCGTCACAGTTGTGGAGTACTTCTGCGACGGATATGTTATGACGTCGTAGGAGTACTACTGTCTTTAATTCCCACCGACCTACCATTATACTTCCTACCAAACAATTTCTTCTTTATCAAACCCTCTCAGTTTCGAAATTCTACAGATTTTTCTTCACTTCTCCAAAAACCTCTCAAATATTGTCCTGCAAGGGTTGTCATAAGATTGCACGTCTCAGCTCGTAATTCACGCCTGGGTTCACTATAAATTCTTTTCACTCGAAACACAGTACCATTATCAGACGTGAACAATCGATCAATAAAATTCTTGTCATACTTCCTGATCCTTCCACTCTCCTTAGTACGCCACATCATAACTACACCCCACTAGCTCCAACACTCGGGACATCTAATATACCATTCATCCCCACACTTCTCCTTATACCTTCCAAGACGTAATTTGGAACCTTTGTTTCACATAAAAACACAAGATCGGGTTTCTTTCGAATAATATATTCGGTAATGAACTTTATAGCCCCAAGGTTCCCAAGCCCTCGACAGTTCCAAGATAAAATTATCATTGCGGCTGGAGGGAGTGCTTTGCAGCCCTCGCCAATACTACTAAGGCCTCCTCCTCTGGAGTAGAGTTAATGTCCCCAAACTCCGTTGGCTGATCCTCAAACAAATTTTTCCTCTTCCTACTCGTTTCCTCCGGTGCAACACCTTTTAGTGCTTTCGTCTCCATTGGTATCAATCCGTTATCTCTATTTTTGATTTGTAAGTTCTCTTCACTTTCTCCTTAACCTTCTCCATTATTACTGCCTCTTGCCCGACCTCTTCTTCTAAACCCCGGTTCACATTCTCTCCGGTCATAGAGTTAGTGCCCCTTATTACCTCCTTCTCTTTTATTGGACAAGTAACCATTTCTCCCCTAAACCTCCCTTGTGAATGATGAACCTCAGGGCTGGTATAAGGTTGTCAGGGTCATGAATGCTCGTCCCTGCTCCCTCCCGAGCCCATGAGTCCAAAGGAGAGCCCTCCCTTACGCTTCTCCCCTCCAATAACAAGCCCGACTGCGAACGTCCTCTGCTAGTTGTAGGAAAACCAGCCACATTTTGACTCCACGATCGGCCTTTGCTCTCCTCCGGTTTTTCGTACTCCCTCTCTTTAAACCCCTCACCAAATCGAGGAGGGTCTGCTCTCATATATGACCCGTATTTTCCTTTAACTTTTGGGTTAGCTACTTTGTCCATAGTACATTCTCTCTCAACATGATT
The DNA here is from genome assembly GCA_963921825.1 of Erodium maritimum. NCBI lineage: Eukaryota > Viridiplantae > Streptophyta > Magnoliopsida > Geraniales > Geraniaceae > Erodium > Erodium maritimum. The sequence goes on along the minus strand of OY997592.1, from coordinate 20,311,800 downwards.
CAAACGTCCACAGCATATGCAAAAATCAGGAATTCGTTCATATTGGAGCCTCACTATTGTAGCCTCCTGATTTTTACCCAAGGTGATCTTAACAATATTCTTAAGAGGATTATCCAACCTCCACCGGACTCGAATTCGAATGAAACTCTCCCTAGCCCAACTGTCCTCATTACAATCCGCCTCTATGAATTCCCCCACCTTGTTGCCGATGATCTCACCCACCTCTTCGGTTAATGCCTTGAACGACAAGTTCGAAGCCTGCAACCAGATGACTGTAGATTTAAACTTCAATTTTTCTAACACATCATCCGGCCAAATCTTAGTCATAGCCATCAACGTTTTATTAAAACCCCATGGTTCCATCTCCAACACCTTTTTCTGATCTTTGTCTGATCTAAAGAAGAAGCCCGACGTCTCCGGCGTCTAGGCTTGCACGTCGACGTGCTGAATATTTTGTGTAGTCCACAAGTTCTTCATCACAGAAAGAAATACGCTTTCCAGGAAGCTATTCTCAGTAAATACCTTGGCAGCGATTCCATATTTGTATTTAGCTCCGCGTAGATCTAACAGATCATTCGGTACTAGCGTTTCTTCATCATCACTATCGATCACAATACCGATCAACCTCTCTTGTATTTCCTCCATACTTTCTTTCTAGCTCTTCTCCTCCACACTACCAACACTTATTGATCCGAAACAAAGACAACCCACGCCGGACTGGCCCTTCGACCGCTGACACAAACTTCGCACGAGATACCGACAAAACCCTAGACACTCCGAACACTGTTTTTTTTCGGAGCAGGAGACTTTTTAATCTTAAACATTAGTCCCCCACTACACATTCTCTGAATCAGAGATCATCCCCTAACCTAATTACTCAAATTTTCTTTTACATTTTCTATTATCGGACGTGCGGCAGTATCCTATGCAGAAGGGTGATCAAAATACAAGGAAAGGTCAAAGATGACAATAGAGAGGTAAGGGTGAGGTTATTTCTGGAACTTTCCACATGGTTCTCAAATCATCAAAATCTCTCAATATTACGGACACACCACCATCCGATTTGTTGGTCATCATCAAATCTACCTTCATTGTTTCTCGCTAGCTATCAATAATCTCCCTCAATTTCATTCTCTCTCTGCAATAACAAGAGATCAAGGAATCGACCAATACGCAGAAGCAGCAATGGGTGTTGATTACTACAAGATTTTGCAGGTCGATAAGAACGCAAAAGACGAGGATTTGAAGAAGGCTTACAGGAAGCTCGCCATGAAGTGGCATCCCGACAAAAACCCTAACAACAAGAAGGAGGCTGAAGCTAAGTTCAAGCAAATCTCCGAGGCCTATGATGTAAGTTTTCCTCCTAATTTTTTCCATTTCTGTGCAAAAATTCCTAATTTTCGCTGCGAATTTCGTGCTACGATTTCTGAGCGTTGTTGGGTTTTTCCTTTTGAATCAAATAGGGGTCTCTGTTGATAAGATTTGGTTCCGCAACTCATTGGTTTGGCTGGGACACATTGATTTTTTTGTTGTAGGTTCTGAGCGATCCTCAGAAAAGAGCAGTTTATGATCAGTACGGAGAGGATGGGCTCAAGGGGGTGCCACCGCCGGAGGCAGGTGGTCAGGGCGGTGGCTCGTACTTCTCGTCCGGCGACGGGCCCACAACGTTCCGGTTTAGTTCGCGCAACCCAGATGACATTTTCGCAGAGTTTTTTGGGGGTTCCAGTCCATTTGGAGGCATGGGTGGTGGTGGGATGAGGGGCTCCAGGTTCTCAAGTGGGCTCTTTGGTGCGGAAGATATATTTTCACATATGGCTGACGGAAGAGGAGGATCTACACACCACCAAGCTGTGCCTCGCAAAGCTGATCCCATTGAGAATAGGTTGCCTTGTAGCCTTGAGGAGCTGTACAAGGGGGCTACCAAGAAAATGAAGATCTCTAGAGAGATTGCTGATATGAGTGGGTAAGTATAGCTGTTGCATATTTATTTATTTATGTGTTTTTGCTGCTTCAAAAGTATGTTTTTTTTCTTTCTATTTTGTTTGTGTTTCTGTCAGCTTTATTAGTTCCTGTAGCTGCATATTATCTAGGAAAGGATCATCTGATTTTCAATAGTTCAAGTACATCAGTACTTTTCATTTTGAACACTTAACATTTGACCAGCTTTTCCTTTTTCACTTTCATGCTTAGGCATTGTCTTGGCAGATAATTTTATATATTTTCTAGCTCTTTTTTTTGTTGCTTCAATCTTGCTTTAGGTGCATTAGCTTTCATTTGACCAGCAAAGATTAAGGCTTGGTTTGGTAGTGGTATTCATTTCACTAATGAAACAATGAGCTTGGAGGTGGAGGATGTATATCTGTGGCCATAACTAAGATAACTGTGTAAGGAGAAAACCAGTTGGGGGTAGGATTTCTGTTCAAGCAGCATTTGGTTTAAGTATCTATAGAAAACCACATTAGTAGTTTTGTCAGTCATATTGATCAAAATCTGATAAAGGTGCAGTTGGTTTTTGCAGCCTCATATTTTTTTATGGGAATCTAGTTTTTTGCTCGACTTAGTTTGAAGATCTCTTAGTTATTTGAATGCCAATGCTAAATCTGGATTAGGTTATGTGCTTGTTTACCATTGTTCTGCTTGTCTTGTATTAGTCATAGTTATGCAAAATATTTAGTACATAGTGACAAAGGATGAGGATAAGCTGAAAGCCAGTTAGGGTTCTGAGTAGTGAGTGTTCTTGCTTTGTCAGGTTAAAGTACCTCCTTGTACATAATCAAGGAGTACGCACATTGAGGGAACTCTTGATTACATAGATACTAGTCTTGCGAAGACGTTAGGTGCATTAATGTAGTGAGAAAGCAAGAGACTGAGTAAATTGAGGATTAGTTCCTAGTTTGAAGTTTCTAGTTCATAAATCCTTTTGTTTTATAAAAGAAATGGCATCACCCTAGGCGATATATGATGTGTAATCTCTTTTGTGTATAACCTAACTAGCCTGTATCTCCCCTTGTTTCATTGCAGTAAGACCATACCAGTGGAAGAGATTCTGACCATTGACATAAAACCTGGCTGGAAGAAGGGAACAAAGATCACCTTCCCAGAGAAGGGACACGAGAGGCCCAATGTTATTCCTGCCGATATAGTTTTCATTATCGATGAGAAGCCACACCCTGTTTTTACCCGTGAAGGAAATGATTTGATTGTCACACACAAGATATCTCTAGCCGAAGCCTTGACAGGTTGCACTATACATCTTACTACCTTAGACGGCAGGAGCTTAAGCATTCCTATCAGCAATTTGATAACTCCTACTTATGAAGAGGTTGTCCCAAAAGAAGGGATGCCGATTCAGAAAGACCCTACAAAGCGGGGAAACTTGAGAATTAAATTCAACATCAAGTTCCCGACGAGGCTGACTTCAGAGCAGAAGGCTGGGATCAAGAAGCTCTTGGGATGAACAGAGGGAGTTATCTGGATCAAACAATAAATAGATGGGAATGTGCTGTGAATACATGTTTAGGATCAGATAAAAAGTAGAACAAGGTTATGCAGGTTGGTTATCATAGATTTGTAAACCGATTATTGAACTGTGATGATTTTTTTTTCATTTTTGTTCAAAATTGTTGGAGACATGGTTTTCAATGGCGGCAATGTTGTACATTTTCAGCTCTATTAATTTGAGTTTTGCCTGCAAGTTGCTGCCAAGAAATGATCTGTTGGTGTTATCATCTGTACTAGTGGAAATCGGATGAGGTAGTGCATGTCTGAAATGAGTTTTAACATTTGTTTTTATTGAATTTGTCTGGTCTACAAATTCCTCAATGAATCAATCTAATTTCTAGAGAGAGGGAAGCCAATTCCGTGGCGCTTGGTAGGGAACACAAGAAACAATAAGCTACACACCACACCAATGACGACAGGCAATACCCCAATGAGTTCCTTTTCTTCATCTGTTGGCACTGGAAAAAAGCAGCTTACAACATTGTTATTCAACAGTGCCAATGCCACGAACACCAATATTGACATGAATGCATGACCAAAATCTATCCGCCGGAGCCTATACTTGGCTGCTTCCTCCGGCGGGAGCCTCACCGACCCGTCAATAACCCACATTCCTCTGTGGGTGGCCACTCCGTACCGGACCTTGCCTCTCTCATCCCTGAAGCTGTCTGTGAAGGACACAAAGAAACAAGAGACGCCACAGAAGAAGAGGAGACAAAGGGTCATGTAGTGGCTCACAACGGTGGGGCATTGTCCTTGGTGGGTGAAAACGGGGGATAGGAGTTGGAATGTTAGGACGGAACCTGTTGGGAGGAGGTTTGACAGATGGGCTGTCCCCTTAAAGGTCTTTCTCACGGCCTTTTGCCTTGCCGTTTTAGGTGCCTTGTCCAATAAGGGTGCAGCTTGTGTTTGTGTTTGGTCTTCAATGTCTGGCCTCCTCATGTCCATGATCCCAAACCTCCCTAACTCCCTTTTTCTTTTTGTGCGATTTTGATTTCTGAATACGTGTTCAATTTGTTTGTGCTTTTGGGTCATGCTTTTATAGCTTTTGAATCCAAGGAACTGAGGGTTGTTTTCTGTAATTTGAAACCAGAAACGTTGTTGATTTGTCTAATGTCGTTATAATTAGTATTTTGTGTTGTTGGCATTCATAGTCCCAAGGCTTGGTGTAACCTTGATAAATGTGGGTTATGAAAGTTGTCATTAATATATTGATGGTTTAGTTATTAGGTGTCTATAAGTTATTTTGTTCTGTTTATTAAAAGTGTTAATCTTATCTTCTTTTTCTTTTTTTGAGTAAAATTGTCATTCTATATCCATTAAAAGAGTCAGTACATGTTTAGAACCCCAGAGGATAAAAAAAGAAATCTTGTAACTACTATCACGTCAGAGACGTGTTGGTGATGTGCCTTAGTGGCGTTTAGACTTAACAACCAAACATAGATAACTAAACTCAAATCTAATAGCGAAAACGTAAAAACCATGGTAGATAAAATCCGCCGACGAACACTGCTCAAGGTGGGGTCTGAGTACCTTTGGGTCACCCAAGGGTGACACTCTGCCTCGTTAGTGCAACCGAGCCTGTGATCGTCAATGGGGGAAGGTTGGTGGGCCACCCCTAGAGACTCCTTTCTGCCTCCGGGGCCGGCCTGGGGGTTCATATGAATCGGCGGGGCTGGTACCCAGCCCTTGCCTGTTCTAGTAATTGCCGATCCCTCCAATCCTCCATATCCTGGTGCCGAAGATATTCCATCCTACTAGGAGACCTGGGAGATGCAGCAATGCAAATTCCACTCAGTGTCCGAACTGGACCTCCGAAGCCATCCCCGAGACTATCGGTAGTTGGGCAGACCTCCTGAAATGCCCTAATGAGTCTGATGCCCGCAGAGAGCCATGTCTCAGGGTAGAGACCGACACCAATGATACCTTGGTCCCCAAACCACAGCACAACTCAATCTTAGGTAATGAGTCCAGGGGAAAAGGTGGATAGATGACCCCCAGACGTAGCCTCTCCGTACCACCATGGCCATGCGGTCCATGATGTCCTGGCCAGGGTCGAGGTCCTACCATCTGCTCTGTATGGATATTCCATGCAGGGTCATAGTACGCTATAGGCTCCACACGAAGGGGTCGTCGATATCCCAATGGACCCTGTTCTTTGCCAGCCAGCAAAGAGTCCGACCAACCCGGGAGCCAAGACTCACCCACCGATATAACCGCACGATGGGAGTGATAAACCCTAGTGGACGAAGGAGCCTAGCCAGATGGACGGACATGAGTCCCAGACCTGCCCCTCACAGCCCTAGGGCACCCCGGGGATTGACCAAACCCCGCCGGACTTCCAGGCCAGCCTTGCATCCAGCGACGCCCCAGAGCAAGGTCATGGGACGCAACATCCTCAAAGCGCTCCTGATGGCTAGGCTAGCCGTGCACCCAACGACTACCCAGAGCAAGGTCGTTGGTCGTAGCATTCATGAACCGTGGTTGTTGGATGCGAGTGGGACTACCAGAATGCTGGCCTTGCACCCACCGCAGACCAAGCGCAAGGTCATGGGTTACCGTAGTTTTGAACCGCGGGTGCTGAATGCAAGAAGGACCACCGGAGCGAAGGGAAGGCTCCCATGGCCACCCCCGCGCAAAGCCACGCCTTGGCGGGAACGCCTCCAAACCCAAACGACGACGACACAGCCCCCATGTGGGAAACGACGAGATTAGAGGCGATTGGTATGATCGGTGCAGCAACGAAGGGCTCGAGGACGAGTCGCCCGAGGAGATAACAATCACGCTCGGAGGAGAGGCGGACGATCCTGTTTCCGAGTTGAGCGAGGGCCTCGGCATGGTGACAGGAGGGGAATGGGACGCCAACCAGGGTAGCGGAGAAGACCACTCCGCTGATGCAGCCTCCGGAGAACTCTGCCTGGAAGAGGCGGTGGGAATAGGAGCTAGTTCCATGGCTAGGGTTTCGATCTCGACAGAGCGAAGAGGGGGTCTCAACAGGAGCGAGTAGGGCACAAACAAATGAATTCTTGTGTTAATTTCATCTAGCTATTATTATAAAGATATTGAAATTCATTTCTATTATCATACAAAAATATTCTCACCTCGCTGTCCTAAAATTAAGTTTGTATCATTTTGGTACCTAACATTAATTTTTCATCCAAACCACTTAAAAAGTCCATATACTTCTCAATAATAGAAAAAAAAAACAGTTTTTATCATAAAAAAATAAAAAAAATAATTTTTTTTAATTTTTTAAATCAGCTTTATTTTTTTAAGGGATTTTTTATATTTTTTTAAATTCGTTTTTATTTTTAAATTTTAGTTTTTATTTTTGAAAATTCAGTTATATTTTTGAAAATTCAGTTTTTTTAATTCAGTCCTCATTTTCTATTAATTTCTAAAATTATTTTATTTAATTTCTATTAAGTTTCTTTATTTAAATAAATATGTAAAATTGATACTTTCATTAATTAATTATTTAATACATATTTTCTCTAAAAATTTATTTAAACTTCATTTTTTTTCTTAACTTTCTTTTTCATGACTTCATTATTTACCCTTATACACAAGAAAGCCATGGGCTTCGTGAACTCTGTCTATGAACTTCAAAAACGTATGGATGGGGATACAAAATTGCTAATCATAACCCCTTGTCAAATCCCTTATGACAAATCTGTAGTTCCCAACAAAAACACAAAGATCATGAAAATCCATAAATCAATTTGCAACTCGGCTTCTGGACTCTATGAAAGTGGGTCTCTTGGCCTGAAAGTGGGCTTGGAGAATCTTAGGCCTCTTGGCCAACCCTCTGGGCCGGCTAGTTCGTTTTCCACCCTGTGTGAAGCCCCAAGCCCCTTTTCAGACTGAATCTTCACCTCCATCAATTAGTTTGAACCCTCCCTCTTTCTTGACTTTTATCGCCGAGCTTCACTCTCTAGCGTTAGACCCCGTCTCGCTCCTTCCTAGGCCTAAGCGGAAAAATAAGCGGGTTCGAAAGGATTGTCTTAAGCTTTTAAGGGTTCTCAATGACGGCCGCCCCTCTCGCTCCCTTCGCGAAAGTCTGAAGTTAAGCGAGCAACGGCTCTTCGCAACTCTATGGACTTTGCTTCTGCTTTAGGCGAGAAGAACACTATCAATCGTTAGAGAGTGTCGGCTTTTTTTCTCTTGATCTCTTCGTTTTTTCTCTCTTTTCCCTCTACTTCCCTTTATTGTAATGCTTCTATGGAGTCTTTGCTTGGATTGAATAAAACCGTTATTTTTGCTGATTAAAAAAATCCTCAAATACAAATCCAAATCAATCTGGAAAAAAAAACTAAATTCTACAAATAAGCCCTAACCTCTAACCCAAAATCAGTGGCTAAATATGAGCTTAGACCTATAAATCATGGATAGTTCGATCTCGGTGGTGACGAAATAGAATTTTCCATGGTGTGGCGTCGTTCTTTGAACCCTCCATGGACGGAATCGATCTTCTTTTCCCTCTTTGGTGTGTTCACTTCTAGGTTCTAGAGATTCTTCTTCAGTGGTTCAAGCTATTATTAGTGGTACCACCAACAATAGGAGGAGGTTGTACTACGAGGAGAGTAAGGGCAAGCACAAGAAAAATAAGAAGAAGCCAGTACAAAAAGAAGGCCATGAATCTCAAAATCATCCAACAAACCGCCATAGAATTCTTCTCCGACGAGGGTTCCCGTAACTCCGACACCACCAAGCCTCACTGCTTCTCCGAGATTAACGATCAATGCATCAATGATGACGTGTCCACCGGCTGCTCCACCCCGAAGGCAAAGAGGTTCCGCATACCTGAGATAGCGACGTGCCCTCCGACGTCGAAGAAGTCGAGGCCGGTGGTGGTTTCGAATTACTCTCGTCTCTCAATAGGTCCGGAGGGGGTGGAGGGTAAGAGCACATACAACAGGCCGACCCGTTACGCGTCCCGCGACCTGGCCCGCGTTTTTGAGGGACGTAGGACACGAGCCGTCCCGTTGTGGGACGGATTTTATGCGTCCTGCGTCCCACAAAAACGCGGGCCGGAGAGGGTAGGAGGCTGAGGTGCGAGGATTTGAGATTGAAGAGGGAGAGAGGACGTATGAAGAGGGATAAAGTAAAAGGGAATAAGAAAGAGATTGGTGTATTAAGAGATAAAGGGGTAACATTGTTAATATTTGAAAAATGGGTTATTTACGAAAAGGTACCCTAATATTTCGTCCACGAACGATAAGGTACCCTTATGAATTTTTTGTCCGATAAGGTACCCTAATGATTCGTCCACGAACGATTTGGTTTAAAATTGGCATATTCCGTTAAAAACTAACGGAATATTCCTCTAAATTAGACATGTGCAGTTAAGTGGGGTATGAAATGACGATTTTACCCTTTCTTATTTTAAGCTTATAAATTTAATAGACAAAATTACCATTATACCCTTAATTATATAATACAATAAAAACATAATAAATAAATAAATTTAAATTTTTTTAAATTTAAAAACTAAATTATTTAAAATAATAACAAAAAAATTTAAAATATTAAAAAATAAAAATTCATTTTACTTTTTTAATAAATTAACTTTATTAAAAAAAATCGCAGAACTTCTTCGTCCCCGGCCACCTCCGGCGTCGTCTCCGGCCACCCCCTCCTCCTCCGTCGTCGTCCCCGGCCACCCCACCTCTGCCGCCTCCTCCTCCCTCTTCCACCTCCCACCGCCCTCACCAGATCGAATCGCAGAGCTTCAGCTCTGCGATTCGATCTGGTGAGGGCGGTGGGAGATGGAAGAGGGAGGAGGAGGCGGCGGAGGTGGGGGTGGCCGAGGACGACGACGCGGAGGAGGGGGTGGCTGGAGACGATGCCGGAGGTGGCCGGGGACGAAGCTCGAACAGCTGCAGATTTTATTTTAATAAAATTAATTTTATTTTAAAATAAAATGATTTTTTACATATAAAACTGGTTTTAATAAAAAATTATTTATACATAAAAAAACTAATTATGAAATAAAATAAAACCAATTAAATATAAAATCTGATTTTAAAAATAAAAACTGATTTTTGAAAAAAAAAACAAATTCAGTTTTTAAAAAATATAACTTTAAAAAAATATATAATTTATTTATTTTATTTTGAAAATTAAAATTAATTAGAATATATAAATTAAGGAAAAATAATAACTGAGGGTATAATGGTCATTTCACTCTTACGTCAAAAGTGAACTGAAATGTCAAAGGGCAAAATAGTCATTCTACATAATTCTGTTAGTTTTTTAACAGCGTTAAACCAAATCGTTCGTGGACGAATCATTAGGGTACCTTATCGGACAAAAAATTCATAAGGGTACCTTATCGTTCGTGGACGAAACATTAGGGTTGTTACGCCCCAATTTCAGTAAACCGAACTTAGGACGCGAACGTTTAAAACAATAAAACATTTTGAAGCCTTTTTCATAAATCACTTTAAAATCACCATTTGTTCATCAAAATAATCATTTACAACTTAAAGGTACGTCCCAGCAAATGGACAAAATGCAAGGTATACGTCGCTAGACTCAAAATAAACCCAGAATCCCGCTCCTAGCTCTTCAAGCTTCAGAAGCTCACCTAGTCCAACCTGCGACCAATACCTGTAGGAAAAGCAGCTAGGGATGAGCGTTCGCTCACCACCACGGATAACAGACTGACTACGGCATACTTAGCAGACAAAGCAGGTAACACCAACAACCAACTCAACACCGGGGATCACTATCCCCAAACTCAAGTAACCCGACCGACACCCACACACTGATACTTTCCTCAACCGACTCAACACTCGGACTCGTAAAGTAGACCTGACACAAAGATTGACGACCTCCTCCAAATACACAACAGACAACCACGCAACACCCAAGATCGCAAAGGATCGTACACCAAACAAGATCACAAAGGATCGCATACCAGCTGCTCAATAACCTCCCTCAATCACGCGCTTTGCCGAACCACTCAGGCCAGGCGGTCGACCTGTCTCAGTAACCTCTCTCACTCACACGCTTTGCCGAACCACTTAGGCCAGGCGGTCGACCTGTCTCACTCACGCGCTTTGCCGAACCACTCAGGCCAGACGGTCGACCTGTCTCACTCACGCGCTTTGCCGAACCACTCAGGCCAGGCGGTAGACCCGTCTCACTCACCTCTCTCACTCACGCGCTTTGCCGAACCACTCAGGTCAGGCGGTCGACCTATCTCAGTAACCTCTCTCACTCACGCGCTTCCCCGACACAAAGTCGGGCCAGGCGGTCGACCTATCTCAGTAACCTCTCTCATTCAGGTAACTACAATCACAATCACAAGCAAGTTCAACAAACAACAACAACACAGGTTCAACACTCCACATGCACTCATGGCCACACAAGACACCAACAGTAACACACGGACTCAACAACCCCACGGGCACTCACGACCTCCTAAGACACACCAACCATAACTCACGGGCTCAACAACCCCACGGGCACTCACGGCCTCCCAAGACACACCAACCATAACTCACGGGCTCAACATCCCCACGGGCACTCACGACCTCCCAAGACACACCAACCATAACTCACGAGCTCAACAACCCCACGGGCACTCATGGCCACCCAAGACACACCAACAGTAACTCACGGGCTCAACAACCCCACGGGCACTCATGGCCACCCAAGACACACGAACAGTAAAGACACGGGTTCAACAACCCCACAGGCACTCACGACCTCCCAAGACACACCAACAGTAACTCACGGGCTCAACAACCCCACGGCACTCACGGCCACCCAAGACACACCAACAGTAAAGACACGAGTTCAAGAACCCCACATGCACTCACGGCCTCCCAAGGCACACCAACAGTAAAGACACGGGTTCAACAACCACACGGGCACTCATGGCCACCCAAGACACAACAGTAAGGTACGGGCTCTCATGGCCACCCAAGACACAATAGTAAAACACAGGCTCTCATGGCCACCCAAGACACAAAGTACACAATCAACCTCCGACATAACCAATGCCTCCAACAGTCCTAATATCAACAGTTTCACAATCAACCTCCGGGCATGGTCATATGCCTCCAGTACTCCTAATATCGATAAGTTCACAATCAACCTCCGGGCATGGTCATATGCCTCCAGTAATTCTACTAACGCTAAGTTCTCTGCTCCTACGACACTACTACGTGTCACGTGCATTTCCAATATTCGCTACGTTCCCGTATCATGCATTTCTAATATTTGATAACCTACTTAACCCACGACACCCCGGTGTCACATGCAATTCTACTGTTAACTTTCCCTAGTCAGGGCCGAGATCCGGCTACTTTTCCCTACCTCGTGCGTGTTCTCCAAAAGCCAACCAACAAGCTCCGGCGTGATCTCAGCCACTCGCCTAGCTTTCCTTTCCCTCGGTCTGCAGCACGATCTAATAAGAACATGATTTTAAATACTTATAAGCTCGCAGACATAAACTGGAATTCAGTAAAATCGACGGCCAAAGTAACCCCGACAATGTCGATCACTCCCAAACTTCCCAATTACTCGACATTGTCGATAAAGGACTCGGAAAAGTCCGATTCGCCCGACATGGCGAATCTGCCCGGGTTTTGGAAATACCCTTCCGGGGCTCCAAAAATTCCCGTTTTCGTTTCTACGGTCTTAGAATAATTCAAGGGTCCCAATGCACTTGACAGAATCGAATTCCGACTTCGAGTCAATTAATTAACGTTTAAAGTTTCTAAACCCGATAATTACAACTTTCGCATTTTAATTCCAAATTTCGATCCGGGTGTGGATTAACGACTTGGAGAACGTCCTAAACCACCCGAACACGAAAACCCGATACCCGTGCATGTGGGCCCCACATGGCCACAATGGCAAAATTTCCTTTTTGCCCCAAAACGTTCCTAACGAACCCCAAACCTCAACCATTCATCTTTAAAACAATTCTAACCAAAACCCAACCATATTTGAATCGTTTAAACTCAAACCCTAAAATTCGAACTTAACAAAACGAAAATCGGTTAGGTGCTCACCGTAGAGAATGACTGTGTGAACTCGATTCTTCTATCGTTGAGACGATCCACCGGTCGGATGATCGAGAAATGGTAAAACCCCCAAACTTTCTTCTATTTTTCTCCCTTTTCTCCTTCTCTTTCCTCTCTCCACTTTCTCTCTCTAAAACTCTCATTTTCTTCTAACTTTGCCGAGACATCTCATTTGGCATCCTTTTGTTTTGTTTTAAAAATAAAATATAATACTTAAATTGCAAAACTAACCATCAATAGTCTTGTCTTGTTTTGTCCAATAAACCTAACACCACCACCTATTTGACAAGTGTCAAGTGGGTCCCACACCTTTTTGGGAGAATATCTTCTAGATATTTTCCAATCAGATTCGCGAAATTCGGACGTTTCGGGCTCCGAACGGGCACTTTTTCCAAGAAATTACGAAACTTCACGGGCTAAAAGGAATCAGCTCAACTAAGACCGCTACGATGACGGATAAGCTTTTTGGATCCAAAACGGTCCTCGAATGGACCAAAACGTCGCTCGGTTGACTTTTCCAACGAAAAGTCAATATTTCCCAAATTGATCAGAAAGTTTCCCTGAGTCCCCTGGAACTCACTTCGGTCAATATCGGGGTCAACTTAAGTCCGGTATGACCCTCGGGGTCAGATTTAGGTTCAATCAAGTGTCTGCTGATTTTTTTTAAATTTTCTTGTTTTGCACAGATTTGACTGGCGTTGACCGGGAGTGGTTATTACAATCTACCCCCCTTAAAGGAATTTCGTCCGCGAAATTTAAAACAACGCACTTCAGGAGTCGAATGGGTCGGGGTACTTCGCGCGAACCTCGTCCTCGCGTTCCCAAGTCGACTCGGCCTCGTGGTGTCGCCACAACACCAGTTCTAAGCGGATAACCCTTCCACGCAGGACCTGCTCTCGTGGATCCCTTTCCCACATCGGTTTCTCCTTATACGGGACATCACCTGTTACCTCGACATCCGTCCACTCAAGGACGTACTCAAGACCTCGAAAGGCCCGATACACCGCGGGGCTAACCCGCCTCCGCCGCGGTTGAAACGCACCAGTCCACCCTTCGGACTCATCTCTAGGGATACATGACCACCGACTGCTGACTCGAGAGGTCGACGTCGTCTGTCAGCATAGCTCCTGCTGACTCTGCGCGGTCTTCAACCGCTCATGCTTTGGCACGACCGACTCAGCTGTCTCTCGGTCCAGTTCTAGACCCAGTAAACTCTTATTCCTCAGTTCTACCCAGCACACGGGCGATCGACATGGCCTACCACACAACGCTTCGAACGGTGCCATCTTGATACTGACCTGAAAGCTGTTGTTGTATGGGAACTCAACTAACCGCTCATGAAATCCATCCATTTCCACTGTGCAACCCGCAATGGCTGCAATAATCCAGCGGGACGCTGTTGTTCGGCTCTCACCTGCCGACGAGTGAGGCATCGCGATACTAACTCCGCGACCGCTCTCCGCATCCCGCTCCACTAGACATGCCACCTGATGTCGCACTCCTCTTAGTTCTACACACGTGCACTGTCAGACGCGAATGCTGCGACTCTCGCAACTCGTCTCCAGTAACAATCGGTAATGGCTCGGCACTTCGCCAGCCAATCCATTCCCAAGATTACGTTTAAAGGTTGTCATTTCGTAAGTATCCTTCCCATGGATATACACACAAGCTCAGTCGTTGCCGATCCTCACGGATCCTCGCAGTCTCTCCAAGACCTAGCGCCACTACCGTCGTCGTGCCCACCAAAAACAAACATACCCGATCCTCGGGGTGAGGACTCGCTCCAGCATCAGGGCTCTTGAGCCCTCTCTCGAACCTCCTGTATCGGTTCGCTTCTCCAACTCCGCAGGCACGACAGACCATAGTCAACACCACCCCACTACCAACCGGCGTGTCCAGACGCAGGGGTGGACTCAACGGCTCTAAACTCAGCCCCAACCTCTCAGCACAACTCGACGAACAAACGAGTGTGACATCTCGGTATCCAATAAAGCTGACGCCCAAATCGGAGACCGAACACCCAGCCCCAACCTCTCACCGCTCGCCTAACCCTCAAACTCTCGCCCACATCCGCCGAAGTCATCTGGTATCTTCCAACAATCTTCGAATCGTTCTCAACCGAGGGTGGGTCTCCAAAGTCAAGTAATTGTAAGCCATAACCTTCAAATCCTCGAATGTGCAATACGAGAGCTCAATGGGCTCGTCTATCCTGCCCCTCCTAATGAGGGCCATATCCAATTTATCCACATGATTGGTGGTGAACATGACCATCCTCTCGACGATGCACGCCGACCACGTTCCGTCGATGAAATTCAACAGCCACGACAACGTCACTTTTCTCTTCTTCTCCTTCTCCACCTCCTTCGCCACCAGATCTTTCTCATGAGCTTTTTGAGCTCTGTGTTGTCATTAACTACCGTCAATTCGAGGTTAAAGAAAAGCTCTCGAACAAATCAAATCTATTTTGGTTGAATATGCTTGTATTAGGAGTAATTGAAAAGTTCAAGTTTACAAATTTGTGATTGTATCTGCAATGTACAAATGGAAAGGTTCAAGTTTTTTTTGTTGAATTTGGTTTAATATGCTTGTATTTGTAGTTTCAAGTTCACTGATTCGTAATCTTTTTTTGTTGGAAAAATGGATTTGCATTTTGTTTTGGAAAAATGGATTCGAAATATGAAAAACCAAGGATGATATTTGAAAGTTAATTGAGGGTATTATAGATATTTTACTATTTGTTTAAGTTCTGAAAAATAAATAGCATGATTTTGAAAATTAAACTGTTAGGAACACGAGGAACAGATATCGACAACCCAAACAAACTTGGATGAGCAAATAAAAAAAAGTCAAGGAGATCTTGTCTTTATAAAACTCCATTGATTGCTTCCCCATCCTGATAGAGATGAAACATGGTCGAGTAACACATAACATTATTTTGCAGTGACTTTTAATTGTAATATGGATTTAACTTTTGTTTCGTATTTTGGATATTAAAATTGTCTGGTTATTATTACTGCCTAATATATTATTACTACTTCCTGATTATTGTTATTATAACTATTAATTTCTGCAAATTTTGCACGTTTGGGTGCACGTTTTACAAATATAATCTTTAAAATCTGGAACTCTTCTTCTGCGACCGAATAACTAAACCATGTGATGTCATATATAGCATCGCAGAGGTATGTAGTACATGTTAGTTATTGTGCTCGTAGTCCAATCGTAAACGCCCAAATGTAAATATTATTGTTGGCAATATAATAAAGCGGCTTTCATATTACTTAGTGTTGGAGTAATATATCATGTGTGTTTCCAATCTATGCCAACCATGCGAATAGAACCATAGATTAGGATGAATCACACTCGATGAGGTCCCTAGTCAATAGTCTTGACTCTTGATGGCTTACTAACTATTAGTCATTGGAAAGAGTTCTGGAGTCTGATCATAGATATCATGTGGGACATGATGTTGGACGACCCGACCTGAATATGTTCTATAGATTTAGTCATGAACATATTCAAAGTCGTAGCTTGTCAGGTATCTTTAGACCGAGGAGTCTCTGTTGTGGCTATGCCGTAAAGAACTGAGTTTGACCTGAAAACCTAACGTTCCACCGTGATTGGGCTTCCATACAGGCTAGGATTGGCTTGGGGAAGGACTGCATGAGTGACACGAGAGACGACTAAGGGATTTATCCCTCATACTACAGTATGGGTAAGAAATCTGGTTCACGGTCGCTTGATCGAGAGTGACAGAAAGAAAAGCATGGCCATGCACATGATACTGTGTAATAACCACTCCCGGTCAACGCCAGTCAAACCTGCGAAAAGCAGGAAAATTTAAAATTTTTGAGCAGACACTGAATTGAACCGGAATTGGACCCCGAGGGTCATACCGGACTTAAGTTGACCCCGCTATTGACCAAAGGGAGTTCCGGGGGACTCAGGGCAACTTTCTGATCAATTTGGGAAATGTTGACTTTTCGCTGGAAAAGTCAACCGAGCGGCGTTTTGGTCCATTCGAGGACCGTTTTGGATCCGAAAAGCTTAGCCATCGTCGCAACGGTCTTAGTTGAGCCATTTCCTTGTAGCCCGCCAAGTTTCGTAATTTCTTGGAAAAAGTGCCCTTTCGGGGCCCGAAACGTGCAATTTTCGCGAATCTGATTGGAAAATATCAAGTAGATATTTTCCAAAAGGTGTGGGACCCACCTTGCCACTTGTCAACCAAGTGGTGGTGTTAGTTTTGGGGGGAAAATGGGTGGTGGTACCTATGTGTGGCCGGCCACATGTTAAAAAAAAGAAAAAAAAAAGGAAAATGAGTTAGTGTTTTAGAAAGAGAAAGAAGAGAGAAGAAAGGGAGAGAAGGAGAAGAAGGAAGAGAGGAAGCTAGAGTTTGGGCACTATTCACGTCATATCCAACCTTTGGATCGTCTCAAGACAAGGAGCAACCTCGTTCCCCTCGTTCTCCTCTTGAGTAAGCACCGAACCGATTCCCGTTTCGTTGATTTTCAATTGTTAGGGTTTGTGTAAAACTATTAGTTTAAGGTGTTTTTGGTGTTGGGGTAATTGTTGGAAACGTTTTAAAGGTGTTAGAGGCTTGATTGAACGTTTTCCGGCGACCGGGGGCTCGGGAGAAGCCCCGGCCACCATGGGGGGTGGCCGGCCACCATAGGAGGTGGCTGGCCGGAGCTAGGGCCGGCCACCACCATGGTGGCCGAGCCTCATTTAAGCCCTAGGGCCCACGGCTAGGTTGGGCCGGGTGGGGCCCACGTGTTCGGGTGCTCAGGTTTAGTGTTCGGGAGGTTTAAAACGTTCCCCGGACCATTTATCCTTAACCGAATCGAAAATTGGATTTAAATTGGAAAAGTTACAATTAACGGGTTTTAGAAACTTGAAACGGAAATTAATTGACTCGGGAGTCGGAATTCGATTCGGTCAAGTACATTGGGACCCTTGAATTATTCTAAGACCGTAGAAACGAAAACAGGAATTTTTGGAGCCCCGGAAGGGCATTTACAAAACCCGGGCAGATTCGCCATGTCGGGCGAATCGGGCCTTGACGGGTCCCTTATCGACAATGTCGAGCGATTTGGAAGTTTGGGAGTGATCGACATTGTCAGGGTTAAGATTGGGCATCGAGTTTAATGATTTTCAGTTTATTCCTGCGAGGTGTTAAGTGCCTTTAAATTGTGTTCTTTTAGATCGTGCCACGGACCGAGGCAAGGGAAAGCTGGGTGAGTGACCGAGATCATCATCGGAGCTCGTTGTTTGGCTTTTGGGAGAACGCGCACGAGGTAGGGAAAAGTAGCCGGATCTCGGCCCTGACTGGGAAAGTTAACAGTAGAATTGCTGTGGCACCGGGGTGTCGTGGGTTATTTAGGTTATCGAATATTAGAAAAGCATGTTACGGGAACTTAGTAATTATTGGAAAGGCATGTGACACATAGCAGTGTCGTAGGAACAGAGAACTTATCGATATTAGGAATACTGGAGGCATATGACCATGCCCGGAGGTTGATTGAGAAACTGTTGATATTAGGACTGTTGGAGGCTTTGGTTAAGCCGGAGGTGGATTGTTTATTTGGTGTCTTGGGTGGCCTTGAGAGCCCGTGCTAGTATTGTTGAGTCTTGGGTGGCCATGAGAGCCCGTGTTATTATTTGTGTTTGGGTGGCCTTGAGAGCCCGTACTATTATTGTTGAGTCTTGGGTGGCCATGAGAGCCCGTGTACTAAGGTTGGTGTCTTTGGCTGGCCTGACCGAGTTAGAGTCTCGGGGGGGGGGGGGGGGGGGGGTTGGGGGTTGCAAGCATTCTTTGGCTGGCTTACGAGTTAGAGTCTCGGTAAGTTGCGAGCGTGTATTATTGTTGAGTTTGGGTGGCCATGAGTGCCCGTGGGGTCGTTGAACCCGTGTCTTTACCTTGGGTGTTTTGGGTGGCCATGAGTGCCCGTAGGGTTGTTGAACCCGTGTCTTTACTGTTGGTGGTTTGAGTGGCCGTGAGTGCTCGTGGGGCTGCTGAGTCCGTGAGTTACTGTTGGTGTATCTTGGGAGGCCGTGAGTGCCTGTGGGGCTGTTGAGTCCGTGTCTTTATCGTTGGTGTGTCTCGGGGGGCCGTGAGCCCGTGAGTTACTGTTGGTGTGTCTTGGGATACCGTGAGTGCCTGTGGGGCTATTGAGTCCGTGTTTTATGGTTGGTGTCTTGGGTGGCCATGAGTGCATGTGGAGTGCTGAACCTGTGTTGTTGCTATTTGTTGAACTTGCTTGTGATTGTGATTGTGGTTACCTGAGTGAGAGAGGTTACTGAGACAGGTCGACCGCCTGGGCCGACTTTGTGTCGGGGAAGCGCGTGAGTGAGGGAAGTTGTAAGACATGTCGACTGCCTGGACCGACTGGGATCGGAAAGAGCGAGGGACAGAGAAAATTAAGACAGGTCGACTGCCTGGACCGAATGGGATCGGAAAGAGCGAGGGACAGAGAAGTTGTAAGCCAGGTCGACCGCCTGGACAGACTGGGATCGGAAAGGGCGAAGGACAGAGAGGTTACTGAGACAGGTCGACCGCCTGGCCCGACTGAGATCGGAAAGGGCGAGAGAAACATAATTGGTTACTGAGCAGCTGGTTTGCGATCCTTTGTGATCTTGTTTGGTGTGCGATCCTTTGTGATCTTGTTTGGTGTTGCGTAGTTCTTTTGAGTCCTTGGAAGAGGTCGTGATCGTTGTGTCGGTCTACTTATATGTTGAGTCGTTCGAGGAAGGTCACCGTGGGTGTTTATCAGTCAGAGTACTTGAGTTGGGGACAGTGATCCCCGGAGTTGAGTTTGTAGTGGTGTTACCGGCATTGTCTGCTAATTATGCCGTAGTCAGTCTGTTATCTGTGGTGGTGAGCGAACGCTCACCCCTAGCTGCTTTTCCTACAGGTACTGATTACAGGACGGACTAGGTGAGCTCTCGAAGCTTGTGGAGCTAGGAGCGGAGTCCGGGTTCAGTCTTTTGAGTCTAGTGATGGATACCTTGTACTTATGTCCACGTGTTGGGACGTATTTTTAAGTCGTAAATATTATTTTGATTAATTAAATGGAGATTTTAAAGTGTTTATCCAAAACAGGTTTCATTGTTTTATTGTTTTAAAAACGTTCGCGTCCCGAGTTCGTTTTACTGAAATTGGGGCGTGACATACTAGGTATCATACATTCAGTCATCTCACATATCAAGGGACAGTGATTGAGAATGATAAGTATGACGACTCTATGCCTTATCTCAATTAGGATATCGGAGATAAAAAGATAATGACAAAGACAACGGAAATGTCAGAATCGACAGGGTCTATTCGTTATGCAGTGTCATGCTAAACTAAGTCTTGTTAGTTGCCAATAGGATAAGATCAATTAAAGTGGGACTTTACGTTGATCTTACCGACATGCGTAGACCTAAAGGTCACACCAAAGGTTTGTAAACTCGATAAGAATGCTACGTAGCTTGGCTTGGAAGAGGTTGTGTCGGGAATTTCCATAATGAACGACTAGGACATGATGGGCTCAACATGGGCTCTCTTGGAGAGGCCCATGGCTGGCCCATATAGTCTAGGCCCAACAGGAACCAAAGTTCAAAGGTTGACTAAGTAGTCTTATTGATCAAAATGGGTTGGACCCACTTTTCACTAATTAATAAACTAACATAGTTTATTAAGTACAACTTTCATTTTTGCATGGACACTTGGCTCTTGATGGGGATTAAGTGAGATGACACAATCTACTTAACTCAGCATGCAAGAGTGTTGGCATTTCAATACATACAAGGACTTGGGAAATTTTACACAATAACTTCATCTTCTCTCCCACCTTAGCCGAACACCCTTAGGAGGAGCAAGCTCCATTGTTGCATATTCTTGAGTCTACAAACTCAAGAACTACGTTGGCTTTGATTCCGTTAAGGATGCATAGGCGTCTAAGGGGCTCAAGACATCCAAAGTTTGGTGTTCTTATTTTCAATTCTCATCGAAACAAGAAGGTAATGCACACAAACTCTTGATGGATTTTCTGTATTGTTTTTAAACATTTGGTAGCTTCTTCTCGAGTGATTCGTGGTCAATTTCCGCTGCGTTTCATGTTACTTTTGTCCAGGACCTCGAGACCCAACAATACATTACTTCTAGTACGTCATGTATGGCGTCCCATAAGTAATGTACCTCTATGACGTCTTTTATATCGCTGTAGAAGGGACCATCTATTACGACGGTATCCTATATTGTCGTAGAGGTGTAGTTTCGACGGAAATCAGTAAGACACCCTCTTATGTTGTCACATAAGTTTAAATGTCACTTCTATGACGTTATATAGAACCTATGCGACACCATAAGGTTGTCGCAAAAGTTGTTTTTTCCTAGTAGTGTGAGAGGTATTATGGACTTTTTAGGTGTTCTGGACAGAAAATTAACTGAAAAATAGTGTACTAATATGATAATACATATTTTCTGGAGTAGCGAGGTGATAATTTCTCTTTATTTTTCCTATAGAATGACCATCATTTGGAACTGGTTTCCGAAATCTTAAAATATGGTGGAAACCAAGGGTGACTCTGATATTAGTCACCAAGATACATTTTCTCATGTCGCAGATCCTCGAGTTAGTATTGTTGAGGCTGTGGAAGGGCAAACATAGTTCGGTCTTGACATGCTCAATTCAGAAGAATGCCACGGTATGGAAAGAGATCAATATTTTCCTATAATAGGTGCATGTAATGAGGTTGAGTTAGTTCATGGTGTGAAGCAAATCATGAACGTTTGTAGACTTTAAAAGGTGGACCGAACGTTTTAGCTGTCCAAATAGAGGGTGTAACTTAACGGCAATTATCTGGTGTTGAGGAGCCTTTAGCTCAGGGAAAGAAGGTTGGGAAGGCAGTGTAATTCCCGACTCTACAATAGAGTTTTACGAGCATGGTAAGATCGCCAACGGTAAAGCCTAAGGATCGGCCGGGTCGGCCTCCAAATTCATGTCAATGCCTCTCTCTTCGACACAAGTTATTAACACGAGGGCTAGGAATCGTTCTCTCAGTCAAGAAAGGTCAATGGTTCAAACGTCTGCCTATAATCCTGTCATTTTCGATATTCTTTGAGTTAAATTCCCTTAGGGAATCTCTCAAGATGGGAGCCATGTGAAGGATGGGTATGTCAGATCGAAGTAGGTTGGCTGTTTTTAGTTGGCGTTTCTTCAGGATTTGGATCCTAGGTTTTGGGCTAGACCCTTTGTCAGTTCTCGTAATTTAAAATCATCCATATCATCGTTTTTCCTCGGTATTTTGACCTTTTAGTCCTTTCTTTCTCGGAGAGATTCTTATTAGTAGAAAATTTATGCGCTTATAAAAAAACATCATTTGGAAGCTACTTTTTAATTTAAAAATATTCTTGCCATTTTAGGTATTATGTCCATTCAGAAAATCATTGGGTGGCTATCTTTCAGGGGTAATTTAATTATAATACATTTAATCAAATTATAAATATACTATTAGTGAATACTACTGAACACAACTTTTAAAAATCATAATCTCATCGATTATGTGATTTCTTAAAGCATGTATAATGTTGAGGTTTGTGTGTAAGGGTTCATATTCATTATGAATTTGAACCCCTTGTAGGATCTGTTTTCCAGGGTGTGAGGTTTATAGTAGGGGTTCACTGTGCTAACTAGATGCTGATAGTATTTTTAATAATGTTTTGTTGAATTAATTAAATATCGATTTAAAATAATAAATACTAAATAAAATTAAAATTAATTGAACATAATAAATTAATAATAGAAGAGATTAATAATAAAATAAATTAGCTACATTGATTGTTCTATGTTACAAGACTATTCTTATAGAGAAAAAGCATGGAGGTGGAGCTTTGTCACTCGTCCGATTCATAATTTGTTCCAAAGCGATCTCATATTTCTCAACAAGGTCAGTTTGGAGTTGCTGGTGGGTGTTAACATTTCTGACCTCTGATTGAACATCCATGTATTGTTGGTAGGATAAGGGCCCTCCCTGGTGCCATCGTTCAGGTGGTGTCCAACCATGTATTTTCGGAGGGGCCTCGTAATACCATTCTTCAGCTCCTTGTTCGAACTGGTTGCGTTCATCCTCTACAATCATGTTGTGTAGAATGACACAAGTGTCTATGGTATCATTCAAACTCCTCCTGCTCCAAACACGCGTAGGCCGAGAAATTATGTCCCACCGTGCTTGGAGGAATCCAAAAGCTCATTCAATATCTTCCCGAGCACCTTCTTGGACTTTAACAAACAATTTGTGTTTGCGTTGGGTGAGATGTCGAATCAACTTCACAAACCGACTTCATGATGGGTAAATGCCGTAAACCAAGTAATCAATTCTTCCAACTTCACAAACCGACTCCAAGCCTTTGATCTTCCTGACCAAAGGCTCCTAATTGCAACGCGGTTGTGCAATTCTTCCACTCCCAATTCATGTAGCCAAGACTCCCAATCATGCTGGGGAAGCTTCGCCTATATCAAAATTTCAGTAATCGGGCCTAGTCCTCAACAGTTGGTTTACGCTCGTACTCTTCCATAATTAACAATAGTATTTCAAAGTCGTCGTACACATTCGAGTACGGTAATTTCCTCAAGTCATAAGGATTCGTCCAACGAATCGGTCGAGCACCCGTACGCTAGCATTCGTATCGCGGTGATGCATTTTTGGTGTGTTCATAACCCCATGCGTCCTACAACGTCCGAATTCTGAATAAAATTATAGTCATGCTTTGCTACTTTTTCCATCACCCGAATAAAAAGTCGTCGACTCATACAATATCGACGCCTAAACATCTCGGGCCCATAGGTGGGGTTCTCGACAGAATAATCCTGCATTAGTCGGTCGTGGCCATCAACACGACCTCTATTAATTTGTCTTCGGAAAGGTTCCCTACTTTCAAGCCCTCGCCACAATGCGTCGAACTTTGGCTGCATTCTCTCCCTATCTTTCTCATCCTTTTCGCCGGATTCATTCTCCCATTTGACAAACGTAGGCTTCTAAATAATACATATCTCAAACAAAAAACGATCGGACTGCAAACTTTGTGGGAAATGGAATTTGAGAGAGATTTTTTGGAAGATTGATGAATGGGATGGGTGTATTTATAGATGATGATTTTATTTCAGATTTTTTAATTAAAAAAATAATCGTTGGAGAGCCAACGATCGACTTGCCACACCAACGCTACATGGTGCGTGCTGATTGGTCTGGCACAATTCATGATTTGTACGGTTCGAAGTTCACGTATATGAACCGTGAGTCGTGATTCAAGACTCGGATTCAAAGTTTAGTGAAACAGATTCGAACTAGTTACACACCACATCATGCAACTTACAGTTCGAAAATTTTAAACCGTAAGCCGTGGCATGCTGTACGTGCTCCCAGTTTCCAAGAGTTTAGATTTCAAATGGAAGCAGTTAGTGACATGGTGGATTATGTAGAGGGCGAGGGACACAAAGGCCACGATGTGGATTGGTCATCAAATGGGACGATCGCTTTGGCATGACTCATGATCCCTCGGAAATGAGCACTGCAAGTTGGTTGCTATATGGTAAACCATCTATCTGCGGGACAATCGAGGTCGTCATAGGCAGAGTACATAGCAACCCTAATTCGGGAAGTTTTTTATCTAGTAGAACCAAAGTTTTCTATCTTATTTACATGAACCGATAAGTATTAATTATGAATTAATTAATATTTTTATAAAGTATAACGGTCTCATCCCTACTAATGTAAATATATTTATAAAGGAAGACTGGATCGTTCGATGTATGGAAAGGGATAGAATTTTTTTTTGAAAGGCAAACAAAGGGATTGTATTAGATTAATGCGTGCGAACCGGTACAAGCGGCGGACTAAAGTCCTGAAAACAGAATAAAGTCCGGGTCTCCCGTAGAACACCCAACGCTCTAAACCCGTAGAAACAGTCTAGTTGACATCTTAGACAAAGATAAAAGTTCCTACGATCAAACCAATCAAACCAAAATAAATAACCTAACAAAAACACAAAATATCAAATTCCAAAATAATACTGAAAGGAAATAACATAGAAACAGCAGAAATAAAGCGGATCCTCCAGTAGCATCCTTCGCTCTAAACTCGACTCTTCCGGTCGTAGGTGCCGCATAAGCAGATCTCAATCTATCGATCCTCCTCCTACATCCCTAATCCACCATCTGTAATGCTCCAATCAATCCATCTCTAACAACTAATACTAAGAATACGTTTGATACTTCCATGCTCCAAACAAACCAACAAATTATTCTCTCAACCAGCTACAGTAACAACCCATCCTCATCTTCATGTTCTTCATGTTCTTCAGTACCTCAACAATGGCTAATTTCCAACAAAGCTTTACCTTACCTCTTGGTGTAGTGTTCAGGATGATTTGAATCTAAATCATCGAACCACCATCGGCCTCTTCTCTCCTTACTCACTATCTCAACTCTGTTTCTGCTTCTTCCCATTTGTACTGGCTTTCAATATGATGATCCTTCCTCAAAAGACTGGCAAAGCAGTCCTGCCAATCAACACTCTACCGCTTGGAGCAACCCTCAAAGTACAAGAGCTCAGTGGTGAGCCTTCAGAGAGAAGGCCAAATGCACAACCCTCCTTCCCAATCAAATGCAGAGGAAGAAGATCCATTTCCCCAGCCTTCTCTGACAAAACCCAACAATACTCTCCAGGTGGATGCACAAAGCTAATTGATGGACAAAAAATGTTCTACTATGACAACTTCAAACCTGTCTCTTCTGGGAGGGATTCAACTCCTTCATATCGAGGACCTCTATGGGGAACTGCAAATCTCGGCTTTTCTTCTCCAGCAACTGACCCTTTGCATACAAAACCTGGTCATTTATCTTTGGCCAAAGAAGTTGAAGCTGGCTCATCCTCAATGGGATATCCTCCCCCAGGTTTCGAAAAGGTTAGACCAGTTAAACCTGTCTTTGATCCCAAGGCCCCCAACACTGCTTTTGTACTTAACATCCCCCCTCAGCCACTACTGACTGGCTGGACTCAATCTTTGACAAATATAATGGTTTTATCAAGTCAATGGTGAGCCTTAAGCCAAATGCAAAAGGAATCTGGTATGGATTCATTTATTTTCAATCAAAATCAGACCTACACCATGCTATTATCCACACAAATGGCCTCACCTACAACAATCATAACCTCTTTGTTACTGAGGCTTGGGACAAAAGCAAGAAGGAAAGAGCTAAACTTCCTACTGTTAATACCACTGCAGTATACCAAGAAAAGCTTTATGAAGAATACAAAAATCATGGTTCCATAGTTACAACAAAGGCACAAATATGGGACTCCTCACACTTGGCAATAACACATCTAAATCTCTTTGTAGAAGCAATTATGCAGGAAATAGCTCTTGAGGGGGTCTGTGAAATACAACTCAAAGATCTTCGTAACAAAACCATTCTTGTGCATTGCCCTGATCCAAATTTTGATAAACAACTCTTCTTTGAAGATGGAGCTTGGCTCAAGCAATGGCTCACTTTTATTCCAGGCAAGGATTATTTGACTGATCTGGGTGGTAAGCTGGCCTGGTTTACAATTCAAGGTGTCCCCTATAAGGGCTGGTGTACCGGATCCTTTCAGGCTGCTGTAGCCAACCAAGGCAAGGTGCTATTTACTCATCCTAATTCTAGACAAGACTTGCATATTCACACAGCTTTTGTGCTTGTTCATACAACAAATCTAAAAGAAGTCTCAGAAGAGGTAAATTTATATTTGGGGGGCAAGACCTATAAGGTTTTGATTTATTCAATCCAAGCATTAGATATTCCTCAGCTGCAGAATCCTTCTATCAGAAACCCTTACATTATTTCCTCAGAAGACTTGGATTCAGAACATTCTAATTCTGGTGGATCAGACTCAGAATATGTCAGTGATTATTCAAAGGAAGTACAACCCAATGATTCCAAGGAAGATCAAGATGGAATTACACCAGATCTTACACCACCCCAGCCATTGATCTCAGTTAATGAGGAAGAATTTAATGAAGCTGGAATAAATGAGGCTACTGACACAAGGTTAGCCATCAATGCATCCATGGCTGCAGAATTTGTATCCCCCATGTTTGAACAAAATCATGTCACCCTTGAGCCTGTGGTGCAAGACGAACCTTGGCTATTTGTCAAAGATACTTTTGAATCTGAAGAAAGGATTACAGCTGTTCTTCATCTCAATGAAGGAGGAGCTCAGGAAATTAATCCTTCTCACAACAATATCAACTCCCAGATTGCTACAGTGCCAGTTTCAGAAACTCAACCAGCTACAGTCTTCAGTCCAGTTCAGTTACACCAACTTTCAGCAACACTACAATCAGCTTCCCAACAAATTCAAAAAATGGATCAATATCCCCAACTGAAGATATGACAGTAACTACATTGGTATTGGTAGAAGAGAAGAGCTTAGCATTGGGAATAGATGAGCATTTATTGAAACAAAAGGCATTTGCTGAAAATGGCCCTACAAATTTCAAAAGATCACATTTTACAGTTGCTACTGTGGAAGGATTAGACTACAACTCACCTATCTCAACTCAAGGTGGCTCACAAGGACTTGACTACTTAGAATCAGGTTGTGAACTCATCAACACTCCTCCTTCTTCTTTTCTTTCCCCCCAAGCAAGAGAGGTGGCTGACTGTCTTGGCCTGGCTCCTAAATCAACTCCATCTGCACCACCTTCAAATTGCAAATTAAAAGGGAAGAAAAAGAAAAGCAAAGCTCAAACAAGATCCTATGGCACCAGATCTAAATTGAAAGGAAAGGATTCTGTAGCTGAACAAATTGAAGCACAACCCTTTAGTTTTCTAAATGAACCAACTAGGCAAAGAAGGCTTGGGCTTTTGGAAAAGCAATTGGACTAAAATCCAAGTTGAAAGAAAGTGACATCCTATTGAGGCTGAAGGATCTAGATGAGGTAATTCAAACAGAAGCTTTTGATGAAGAAATTGAAAAAGGTGTAAACTTTGCTCCTGAAGAAGACTCAGTCACTCCTGCACAGTTGGGTGGTACTCCCACCAATCTCTCTTCACTTTAGAACACCATGAAACTCCTCACATGGAATGTGAGAGGAATCTCCTCAAGTCAAAAGAGGAGAAACTTAGGTAACTTGCTACTCAAACAAAGTCCTGATTTTGTAATGATACAAGAGTCAAAATTACAATCTCTGCCCAACAATTATCCAAGATTATGTGGCTTGTCTGCTGATTTGGAAGCTTCAGCAATTAACTCAGTGGGAGCCTCTGGTGGGATTATTTCTATGTGGAAGAAATCAGAATTTATTTTGTCCTCTATCAAGCCTGTGCAAGGAGCCCTTTTCTGGTATGGTATGATCCCTCAACTCAACCATCTTTGCTGTATTGTGAATGTCTATGCCTCAACAAATTACCGTATTAGAGCATCACTATGGAGAGAAATTCAGTTGGAACTTACAGATCAAGCCTCAAAACACCTCATAATAATGGGTGGAGATTTCAATGTCATCCTCTCAAATGAAGACAGATCAAGCCTCAGAAGAGGAGGCTCATCCATGGCAGATTTTCAAAATTTAATCAACAATCTTGGCCTTATTGATCTGCCCTTGCAAAATGGGAAGTTTACCTGGTATGGTCATGGCTCTATAGCTTCTAGATTAGACAGGTTTATTGTCTCAAGTGATCTACTAGCAATGTGCCCCTCCCTCACTCAAACCTGTCTCCCAAGATCCATTTCAGACCATAGACCATTGATCCTCCAAAATAAAGTGTTGGATTGGGGGCCAAGACCTTTCAAATTTCTCAACATTTGGCTTGAAGACCCTAGATTTATCCTCTGGATGAAATTAAAATTTCTAAGAGCAGACCTCAAACTCTGGAACAAACAAGTGTTTGGAATCATTGAAACACAAATCCTTTAATTAACCACAACTATCAATGATCTGGATAAAGCAGTGGAAGAAAGGTTACTTACATCCCAAGAAAACTCCTCAAGAGGGGCTCTTAAGGCTGAATTGATCAAAAAGTACAAGTTGCATGCTAAACTCTGGAGCCAAAAGGCAAGGAAGAAGTGGTTTGATGATGGAGAATCCTCAATTATTGTCAATGGAGAATCCTTAACAGATCCTGCTCTTATAAAAAATGCAGCTACATCACACTTTCAAGCCAGCTTCCAAAGTGATAATTCTGATTTTATTGAAATAGAAGACCTCTCCTTCAGCACTCTATCTGCTCAGGAAAAGATCTGGCTAGAATTGCCTTTCCAAGAACAAGAAGTACTTCAAGCAATATTGGCTTGCAATGGGGACAAAGCCACAGGACCAGATGGCTTCACTCTGAGATTTTTTCAAGTTGCATGGGAGATTATCAAAGAGGACTTCATGCTATTTATGCAGGACTTTCATAATTCAGGTCATCTGGGGAAGGGCTTAAACTCCTCATTTATGGTTCTTATACCTAAAGGCCAATCCCCTCTCTCTTTTAAGGACTATAGGCCAATCAACCTTATGGGAGGTCCATATAAAATCCTCTCCAAAGTCCTATCCAGTAGACTAAAAATGGTGATCAATAACTTTGTTGGGGATGGGATACTAATAGCCTCAGAAGTGGTGGATCATATCAAAAAAACAAAGTCTAAGGCCTTAATATTCAAGACAGACTTTCAAAAAGCCTTTGATAGAGTCAGTTGGAATTATGTGCTACAAGTTCTCCAAAAAATGGGCTTTGGACCCAGATGGAAAATGTGGATGCTATCTTGTTTCTCTGCCTCAGTATCTGTTTTAATAAATGGCTCCCCAGGAAAAGACTTTCAAATTTCTAGAGGGCTTAGACAAGGGTGTGCCCTCTCCCCTTTGATTTTTGTCTTGGTTGCGGAAGGTCTCAACCAGATTATGAAAGCTTGCACACATAATAACCTCTTCCAAAGGATCAAATCATCACTAAATGGCCCTGTGATCTCACATTTACAGTTTGCAGATGATTCTATTTTTTTCATTGAAGCCATTCCAGATCAAGTCATGTGTCTCAAACTAGCACTAACAATGTTTAACTCAGCTTCAGGGCTTGCTGTCAATTATGAGAAATCTCAGATAATACCAATGAATCTATCTGAAGGTGAGGATTTGATCATTAGCTCCATACTTAACTGTCCAGTTTCCTCCCTTTCAATTATCTATTTGGGATTCCCTCTGGGAGCCAACCCAAAGAGAATTCAGACTTGGGATCCTATAGTTCAGAAATTCAAACAAGCATTGGGCCTTTGGCAAGCAAAGCTTCTATCCTTTGGGGGCAGGATAACACTGATCAAGTCCACTTTGGGAGCACTACCTCTCTATTATTTCTCAATTCTAAGGGCCCCAAAAGCAGTGATCAAGACAATGGAAAGATGGCAAAGAAAGTTCTTATGGCATGGAAAGATATCTGGAAAAGGATGTTGTAAGGTCAGCTGGGGAAAGGTATGTAAAAATAAAAAGGATGGAGGTCTGGGAATCAAAAGGCTCTCTTCCATGAACTTGGCACTATTGGGAAAATGGTGGTGGAGGTTTGCATTGGAAAAGAATGCTTTGTGGAAGCAAGTCATTTGTGCAAAATTTGGTTGGGGGACCAATGAATAGGATCTATCTAATTTTACTGAAGTAGGATCTCCTAGCTTCTTAACTCATATCCTTAACTTGATCAAGGACCCAAGATTCGAAGAGTACTTTGGCTCCAAAGGGCTGCATTGGAAAGTTGGAAATGGGGAGAGGGTTTTCTTCTGGCATGATACTTGGTGGGGGGACACTGCGTTCAAACATTTATTCCCTAGGCTATTTGTTTTATCTCAAGACAAACAACTGATGGTCTCAGAAGCCTGGAATGGAACTTTTTGGGATCTTGATTTCACAAGAACTCCTAGAGGAAGAGCTGAGCATGATTGGATGTCCCTCTTCTCAATCTTGAATGGTATTTCCCTAGCTGATCAGGAAGATGTCCTAGTCTGGTTTTGGGATCCTAAAGGTTTCACTGTCAAAAAATTGTATCAAGTCTTGGAACATCAAGGCTCTCAATCCCCTGCAATCTCTGCATGGAGTAAACTTCTATGGACACCTGGAATTCCTCCCAAGATATCTGCATTCTCTTGGCTGGCTTGTCATGAAGCAATCCCATCCAAATGCTTCTTGGAAGCTAGGGGCCTTTCTCTATCTTTGCAAGACTTACTTTGCTCTTATTGCCTTGGGGACCTTGAAGATGAGAATCATATTTTGGATGCCTTGCTCTTCAGAGGAGAAACATGTCTGCAGAAGAGAAAATTCAAAACCAACTGGAAGCTAGGGGCCTTTCTCTATCTCTGCAAGACTTACTTTGCTCTTATTGCCTTTTGCAAGGCATCTTAGCAAGAGCTTGGCAAGTCTGGTGCTTAATAGCTGATTGGTGGGGGTCAGTGGTGGTTATTTCTGGCTCTGTGCAATCCTTCCTCATATCATGGTCTTTTCTGCAGAAGAGAAAATTCAAAACCAACTGGATTCAATTATTTCAGCTCACTCTTTGGCACATCTGGATAGCTAGAAATGCCTTGCTCTTCAGAGGAGAAACATGTACCTCAGAAGAGATTTTCCACAAAGTTGTTCAGCAATCCTATACTTGGGAATGGACTTCCTTTCACAAATCAAAGAGATACTTTACTTACAACAATTGGCTTCTTTCCCCCAAAAATTGCTTAGCTTGGAAAATGCTCAGTCCTGCCACAACTGATCTTTAAGGTGATGTCTTTATTTCTTAGGTGGGGGTTCTGGGGTGGTTTTTGGGGGTGTTTTGGTGAGAGTGGTGAGTGGTGAGGCTCCTTTTCCCCTGGGTTTTTTGTTCTTCTCTGTGTGTGGTTAGTTTTCTTGCTAGGGTCTTGGTGTGTGGGTAGCTCACATCTTAGGATGAGTGTTTTGTTTTGCTTTGTTTTCTTTGGTTTGTGCATGCCTCATCTCTTGGCCTTTCATCTTTGGGTCATTTACTTGCATTGCCCTCATCCAAGGATCTCTGCAGACATCATTGCATTCAATCACTACATTCATCATTGGTGTCCTAACAGCCCTTCAGCTCTTCAGCACTTCAGCAACCGTTTTGTGCACTTCAGTTGCTTCAAGCCAATAGATCTTCATCAACAGTTATACTCACTTGACACTGATGCTGAGAGACTCTCAACACTTGTGTCTCAACAAGTGATCACAGAAGCTCCAAGCCTAAGCTATATAATCTCCTCAACTGCATCTCTGAAATTGGGCCTCATAACAAGCTTGCAATCCCATTACAACAAATCAAGCCTGCAATCCCATTAAAAGCTTGATCACCTCTTTCATCAGCAACAATGCTCCTTAACAAATTCATTTTGCTCATCCCTTTTTACGGTTTACATATCACTACCCCCAAGTTTGGTTCACTGCAACTATTTGCATTTCATTTGTATCATTGTATCACCTTTTGGGTTTGGTTTTTGCTGCTGGCCTTTAGAAGACATCTCTTGTATTCCTCTTTAACCTCTAAATAGGTTTAATATAATCTTGTCTTGCTGATCAAAAGAAAAAGATTTCTAATGTTTTTTTATACATAAATTTGAACAGTGAAGAGAATGGTGATAATTCATGTACTACATGAATTTAGGTAGATTGGTGATGGTGGGTTTCCTAACCGGCTATAAGACCAGCCTACCGTCCTAGTTGATAATCATAAATAACCCCCATTTGGTTTATTTTAAATTAATCTATCGTATAGATGCTAAGAAGTTGACCAACAAAGTGACAAAGTCATCTTGTAAATATAATAATAGCAAGAGGGCTCTGTCCCAAACTTTTAAAATAAATATTTAATCTAACTATTTTATAAAAATTGTTAAATATAAAAATCCTCAAATTCTAGCTCTCTCGACTTGCAAGAGCTTTTTTCTTCCCGAGAAAACCTTAGCCTCACCTATAAAGACCTCTATTCCAGTCGTCGACAAGACTGTTGTCTCTACCGTCGGTATTGTTCTATCACAGCCTATCGTGGTGCACTTCACGCCACATACGCTATCCCAGTGTCCCTCTTCGAAGATCACGCTAATTCTTAAAAACAGCAACCATCAGACGTCGCAGCCACCTTGGTCTTTTTTCCCTTGCCTTCCCTCTCCCGCAACTTCATTGTCGACCCCGGCGTCGTTAGTCAGCCCAGACAAACTATCCGGCAAACCACGACGAGGCCGGTCCCTTAAGAAAAAAACCCTAACTTCCAGTCCACGCTACGTTAAGGTTTCGACAACTCCAATGCCTACGACTGTCTCAGCTCCTCAACTCCCACCAGAACCTTTGCTTCCTGGCACGTTGCACTCATCAGTGGCCCCGCCTCCTATAATCCGTGGCCCTCTTCGCAGTAAGGACCCTATGCCCTCCCCGGAGAGAGAAGAACCACGTTGTGTGATGGATGCTGCTTCATGCTCGCCGAACCTCGTGGTATTCCCGATGGCGTCTCCACGGCCAACCTGGCAAGATGAGCTGTTGGAGGTAGAGGTGCCGTATATAACGGCGAGTCCTTCGACTGTAGCTCGCCAGCGCTTTTCCATGTTAGGCAAACTCTGGGCCTCAAAACTGCCTCGGAAGGAGGCCATTCTCATAATCATAAAGAAGTCGTGGGGGAGATCGGCTGATGGCTTAGTCATCCAGGACATTGGTCTAGGAGTGTTCGGGTTCTACTTTAAAACCGATGCAACTAGGGAATGGGTTCGAAGACACGAGCCATGGTGTGTAGTCGGTCGGTAATTTCATCTTGGGGACCTTGACCCTCTGGCTAGGGAGCCCCCCCCGTCTTGGATCGAATTCAGCTATGGGTTCAAGCATATGGACTTCCCCTGAGGTTCCGTACCAAAGACATGGGGGAATCGATTAGCTCGGCATTAGGTGTGTGTGTGGAGGTACCTTGCGACCAATGGGGGTTCTATTTGGGGGGTCGGTGAGGATCAGGTACTGGCATCATCTGGCACGTTCCTGTCATCGAGAACTTCTCTTACGCTTTTAAGGGATGCCTGATCTGGTTTGTATCGGATTTCTCTACACCAAAATCCCGCATTTTTGTTACAGATGTGGTATGCTCGGCCACAAGGTATCGGAGTGCGATAGGCAAGTGGTGGCCCCACCCCGTCTTGATTCCTCGATCATGGAATTTAGAAAGGGACAACAGATCGAGAATTATGCCACAAACTGGGGGGGGGGGGGATATGAGCCTGGACAACTATTTTCCTCAACTACTGCACCTAAAGCCTCATGATATCGAGGCAGCGGCCCAATGGTATCCCCGACTACTGCACCTAACCAGGATTATCCTTGGGAAGGCCATCAAACATCCAGGGGGAATCGGGCTAGCCAACATCTAACAATCAATCATCCATCAGGTATAGTGGCACCGACATCTCGACCTTTGTTTGGGCATAGAGATAGGCCTAGGATGGCCAGTGGGTTGCGGAAGGGCCCCGAAGCAAGGAAAGGGGGAGTAGAGAGTGGTTCTGCTGAGGAACCTCAAGACGACCAAGTACGGGCTACTAGGCAGGCCCGTGTGGAGGAATAAAAGGAATCAAGTGCTCTATGGACTGGCCTTGGGAGGGGTCCTTAGGAAGAGCACTTTCTCCCTTGGAAACCGGTGTCAACATGTTTGGTTTCAATTTACAGGATATGTTGCAGTTGAGCACTATCTTGAGAAGCAGTCATCGGTTTCATTGTTTTTGAACTTTTGTTCGTCATTATGGCTCCCACATAAACCGTCTATGTCGGCTCGTTTTTTACAGAGTTATGAGTAGACATACCTTAAGGACGCGAAAGTATGTAATAACTCTTCTAAATGTTGTCAAGGCATTCTCTGACGTCCTATTTTTATCACATTAAAGTAAGAAATAAAATTGCATCTTTTTTGTAAAAGAAAATTAACTATTTTATATTATCCTAAATAAATGTCTTTTAATTTTGGTTGTTCATTTTATTTATGTATTGTGTCATCAAATGATTATAAATTAGCTATAAACAACGATTCTTCAGGTAACTTATGCTACTTCTTTCAAAAAAAAAAGTAACCTATGCTACACAAACTTCTATAACAAAAAAATAAATAAAAATAAAACGGTCATAAACTACTCGTTTGTTACAATAAAAAAAGGCTCTCGTCTACCCTAACCACCAGGGTCCTCTCTACCCTAACCACCAGGGTCTTGCCGCCGTCGCCAATCCTTCTGCCGTCACGCAGTCGTCGGTCTCCCTGATCTCCCCGCTGCTCCTGCACGTTTTATTCACCTGCTCCCGCCTCGTTTTGCCTGATCGGATCGAGTTGCTCTCGAGCCCTTTTGGATCGCAACACGCTTCAGGATCTTTGATCGGCTCTTGGCTCTCCCCATCGTGCTCTCTCGCGCCATCTCCAACGTACGAGACGCCTTCAGGTACTGTTCTGCCCCTGTTTTTCTGATTAGGGCGCTCTTTTCTGCCTATTATGCCGAATGTGTTAGCATGGAACTGTCGGGGATTGGGGGCGGATCATAACCGTCGCCAGTTGAAGGAGTTGGTGAGCCGGCACAAGCCTGATCTCCTATTCCTTACCGAGACCCATCATGTTGACTCTCGGAACTCGAGGTCCCGACTTGTTATCCTCCGCTGAACGCTAGGTTTTCATGGCGGTACAGGAATTCCAGGTTTTATACCATAGGTGGGACCGGGTCTTCATCCCCCGTCGAACAAAGGGGGGGTCATGCTACTGTGGTCTGAGAAGTGTTATGTGCAACTATTGTCGATGCGTCAACCACACATAGACATAGTGGTCCGTTTTGGACAGGAACCACCACTACGATTTACAGGCATCTATGGGGAACCGGCCTGGGAAAATAGGAATATGACTTGGGACAATCTAAGACAGCTGGCCACAGTCCCGGCACCGATGGAGTGGATTATTATGGGAGACTTCAACGGTATCCTCCGCCCTTCGGAGAAATGAGGAGGTCAAGCGTATCCTTTACATCTTATGCAATTGTTTCACCAGGCCATCTCGGACATTGGAGGGGAGGAGGTAAAATTACAAGGCTAACAATTCACGTGGGATCGAGGTCATGACCCGGAAACACAGGTGGAAAGCCAATCAGACAGGGCTTTTATCTCTCCGCAAGCTCGCCGCCGATTCCGGGACATATCCTTACAGAACTTGGGAGTGTCAACCTCGGATCATAAACCCATCCTACTCCAGCTTCAGAAGGAACCGATTGAACATCGGCCTCGACACTTCCGGTTCGAGAATATGTGGTTAGAACATCCTGAGTGTGGTGGTCTGGTCCAATCTGAATGGGGCCAGCCCGTAAACCGTCACATAAAACACCATATCAAGGATATTGGCGCCTCGCTAAATGATTGGGGACATACTATTTATCGGGATAACATCAATCAGATCAGGCATTTATAGAAAAGATTAGCCGAACTCAATGGCCGGACTGATAGACAGGGAATCAGGCTTCGTCTGGCAATCCAGAAACAGTATAACAAGGCCTTAGCAAAACAAGAACAATTCTGGCGTCAAAGAGCTAAGCAACACTGGCTCGGGGAAGGGGACATGAACACGAAATTCTTCCAGATATTAGCTACGAAGCGGCAGGCCAAAAACAAATTGAAATCCCTGGTCAATGATACAGGGGTGGAGCTACAATGGCACACAGGTATGAGTGAATTGCTACAATCTTACTTTACCGACATCTTTACGGCAGGTGATATCGAGGACTATGATCTACCCATGCCAGTCCCTCTCATGATCAATCCAGCACAAAATTTACAACTGACAAATCGGGTAGTGGATGAGGAAGTGCGTCATGCAGTGTTTCAGATGGGACCATCGAAATCACCAGGTCCTGATGGTCTCAACCCGAAAATTTTCCAACACTTGTGGGATACGCTGGCTCCGAAAGTTATCGACTTTGTCCGAACCGCAGTGGCAACGTGTACCATTGATCAGGACGTCAACAAAACCACTCTGGTCTTGATTACAAAAATTCAAGGAGCAAATAAGGTTGCAGAGCTGAGGCCGATTGCCCTCTGCAATGTTATTTTTCTAATTCTCTCTAAAGTCCTGGCGAATCGTATGAAACCACTCCTGGATCCGATAATATCCACAAACCAATGAGCTTTCGTGCCAGGTAGACATATCCAGGACGATGTATTTATTTCATATGAAATAATACATACTCTCAGGCGTAAGACTCAAGGTCAAAGGATATTTATGGCTTTGAAATTGGATATGAGCAAAGCCTATGATAGAGTGGAATAGTCCTTCCTCCTATCTATGATGGGGGAATTTGGCTTTGATATGGGGTGGCGAGCTATGGTCCTAGCGTCTCAGATGGTAAACATATGTCACCGTTCACCGTAGGGAGGGGAATCCGTCAAGGCGACCCTTTATCCCCGTATCTCTTCTTATTCTGTATGGAGGGCCTGTCTCGTATGCTTGTCCAAGCAGAGAGGGATGGAAAGATACACGGGGTCTCGGTGGCCAGAGGTGCGCCACTTGTCTCTCACATATTTTTTGCGGATGACTGTTATATATTCTGTAGGGCGGACCCGGAGGAGGCGAACAATCTGAATCATATCGTCCATTTTGGTACTCTATTGGGTCAGGTCATCAACAAAGGAAAATCGTCCATTTTCTTCAATACAAACACAAATCTAGTAAACAGAACGACATGTTGTGGTATTTTGGGGATACAGGAAATCTCGGGTCCGACTAAATACTTGGGGGTCCCCAACATGCTGGGACGCCGGAAAGGACAGAGTCTCCAATTCGTCTGTGACCGTATCGTGGCCAAGATTGGGACATCAGATGGTCAGATGCTATCTGCAGGGGGAAAGGAGGTGATGATATGCTCAGTCCTCCAAGCTATGCCAATCTATACAATGAGCGTATTCTTATTACCGACGGAATCCATCAATAAGATACATGTCGCACTAGCTCGGTACTGGTGGGCGAGCACCCCCAGAGGCACGAAACCGATTATATGGCAGGACTGGGCAAAATTATGCAGGCCTAAGGAGGATGGTGGGATGGGCTTCAGGGACATGAGGGATATGAACATTGCGATGCTAGCAAAAATGGGGTGGAAACTACTCACCGAGCCAGATTGTTTGGTTGCCCGTGTTCTCAAGGCAAGGTATTTCCCGAAAGGTGACTTCCTCTCAGCTGAAGGAGGAAATGGACCCAGTCAGATCTAGATGAGGCTCCGGGCAACATAGGATTTACTCCGGTAGGGACTGATTCGGACAATTGGTGACGGCTGCTCCACAACGGTTGAAGGGTCTCCGTGGTTCATAGGGAACAACCCGGTCATCCCGCTCCATACTTGTACCACCCCGGAACTGAAAGTGTCGGATTTGGCTACAGATGATCATCAATGGGACGTCCTGAAATTGCAACAAAATCTCCCTCCGGCCATTGTCGATGACATCTTATAGGTGCCCCCACCTCTCCCCCAGCATGTAGACAAATGGGCATGGAAATTTAATATTCGGGGTGTATAATCGGTCAAGGAAGGTTACAGGGCACTATCTCGGGAGAATGGACGTTGGCACGTTTCGGCGGGAACGACAACCTGGACGGGCATATGGGATCAGGACATTCAACCACGAATCAAGGTATTTCTCTGGCGAGCCCTTTCCGGCACCCTTTAAGTGGCGGTCAATCTTCGGACAAAGTTTGTCCCGATACCAGAGACATGCCAGATGTGTCAGAATGCACAGGAGTCTACGGATCACCTCATCCTCCATTGTCTCTTCGCCCGATCTATCTGGGATATTGCAGGTATACCAGTTCTCATCCCCCCTTCCGCCACGTTACATGACTGGTTAAATGCTCTGTTTCTGTTGCCTGATGCACTACTACGAACAAAGCCTGCTTGTTCTTGTGGGAGATATGGAAAGCAAGGAATGCTATGGTCTGGGACCAGACCTCGACCAGACCACAGGATATCATAGCCACGGTCCTCAGTAACTAGTGCAGCTGGTCAGAAGCACAGAATGGCCGCCCGAAACCCACTGTTATTCCCCATTACAAACAGAAAAACTGGTTCCCACCGCTCCCTAACTGGCTTATAATCAATGTGGACGGTGCGACCTTTGCGGACTCGGGGTAATTTGGATGGAGCTGGATTTGTCGGAAACCCACGGGTGGGGTCCGGGAAGGGAGAAATGGTTGTGGGAGCGGCTCGTCAAGTCCCGAATACGCTGAGGCCATGGCGATTTGGCAAGCCCTGGAATGGATCCAAGCATCGCATTCCTCCAGGGTCACAATTCAGAGTGATGCCCAGTACTTAGTGCACCTGATCCAAGTAACACACCAGGTGTTCTCCCCTTTGGTCCGACCGGTAGACGATTGCCGGGCCCTATTAGCTACTCTCGAGGATGTTAAACTCGAGTATATATCTAGGTCAGCGAACGGTGTGGCCCACTGCTTGCCCGGGAAGCCCGTTCTTCGCATGTCCTTGTGTGGTCCGGCTTTACTATTCCGACCACACTTATGTCTATTTTACTACATTTCAAATAATAAAAGTTTGATCTTTAGATTCAAAAAAAAAAACTACTTGTTTGTTATTAGTGACCACTACCATTTGATAGGTGACATGCGAATTATGACATGGTTAATTGGTCTATTTTATGGTACGCAAATAGTCCGAGATGAAATCAGTTTGTGTATCTATAAATAGGACATGTGTCTTCCCTTCTCATTATTAGCTATAACGCATCAGTTCTATTTCGATAATTAAAATACTCAAAAATAGCTGAGGAACAATAAATCATGGTGTTTCAACGGATATCCGTAAAGCCCGCTACTTTCCTGCTACAGATTTTCTTTCGTTAACTCGGGTGGGGCGCACTCCGAGTTTCGTGTGGGCTAGTGTTTTCTCTACCCAAGATATGATCCGACAGGGATTGCGAATCGCTATCGGGGATGGTTTGACCACCCCAATTGTGGGCACGTCGTGGCTACTAGGACCGTCAGCTCACATACGCCTGGATTCTCCGAACTTACAGGGTTTTATGGTGGCAGGTCTCATGATCCCGGGCACTCGACAGTGGGATATCCCGAGGATCGCTCAGCTTTTTGGCCAGGAGGATCTGGTTGATATTCTACAAGTCCCACTCTCTCCACTTCACCACCGGGATGTCCTATATTGGATGGGGATAAAAATGGTCAATATTCATCGAAAGCGGGGTACTGTCAACTGCAACTCATTTGGCAAGCACGTCATGGACAAGCCTTGAGGGTCCTTTGGGCGTCGATTTGGCAAATTCAGGCTCCCCCCGAGATCTTCTTATGGCGTTGCCTGACGGACACACTTCAAGTGGCCACCGCCCTCAACAAGAGATATATCCCTGATGATCCTACTTGTGCCATATGTGGGTCGCATCCCGAATCAATCTCTCATCTATTTTCGGCTTGTGGTTTTGAAAAGACATGTTAGAAGGAGTTTGGTCACCCGATTTCTATTAGCCCGGACCAGGGATTTGAAAATTGGTGGATGTCATGTATCGCAGGATGTGATCACGACAAAACAGCGGCAATATTATCGGTCCTCTGGGAAATCTGGAAGGCCAGGAATACCCTAGTATGGTCGGGGGACCGTCTAGCGGCTCTGACGCTCTTGTCTAAGGAAAAGGTTAATATACAGACCTAGAAGGCGACTGCTGTAAAGACAACCCAGCCCCGTGTCTCCATACCTCGATGGTCGTCGAGGTGGTGTTCGCCCCCGGCGGATACACTAGAAATCAATGTCGATTGGGCCACCTTTTAGGACATGACCCAGTCGGGTTGGGGCCTTATAGTTCGTTCTTCGGATCCGAATTACGTCAGAGTGGGAAATGGCACGCTACAAGGTATTTGGTCCCTTCTCATGATTGAGGCATATGTTATTGCCTCCGCCTTACGGAACGTGGCTGGCCTGGGGCAGAGGCCCATTTGCATTCGATCGGATGCTCAAGTCCTCCTCCGAATGATACATCAAACCGTAATCCCCATATCTCCTGTAGGTACAATTATTCAAGATATATGTCGTATGTTAACAAAAATGAGAGAGTTTCTCTCGAATTTGTAAAGAGGACTGAACAAGGGTGCTAACTGGTTCGCCAAGGAAGCCCGTTCGACATCTGTTCTCCCGTGGTCAGCCATTTTTCCTGATGCACTGCGTTGTATTGTGAACTCAGATCATTAATACACGCGTCATTACTACTAAAAAACGGATATCCATTGTTTATAAGGATTATCTTGTATTTAAGGGCTCAAGACCTTCCCCAATTGAGTTGGATCCAGCTTTGAGTTTAAGCATGGGTCTCCAACCATCGATCTGAATCAAGGCTATTGGAGAGGTCATCGGCACTGTCCTAATAGGATGTGTGGATGTTTCTTATGATCAGTGGGGTCTCTACTGAGGAGGACCTGTCAATGTTCGGTTCTGGATGGAGGTTCACCGGCCCTTCTTCGAAGCATGGTCCTAAGATTCTAGGAGTTTGGGGAGCCGATTCAGGTCATCCTGACCTATGATCGACTCCATACATTATGTTACAACTATGGCTGGCTCAGACATTCGGTCACGGAATGCGACGTGGAACTCCCAAGAGTCCCCAGTTTCACACCTACTTCTTATAATTCCAACCTATGAAGATGGAGAAGCACTATGATACAGATTGGGGAAAAACACCACCGCATCCCCTTGTTTTGAGCCTCTAACCTTAGATATCCTACCTAAGGCCATATTGTCTCGCAGAAGGGGGGCGATTGTAACCCCGCATACCCTACCTAATCCTCTTGTAGCGGTGAAA
Organism: Erodium maritimum; assembly: GCA_963921825.1. Lineage (NCBI taxonomy): Eukaryota > Viridiplantae > Streptophyta > Magnoliopsida > Geraniales > Geraniaceae > Erodium > Erodium maritimum. The sequence continues at coordinate 20,270,421 of OY997592.1, read as the reverse complement.
CAGCAGGGGATTCCCTTGACAACGCCTGCCCCATTTGGGACATTGCATGTCACGTCTAAGAAGATGCCTACCCCATCTAGGAAGCTGGGCCAGAAGAAGGACACTGTAGGAGAACCATGAGAAGATTAGGTGAGGGCTGGGAAGTAGCCCTGCTAGTAGGAATGATAGACGGTCATGGTTTTAGGGACTTGCCTTGGGAGGGGTCCCTGGTGAAAGCCAATCATCCTTAGGTTACTGATGAGTTCAGGTTCGGTCATACTCCACAAGATGAAAAGAGTCCTCTTCATTGGATAAAGTAGTGTTTATGCACCACCTTGAGCAGTCCTCGTCACTTTCGTCCTTTTCCTAGTTTATTTACTACATGCCTATATGACTTTTTCCAAACCGTTTCTAACGATCATATTTTTCTAGAGTTTTTTTTTGTTAAGGGACTTTATGAGGCTCTATACATTGTAATGACTCTCTTTTACTATTAATAATATCTGCAACTTTTAGTCAAAAAAAGGAGTGAACATAAACAACTGAAATTGAAATAGTTATATTGAAACAGAGCTTTTACCGATTCTTTTATCCTCCTTGTATACTATGCAGAAATTCTCGCCTAACAGTCGACTAATGATTTTTTTATCAACAAAGCAAATATTATAAATCTCATCCATTCAGGTTTGAATAAGGCGGATCAAGTAATGATTTTTAGCTACAGAAATCAAAGAAATATACATCGAATACAAGCCGAGCATTGGCATACAAGCATAGCCTCTATACTAAGAATCATAAAACAAACAGCATAAAAGTGAGTCTAAGACCCAGATTTAGCTACCATGAAACTCACAAAAAAGAAGGTCTAAAACCCTGATATCTCAACTATGAAGACCAAAAAAGAAAGACGACCACCACTCATAACCCCTTAAACCTTACCCGAAGTTGAATAAAACATTGTATTTCATCGGAGCCCAAACTCATAGAGTTGATAAACCCCAACACGCCGATAGTAAACACCGTTGATCAGTAGAGATAAACCGACAATAGAAATCAACGGAACTCAAATCACAAAGAAACAGAAACACTTGATTTTCAACAATGGTACGAAGACCAAAAAATAACCATCAGAGGCCAACACCTAAAGAACTAACGGGCATGGTTCAGAAAACAAAGGAAAGCGAAATGAGACTGCATCTAGGGAAAGAGCATGTTTTCAACAAGTAGTAGATAACGAAGAGGATGAAACGAGAACCTTACCATCTACGATGCCGAGGAACGAGTCCAAAATTACAACTAATCTAAAACCCATAAGTCAAGAAACGCTTCCCATGGTAAAACTGAGACTTGTGCCCAGAGCAGCAAATGAGGTATCAGGCGCCAACTCAAAACTAGTCAAAAAAAATGAACCTATAGACACGACTGAACCAGATCCACAACGATCCACACCCTAGAGCATGGAGAAGCGTGTCCCACGACCAGATCTAAAAAAGGACACCTCCTGACGATACAAGTAAAGCTCCACCAAAACAACCTAAAGGAACAAGACTACAGTAGAGACGAGTACTCTAGAGACCAACACCAATCTGACCCAAAATCCTTGAGCTTACAGGCTCCACAACTCAATAACAAACCATAACAATCGAGCTTCAGCAATAACCCACAAACAACCAAAACCTATCACCACACAAAGGGGATAATAGTACATAGATCTGTCCAAAATGGACAGATTTGTCCACACCAACATGATACATGGGTTGTCAGCTTGACCACACGTGACAAGGACGGAGAAATCCATACGCTCACACTAGTGAGGCACCGAGCTATTAGTCGGGAAAAGTAGAGAAGTTCGTTGGAGCAGGAAAAGCGACAGATCAGAAAGGAGAGAAAGAGTAGGACTGTCGAGGAAAGAAGAGGGTGAGCACAACTGCGGATGACCAAGAGGCTGAGAGAGCAAACACTGTTGAGCACGAAAAACGGAAACGACCAAATGACCCAGTAAGAACAAACCCAACCGTCAAGGACATAGTGCTCGGACATAGATCGGGATTTAAACCTAGACCCCGGTGACCCGTTCCCAGAATCAAAACATTGTAGACGGAGGAAGCAATAGATTCGTCAAAGCTTCCGAGATCCGGTTCAGAGAGCTTCAAACGAGATTGAGCTGGCAAGGCCTCTAAAACCAGCAACAAGAGAGGGGAAAGAGGGGGAAAAGGACGGAAAGAGGAAGGAGGGAAAAAAGAGGAGAGATTAACGATCTCTCACCTAATATATTCTCTTTGTATCTCAAGAGTAAACCCTAGTCTTAGCCCTGTGACTATGGTTCTCCCTAGTTCCGCTCCTATCGCTGACACTATTGCCGCAATCATTTTCGGCCTTATCTTGCCTCGGTCTCCGTTGTAGCCTCCGTCCTTGATCCTTCACCTTCTCTTGGAATGACTCCACCTTTAAAGACACGACGTAGAAGGAAACCAAACCAAACCTTAGGCGGCCTTCCTTTAGTACCTCCATCTTCTCCGATAAGCATACCACTCCTCTCGTTCTCCACGGTTCTAGTGTCGTTTGCAATGGGTTCTCAACACCGTAGCCGTCAAGGGTCGTTGCTTCGGCTGAAGTAACCCTCCGCCATCAATGACCCTTCCTCCACCGCCTACAACCGTCAACTTCACTCTTCCTCTTCCAACGGTAGAGACTCCTACCATCCCTCCTCTACAACGAGATCTTGCTCGAGGGAAAGCTCCTCCTTGGACTCCACCTATACACCCTATGAGTTTTGCTAGGGTTTTTTCTGTTAAGGTTCCTCTCGGACCTCCTCTATACACCGCGATGTTGGCTCTCTTCCGCCACCAACGACGTGCCTCGATCTACATGTATCATATCATCTCTCCTAATCAACCTCACCGTCTCTGAAGACTCCATCGGCATATCCATTTCACTAACCTTAAATGACACACCCTCCTCGACCCCTCTCTCGATTCTAGATCAGGCTAATCGGGTGGGTCTTTTTTCTTTTCACCAATTTTGTTTTTGCAAGGTCAAAGACTAGTGAGCAGAGAATCAGGGACTTTTACTAGGAGGGATCCCTGATATGCATGTATCCTCCCAAAATACCTGATGCAATTCAAGTTCGTTCGCTTCACCCCCAGATGCAGCATTTAGGCATTACGAGTAGGACTTCCAATTTCGTTTTCCAATCCCCCACCTTCTTTCATGCCTATGTGGAGTTTCAATACCATTTATAACGATTATATTGTTAAAAGAACTACGAATATATCTTTTCTGTGTCCGTTCTTCCTTAGTGGTCATAAAATATTATTCATGTCGCACATCTCTGTTATTACTTTCTGATTTAATAAAATTGCACCTATCAGTAAAAAAAGAAGGCAAATTAAAACGGAAAAAAAGACAGAAGACACGCATACAATACTAATTAAGCAATTTACTAATTGAAAAAGTCTTTCTATGAATCGCTCTGCTAGGGTTTCACCGTCGCTAGCACCAAAAGGGGCTTCCTACCGGGGAAGGCCCTAATCCTCCCGGCCTGGGTCTAGTGACATCGCTTTGGTGACATGGCGTCCCTCATCCTCCATCGTGATTCCCCCATAAGTCGTCTATCTATTCCATGTCTAGTCACCATTCTTCCCCATCACAAATCGCTTCACCAGCAATCTAGGCCTCGCCTCCTCGCAATCAACCTCCATCGCCCACCCAATCTTCTCCAACCCAATCTATCTCCTCCCTACACCAATTGGGGATCTCTGCTGTGGACTCAAAACCTGCTCAACCGACTTCCAGACCCCAATGTCAGAGGTGCCTGACCTAGCCTCTTGGACGATCCCTAATCCGAACCCATTCCCAGAGAACTCTGATTTCAGAGTCTTGCCCTGGAACTACTAAGGAATGGGATCTCGACTCCAAAAACAACATTTGTGCCACCTCCTCAAGGATCATCGGCCTCACATTGTATTTCTCTCGGAGAAAATATTATATACCCAATAGTGTATGCATCTTTCGCGATCGCTGGGGTTCATGGGTCACATTTGTGAGCCAAAATCTGATAATCAACAAGGTCTAGCTCTATTTTGGGTAGCGGTATTGCAAATGGATCTTCGTGCCAAGGATGGGCATCACATCAATGTGGAAGTATCTGCCCTAGGGTACGATGACATTCGTCTTACTAGTATATATAGAAAAGCTTGTTGGGGTAACTGGAATCAGACTTGGGATCTATTGAGACGTCTTCACAGTTCCTCCCGGCCAAATTGGATTATTATTGGGGATTTCAATGGAATTCTCAATCCAGATGACACTATAGGAGGGGGATCCTACCCCGCGAATATGGTTGATGATTTTTTTCGGGTGGTAGAGGACTTAGACCTCATTGATGCCCAAATGATGGGGCATCAATTCACATGTTTTTGGGGACGAACTCCCGGTCGGAGGAGAAAATCGGAGTTGGATAGAGCCCTAGTCACTTACTCATTTTTCTCTTCCTCGTCGGACTTGTATTTTTGCAATATTGGGGTCACCACTTCGGATCATTGTCCTATTCTGCTCTCTTTAGCAAGGAAAGTCCTTGATCGGGGCCGATCGAAGTTTCGTTTCCAATCGCAGTAGATCAAAGATCTAGAATGTGGGGCTATGATACAAAGGACCTGGAACAAATCCCCGAGGGTTGCTATAAAGGAGGTCATTAAGGGAGTTGGGAATTCTCTGGATAATTAGGATTGTTACCACTTTACGAAGAATTTAAACCATATTAAATGGTGTCAGCGGAGGATTACAGAACTTAAGGGAAGAACTGATCGGACATGGATCCATAGAAGGGAGGCAATCCATATTCAATACGAGAATGCTTTATGTGTTGAAGAAGCTTTCAGACACCAAAGAGCAAAGCAACATTGGCTAGCAGAAGGGGACAAGAACACCAAATTCTTCCAGGCTTCGTCTACATATCGGAGACGAGTGAATGCGGTTGTGGTCCTTAGGAACGCTCTTGGTACCATGGTAACGTGGGAATCAGGAATAAAATAACTCATTACAGATTATTTCTCCCAACTGTTTACTTCTAGTCAACTGGATCTATCAGCCTTCCCCCTCACATACTCAGACAGATAATGCATCCCTACTAGAGCCAGGAACCGCCTAGGAGGTCGCCACGCCGTCTTTCAAATGGGTCTAGACAAATATCCATGGTCTGATGGACTTAAACCACAATTCTACCAACACTACTAGCCTATGGTAGCCGATGAAGTGTAAGCGATTATGATCAGGATGGACTTCTCCTCGGACTGGGTAGGGGGGAACACCTAAAATCACACTGTCCCAAGGTATCCGTCAAGGTGATCCGCTTTCTCCTTTTTTGTTTATCTTTTGCATGGAAAGACTTTCTCACCTTCTGTATAAAGTGCAGGGTGCGGACCTGCTCCATGTTGTCAAGGTCGCACAAGGAGCCCCAAAGATATCTCATTTGTGTTTTGTATATGACCGCTATATATTCTGCAGGGCCGCCACTACTGAGGTGCAACGTACCCAATACATTCTCCATGTTTTTGGTAACCTCTCGGGACAAGTCCTAAATCTGGATAAATCTTCTATTATGTTTAGCATGAATACACCATTGAGAATGTGATAAGCCTGTTGTGATATTCTTTCCATAACCGAGACTTCTACAGCCTCGATGTATCTGGGGGGTCCCCAATATGATCGGTAGGAACCGAAACACAACATTGGCATATCTGGGTAATAGTGTATTATCTCGAATTAGTTGGTAGGAAGGAAAACTGGTATCTCCGGCGACAAGAGAAGTTATGATCCTGTCAATTCTGACCTCTTTACCGGTCTATATTATGTCTATCTATAAAGTACCACATAGATTGTTAATCGTACCTATGTAGCTCTAGCATGGTTTTGGTTGGAGGGGGGGGGGGGTAAGTCAGCTCACTCTATTGTCTGGAAAGATTGGGATAAATTGTGTATATCGGAGGATAGTGGTGGTATGAGGTTTAGACATTTAAAGGATGTCAATACAGCTCTTCAGGGAAAGCATATGTGCATTCTGATTCACAGACCACAATCCTTGCTAGCTTGGGTCTTTAAAAATCGATATTTCCCAACCACGGATTTCTTACAAGTACAAATAGGCAATCAAACGAGCTTCATCTGGGCCTATCCACTCAAGAGCTCCTGCGAAATGGACTTCGTATAGCCATTGGGGATGGACATGATACGTTGATTAAAGACACTCCTTGGCTAGTTGGGCCGACGATGAGCATTGCTTAAACGATTATTACACTAGTTGTGGCCCTAGTTGCGGGTCTTATGGTCCCGAAAACCCGCGCTGGGATATCAATCTTCTCCGTCGGTTATTTGATGAGACTAACAGAGCTAACATTATTCAATTTCCGCTGTTAAAAAATAGGACCGAGGATGAATGGTATTGGGCTTCGGATAGGGAGGGACGATATACCACCTAGGCTGGTTACTCTAATCTTGATCATGATCATCATCAATTGTGTTAAAATACAATGGTAGTAACCTGGGCATCTATTTAGGATATCCTTGAGAGTATTTTTATAAAGATGCCTCACAGACACCCTTCAAGTTGCAGGTAACTTGACTCGATGGTACATTCCGATCTCGCCCAGTTGTGCTATATGCGGCCGACACCCTGAATCGATAGCTCATTTGTTCATTTCCTATGGTTTTTCAAAAACATGCTGGGAGCAATTGGGGGTATTTCCCCTACCCTGACAACTTAGACATTTGAAGAGTGGTGGGCCGGTATCACCATGGGGCTACCTAGTAAAAGAGTGATAGAAAGAAATCCTTAGTGTTCTCTGGGAAATATAGAAAGCCATGAACGCCTAGACCTGGAATGGAACCAGTCCGAAAATTATAGGAGTGGTAGCAGATGCTCATGCCCACCTTCTAGCCTGGAAGGAAGAAACACTGACAGTTGTGACCCCGACACAGGATCAGCCATGTTGTCCATATCTTTCATTCCCCCCGATAAGAATCTGGTTATCAATGTAGACGGAGCAATCTTTCAGGACTTAGATCAATCGGAATGGGGTTTGGTCAACCGAGTGGGAGACGACCGGATCAGTCTCACTGTCAATGGGGTCATTCTAGATTGCGGATCGCCAATTATGATCGAACATTATGCCATTGCCACAACACTTCGTAACACGACTTCCTTTGGAACGACCCCTATTATCATACGCTCTGATGCTCAGGTTCTGATCAAAATGATCCAAACAGGGGACCCCCTACGTCCTCGGTAGGTACTATTATTAGGGACATTTGTGTCATGTTAACTCAAAACGAGAGAGTTTCTCTCTAATTTTTAAAAATGAATGCGAACAAGGCAACTCATTGGTTAGCCAGAAAGGCCCGTTCTATGCCAGTTCTTCAGTGGTCAGAAAACCTTTCTGATGCACTAAACTATATTCTTATTGCTGAAATCTAATACAAGCTGGCAACTTTTAGTAAAAAAAGAGATGCAATTAACTGATCTTTTTTTCTAAACGCTTAGTCATGACATAACACACAAGATTAGATAGGGATTTAGTGTATTCTTGTGGACAGTTGAGTGATCGGTCAGAAACGAGAGGATCGCTACTAATTTATTTTAGAAAATAAATAATGAAAATATTAGTAAAATAATTTTATAATATTAATAATTGGAAAAAAGACAATAAGTATACATAAAGAAAAACGTGATGGTGAAATTCTATATTATGAAAATTACTTTTTGTGTCATTACAAAAAAGAAATATTTTTTTCGGTACAAATTGATGATTATGCGTTCGTAATATCCAATGTCGAGGTGAGGATATAATTTGGATTCGATGTAGAATGTAAAATCATAATTGGACATTCGTCCATTAGTTCGAGCTTTCAATTGAGTATGATATCGGAGTTTGGTTCTTCACTGACACGGGATCAAACTCATTCACTTCAAAATATATAAATATTTTTCTATTTATCTCATGTCTCTAATGTCATATTTTTAAGGAAAGGTGCAATATTATTAATGATATATCAGAACATCGAGGTGCGCCAGGGAACTTGCTCCCTGGCCACTAAAGTCAGAATAAAAGATCAATGGTTCACTGATCCTTGTAGTAATAGATTCTTCATAGACGGTATTGAGATGCATATAGTCAATGATAGAATACGGGGGATGAGAAGTTGGTACTAGAATTCCTTCTCTGAAAACTGGCCAAGGACTTCAACAGTAATGGTGGGAGGTAAAGCATCGACCAATGACTCCTCCCAAGGCCAGTCCCTGATGCTCGTTTGCTAGTCCCTGAATCTCTGCTCGCTAGTTTTGACCATGCAAAAACGAAATCAAATAAAGTAAAAACGACCCACACGATTAGCCCGAACCAGAATCGAGAGAGGGTCGAGGAGGCTGCGGTGGTGGAGGCTAGGGAGATGGACGGGACGGCGGCGGCGACGGCTTTAGAGGCGGATTCAAAGGCGGCTTCAAAGACGGCGGCGGCTTTAGAGACGCCAACGACGGATTCAGAAACGGAGAGGATCGATCAGAAGATGGCGGAGAGTGTAGAGGCGGATGGGGCGAGGAAAATTGGTGACGGAGATCACCGCCCCGAGATAAATTCCTCCTCAACCCGAGTCGAGAGGTATTAGAAGGTTCAGAAGAATGTCATGACAACGGAATACAGGAACCGAAACGACGCCAAGAAGACAATGATCGACTAAGCTTGAGTAGCTCGCGAAAAAGAGACATCAAAACCCTAACAGAACTCCTCTATGTAGTATTGGATTAATTGACACATTGGTTAGGATCAGCACACGTCTCTAATGTCATTTAATAAGTCTTATCTACAAAATTCTTATATTTCTTTTGAATGAGTTTTTCGTCCGTCTAGACTATTCACATCTAAACCCATCAACAAATTATTCAGCAAAGATGTATGTTAGAATGTGGAATTATAATTATATTTTCGTCTGATAGATTGCATTGATAGTTGGGGTGATCCTCCGATATTTGATGATATTCATAAGAAAATGTGACAAGAAAATTTGTAATACAACCAAAAAAAATTTACTTCATCACAGATAAAGTTTGTTTATATTGCAAAAATTGCTCTCGTCTATCCTAACCACTAGGGTCCATTCTACCCTAGCCACCAGGGTCCAGCCGCCGCTATCGTCTCCACCGTCGACACTCTCCGGTCTCCTCGCCATCCTCGCTTCCGACCTCCTCGCCACCGTCGCCTCTGCAACGCAGCAGACGCCGCCTCGCTCGTCTCACCCGTCTCGCCGCCCATCCCCCTCGTTTTCATCTGATTTTCGCCGCCCCCGACGACCTCTACCATCTGTCTCTGCCCATTTCAGGCCAGCCAGATCCAGATCTATCACTCCACGTCCATTTCTCATCGGAAATGACACTACCCGGCCAGATCCAACCCGATCTTGAAGCGTCTCAGCAGCACGGTCCACCTGACGTGATAGGACCTCATAACGGCGACCTCCCCGCGTCGTCTGAGGTGCATCCCCCTTCCCTGCCAGATCCCCGTTAATGGACGGATCCTCTGGCGCTGAAGGATAAACGTGGCTCAAGCCAGGTTGAGTCCGGGGGTTTTGAGTTCCCGGCGATCGGCCTGGACCAGGGCGGACGTCACATGGTGGCATATGAGAGTCCTCGGAACCTACTCTCCCTCTCCCGACCTCCAGCTCCGACGGAGGTAGACAGATCCCGCCATCTCACAGATCGGCCGTCGGACACGAATCCTCGACATTCTGGCGGACGAGGGCCGATTGGTAGTCCAACGGAGGTCCAATCGACTTGTATCGCCCCGGTCCTGGACGAGGAGGACGATGATGACGAGATCATGGTCTCGGATGAGGGGCTTCCACTCTTCACTAAGGGAACGTATCAGTTTTCCCTTGCAGCTAAGGTTGCAGGAGACCGGGTCAACAACCAGAACACCGTCTGCGCAATGATGCTCCAGAAATGGAAAGTGACGGGCATCCAGGTGGAGTTCATGTCCCCGGAAGTCACAGGCTACCATTTCCCGTCCGCTGAGACGATGGAAAATGTCCGCCACAGGGGCCCCTGGAGCTTCAAGGGCTTTCCCCTCCTGCTGGAGCCCCTCAAGCAATTTGTTCGGGCTAATGATATCGGTTTTCACCACATGGAGCTCGGGGTCCGGGCGCTCAACATACCGGGGACTGCCAGAAACGACTATGTCCGCGGCCTCATCGCTGCCAGCATTGGTACCCAGGTCCCGTCGGCCCCAATTTCGTTTGCTCGACGGGAGGAAATGTTTTTGTGACTACGGGTTCGGATGGAGCTACAACAACCTCTACGGCGGAGACTTCGCCTCCGATTCCCAGGTACCACAACATCTAATGTGATTGGATTACAATATGAAAGGCTAGTAGACTTCTGTCGCAGGTGTGGAATATTGACCCACAGAATTTCGGGATGCACGGCCCAGCTGCCAGGGATTGGTCGGGAAGAGGTTCGGTACGACCGATCTATACTGACCCCAAATCAGATGAACGTGGATAGGCTGCTGGGGACGGTCTGGAATACACCCTCCCCGGTGACCCACCCGTCTACCACGTACCTTCTGAGTGACTTGTCCCTGAACCCGATGATTCGCTCCAGGGAGATCGCTATGGGTGAACATCTACCCGCACAGACCACTCGAAGCCTTATAATCTGGCTAAGGTTACCCCAGGAGGGGCAACCAAAGACTTGCAAGAGGGAGGGCACCAAGTCTCTGGACCGCCACCGGGCTTTACGAAGCCTGATAATCTGGCTAATGTCCACCCTGCTGCTGATGCTCGTGCCCGAGCTGGATCCACTGATGCTGAAATGACCCGAGAGGAGAAGGAGAAGGATCCCCAGGGGCAACAGAAAGATCCCCAGTCTGGACTGGGGAAAGGAGGGCCCAGCCGAGGAAAGGGTAAGATGCCCACCATGAAGACAAGGAGTGGGTCCCTGTATGCTCGTCCACCGGAGTTGAGGAAGCTGCTGGATGACTTGCCTCCCCAACATCACACATCAGACCAGACCTACCAGAAGTCGGAGGGGGCAGAGCAGTCGGAGGCACAGGTGTCTCCGATGTAGGAAAGAACCGACCCAGTAGGGGCAGGCAATGCTGGGAGGTCTCGGGCAGCCTGCACATTCAGCAAAGATTGTTTCCCTGTTTTCTAATTATCTATTTTATGTTTGGAACACTTTTTCCCCTGTTTGCTTTAGAACTATTTATTTTATGTCTCGATCTATTGGGACGATGGTAAGGAGTTGTCTTGAGTTTGTGCCCACGATTTCAAGTGGGTTATTATTATGGGTCCATGAGCGCTGGGCTTGCTACAGTCGGTCCGGACATACATCTGGAACCCGAGGCGGTCACGCCTCATCCTGTTTGATTACCATTTGGTATTAATGAAAGTCTCCAGTTACCCATTTCAAAAAAAGTTTGTTTATATTTTTTTTTTGATCCGCAAAAAAAACGATTTTATTAAGTAGAAGAGAAAAGGAAATACAAAATGTAAGGGAACATTAAGGCCTCATCGGGCTAACAGAACAAGAGACAGGGGACTCCTTCCAATGGAGCGGATCTAAGTTGCCAGGAGAGGAGGATTTGGCGCTGAGGAGGGAGAAACAATAGAGCTTAATTCGAAGCACCACCAACTCCGACGGTTCCAAGATGAAGGAGAAGAAGTTTGTTTATATTTAAATATGGGTAAAAATCCTTATATCACTTAACAACTACAATTAAAATTTGACAAAACAAATACTTAGAATTTTAAATTCGATGAATATGAGTGGTGATATTTTGACTATATGAGTCAAGCCTTCCGCCTTCTATGCTCCACGACGAGGGATACATATCCTTAACTTTTAGTGAATGGGTCTTACTTTATAATTTCGTTACCCATATTTTATCTTCTTGTTGTTGTTTACATGTTATCCCTAGGAATATGAATCTCCACTCAATTTCGATTTTGTATTGTTTATAGGATGACCCAAAAGGCCAGTTGCACGTAGTCTTCGCTTGTAGATATGCCAATGAGAAGTTACAAGTTAGCCCACCAAGTAAAGTAAGCAACTCTCCATCAATCACTTGTCAATTTTTAAGCCTTTTCACTTGTTTATGCTTACCGCTTTCCTCCCTCTCTAAATATTCTTTCGACTAGCAATTTGGAATACAAAAAAATAATGTAACTATGGTTGAAGGTGGTCTCCCTTATTTCTATCTTAAAAATGAGCATTTGGAAATTATACTGTTGTAAATTATTTTTCATGGATCAAGACTAAATTTACGTGGATAACTTGACTTTCGGATTAGCTTCTTTGACTGATTAAACAAAAGGTGTAGCAATGCTTGGACATGTATATATTACAAGCAAAACATATATAAGGAAAAACTACAAATGACTATTCTTAAGTTGTCACGTTTAATCGATGGTTACCCTAAAGTTTAAAAATTACCGATGCATACCCCGAAGTTACAAGTCGTAACCAAAAGCCCCTTCCGTCCAATTTTCCATCCAAATTCTGTTATCATTTTTTTCTGAATTACCCAAAATACCCTCAACTGTCACTCAAATTTCATTCCTTACCCTTCTAACCCTAAACATAATTCACTTTTTTATTTTTATTTTTCTCAAATTTGCAGCCTCACGCCTCTCCTTTGTTCATCTTCACAAAATCAAACCCCACACCTCTCCTTTGTTCATCTTCACAAAATCAAACCTCACACCTCTCCTTTGTTCATCTTCACAACTTCATCCTCATCTTCATCTCGGAGCCCAACCTCATCCTAATCTAGATCGGGCCAAAAATCAGAGACCACGTCATAATCGTACTTCCAAGCTTGGTTTGTCACGCCCCAATTTCAGTAAAACCGAACTCGGGAGGCGAACGTTTAAAACAATAAAACATTTTGAAACCGATTCCATAAATCACTTTAAAACCACCATTTACTTAACCAAAATAATCATTTAAAACTTAAAAGCACGTCCCAACAATTGGACAAAAAGAAAGGTATACGTCGCTAGACTCAAAAGTAAACCCGGACTCCCGCTCCTAGCCCTTCAAGCTTTGGAAGCTCACCTAGTCCAACCTGCGACCAGTACCTATAGGAAAAGCAGCTAGGGGTGAGCGTTCGCTCACCACCACGAATAACAGACTGACTACGGCATACTTAGCAGACAATGCCGATAACACCAACAACAAACTCAACACCGGGGATCACTATCCCCAAATCAAGTACTCCGACTGACACACACCCACGGTGACCTTCCTCAACCGACTCGACACTCGGACCCGTAATGTAGACCTGACACAACGATTGACGACCTCCTCCAAAGACACGATAGACAACCACGCAACACCCAAGATCACAAAGGATCGCACACCAAACAAGATCACAAAGGATCGCACACCAAAAAAGATCACAAAGGATCACACTCCAGCTGCTCAGTAACCTCCCTCACTCACGCGCTTTGTCGATCCCTGGCAGGCCAGGCGGTCGACATGTCTCGGTAACCTCTCTCACTCACGCGCTTTGCCGATCCCTGTCAAGCCAGGCGGTCGACTTGTCTTAGTAACCTCTCTCACTCACGCGCTTTGCCGATCCCTGTCAGGCCGGGCGGTCGACCTGTCTCAGTAACCTCTCTCACTCACGCGCTTTGCCGATTCCTATCAGGCCAGGTGGTCGACCTGTCTCAGTAACCTCTCTCACTCACGCGCTTTGCCGATCCCTATCAGGCCAGGCGGTCGACCTGTCTCAGTAACCTCTCTCACTCAGGTAACCACAATCACAATCACAAGCAAGTTCAACAAACAGCAACGACACAGGTTCACCACTCCACAGGCACTCATGGCCACCCAAGACACACCGACACTAACTCACGGGCTCAACAACCCCACAGCCACTCACGACCACCCAAGACACACCAATAGTAACTCACGGGCTCAACAACCCCACGGGCACTCATGGCCTCCCAAAACACACCAACAGTAACTCACGGGCTCAACAACTCCATGGGCACTCACGGCCACCCAAGACACACCGACAATAACTCACGGGCTCAACAACCCCACGGGAACTCATGGCCACCCAAGACACACCAATAGTAAAGACACGGGTTCAACAACCCCACGGGCACTCATGGCCACCCAAGACACCAACAGTAAAACACGGGCTCTCATGGCCACCCAAGACACAACAGTAAAGTACGGGCTCTCATGGCCACCCAAGACACAACAGTAAAGCACGGGCTCTCATGGCCACCCAAGACACAACAGTAAAGCACGGGCTCTCATGGCCACCCAAGACACAACAGTAAAGCACGGGCTCTCATGGCCACCCAAAACACAAACTAAACAATCAACCTCCGGGCATGGTCATATGCCGCTAGTAGTTCTAATATCGATAAGTTCACTGCTCCTACGACACTACTAGGTGTCACATGCATTTCTAAAGTTCGCTACGTTCCCGTATCATGCCTTTCTAATATTTGATAAACCTACTTAACCCACGACACCCCGTGTCACATGCAAATTTACTGTTAACTTTCCCTAGTCAGGGCCGAGGTCCGGCTACTTTTCCCTACCTCGTGAAGCGTGTCACAACCAATGCTCGCTCTCCGGCAATGCTCCAAATTTCCCGCTTAGCCTCCTCTTTCCACGGTAGACGATACGGTCTACAATTATTACAATTAACACACTTTTTAAGTAAGCAACCGAAACCCGAATTTAAAGAACTAAACGCCCAAACTCAACTCCGACAATGTCGATCACTCCCAAACTTCCCAATTACTCGACATTGTCGATAATGGGCTCGGAAAAGCCCGATTCGCCCGACATGGCGAATCTGCCCGGGTTTTGAAAACGCCCTTCCGGGGCTCCAAAAATTCCCGTTTTCGTTTCTACGGTCTTAGAATAATTCAAGGGTTCCTAGGCATTCGACGAAATCAAATTCCGACTTCCGAGTAACTTAATTCGCGTTTAAAGTTTCTAAACCCGTCAATTACAACTTTCACAATTTAATTCCAAATTTCGATCCGGGTGTGGATTAACGACTTGGAGAACGTCCTCAACCACCCGGACACGAAAACCCGATACCCAGGCATGTGGGCCCCACACGGCCAAAATGGCAAAATTCCCTTTTTGCCCCAAAACGTTCCTAACGAACCCCAAACCTCAACCCTTCATCCTTAAACCAATTCTAACCAAAACCCAACAATATTTGAATCGTTTAAACTCAAACCCTAAAATTCGAACTTAACAAAACGAAAATCGGTTAGGTGCTCACCGTAGAGAATGACGGTGTGATCTCGATTCTTCTATCGTTGAGACGATCCAACGGCTTGATCGACAGGAAAAGCCAAAACTCCAAACACCCCCTTCTCTTTTCTCTCTTCTTTCTCCTTCTCTTTCTCTCTCTATTTTCTCTCTCCAAAAACCCACTTTTTTTCCAATATGGCCGAACATCACCATTTGGCTCATCTTTTGTATTTTTTCAAAAAACACCCACCTTTATCATATTTACAAAAACTAAAACCACCTTTCCATCTTTTGTTTTGTTCAATGTTACCTAACGCCACCACATTGATGACATGTGGCAAGAGGGTCCCACACCTTTTGGAAAATATCTCCTAAATATTTTTCAGTCAGATTCGCGAAATTCGGCCGTCTCGGGCCCCCGAACGGGCACTTTTTCCAAGAAATTACGAAACTTCACGGGCTACAAGGAAACGGCTCAACTAAGACTGCTGCGACGACGACTAAGCTTTTTGGATCCAAAACGGGGCTCGAATGGGCCAAAACGTCGCTCGGTTGACTTTTCCAGCGAAAAGTCAACATTTCCCAAATTGGTCAGAAAGTTGCCCTGAGTCCCCCGGAACTCACTTTGGTCGATATCGGGGTCAACTTAAGTTCGGTATGACCCTCGGGGTCAAATTTGGGTTCATTTAAGTGTCTGTCCAAAAATTTTAAATTTTCCTGTTTTTCGCCGATTTGACTGGCGTTGAGCGGGAGCGGTTCTTACATGGTTATTAGACGCGTGGTTATATGAGGATGGAGCGTTTGGAGCATGGAGATACGGCCTTCATTGACTTTGTCTCTTCCGATTCAGACATAGAATGGGTTTGCAATTCAGATTCAGACTTGAAATGGGCTAGCGATTCAGACTTGGAATGGTCTCGCTATTCAGACTTGGAATGGGCTCGCGATTCAGACTTCGTCTATTGCAAATCCTAAAAATTCTCAATCTGTACTAGCTTCTCGCAACTAGGTATTTTGATTTCTACAACTATGTTTAGAGTTGCTACCGATTTTTTCCTGGGTTTTCTATGAACTGATTTGGATTTGGGTGGTGAAGGAGATGAACCTCTTAATGTAATCTATTATTGCATTTTCTTGGTTTCAAATTGAAATTGTTAGCTTCGAGCTTGTGGTTATAGTTTGTTCATATATGCAAAGCACTGTGAAGATTAAGGGATGAACAATGATTTTTTTGGTTTGTGGATGAATGATGAACCGAGACTTTTGTGAGTGATGAATCTGGACTGTTGTTGGTTTTGATGTTTCTCTGTACAACGAAAAGAAGAAGCAGAGTTTTGAAAGTAAAATTGGGTTTGAAAAATAAAATTGATATAAATAAATGAATAATATAAACTTAATTATTATTTAATTGAATAAATAAGCGAATAAGGGAATTTTGGATATTTTTGAAAAAGTGAACGGTAAATAGACAGAATTGACTGACGAAAGGGGTTTCTGGTTACGACTTGTAACTTCAGGGTATGCATCGGTAAATTTTAAACTTTAAGGTAAACATCAATTATACGTGCCAACTTAAGGGTAGATATTTGTAGTTTTCCCTATATATAAAGCCAAAGTAATTGAACATGTGCACACGGTAAGAGTAAAATCAGTGAGTATGAGAACAAATGATGTTCCTTTTTGTATATACTAATTACACATGAAATGGTCATATTTGAGGAGAGATGACCAGCCATGATAAAGGCTTACTCATGTATCGATCTATCATAAACAAACACGTGTTTATGTGGTGGTGGCCACCAAAACACTCCACTTGTTTCACAACACTCCCCCTTGAACACCACCATTAAAAATTACTTCAAGTTGCCTCGTTAAAAACCTCATCAGGAAAACCCGGTAGAACAAAACCTGTAAGGAAAAGAGTGCAACGCGCAAAAACATGCTTGATGTTGTGCTTGATGATGTCTCGTTAAAAAACTTTCCAAGAAAACCCTGCAGGACAAAATTTGGATGAGGGAAAAAGAGTGCAACACACAAAATTTGTCTCCCCTGACTTCAGTCATGCTACTTTGGTTGCTTGCTAAGGCGACGCATGCCGATTCTGTGAACTAACTTCTCAAAGGTAGAAGTTAGCAAAGCTTTAGTAAATAAATCAGCAAGATTCTCGCATGATCGAATCTGCTTGACATCTATCTCATTACTCTTCTGGAGCTCATGAGTATAAAAGAACTTCGGAGAAATGTATTTGATTATGTCTCCTTTGATGTAGCCTCCTCTGACTTGAGCAATACAAACTGCATTGTCTTCATATATAATGGAAGAAGAGCTTGGTGGAGTAATATCGATTGAGCATAACACATGCTTGACAATGGATCGCAAGAATACACATTCTCGGCAAGCTTCATGTAGCGCCACAATCTCCGAGTAGTTCGAGGATGTCGCAACCAAAGTCTGCTTCGTAGAGCGCCAGGAAATGGCTGTTTCACTGTAGGTGAAAACATATCATGTCTAGGATGCATCCGCATATCCAACCAGGTCAACACTCCCCTGGACGTAGAATACATAAGTCCCAAATCTATGGTCCCGCTCAAATAATGAAGTATATGCTTGATACCGTTCCAATGTCGTCGAGTGGGTTCTGAACTGAACCTGGCAAGTACACATTTACTATGAACGCTATGTCAGGTCGCTTACATTGTGCCAAATATAACAAACCTCCAATATCATTTAGATATGGTACTTCGGGACCACTTATCTCTTCATCTGCTTTATTGGGACGGAATGGATCTCTTTTGGGATCTAAAGAACAGACGACGATTGGAGTACTGAGAGGATGAGCATTATTCATACTAAAGCGCTTCAAGAGCTTTTCAACATATACATATTAATGGATCAAAGTTCCATCAGACAGATGCTCGAGCTGCAGGCCGAGACAATGTGTAGTTTTTCCCAAATCTTTCATTTCAAATTCTCTTTTCAGATTATCTGAAGCTTTGAGGATCTCTTCTGGAGTCCTAATCAGATTTATGTCATCAACGTAATGCTATAATAACAAACCCGGAGGTTGTTTTCTTAATGAACACGCATGGACGTATAAAATCATTCTTATAGCCTTCTCTGGTAAGGTATTCGCTAAGGCGATGGTAGTCACTACATCCATCATGCACATATCAAGTCCTTCAAAGACTAATAGGCTAATCAAATATCTGAAAGTGATCATATCCATTACTGGGGAATATGTCTCATCAAAATCGACTCCTGGTCGTTAAGAGAATCCTTGGGCCACAAGTATAGCCTTATATCAGGCGACTTCATTTTTCTCATTTCGTTTCCTTATAAATACTCATATGTAACCAACAGGGTTGACATCTTCTGGTGTCTTGGAAACGTGCCCAAAAACTTGACGTTTCGCCAATGAGGCCAATTCTGCTTGAATTGCTTCTTCCCACATAGGCCAGTCATCCTTGTGACGACATTCGTCGATGTTTCGGGGCTTAAAATCAAAATCATTTATGATCTCGTTGGCCACTGTGAACGCAAAGACTTCATCGACAATAATTTTCTCATTTCTTAACTCTTTAGGACTATTAGAGTCTTCTGGTACTTTTGGACCGATTGGTTCTTCTAGAACCGGCTCTGGTAGTTCTTCTGGAACTACTTCTAGTAATGAGGCTTTCTCATCGGCTGGTTCTTCCGGAACCACCGTTTTCTTATCCCCTATTTGTTCTGACATTTCTGCTTTTGGGGAACAATGTCTTTTGATCCAGCTATTCTCTCATGCTTCAAGCGTGCACTAGAGGAATCGATAGCTGCTTTTGCAGTTTCACCGGTGATCATAATTCTAGATGGTACATTGATTGCATCTATATAAGACCTTTCCATTTTTGACGTGTCTGCAAATGCATCAAACATTTAGTTTGCAACATTTTGCAAATAAAGTATCTTCTAGTCCTTCATCTCACACTGTGGCGTATGTGGGTCAAGATGAGACAAAGAACTTACTTCCCTAGTAATCTCAGGCCTAACTTCAAGAGGCTTATAAGAGAGATCATGTCGTACTTCATGAGGCTTATTTTTCTCACCTAGTGGTGGAAATGATGTCTCATCGAAATGACAATCTGCAAATCTTACAATGACTAAATCACCCATCCGAGGTTCAAGATACCTTATAATGGACGGTGAATCAAAACCAACATATATCCCGAATTGACGTTGGGGTCCCATTTTTGTGCGTTGAGTAGGTGCGATCGACACTTGCACTGCGCAACCAAAGGTTTGCAAATGAGATATATCAGGTTCATGACCACACGCAAGTTGCACATGAGAATATCAGTGATATGCACTAGGCCTCAACCGAATTAAAGATGCAGCATGTAATATAGTATGTCCCCAAGAAGACGTAGGTAATTGTGATTGCATTAGTAATGTACATGCAATTACCTGTATACGTTTGATAAACGATTCTGCTAAACCATTTTTGGTATGAACATGTGCAACGGGATGTTCAATATCAATCCCTAAAGACATGCAATAATCATCAAACGCTCTTGATGTGAACTCACCAGCATCATCAAGACGAATAGACATAATGGGATGATCAGGGAAATTTTCCCTCAGCTTAATGATTTGTGCCAACAATTTAGCGAATGCAACATTTCGCGTTGACAATAAGCAAATATGAGACCGTCTGTTGGATGCGTCTATCAAGACCATGAAATAACTTCATGGTCCACTAGCTAGATGTATAGGGCCACATATATCTCCCTGAATCCTCTGCAAGAAAGATGGCATTTCAATGTTAATCTTGGTTTGCGATGGTCGGACCACTAATTTTCCTTGTGAACGAGCTCTACATGATATCTTATTGGACATTAAGATCTTCTGGCCCTTTAATGAGTGCCCACATGAGTTTTCAACAATCTTACACATCATGGTCGATCCCGGATGGCCAAGACGATTGTTCAAAAGCATAAAAGCATTTGGATTAATGAACTTATGGTTCATTGTTGCGTAGGTTTCAATGGTTCTTATGGTTGTATAATACAAACCTGATGATAGAACCTGTAATTTTTCAAGTACACACTTTTCACAACACTTACTAAAAGTGATACGGAGAAACTCAGTCTCATTTTCACTTCTGGTCTCAACATGATATCCGTTGTCACGAATATCCTTGAAGAAAAGTAGATTTCTTCTGTATCTACTTGCATTTAAAGCATTATGGGTATTTAACCTTGTTCCATTTTCTAATATCAAGGTAGCGCTTCCGAAGCCTTCTATCAAATTTTTAGTACACATAATTATGTTAACATTTGCTTCAACCAAGGTTAGATAAGAAAAATATTTCTTGTCTCTTAATATGGTGTGCGTCGATGCGCAAACAACAATACATAAGTTGCCATCATTTCTACAACAATACGTGACCCATAGTTGTGATCCATATCCTTTGATTAAAAAAGTATTACATTAGTTTGTAAACTTAGGAAAGGATTACAAAAACATCATATATATATAAAAAGGCTTACAATCACGTGCAAACTCCCCTTTAAAGTGTGAATATGTGAACTCAATCACAATGCGCCAAGTGGCGCGCCCAGAAAATACCCCACTTTTTTTAATCAAATTTAGTAATTTAATAATTCCCTCTTCGTTTTAACTCCGATTTCATTTTTTCTTGCGCCAATATTCTTCTTTTCTCAAGAGCTTTCTAATAAGTAGTGGATTGCATATTTTTTGATGTGTTTTTAGATACGTGTGTGGATATGTAAATATAAGTGCGAAAAGTGTGATGTGGTTTGCAAATATAGGAGTTGTGGTTTGAGAATACGGTGATGTGAGTTGAGAATATGAGGTATATGGTTTGAGAATATGAAGTATGTTGGTTTGAGAATATGAGGTATATGGTTTGAGAATATGAGGTATGTTGGTTTGAGAATATGAAGTGTATTGTAAGAACCACTCCCGGTCAAAGCCAGTCAAATCGGCGAAAAACAGGAAAATTTAAAATTTTTGGACAGACACCTAAATGAACCTAAATTTGACCCCGAGGGTCATATCGGACTTAAGTTGACCCCGATATCGACCAAAGTGAGTTCTGGGGGACTCAGGGCAACTTTTTGACCAATTTGGGAAAGGTTGACTTTTTGCCAGAAAAGTCAATCGAGCGACGTTTTGGTCCGTTCGAGGCTCGTTTTGGATCCAAAAATCTTAGTCGTCGTTACAGCGGTCTTATTTGGGCCGTTTCCTTGTAGCACTTGAAATTTCGTAATTTATTGGTAAATGGGCCCGTTCGGGGCCCGAGACGGCCGAATTTCGCGAATCTGACAGAAAAATATCTACCAAGATATTTTTCAAAAGGGTGGGACCCATTTGACACTTGTCAAACTTTCGGTGGTTGATAGTTTTAAAATAAAGAAAAGGAAATGAGGGGTAGTTTGTAATTAAGAGGTATGGTGTGTTTTTAAAACAAAATAAAAGGAAATGAAGAGAGAAAGTGTCGGCAACTTATCAAAAAAAAAAGAGAAAAGAAGAGAGAGAAAGAAGAGAGAAGAAGAGAAGAGAAAAGGAAGAAAAGCGTAGGGTTTTGTGATTTCCCGACAATCCGACCGATGGATCGTCTCAACGGTTGAAGAATCGAGCTCCCATCGTCATTCCCTACGGTGAGAACCCATTCTTTTCTCGTTTTGGTACGTTTGAAAATTTGGGTTTGAGTTTAAACGAGTCAAATATGGTTGGGTTTTGGTTAGAATTGGTTTAAAGATGAATGGTTGAGGTCTGGGGTTCGTTAGGAACGTTTTGGGGCGAAAAGGAAATTTTCCCATTGTGGCCGTGTGGGGCCCACTTGCCCGGGCCTCGGGTTTTTCTAGTTCGGCTGGTTTTGGACGATCCCCGAATAGATAATTCACACCCGGAACGGATTATGTGATTAAATTGTGGAAATTGGAAATTTTGGGTGTAGAAACTTTAAATGCGAATTAAATTGCTCGGAAGTCGGAAATAGATTACGTCGATTGCATTGGAACCCTTGAATTATTCTAAGATCGTAGAAACAAAAACGGGAATTTTCGGAGCCCCGGAAGGGCGTTTTCCAATCCCGGGCAGATTTGCCGAGCCGGGCGAATCGGGCCTTTCGGGGCCCATTATTGACAATGTCGAGTAATTGGGAAGTTTAGGAGTGATCGACATTACCGGGGTTGCGTTTGGGCGTCTAATTCTTTAAAATTCAGATTTGCCTGTGAACTTAAAAAGTGTTCTAATTGTGTTCATGTTAGATCGTGCCGCCGACCGCGGAAAGGGTAGGCTAGGCGAGTGATCACGAGCACGCCGGAGCTTGGGCGTGGACTTTTGGGAAAGCGTTACGAGGTAGGGAAAAGTAGCCGGATCTCGGCCTTGACTAGGGAAAGTTAACAGTAGAAATGCATGTGACACCTAGTGGTGTCGTAGAATGAGTAAGTTTATCGAACACTAGAAATGCAGGCGACACTTAGTGGTGTCGTATGATACGTGAACGTATCGAACAATAGAATTTCATGTGACACTTAGTAGTGTCGTAGGATAAGTGAACTTATCGAACAATGGAAATATTGGTGGCATTTGGTTGTGCCCGGAGGTTGATTGAATTGTTTGTGTTTGTGGGTGGCCATGAGTGCCTGTGGGGAGTTGAACCCGTAGAGTACTGTTTCTTTGTCGTGGGTGGTCAGGGGGGCCTTTGGGGAGTTGAACCTGTATTTTACTGTTTGTGTGTCGTGGGTGGTCAGGTGTGCCTTTGGGGTGTTGAACCCGTATTTTACTGTTTGTGTGTCGTGGGTGGCCATGTGTGCTTGTGGGGTGTTGAACCCGTATTTTTACTGTTTGTGTGTTGTGGGTGGCCGTGTGTGCCTGTGGGGTGTTGAAACCGTATGTTATTGTTTGTGTGTCGTGGGTGGCCGTGTGTGCCTGTGGGGTGTTGAAACCGTATGTTATTGTTTGTGTGTCGTGGGTGGCCATGTGTGCCTGTGGGGTGTTGAGCCCGTATGTTATTGTTTGTGTTTGTGGGTGGCCATGAGTTCCTGTGGGGAGTTGAGCCCGTATTTGGTTGACTGACGTGCCGAGTGGTAGTTAGTCGTATTCTTTTCTTTTCCTTTGCGGGGTATTGTGTGCCTTTTGGTTGTGACTGTGATTGTTCTGGTGGTACTGTTGAGCTATGCCCGATAGGTGTGTTGTACCCTCCGGTGCACGGTCGGTAAAGAGCAGAGGGTTGTGGTCCCCGTCAGGTGTGTAACACCTTCCGGCGCGTGATCGGTAAAGTGTGAGGTTAGAGTTGTGCCCGTGGGTGTGTCGTACCCTCCAATGTGTGGTCGGTAAAGAGCAGAGGGTTTTGGTCCCCGTAGGTGAGTAGCACCTTCCGCCGAGTGATTAGTAAAGTGCTGAGGCTAGATTTATGCCCGAGGGGTGTGTCGTACCCTCCGATGCGCGGTCGGTAAAGAGCAGAGGGATGTGTCCCCATCAGGTGAGTAGCACCTTCTAGCGTGTGATCGGTAAAGTGTTGAGGCTTGTGGTTGTGGTTTGCGTGATTTTGCTCACTTCTGTGTTGTGTTCTTTGAGGTTGTCATTACGGTGTCGGGTCTACATTACGTGTACGGGTGTTTAGTTTGGTTGGGGAAAGTAACAGTTTTCGAGTGATGGTCGGGTTATTTGAGTTTGGGGATGGTAGTCCCCGGTGCTTTGCCTGTGGTTGGTGTTTCCGGCATTTTCTGCTAGTATGTCGTAGTCAGTCTGGTATCCGTGGTGGTGAGCGAGCGCTCACCCCTAGCTGCTTTTCCTACAGGTACTGGTCGCGAGGCGGACTAGGGGAACTCTCGAAGCTTGAATAGCTGGGAGCGGGAGTCCGGGTTTCTTTTTGGGAGTTTAGCGACGTACGCTTTGGTTGTTTTTGTCCGCTTGTTTTGGACGTACTTTCAGTTGTAAAATATTGTTTTTGATTAACTCAAAGTGGAAATTTTAAGCGGTTTACTAAAATGTTTGAAAATTGTTTATTTGTTTCACCGTTCGCGTTCCAGGTTCCGTTCTACTGAATTCGGGGCGTGACATGTATGGTTTGAGATTGTAAGTGAAGTGGGTTGAGAATATGAAAGACGTGGGTTGAGATACGAGTGATGTGAGTTTGAGGATATGATGGATGTGGTTTGAGAGCATAAATGAGGTGGTTTGAGGATATGAGGGATATGGTTTGTGAATATATATGGGCAATGTGTGGTTATGCTTGTGTAGGATAGTTTGCAAATATGACATATATGGTTTACAATAACAGTGACATGTTTTGAGAATATTATAGATATCGTTTGCGATATATATATATAGGGGAACAATCAAGTACAAACCCTATTTCGGGTCAGAACGTAGAATTAATCTGGGCCATTGATTATCCAGATCGGATGGCCACCGAAATTCAGGGGGGGTGGTGATTGATTACGAAATCAATTACAAGATATGCATTAATTAAAAAGATATTAAAATATATGCATTAAATCTGGGCCATTAATTCTACGATCCAAGGGCCCAGATTAATAGTTCTACGTTCTGACGAAAGATACAAGTTTGTACCTAAGTGTTATTATATATATATATATATATATGCAATGTGTGGTTATGCATGTATGAGACAATTTGCAAATATTACATATATGGTTTGCAATAAGTGACATGGTTTGAGAATATGGTATATGTGGTTTGCAAAATGTGTGTTTATCATAATTTTTTTGTACATGTCTTTTCTTGCTTCAAAACATATGCAATACACTACTTGATAGATAGATCTTGGAAAAAGAAAAATATTGGCGCAAGAAAAAATTAAATCGAAGTTGAAACGAAGCGGGAAAGATCAAATTAATAAACTTGGTGGAAAAAATATATGAGCATTTTCAGAGCGCGACACGTGTCCTGTTGTGGTTGAGTTCACATGTTCACATTTTAAGAAGGGTCTCACGTGATTGTCTCCTTATATAATTTAAATCGGAAATGTAAATCTACATAAATAATTTGTAATTACATTTTATTTCCGCAGATTTACATGGTTCGCACAATTTGTATTTTAAGGAAATTTGCACCTGAAAGCTATTGGCCAAAAGAAGGGGAATACATAAAAACATAAGTTCAAGCGACATGTTCATCACGGTCCACATCTCCGCCATCATCTTTAAAGAAGTCTGAGACTGTAAGCTTGATTGGAGCATCTTCAGGGCTCACATGATTAATGAAATTTGTCTCAACGGGTCCACTTCTAGTGGTAAACCTTATCATCTCTTCTATAAGGTTGGAAATTGTTATGCCCATAGCCATGAATGGGACCACGTCCACAATCTCGACCTCGACCTCTAAAGGGTCCTCGGCCTCGTCTAAGTCTAAAGTTACCATCATATCCTGTCACATTCACTTCCGGGAATGGAGCACTGCCTACAGGGCGAGTTTGATGGATCTTCATTAATAATTCATTGTTTTACTCTACAACGAGCAAACAAGCAACTAGATCTGTAAATTTCTGAAACTTTATTCTCGATATTGCTGTTGTAGGAGCATATTCGAGAGATGGAACGTGGAGAATTTTTTCTCAAACATAGATTCGTCAGTTATGTTTTCACCACAACTGCGAAGCTTGGAAATAATTATAAACATGGCTAAATTGTACTCATTTACAGACTTAAAGTCCTGTAACCTGAGGTTTGGCCAATGATATAGGGCACGAGGGAGAGCTATTGTTTTTATATGTTCAAATCTCTCCTTGAGTTGAACTCATAAGCCAAAGGGAACTTTGTCAGCCAGATGTTCAAGTCGTACGTCTTTATGCATGTGATGACGGATTAATATTGTGGTCGAGGCTTTATTTTAAATCGATTCGTTATTCCCTTCTTTTATGGTGTCTCCAAGATTCTGGGCTCTTAAGTGGAGAGTTGTTTCCAACGCCCATTCATAATAGTTCTTCCCATCTAGTTTAAGAGGTGCATAATTAAACTTTGTCAAGTTATCCATCCTGATCAGCAGAGCAAGTCGTGTTGATAACGTGTTGTAAATTATTTTTCCGGGATCAAGACTAAACTTATGTGGATGACTTAACTTGCTTATTAGCTGCTTCGAATGATTAAACAGTAGGTGTAGCAATGCTTGGACATGTATATATTACAAGAAAAACATATATATAAAGTCAAAGTAATTGAACATGTGCACACGGTGAGAGTAAAGTCAGTGAGTATGAGAGAAAATGTTGTTCCTTTTTGTATATATTAATTACACATGAAATTGTCATGCCCCAAATCCGGTTTTAACTGGACTCGAGACGTGAACTTAAAACGATAATAAATAAAACAATTTTAAATGAATTAAGGTTTAAAGTAATAATATATTGTAACCACAATCCGATAAAAGATTCAACAGCTCATAAATCCAGAGTTAAAGTTTAATTCAAAATCACAGTACGTCTCTAGAAAAGCTAGCCTCGGACCCTCGTTAGCTCCCAAGCATCGAGCATCCAACTAGTACAAATCCCGCTCAAGACCTGAAACACAATAAGTAAGGGGGTGAGCTTTCGCTCAGTAGGAAAAGTAGTTAAGGTTATGAACATTAGTTCACTACCACGAGTAACTGTCCAATTATGGAATACTAGTAAGCATAACAATTAAAAGTCAAATTAAACAATTACTCCAAGACAACGCTTGACCTTCACTCAGGCACAACCCGTAAATCAAACTCACAATGAACCGAACACATACACTCTTCTCAATTTTGCTCTTGACACTCATCACCTAACAATTCTCAATGAACAACACCCACGGTTATCTCGCAACCGATCACACGTGCGAACTCGCACGGCAACACAGAAGTCAAGTATAACAGCACATCGAGTCACCAAACACTCTCACAAGACCATAATCACACTTAAAACAACGCACAAATCCAATCACATGCACATCACACATAGCAGAACCACACATAACTTAGTACAACCATTTCCAACATCTCCAGCGATCACAACCTGTTACATTTATGTCGTACTGGAACACGAAGCCTTGGTCCCGACACCTTCCTGTCACGTAGAATCGGGGTAACATCCCAGACTGGAAATCCCTCAATCGGACATCTTCCTGTCACGTAGAATCAGGGCCTCACGCGTAACAGACTGACACATACCTCGGTAGTACGCCTTCCCATCACGGAGAATCGGGGTAATGATCACGCCATCCTTGGCTTAGATACCCTACACCGACATACTCCCTCGGTGTAGGTATCATACCGGATTACCTCATCTTGGAACACGCATCAAGAAGGTCTCACGCATCACAATGCCATAATTCGACTATGGTACATCAACCGAGCCAACTCACCATAACACACAAATCGGTCTATCACTCACCCGATCATATCACAACCAAAGGTTCACATCACACCAAACACGACACACTTGCCCACACATAACACCACATGCTACACCGAGTAATCTTATTATGACTCTCAATCAGCGGTTATAACACGCATCATGCATCTCAATCAACACACAGTCCAAAGGCTCGACATGGCCATTCTACCAGCACGGTAATTTCCCAGAATAATGAAAGCGGCTAAACTAGTGAATCACATCCTACATGCGATCTATGACTCGTCCGGTTATTTAGTAATTGAAAGCAGTTATTCTAGTGAATCACATCCTATATGCCAACTAGGACCTTTCCAGTTATAATTATTACCTAATCATGCATACTAGTAACTTTCTGTAATTAAACCGGTATTCGCTACGTTCCCTACCTCAAGAAGAACCAACAACTACGTCTCCTAGCTGCTGACATCCAGGCCTACCTCCGGTCTTCTCGGGCGAAGTCAAAGTCTGGTTTTAACAGGTAAATGTCACAATCAGTCCCAGTACAGTCCGAATCAGTCCTCTAGTTATTAATTTAGTCCTTTAAATCTCCATTTTAAATTATTTAAAATTATTAAATAATTATTTTATTCTGCCCGACCCGGTTCCGACCCGGATCCGAAAACCGGACCCGAATCTGACCCGGATCCGACCCGGTCCAGACCCCAGACCAGGCCTGACCCAGAACTGGCCCAGACCCGGCCCCAGCCCCGACCCAGACCCGGCTCCGACCCAATTCCGGACCCGAGTCCAGACCTGGTTCAGGAACCTAGGCTTGGCCCGAGGCCTGGTTTGGCCCGAGGTCCATCCTAGGCCCAAGGCCCGTCCTGGTCAAGGCCCGGCCTGGCCCAAGATCCATCTCTTGGCCCACGTCGTCCTGAACCAAGGCCCGAGTTTCAGACGAGTCTGAACTCGGCCTGGCTCGAGGAGACTCCGGCGAGGTCTCCGGCCTCGACAAGGCGGCGGACGGTGGCAGGGAAGCCCGGAGAGCGTCCGGCGATGGATGGAAGAGACGACGGAGCTCTGGCGAGACCAAGGAAGTGGCGTCGGTGGCTGGAGAGCGCCCAAAAGCCCCTCCGTCTCAGATCTGACGAGGGCGTGGGCTCGCCAGCGTCGTTCCGGCCGGCTCGTCCCAAATCAAGCTCGGCCTGACGAGGTTTCAGGTGAGGCGAGGTTGGAGAAGAAGAACGTGGCGACGAGAGCACGAACCCGTGCGATTTCCTCCGTCGCCGGCGCGATTCGCGCTCGTTATCGTCGTGGTTTGATCTGTACTCGGAAGGGAAGGACACGGCGAGGCGTCGTTGGGTGCGAGAGAGATGGAGAAGGTCGAGAGAGAGAAGGAAGGATCGAGAGAGGACGAGGGCGGCGATGGCTTTGTCTCGGGACGCGTGCACGCGCAGAAGGAGAAGAAGAAGACGCGTGAGTTAGGGTTGAGGGGAGAGTGGGCTTGGCCTGGCTGGGCTTGGCTTGGGCTCGCACGCTGGGCTTTGGCTCGGTCCTTCTGACTGGGCCCAAGTCAGCCTGGCCCAAAAACAGCTCCTTTCCCTTTTTTTTGATTTCCTTTTTATTTTTCACTCGTTCCAATTTTCCACCCTGTTTTCCAACCCGACGTTTCAAAACGAACAAATTTTCAATAATAACTCTTTTAACTAGGGCGGTCTTTACATGAAATGGTCCTATTTAAGGAGAGATGACCGGTCATGATTAAGGGTTACTC
Organism: Erodium maritimum; assembly: GCA_963921825.1. Lineage (NCBI taxonomy): Eukaryota > Viridiplantae > Streptophyta > Magnoliopsida > Geraniales > Geraniaceae > Erodium > Erodium maritimum. Next base: position 20,241,060 of record OY997592.1, on the reverse strand, counting down.
ATGTATTGATCTATCAGAAACACAACACGTGTTTATGTGGTGGTGGCCACCAAGACACTCCACGTGTTTCACAATATATACATATTTTATCGTTTTTTCATAAAATAATCTTATTTTTTAGAATAAGAAATAGTTCCATTAATCAGTAAAACATGGTCATTACACTATTCATTATTTTTATAAGAATAATGATCCAATAACTCTTAGAAACGAACCGGTCCAATAGGAAACAGTTATAGCAATCAGAACTAAAACAAGAAATATAACTAAAACAGGAATTGAAACCAAAACTAGAACATAAATAAAATCCAAAGGCAGCCAACTGCCAAGAACCACTCAAAGTAAGACCAAAACGCTGCTTAGTCCCTGCCCTCCAAGGACTCGTTTTGTCAAATGAGGTACCGAACTTGAACCTGTCAGTCTGGCTGGGAGTGGTGGCTCGTCTCAGGAACTCCTCCCGGAGTAGGTCCTTGGAGCCCCGTTTTCCTAACATCCCTCATAGGGGGCTGCTTACCAACCCTCTCATGATCCTCTCGTGGCTCCCCCGTTGTATCCTTGGTCTGGCCCATCGGGCCCTATAGCTTCCCATATGAGATAAACCCAAGGAGGCCTATCTATGAACACACAGGGCGACTTATCTCTTAAGACTGACCAGGGCCTCAAGGTAGGACATCACCCCGGACCGAACCTAGGACCCGAGAAACGGGTTAGGTACCGTGTTTGGGGTTATGATGGGCTCTTTCCCTCGAGACAATCCGGTCTTAGGTAACATGTCCGAGGTCAATACTGCAAACCTCGGCGGTGGAGGTGCTTCCCGTCCCCAATCTGTGGCGTATGGTTTGTCCACCTTGGCAGTCTTGAACTCTAGGATCAAGTCATCAAAATGGGGCACATGCGGCATCTCCTAGTCACTATCTCAGACCATATGACTGATCCTCCCACAATTGAAGCAGAAAGTGTGAAGTCGTTCATATGTCAAGCTGACTCGCACCGGATCCGGGTACTCACTGAATCGCATGATCATGGTTCGCCGAAGAGGTCGGTGAATGTCCATCTAGAAACGAACCCTCACTGTACCACCTTATCATAGACCCCATTGGTCACATAGGGTTTCCACGTGCTCGCCTATTGTAGACCGTATAATTTCTTCAATCGCCTTTGTCCAAACAAGGGGCGGTATCCCTTAAGCATGCACCCATAACTGGAGACGGTCTAGCCGAGGGAGCTCTCAAGCCAATGGATTGGCTATCTCACCGAGAAATAGTGGATGGTCATGGAAACACCATTGCTCGTTTTGACGAAACCAGACTGGAGCCTCCTAGGACACGAAGTAGAACTCAAATGTGCCTGGTTCGAGGTCCTTAACCACCACACCCACACCAGCGCGACCTTGTGTACGCGTGATGATCGACAACAACACCTCATTCTGGGGAGGGATTGGAGAAACCAAACGTCCCACCATGCCAAACTAGAGGCGCACTAATACCAGAGGGTCTTGTGGGTTATAGGGCACCACGACCTTCACCGCCTCTTCCTCGGTGAGGCAACAGGCGGAGAAGGTGGTTTGGAGGTCCCTAATCGGTGACGAAGGAACAGGAGGAGCCAGAGCACTAGCATAGGTTGCCACCGCTGGGGCCACCGGATGAGGGGATCGAAACCTTGGCGGGAAGGACCTCCTCCAACAGATGCATAGGAACCTGAGAGCCCCCATGGGAGTCTACGAAAAGGCCTGGCCAAGCACCTTGGTAGGTAGGCCTCTCTTCACCTTGGTCGTGATTGCGGTTGGTTAGTATCACCAAGAGAGAAGACCAACAAGGTTTGGTCCTTCAACAAAGGGGGTTATATAAGCTTGGGAGGGAAAATTGGTAACGTGATCAAAGGAGGAGGAGACTTCGGTTGTCGTTTCTTTATTTCCCTTATCGGCTTGATGAAGCCAGAGGGGGGCTTTGGAGGCATGATAAGGGGCGTGGGAACATGTTGTTCACCTGAGGATGAAGACATGTCGATGGTTACATGGTAGACGAGGGAGGCGGCACAGGCATGTCAGAGCTAGGGATAGAGCAGTTTCTAGGGCAGCGGTTCTAGTACCGAGTGGATTAGTACAAATCTTTACAATTGTACATTTCTTATATTTACTTTCACAGACAAAGTTTCTTTCTTTTACTGAATTCACCCATATTATTTAATGCTCCTAGACGTCGTCCGACTATCATCAATGATTGTGGTACCATTAGGGTGAATAGTGTTCGACCATAATTAAAATAATAAACGAACTCGAATTAGAAAAAAAAATTATGGTTTGATTATTTTTTTTATATGATTAGGTTAATTTCACTTATTTAAAAAATTTAGGTTTAATTTGGATTACTACAATTAGATAGCCGAAGTATCATTATACTATTTTGAAGTTATATATACATATTATATATGTTAATATAAACACAAAAATATTATAGTATTTTATTTCATTTGTCTTGGGACGAAGAACAGACTAATATATGTTGAAATAACTAGAATATTTTAAGAACTAGTATAATGGACCCTCAATTAAATTTATTTTCCATATATAAAGAATCAAACTAAAAAATCTCTTAATAAGAAAAATTGATCGTATCTAATATTGTATAAGATTTTTTTGTAAAACAAGTATAAAATTATGCAAAGTGATTGGACTTAAATATTATTATGTTTACTCATCAGACTAAAATCGGTTAACTTGATTCGATTAGGTTAGTATAATTTGATAATCTATATTTGAATTAGGTTATTCAAATCACTATAATCTGATCGAATAATCGAATGTCCAACCATAAGTACTATATGAAGTGTGATGTGACCTCTCACTGATTGTAAAAGATGTACAGTTGGATTGGATATAATATAATCTCTCCCTAACCTCTTCAAAATGCATTGGCATAGTATGCACTAAGATGACATCAAATTAAGTCGGGTTCCATTAACAATCCATATAACTTGAATCGTTATTTTGTCAACCCAATCTTTGGCATTTAAAGCACCCACTTCTTTTGCCTTCCTCTTCCATCTTTTACACTTCTAATACTAATAAGGCCAGAACGACAACGATTCGTGCAATGTTTTGTTTTTTTGATTAAGTCAAATTTTATTAGAAAGAAGCATATTATAAAAAGGAACGGGAACGGGATAAAAACCCAAACGATTACAATGGACCTCTAAAAACACCTAAGAGAGAAACTCTTGAACCAACACAAAAACCACGGTAAAGAAAATGCAGACCAACGAACATCTCTTCTAGTGACCAAAAACAAGCGTCTTACCTGGACCAATGAACATTACCTCAAGGTGAATCCTCTACTTCCAAGGGGACTAAGTAATTCATGCCCCTCCGCTACACAAGCAGATCAGCCCCAAACAGTTCCCCTCGATGAGTACTCATCGGATGCAAGTGAGAACATGCATAACCTGCTTTGACTCCCAAACAAAAGCTCGACGGACCTTCCCGACCAGTCAAGGCCGAAAGATCCCTCACAACCGAGCACACCTCCTCTGAGGACGAAGACACCAAACAAGTTTCCGTTGCCAATCTGAAAAAGAAACCATAAAACGCAACGAATTGGACTTTATAAAGTACAAAAGGAGTAATTAAGTATCTTCCCAAAAATAATATCATCTGACTCCATAACTCCATTAAAAGATGTTGTGTTCCTTAATAACCAAATATGCCAAATAGTGATGTAATCGACTCTGATACACGCCCTCAACCAATGATGGGTTCCCAAACCTCTCTAGATTAACAAAGCGTATTTGAAAAATCTAGGTATTACCCAAAACAAGCTCCACCAAGATGACACTCAACTCTAACTGCACTAGGAGACTGGACAATATAAGAGCAAATGATTTGAACCGCCAACCAAGCTAAAACACAATGCTTATGTAGGATCCCAGAGACCCATTAAACCGAGGCCCAAGGATCTGCTACCAAATCAGGGTCCCCGACCAAGAAATAGTAAGCAATAGAAAAAAAAATCATCCTTACTTTTATGCCACAATAACTTATGCTCCAAGTCTAGAGCCACCACATATAGATCCAAATACGCAAAAAGAGCATTGACCTCATCTCTCTCCCAGTCCCAAGGGACCCTAATAAACTCCACTACCCAAACAACATTCACCAAATAATCAACCATTGGACCTCCTCTATTCACAACCATAAAGTACGTCATCAGAAATCAAGTCCGAAGAGTGGCATCGTCGAGCAAAACATCACCCCAAAAACGGACTCTATTACCCCTCCCCGAGCTCCACGATAAACCTTTTATTTCCAAACAAGACTTTAATTTGTATTCAATGTCTTAAATGAAAAAGATGGGAGAGGAAACCGCATACGAAAACGAGCTTCTAAGTGACTTGTTGCACAATCCTTGATCTCGGTTGGAGCAGAAAGGATCTCATGGCTTGTTTGAAGTTGAGATATTGTATTACGATGAGCTCCAAAGTTTGAAATACAATGCAAAAACCTCACGCATCTATCCCCTTTCTTAAACCAAGATGTGTGATCCTTTTTCTCTCTATATACGAGCTAGAATTTTCTTATTCAATATAAGCAAAGAAAGTTTTAATAAGGGTGTTTTATTAGAATGTGTGGTATTTTTTTTTACCTACGAGAAAAACTAATAGAAATGCATGTATCATATTTTGTTTGAACCGCGAAATACTAAATATGTGGTACTGTATATCTTCAACCTTTAACACATAAAGAAACTCTAGATGTAAAGATATATCTTCATTAACTTCAATGGTATACTTGTAGATTAGTAGCATGTGTTATCAAGATGTTCTAGCTGTAAGAAACGCCCCTATCCACCCTAGTCGAACCGGTGAAGTTTGGCAAAAGTTGACTTTCCGCCGAAAGAGTCAACCGATGACTCCGGGAGTCATTCAAGACTTTTCCAGGACCCAAAAATCTTAGTCGTCGTTACGGTTACCTTAGTTGGGTCGTTCCCTTTCAAATGTGTAATTTGGCGAAAAGGTCAAATACGGGTCAAACGGGGTCTAATTAGAGGCTAAACCGAATTAATTTAAATGTGCTGAGATATTTTGGGTAGATGTGGTCCCCACATAGACACATGTCCATGATGGATTGGAAGGGAAGAAAAGGGTGATAATCGACTAAATTACCCTTTTTTGAACCAAAGGAGAAGAGAGGGAGCAAGAGGGGCAAATTGGATATTTCTAGTCTAGGTTAAAGGCCACTTTGGGCAACATTTCAGCCCATTTCTCATTGTTGGCCGAAAATCATACAAGGGAGAGAGGAAGTTGGGAGCTCCATAGCTTGAAGAAGAAGAAAGTGGAGAAAGGGAGCCCTTTTGGTGGATTTTCTCCTCAAATCTCCTCCAAAACTACTTCATCTTCATCCCCTCTTCATTCCTATGGTGAGTACCCTTTGAAAACCCATTTTTGATGAAGATTGAGTTATGGGTTTATTAGAAAAAGCATGAAATAGGTTGGGTTTCCATGGGTTTGAGCTTGGATTGTATAGATTATTGATTTGTGGATAGAAGTAGAGTTGGTTGATGAAATTTCTATGAGTTTTAGATTTTTGGTGTTAAAAGCTTGATTTATGAAGAGAAAGTGGATGATTTGGGTGGAAATCATTTGGGTTTTTGTTGTTTTGATGAAACCCAACATGGGTATTGAGCTATTGAGGTTTATGGGACTGATTTGGAGGTTTTTGGAGGATAAAAATGGAGTTTTGAGGGGTTGATTTCGTGGAGAAGAAGCTGGAGGAAGAAGAAGGACGGAGCTGTCAGACCCGTCACGGATCCGTGATGGGGACCGTGATAGAGTGCGTCACGGCTCCGTGACGGAGGCCGTGATGGCACTCGTCACGGTTTCGTGACGTCACCCGTGACGGGAACATCACGGTTCCGTGACCCAAACCGTCACGAAGTCCGTCGAGGCTTCGTGACCTTGACCGTGGTGGATCAGAATTGGGCCTTTTGGGCCCATTTTAGTCGTTTTTGGGTAATTAGGAAGGTTATCTATAACCGAGCCTATTGGGCGTTAATTTGGGATGTTTTCTCTTTAAACCGCCCTTGAATTACTATTAACTCTCATATTACTTGTGATCTTAGACGTTGTTCCCGAGCACGGCGGAGGAGGCTACTAGGCGACTCTTCTTGGCTTGCATTTAGATAGCGATTGAGGTAGGGAAAGTAGCGAATACCGATTTAATTGCGGAAAGTTACTAGTATGCATATAGGTTATGAACAATTGATATAATATAGAATCGTATGTAGGATGTGAATAACTAGCGTAGTCATATAAAGATGGAACCACTTGCGGGCCAGGTCGTGCGCGTAAGTGTGGGAATTGTTGTGTTGTAGTATCACACGTGGGTCCCTGGTTGGGCCCGTAGGATTGCGTGTTGGCTGTGTTGTTGTGATTGATGACTTGTAATGCTTGATATGTGGTATATTCGTTGTTGAATCGAGGATCATGATATGATATGCTCGGTATGATATGTCTAGTATGATATGTTTAGTATGACGTGAACTACTGCCTTGTGATATGATCGGGTGATTGATAGACCGATGTGATATGTGTCGGTAAGATTGTTTGGTAATGATATATCATGTGTTCCGGTATGATACCTATGTTGGGTGTCGAGGTAGGGTTGGAGATGAACCAACTCGCAGCGGAAAATCAATGAAAACCAAGAGACGATTAAACCATGAAACAACTAACAAAGAATGGATTCACAAGAGAAAAATTCAGCACTATTTCTTACCAAAACAAGAACACCGGTTAACAAATGATTGACTTGAGTCTCCAAGACGCCTACGTATCCACATGGGAATCAAAGCCACGTAGTTCTTCTCTTTGAGGACTCAAGAACACAAAAATGGAGGTGGGAATTTGCCAAACCCGAAATTGCAAGGGAAGGGGGAGAGAAGTTGTGTTTCCTATTCTTGTCTTGTGTTTGTTATGTTGAAAAAAGATGACTTAAACATAACAAAACCCATACTTGTCCAACTAAAGGCATGGGACAAGTATGGTGTCAAGTAAGGTGTAAATAGGACAAGTATGGCAAGACAAGATTGGGTTAGGTGGTGAATCACCAACACCTTAATCCTTGTCTTGCTTACTTAGTACTAATTAATCAAGACTTGATTAATTAGTTCCATGGGCCTTGGTTGCATGGGCCTTTCATGGGCCTCTTGGAACATGGCCCGTGGCCATTTCTAACGAGGTCCCGTGATTCGCTCATCGCCTCCAAGCCTTCCATACCGGAAATGTCCAACATTATCCGATGCGATCAATCCCAAGACTCCAAGCCTTGTCTCGATCCGTAAAGTCCAATTCACGTACGAGCACATGACCCAAAACCCAGTTTTGGTCATGTCCCGAGACAACTCCCTTTTGGACATTCTCCATAAATGTGTCAATGAGTTTCATCCTCCGGTGTGACCCTTAGGTTTATGCATGTCAATAGATCAACGTAAAATCCCATTTTACTTGATCCTATTTAAGTGGCAACTAACGAGACTTTAGTATTGTCTGACACTGCATAACGAATCGACCCTGTCGATTCTAACCTTTCCGTCATCCCTGTCATTATCCTTTTATCTCCGATATCCTGATTGAGATAAGGCATAGAGCCGCCATCCTTATTATTCTCAATCACCGTTCCTTGATATGTGAGATGACTAAAGATATGATACCCAGTATCATGTGCATGGCCATGCTATTCTTTCAGTCACTCTCGATCAAGCGGCCGAGAACCGATATCTTTCCCATACCTCAGTATGAGGGATAAATCCCTTAGCCGCCTTTCGTGTCACTCATGTAGCCTGTCCCCAAGCCAATCCTGGCCGTTATGGAAGCCCTGTTACGGACAACGTTAGGCTCAGGTCAAACTCAGTTGTTGACTACATAGCGATCACAAAGACTCCTTGGTCTAAGGATACATGACAAGCTACGACACTGAATATGTTCATGACTTAATCTATGGCACATATTCAGGGCGGGTCGTCCAATATCATGTCCCACATGATATCTATGATCAGACTCCGGAATCCCATTCCAATGACTAACAGAACGTAAGCCATAAAGAGCCATCTTCAATACTAGTCGCTTCTAGTGAAGCTTTGTTGACTAGGGACCCATCGAGTGTGATCTATCTCGATCTATGGTTCTATTCGCATGGTGGGCATAGATCAGAGCACACATCGATATATTACTCCAACACATAAGTAATATAGAGCCGCTTTAATTTTATTGCTAACGATGATATATACATTTGGACATTTAGGATTGAACTATGGGCACTAAGACTAACAATCTCCCACTTGCCTTAGTTCCAATCTAAACTCCAATATGTCCCCATCGACTTTACATGTCTAACATGTTCAGGCAGTGACACTGCCTTAGTCAAAGGGTTGGCTATGTTATCATCTGTTGCAATATATGTTATCTTCACTTCACCTCAGTTCAGTATTTCTCTGATGAGGTGGATACGCCGCAGTACATGTTTGGATTTGTTATGCGATCTGGGCTTTTAGCTTGCGCAATGGCCCTTGTGTTGACGCAAAATGGATTCACCGGGCTGGATGGGTTTTTAATTACACCCAGCCCTGCCATGAATTTCCAAATCCACATAGCCTCCTTAGCTGCCTCTGCAGCATCCATGTACTTGGCCTCTGTCGTAGATTCGGCAATGATATCTTGCTTTACGCTCTCCCAGCTAAAGCTCTGCCATTCAGCGTAAACACATATCCTGACTGACTTCTAAAGTCATCTGGATTTGTCTTGGAAAACTAGCGTCTACTCATCCTTCGACGACTAGTTCAGCATCATCTTTCCCCCGGGTTAGAATGATGTCTACTGGTACAACATAAGGCTTACGAGACGTCCGGTCTCATACATGTCATGGCATATATGATCGATCCTGCCCCTAGGCGCATAGGATTCTCATCATCATTTTCAGCTCATCAGCTGTCTTAGGACACCGAGTCTTGCTGAGATAAATGCCTTGACTAGTGGGTAAGAGTAATTTTTTTGAATCGAGCATTAAGAACCTACTCAATGCCTTGTTCACATAGGTTCCCTGACTTAAATCCAAGACCCTCTTGGTGCGATCTCTACATATCTTAATCCCTAAGATATAAGAAGCATCGCCTAAGTCATTTATTGAAAAACACTTCTTCAACCAAGCTTTAGTCTCGTGCAAGGTTGGGATGTCGTTTTCAATGAGAACCAGAAAGGTAATCTTGCTCCCACTAGCCTTCTTATAAACGCAAGATTCATCCTCGTTCTTGATTAAGCCAAATCCAATTACAGCTTCATCAAAACGAAGGATCCAACTCCGAGAAGTTCGTTTCAATCCATAAATGGATTTCAACAACTTATAAATCTTTCCTTTATTCTTCGGATCGTCAAAACCTTTGGGCCGAGACATACAAACGTACTCAGTCAAATTTCCATTTAGGAAAGCGGTTTTGACATCCACTTGCCATATCTCGTAATTATAATACGCAGTTACGTCAAGAAGAATTTGGATCGATTTTGACCATAGCCACTAAGGAGAAGGTTTCCTCATAGTCAATCCATGCCTATAACCTTTCGCCACCAGTTGAGCTTTGTAGGTCAGAGGGTTGCCGTCCATGTCCATCTTCACCTTGAAGATCCATTTGCATCCGATGGTCCTCACACCATTGATGGGATCAACCGGTTCTCAGACTCGGTTGTCCGACATGGATTGCATTTCCTCCCTCATGGCTCCCAGCCATAACTCGGAGTCGGGCCCATCCACGACTTCTTGAAAGGTGGCTGGATCATCGTGATCCACCATGACTTCATTGTCACCTCCGGATACCATATCTTGGAGGTGGAAGATTGACCCTTTCAAATCGCCTTGGACCTTCCGGAATTGTAACAGGAATTGGTTCTCACTCTACGACAATCTCTGGCTCCTTTCTACTGGGTGGTCAATTGGTTTAGATATATCTGTACCATCCTGAATTTATTCGATATGCACAGTCCTTCCAATGACGTCTTTGGAAACAAAACTTCATTTCCATAAAGACCCCACCCCAAGCGACGAACACCATGTTCTCACTGGGATTGTAGAAATAGTATCCCCTTGTTGCTTTGGGACACCACACGAAGGTGCATATCTCAGATCATGGTTCGAGCTTAGTCGAAACCAAATGTTTCACATAATTCTCGCAACCATAAATATTTAGGAAGGACAAAGCGGGCATCATCCCGTACCATTTTAAAATGGTGTCCCTTCCACACCCTTTGTCGAAGCCCGATTCACTATGATGTGTTTGAGGATGTTGTTCCGGTCCGATATCGTGACTGATGTTGTTCCGAGGCGGTGTGTTCCGGTCCGATATCTATAGCGATGGATGGTTCCGATATAGATATCAAGACCGAGGCTTCCGGTATGATATCTATACCGTGGAGGATTCTGGTATAGGATATCTAGGCCGAGGATTTGGTTCCGGTGCAATACCTGTGCTGCATGTGCGATTACGGTACAGGGGATCTAGAGCCGAGGAGGGTATTTCAGAGCAATGTTTATACCGTACCCCGGGATGGTATGTGTGATGTGATTTGTGCCCCGTGCTACGGGAAGATCTACCCGACCGACGGAGGATTCCAGTGCGCTATATTATGAGTTACCCCGAGGAGCCGTGTTCCGGGAAGATGTCCAGGCCGATGTGAGTTCGGACGACGTGATAAGTCGGATTGTTGATGAGCCGGCGCATTGCTCTGGAATACCATAGGTGGCAGTGATTGTTAATGATATTATTAAGTGTGTTGATTTGTGTTGACTGTTGTGACTGCTTATGCATGCTATGTGATCTTCTGTGATTTGAAATACAGTTATACCTGAATTTTGTGTATTGTCGTGTGAGTTCGCACGTGTGGTCGGTTGTGAGATAACTGTGGGCGTTGTCCATTGAGAATTGTTAGGTGACGGGTGCTAAGAGAAAAGTTGAGAAGAGTGTATGAATTCGGTTCAGTGTTGAGTTTGATTTACGGGTTGCACCCGGGTGAGGGTCAAGCGTTGTCTTGGGTTACTTGTTTAATTGATTCGTAGTTATTGTGCTTACTAGTATGCCCTAATTGGACGGTTACCTGTGGTGGTGAGCGGATAGCTCATCTCCTTAACTACTTTTTCCTACTGAGCGAAAGCTTACCCCCTTTATTACTGTTTTACAGGTTTCGATCGTGAGTCGGTTTAGAGGACGTCTCAGAGCTAGGGAGCCTGACGAGAGTCCTTATTTTTTGGTTGTTTAGTGACGTACCTTCTTTTGTATTAAACTTCGTTTTATTGTGGCACTCGAGCATCTGACTCTTTTTATCAGAATTTATGAGTTTGAACCATCGTTGGAGCTTATTTCATTTAACTTACTTTATTTGTCATTATCCGTTTTAGTTCACGTCTCGAGTCTGGTCAAAACCGGATTTGGGGCGTGACACTATCCTTATTGAGAAACCAGATGGAAAAACAAATGTACCAAAGAAGAAGATGATGCACGATGGACGAACCGGATGTAGTTCTCCGGTTCATATATTAGAATTTAGAGGTGGCCCACACCTGATTGGCTCCTTATATATATATATATATATATAGGAGAGCAATCAGGTGCGAACCATGAATTACGGTGTGAACATGGGAACTCAACCAGATTGCGCCATGTGTCGCGCTCAGAAAATGCCCCCCTTTTTGTTATAATCAAGTTTATTAATTCGATTTTTCCCGTTTCATTTCAACTCCGATTTCATTTTTTCTTGCGCCAATATTCTTATTTTTTCAAGAGCTTTCTAACAAGTAGTGGATTGCATATATTTTGATGTGTTTTTGAATACGTGTGTGGATGTGTGAATATGAGTGCGAAAAGTGTGATGTGTTTTGCAAATTTAGTGTATATGGTTTGCGGATTTAGTTTAAATGGTTTGCGGATTTAGTGTATATGGTTTGCAGATTTAGTGTATATGGTTTGCGAATTTAGTGTGTTTTGCAAATTTAGTGTATATGGTTTGCGGATTTAGTATATATGGATTGCGGATATAGTGTATATGGTTTGCGAAATTAGTGTATGTGGTTTGAGAATATACTAAATTCTCTACAAATTTTTACATTGTTTTCTCTCTACTTATTCTCTGCAAATTGGCTTTTGATTTGCACAATTTCTGAATGTCTGTGCTCCTTTTTCTGGTTTGTTAAAACTTATGTCCAAATTGAGATTGAATGTAGCAGAATCCTTGTTGACTTGTTCATTGTATTTTTCTCAAAGATGTGGCAAGGACAGTTACAATTTTTATATTTGATTAATCATATAAACTGAATCTTGGAAGCTAAATAGAATGCCATGTTGTGGAATTGCAAACTGAATCTTGGAACTCAGTTCTCTAATAATTTCAAACTTTTGGAGAATCTCTTTGATTCTTTATAGATGTTACTCATTTTAATCCACTTTAGTTCTAGCAATGTGGGAGTGTTTTCCCTGGAAGGACCAACTTCTGTTTTGGTTTGTGTCTGCAACAACTCTTTTTTATGGCAATGGTTTTTGGTATGACAAATAGAGCTTTCTTTGTAGAAACAACCCCACTTTAATCTAGCTCTTCTATTTAATTAGACATAATTATTAATTAGATGCTTCAAAATGATTCTTAGAATTAGAGGGGAACTTGTAGAAAGATCCCTTGTGGTAATGTGCTTTAATGAGCTATGACAATAAGAAGGTGGATAAGTAAATTAATGTTGAGTTGTATAAGAGGGTTTATCAAGAGGAAGTGTATATATCAACAATAAGGAAGATAGAGAAAATCATGGTTTAGGTGGTGCAATTTTCAAAAGGAAAAAGCATTATTTGAACCATGGAATCTATTCTCAAACCATATACACTAAATCCGCAAACCATATACACTAAATTCGCAAACCATATACACTAAATTTGCAAAACACACTAAATTCGCAAACCATATACACTAAATCCGCAAACCATATACACTAAATCCGCAAACCATATAAACTAAATCCGCAAACCATATACACTAAATTTGAAAAACACATCACACTTTTCGCACTCATATTCACACATGCACACAGGTATTCAAAAACACATCAAAATATATGCAATCCACTACTTGTTAGAAAGCTCTTGAAAAAATAAGAACATTGGCGCAAAAAAAAATGAAATCGGAGTTGAAACGAAGCGGGAAAAATTAAATTAATAAACTTGGTGGGGAAAAAAAAGATGAGCATTTCTAAGCGCGACACGTGTCATGTTGTTGTTGAGTTCGCAGATTTGCATTTTAAGAGGGGTTTGCACGTGAAAGCCTCCTTATATATATATATATATATATAGAATAGCTATCCAGTAAAAAGCACCCTTATTGTGCAAACTACGAACTCACCAGGTGCTGACACGTGGCGCGCATAGTGCTGATAGTTTGCGCAGCACGGTGCTAATAGTTTGGGACTATTAGCACTGTGCGTCCAAACTATTAGCACTCTGCGCGCCACGTGTCAGCGCTATATAGGGTTGGTATCAGGTACAAACCCCCCCTTATTATGCAAACTACGAACCAATCTGAGCCATAGGATCTCCCCAAAGTGATGTCGACAGAGCGCACCAGATGTTGACATGTGGACAATATATATATAAAACACCGCACCTTATTGTGCAAACTACGAACTCACTAGGCGCTGACACGTGGGCACGCGCGCTGCTGGTGCGCGCTCGCACAGTACTGATAGTTTGCGTAGCACGGTGCTGATAGTTTGCGCGCATGGTGCTGATAGTTTGCATTTGTGCTAAACTATCAGCATCGTGCTTGTAAACTATCAGCACCCGCGCTCGCGCGTGGTCAACACGCGCACGCGCGCGGGCAGAGGCGCGCGCGAAGTGGCCACGTGTCAACATCGCGCACGCTCTGCTGACGTCACTTTGACCGCATGCTGTGGCTTAGATTGGTTCGTAGTTTGCACAATAAGGATGATTTTTACTTGATAGCTACCCTATATATATATATATATATATATAGGTATACACTCATGTGTTACCTATATGTGTTTTTGTTAATTGTTACCAAATTATAGACCTTTAGATCAAGCTGATCCAATGGCTAAAAGTTTAATGGCACACAGTTGTAATTACATCCAACTTTCATTTCTTTTTTGTAATATTACATTTCAAAATGGCATAAACGTCTTTGGATGTAATTTTTTTAACCAAACCCTAAAACAAAAGTTGTACACACGGGCACACCTCATATATACCAGCTGGTTTTGCTCTTCTCTCCCAAACAGTTGTCGCCGCCCACTCCACCTCAGCCACCTCTTTTCCCCGTCTTCCGCCACTGCTCCATATCGTTGTGGCTCCACTGTGGTTTCGTCTCCCAGCGGCCCCATTGACGTGCAGCAACGAATACGAGTTCGTACCTCAACTGTAGATGCTCGTATTCAGTCGTTCCGCCGCTGCTCAACTTCCATTACAAGATGTTCTGCACAGCGCCGCAGCGAGCACGGCTCTGCGCATTCATCTCGCCGGCTTCCCGCGCACGACCATGAGGTCTGAGCTGAGCAGCGAGGCCATGTCCGATTTATTCCGGTCGTGCTCCAGTCGCACCAGTCATGGACGAGCTTGTGCCATTCTCGCCGGCTACCCTCCCGAGCTCGAACCGCACCGCTTCTCCGACGACGATCAACCCCGGCCGAGCATGTTCCTTAGTGAGCATGGTAGATCTTACCATGTGGTATATGTAATAACCACTCCCGGTCAAAGCTAGTCAAATCTGCGAAAAACAGGAAAATTTAAAAAAATTCAGCAGACACTTGATTGAACCTAAATTTGACCCCGAGGGTCATCTCGGACTTAAGTTGACCCCGATATCGACCAAGGTGAGTTCCGGGGGACTCAGGGCAACTTTCTGATCAGTTTGGAAAATGTTGACTTTTCGTTGGAAAAGTCAACTGAGCGACGTTTTGGTCCATTCGAGGACCGTTTCGGATCCAAAAAGCTTAGCCGTCGTCGCAGCGGTCTTAGTTGAGCCGTTTCCTTGTAGCCCGTGAAGTTTCGTAATTTCTTGGAAAAAGTGCCCGTTCGGGGCCCGAGACGGCCGAATTTCGCGAATCTGATTGGAAAATATCTAGAAGATATTTTCCAAAAAGGGATGGGACCCACTTGCCACATGTCACCAATGTGGTGGGGTTAGGTTTATTGGACAAAACAAGACAAGACCACATGATGGTTAGTTTGCTTTTTAAGTATTATTTTGTTACTTTTTAAAACAAAACAAAAGGGAGCAAATGTGATGTTCGACCATTGCTTCAAAATTAGAAAAGATGATAGTTTTTAGAGAGAGAAAATAAGAGAGAAGAAAGGGAGAGAAAAGAGAAGAGGGTTGGGGTTTTGCCACTATTCACGAGCATCAAACCGTTGGATCGTCTCAACGATAAAAGAATCGAGCTCACATCGACATTCTCTACGGTGAGCACCTAACCGATTTTCGTTTTGCTACGTTTGAATTTTAGGGTTTGAGTTTAAATGATTCAAATATGGTTGGGTTTTGGTAAGAATTGGTTTATAGATGAATGGTTGAGGTTTGGGATTCGTTAGGAACGTTTTGGGGCGAAAAGGAAATTTTCCCATTATGGCCATGTGGGGCCCACATGCTCGGGTGCTCGGGTTTCGTGTTCGGGTGGTTTAGAACGTTCCCCAAGTAATTAATCTACAACTGGATCGAAATTTGGGATTAAATTGTAAAGGTTGTAATTGACGGGTTTAGAAACTTGAAACGCTAATTAAATTACTCGGAAGTCGGAATTGGATTCCGTCGAGTGCATAGGAACCCTTGAATTATTCTAAGACCGTAGAAACGAAAACGGGAATTTTCAGAGCCCCGGAAGGGCGTTTCCAAAACCCGGGAAGATTCGCCATGTCGGGCGAATCGGGCCTTTACGGGTCTAATATCGACAATGTCGAGTAATTGGGGAGTTTGGGAGTGATCGACATTGTCGGGGTTACTTTTGGGCGTCAGGTTTATTAAAATTCATCATTATGCCTGCAAGCTTAAAAGCGTTTAAAATTGTGTTCTTTTAGATCGTGCTGCGGACCGAGGCAACGGAAAGCTAGGCGAGTGACGGAGATCACGCCGGGGCTTATTTGGGCACTTTTGGAGAACACGCACGAGGTAGGGAAAAGTAGCCGGATCTCGGCCCTGACTAGGGAAAGTTAACAGTAGAATTGCATGTGACACCGGGGTGTCGTGGGTTAAGTAGGTTTATCGAATATTAGAAAGGCATGATACGGGAACGTAGCGAATATTGGAAATGCATGTGACACTTAGTAGTGTCGTAGGAGCAGAAAACTTATCGATATTAGAATTACTTGAGGCATATGACCATGCCCGGAGGTTGATTGTGAACTTATCGATATTAGGAGTACTGGAGGCATATGACCATGTCCGGAGGTTGATTGTGAAACTGTTGATATTAGGACTGTTGGAGTCATTGGTTATGCCGGAGGTTGATTGTGTATTTTGTGTCTTGGGTGGCCATGAGAGCCCGTGTTTTACTGTTGTGTCTTGGGTGGCCATGAGAGCCCGTGTTTTACTGTTGTGTCTTGGGTGGCCATGAGAGCCCGTTTTTTACTGTTGGTGTCTTGGGTGGCCATGAGTGCCCGTGGGGTTGTTGAACCCGTGTCTTTATTGTCGGTGTGTCTTGGGAGGCCGAGAGTGCCCGTGGGGTTGTTGAACCCGTGTCTCTATTGTCGGTGTGTCTTGGGAGGTCGTGAGTGCCCGTGGGGTTGTTGAACCCGTGTCTCTATTGTTGGTGTGTCTTTGGAGGCCGTGAGTGCTCGTGGGGTTGTTGAGCCCGTGAGTGGTTGGTGGTTTTGAGAGGCCGTGAGTGCCCGTGGGGTTGTTGAGCCCGTGAGTTACTGTTGGTGGTTTTGAGTGGTCGTGAGTGCCCGTGGGGTTGTTGAGCCCGTGAGTTATTGTTGGTGTATCTTGGGAGGCCGTGGGGTTGTTGAGTCCGTGTTTTACGGTTGGTGTCTTGGGTGGCCATGAGTGCCTGTGGAGTGATGAACTTGTGTTGTTGCTGTTTGTTGAACTTTGTTTGTGATTGTGATTGTGGTTACCTGAGGTTGTGGGCCCGCTTCATGAAACGGGGGTCCTCGATCACACGCGTCTACATGTTCAGACGGGGTAGGGGGCCCGCCCGTCAGTAAAGGGGTCCAGGCCGCGCGTGTGTGGTTCGGGGTTGTGAGTGTGACAGGTCGACCGCCTAGCCCGACTTTGTGTTGGGGAAGCGCGTGAGAGAGAGAGGTTACTGATACAGGTCGACCGCCTGGCCTGAGTTGTCGGCAAAGCGCGTGATTGAGGGAGGTTACTGATCAGCTGGTATGCGATCCTTTGCGATCTTGTTGGTGTGCGATCCTTTGTGATATTGGGTATTGCGTGGTGGTCTTTGAGTCCTTGGAAGAGGTCGTGATCGTTGTGTCGGGTCTACATTACGAGTACGAGTGTTGAGTCGGTTGAGGAAAGCATCAGTGTGTGGGTGTCGGTCTGGTTACTTGAGTTTGGGGATAGTGATCCCCGGTGTTGAGATGGTTGTTGGTGTTACCGGCATTGTCTGCTAATTATGTCGTAGTCAGTCTGTTATCCGTGGTGGTGAGCGAACGCTCACCCCTAGCTGCTTTTCCTACAGGTACCGGTTGCAGGTTGGACTAGGTGAGCTTCTGAAGCTTGAAGAGCTAGGAGCGGGATTCTGGGTTTTACTTTTGAGTCTAGTGACAGATACCTTGTTTTGTCCACTTGTTGGGACTTATTTTTGAGTTGTAAATATTATTTTGTTTAACTAAATGGAGATTTTAAAGTGTTTATTCAAAACAGGTTTCAATTGTTTTATGATTTTAAATGTTCGCGTCCCGAGTTCGGTTTACTGAAATTGGGGCGTGACAGTATAGGCAAGAAAACAGGGAACTTTTTGAAAATCCAAGTTTCCACATGATAGGTTAGGGTTATTTTTTGAATCCATATTTGTTTGGGTAGTTTTTTAGTAGTGTTGATCTGATTTTGTATTGAGAAACTATAATTTGTCTTTGATATGATATTTTGAAACGTTAGCTTTTTTCCGGGATCTTATTATGTAATGATATGATAATGATTTTATGTAAGAGTATGATATTGATTATGTAATATTGTGATTTTGATTCTTCTAACTCTGATATGTTTGATTTTTTTTTTTGTAATGGTTAGCATGTGTATTTTCTGTAATTGTTAATATAGTTTTATGTAATTTTTGTATGTATTTTCTGTAATTCTTAATATAGCTTTCTTTAATTCTTTTTGTGTAACTTATTGTAATTGTATTAAAAATCTATAATATCAATTATAAATTCTGTAATATCGATTATAAATTTTCGTAACATCGATTTTTATTTTGTAATATCGATTCAAAGTCAAGAACACCAACATAAACTTTTTGTAACATATGACACAAAAATATATAATATTGAGGACAAATTCTATTACATTGGTTTTAAATTTATGTAACATTGATTTTTACTTTCGCATATCAGCTCAAAGTCCTGAAAACCAACATACACTTTCTGTAACATATGACATTATTTTTTGTAATATCTAATATAATATTATGTAACATCAATTATGAAATATGAAAAAATAATTGGAATTTAAAAAAATCAGATTTGGACAATAAAGAATAATTCTGCAGTAAAAAAAAGGAGATGGATTTACAAAACTACCCTTTTATTGATATTTCTATTTAATTGATGGATAATTGAGCTTGAAAATCTACAACCATTGGATTTCAATTTTCAATGGTCTACATTTTGGTAACAAGTAACAAAATTCACTATGGTAACGCATGAAAGTGCCCCTAAATATATAGACTTACTATCCTATGAAACTCACTATCACCAATACAATCTAGGGACTATTTTCAGCCGTTAGATTAGAACAATTAGATGGTGGAGATTAAAAACACCAATAATGGCATAATGTGTAATTTATTTCAAATCAGTTTATTATTCAGACATTTTACACATAGAAATGGTTGTTATTCTCATTTCCACATAAATTTTAACCAAACCCTAAATATAATTCTAGTAGCTTAATCTCATTCACTCTCAGCAAAACATCATCTTCTCATCTCAGCTAGCCACCACGCCGTGTCTCGCGCCACCACAGCTGCGCCTTGCCCCAACCGCGCATCACCATCACACAGTCGGCGATCTAGAGCTCCATCGCACGGTCAGCAAAGAGGTCGTCGATTCATACCGTTCATCCCAAGTCTGGTTCTAGTTCGAATATAGCGTTCGCCGGTGAGCGGCTATAGAGGATCCATCGTCGGACAAAATATGAATACTAACGATTGTTTCCGACGCGCCTCATACATGTGTTGTGCATCATCACTACTGCATCTCATCTCCACCGCCGGTTGTAGTTCCTTCTCTAGTGTTTACTGTTTTAAGTTTTGAGACGAGGTAAGAGGTTCGACACAACTCCTTCTCTCGTCATCACTACCGAGGGGTTTTGGTGCATTTTAGTACCGAGTTTGGGGTTTTTGATTCATATGTTTCACCTGTATAATATGTTTTCCAGGTTCATATGTATGGTATGAGTATATATATATATAGGATAACAATCAGATACAAACTTGTATTTTTCGTCAGAACGTAGAACTATCAATCTGGGCCCTTGGATCGTAGAATTAATGGCCCAGATTTAATGCATATCTTTTAATATCTTTTTAATTAATGCATATCTTGTAATTGATTTCGTAATCAATCACCCCCCCCCCTGAATTTCGGTGGCCATTCGACTTGAGTAATCAATGGCCCAGATTAGTTATACGTTCTGACCCGAAATAAGGTTTGTACTTGATTGTTCCCTTATATATATATATAGGGAAGCAATCACGTGCGAACCCCTCTTAAAATGCTAACCTGCGAACTCAACAACAACATGACACGTGTCGCGCTTAGAAATGCTCATCTTTTTTTCCCCACCAAGTTTATTAATTTAATTTTTCCCGCTTCGTTTCAATTCCGATTTAATTTTTTTGCGTCAATATTCTTATTTTTTCAAGAGCTTTCTAATAAGTAGTGGATTGCATATATTTTGATGTGTTTTTGAATACGTGTGTGGATGTGTGAATATGAGTGCGAAAAAGTGTGATGTGTTTTGCAAATTTAGTGTATATGGTTTGCGGATTTAGTGTATATGGTTTGCAGATTTAGTGTATATGGTTTGCGGATTTAGTGTATATGGTTTGCGGATTTAGTGTATATGGTTTGCGAATTTAGTGTATATGGTTTGCGAATTTAGTGTAATTTTCACACTTTACTAAAACTAAATCTTTGTCAAATAAATGAGACACTCATTGTAGAATATTGTAGGATGGAGGAAGTATATGTATACTACTAAGACTTTAAATAACTTTATGATAAATGTTGGAGTCATAACTTGCATATAATTTTAAAACCTGGAATTGGAGTTAATCTTATTGGTTTATTAGAAGATTATCTAATTTGAGGATGATAAATTTTGAATAAGCAACTTACTGTATATGGTAGGAAAGTTTAAATGACATTAATATTTGTAACCTTATATTCAAACATGGAGTTGAACCATATATATTATTTAGTGTATTGTGCATTTTGATGTTTTACTAACTCCACTGTGGAACAGCTTAACAGAGGCTACTAGTTGTTGCTTGATACCAACATTATATATAGAAGGGACATACAATTATGTAAAGGAGGGAATGATATATATACATCCTAGGTAACTTTGATATGTGCATCCGATACAGTTCATAGCACATCTGTTGTTCCAATATATGTATGAGTTTGATATCTATCCATATGTACATAAGTATGCAATACACTAAATTCGCAAACCATATACACTAAATCCGCAAACCATGTACACTAAATCCGCAAACCATATACACTAAATCCGCAAACCATATACACTAAATTTGCAAAACACACTAAATTCGCAAACCATATACACTAAATCCGCAAACCATATACACTAAATTTGCAAAACACATCACACTTTTAGCACTCATATTCACACATCCACACACTTATTCAAAAACACATCAAAATATATGCAATCACTTTTAACAAGTAGTGGATTGCATATATTTTGATGTGTTTTTGTCACGCCCCAATTTCAGTAAACCGAACTCGGGACGCGAACATTTAAAATAAGAAAACACTTTGAAACCTTTTTCCATTAAAACACCTTACAATACCCGTTTAGTTCAACAAAAGAATAATTACAACTTAAAACACGTCCCAACAAGTGGACCAAAAACATGGTATCCGTCGCTAGACTCAAAACACCCAGAAACCCGCTTCAAGCTCTTCAAGCTTCAGAAGCTCACATAGTCTAGCCTACGAACGGTACCTGTAGGAAAAGCAGCTAGGGGTGAGCGTTCGCTCACCACCACGGATAACAGACTGACTACGGCATAATTAGCAGACAATGCCGGTAACACCAATAAAACTCAACACCGGGGAACACTATCCCCAACTCACGTACTCCGACTGACACACAACCCGTTACCTTCCTCAACAGACTCAACACTCGGACTCGTAATGTAAACCCGACATAACTATCGACGACCTCCTCAAAGGACACGACAGAAAGCAACACAACACCAAACAAGATCACAAAGGATCGCACACCAAACAAGATCACAAAGGATCGCAAACCAGCTGCTCAGTAACCTCCCTCACGCCCTTTACCGATCTCATCAGGTCAGGCGGTCGACCTGTCGCATTTCCTCGACACAAAGTCGAATCAGACTGTCAACCTATCACACTCACAACCCCGAACCACACATGCGCGGCCAGGACCCCTTTACTGACAGGCGGGCCCCCTACCTCGTCTGAACGTGCAGACGCGTGATATCGAGGACCCCCGTTTAATGAAGCGGGCCCGCAACCTCAGGTAACCACAATCACAATCACAAACACAGTTCAACAAACAGCTACAACACAAGTTCAGCACTCCACAAGCACTCATGGCCACCCAAGACACCAACCCTAAAACACGGACTCAACAGCCCCACAGGCACTCACGGCCTCCCAACATACACCAACAGTGACTCACGGGTCAACGGCCCCACGGGCACTCGCGGCCACTCAGAACCACCAATAGTCAAGACTCGGGTTCAACAACCCCACGACACTCACTGCCACTCAAGACACACCAACGGTCAAGACTCGGGTTCAACAACCCCACGGCACTCACTGCCACTCAAGACATCAACAGTAAGACACGGGCTCTCATGGCCACCCAAGACACCAACAATTAAATACGGGCTCTCATGGCCACCCAAACTCAATAATAAATAACACGGGCTCTCAAGGCCAGCCAAACTCGACGACAATTAACACGGGCTCTCAAGGCCACCCAAACTCGACGAAAATTAACACGGGCTCTCAAGGCCACCCAAACTCGACGACAATTAACACGGGCTCTCAAGGCCACCCAAACTCAACAATAATTAACGCACAACAACCTCCGGCATAATTGATGCCTCCAACAGTCCTAAGATCACTAGTTTCACAAACAACCTCTGGGCATGGTCATATGCCTCCAGTAAAACAATTATCGCTACGTTCTCTGATCCTACGACACTACTAAGTGTCACATGCTTTTCCAATAATTACCAAGTTCCCGTAGCATGCTTTTCTAATAAACGCTACAATCCCATATCATGCTTTTCTAACATTTAAATAAACCTATTCAACCCACGACACCCCGGTGTCACATGCAATTCTACTATTAACTTTCCCTAGTCAAGGCCGAGATCCGGCTACTTTTCCCTACCTCAACTGAAGACCAACCGCTACGCTTCCTAGCTGCTGACGTTCTGGCTCGCTACCTCCGAGCTTCACTTCGATCGAAGCCGGACTCTAAAGATAACACGAAAGCCATAATTAGAGGCGGTTCCCAGGTTAATTTAAAGGGTACGATTAGTCCAGTTTAAATCCGACAGTTGTCTTTCACACTCGAGCGGGATAAAAGCGGGGTCACGGCGAATCGGGTTTGAGTAACCTAGCACCGAAACCGGTGCATGCGAGGCACTGTCCCAATGCACGAATCCCGAGGTCCGATTCAGCGGTCCGCCTTTGTTCCTTTTTAAACCCAATTAGCAGTCCATTTTACCCAGAGTTCCAGAGTCGTTCCCAATTCCGATTAATAACCCTTTTTCAAAACAGATGGGTTTTTGTTTTAAACCAAATTCCCTTTTATTTCAAATCTGTTTCTGTTCCGATCTTTTGAGCCCAAAATGAATTAAGTTCGGTTTTTGAACAACCGTCCCTAAATCCCGTTTACAAATTAGATTCTCAACTCCTCGATTTAAAACCGTTTTTAAAACCGAATTGATTTAATTCCTTTTTATTTTAAATTCCCTTTTTCTTAAATCGGATTTTCGTTTTACAACCTTTTCTTTCCAAAACCTTGATTTTGATTCCAACCAAAGCAGATCCAAAAACTGATTTTGATTTAACATACTTCCCTTTTTAATTCAAAAACCGTTCCAAATGTTAACCGATTTCATTAGCAGGTTTAACCTGCTATTAAACGATTTCAATAGCAGGTTTAACAGATATTGGTTCCCTTAACAGATCCAAATTAACTTGAAACGAACAGCACGGGAACCGAAAAAGAGGGGCTCGGTTTTGAAACCGGCTGGCCACCGACGGAGATGCCGCCGGCGACCACACCCCGTGGTGAGAATCTCACCGTGGAAGACGAGGTGGTGGGGCACGGCGGAGCACGGCGACTCTTCGGTTCTGGGAGTGGACGGCGACGACGGCTAAACGGAGAAGAAGAGGAGGAGCATCGGGACGGTCGTTTCCCAGGCGAGCTCGTCTCGCCGGAAATCTGGAGAGGGAGGTCGGGTCTCGGTGACGGCGAGGGTTTCGCCTGAACGGTGATGGGGTCGGGATGGAGGAGAAGAGGACGGGACGAGGGTGGTCGGAGTTGCAGACGGACGGTGAGGGAGAGGATCTGACCGGCGGCGTGGTCGTGGGAGGACGAGCTCGGGCTCGGGACGACGAGCTCGGGCTCGGGACTGAGTGAGGACGAAGGCGGTGGTTCGGGCGGCGGCTGGTGAGTGGAGAGAAGGGCGGGGGCGTGAGAGGAGAGTGGCCGGACGTGGTGGCTGGACGAAGAGGGAAGGGAGACGGCGTCGTGGCTGGAGGAGAGGGAGAGGGTGGTCGGAGCTGGGTGTGGTCGGGATCGAAGAACCGAGAGGGAGGAAGGGTCGGGAGGAGGTCGACGAAGGAGAAGGGTATCGGGAGGGGGCTGCGCGAAGAAGACAAAGACAAATTAGGGTTTCAGACCCTAATTTGTTCTTTTATACCCGAACCCTCAAACGGGCCTGGCACACGGGCCTCGCCGAGGTGGGCCTGAGATTCCACGGCCCAACAAGAGAAAGAGGCCGGGTCTGACCTGGCCTCCTGGGCGGGTTGCTGGTCTGGCCGGATTGCTGGTCGGGTCCGGTCCGACCCGGTCCGACCCAAAAGTTTTTTTTTTTTTGAAGCGGGTGTTACAGTTTTTGAATACGTGTGTGGATGTGTGAATATGAGTGCGAAAAGTGTGATGTGTTTTTGCAAATTTAGTGTATATGGTTTGCGGATTTAGTGTACATGGTTTGCGAATTTAGTGTAATTTTCACACTTTTTGTATGCAATAACCTTGGTCTTGGCCACCTGAATGTATCCAACATTATAGATTGAGCAATAATGGGCAAAAATGGGATATGGAGTCTAAATCAATAATCCATAAGTGTTAGATGATATAATGTAGTGTAATCCCTTGTCATATAATGACACGGGGGATGTATATTTATATATATTAGCAGTTATACAATGCTTCAACATAACTACATCATAACTACAATTATAACTTACAATAACTATAATATAACTGTTAATAATAAGGATCACTGCTCTTGAAATCTCTAATGGCAAGCCTTTTTCCTTGGACAACAATTACTTTCAGCAACCCCACAGACTCCTCCATCATGTTATACCAAAATCTACATAGTCATATTTGTGAATTGAATCAGTACCAAAAGACTCTAGTCTTCAAAACACAAACATAAAGCAAATCCAAGACTCCAAAAGAAGCTACTTTAGGAAGAAACTAAAACTGGGTTTAGTTCCAAGAGATGAATTTGTAACATGTTATCAAGCTACCATCATAAAAACATGAATTAAAGCTGAAATCAACAATATCCAAGCTGTAACATGGTATCTAGCAATCAATTCAAGTTAGGTTATTGCATACAAAAGTGTGAAAATTACACTAAATCCGCAAACCATATACACTAAATCCGCAAACCATATACACTAAATTTGAAAAACACACTAAATTCGCAAACCATATACACTAAATCCGCAAACCATATACACTAAATCCGCAAACCATATACACTAAATTTGCAAAAACACATCAAACTTTTCGCACTCATATTCACACATCCACACATGTATTCAAAAACACATCAAAATATATGCAATCCACTACTTGTTAGAAAGCTCTTGAAAAAATAAGAATATTGGCGCAAGAAAAAATGAAATCGGAGTTGAAACGAAACGGGAAAAATAAAATTAATAAACTTCATTATAACAAAAAGGAGGGCATTTTCTGAGCGCGACACATGACGCAATCTGGTTGAGTTCGCAGGTTCACACCATAACTCATGGTTCGCACCTGATTGCTCTCCTATATATATATATATATATATATATATATATATATATAGGGGCTATCAAGTACTAACCCATTTTCGGGTCAGAACGTAGAACCAATCTGGACCATTGATTACCCAAATCGGATGGCCACCGAAATTCAGGGGGGTGGGGGGTGATTGATTACGAAATCAATTACAAGATATGCATTAATTAAAAAGATATTAAAAAGATATGCATTAAATCTGGGCCTTTAATTCTATGATCCAAGGGCCCAGATTGAAAGTTCTACATTCTAACGAAGTTATAAGGTTTGCACCTGATATCTATCCTATATATATATATATATATAGGAGAGCAATCCCGTTTCGTTTCAACTCCGATTTCATTTTTTCTTGCGCCAATATTCTTATTTTTTCAAGAGCTTTCTAACAAGTAATGGATTGCATATATTTTGATGTGTTTTTTGATACGTGTGTGGATATGTGGACATAAGTGTGATATGGTTTGCAAATATAGGGTTTGTGGTTTGAGAATATAGTATATGTGGTTTGATAATATAGTATATGTGGTTTGCGAATATGACATATATGATTTGAGAAAAGTGTGATTGGTTTGAGAATATGATATATGTGGTTTGCGAATATGACATATATGGTTTGCAAATAACAGTGACATGGTTTGAGAATATGGTATATATTGTTTGAGAAAAGTGGGGTGTGGTTTTCAAATATAGGGGTTCTGGTTTGAGAAAATTGTGGTGTGGTTTGCAAATATAGGGGTTGTTGTCACGCCCCAATTTCAGTAAACCGAACTCAGGACGTGAACCTTTAAAACAGTAAAACATTTTGAAACATTTCACATTAAATCACTTTAAAATTACCATTTATTCAACAAAATAATATTTACAACTTAAAATACGTCTCAACAAGTGGACAAAAGTATGGTATCCGTCGCTAGATTCAAAATAAACCCAGAATCCCGCTCCTAGCTCTTCAAGCTTTGGAAGCTCACCTAGTCCAACCTGCAACCGGTACCTGCAGGAAAAGCAGCTAGGGGTGAGCGTTCGCTCACCACCACGGATAACAGACTGACTACGGCATAATTAGCAGACAATGCCGGTAACACCAACTACCAACTCAACACCGGGGATCACTATCCCCAAACTCAAGTAACCCGACCGACACCCACACACTGATACTTTCCCCAGTCGACTCAACACTCGGACACGTAAAGTAGACCCAACACAACGATCACGACCTCTTCCAAGGAATCAAAAGACCACCACACAACACCCAAGATCACAAAGGATCGCACACCAAACAAGATCACAAAGGATCGCATACCACCTGCTCAGTAACCTCCCTCAATCACGCGCTTTGCCGAACCACTCAGGCCAGGCGGTCGACCTGTCTCAGTAACCTCTCTCACTCACGTGCTTTTCCGAACCACTCAGGTCAGGCGGTCGACCTGTCTCACTCACGCGCTTTGTCGAACCACTCAGGCCAGGCGGTCGACCTGTCTCAGTAACCTCTCTCACTCACGCGCTTCCCCGACACAAAGTCGGGCCAGGCGGTCGACCTGTCTCACTCACGTAACCACAATCACAATCACAAGCAAGTTCAACAAACAGCAACAACACAGGTTCAACACTCCACAGGCACTCATGGCCACACAAGACACCAACTGTAAAACACGGACTCAACAACCCCATGGGCACTCACGGCCTCCCAAGACACACCAACAGTAACTCACGGGCTCAACAACCCCACGGGCACTCACGGCCTCCCAAGACACACCAACAGTAACTCACGGGCTCAACAACCCCACGGGCACTCATGGCCACCCAAGACACTCCAATAGTAAAGACACGGGTTCAACAATCCCACAAGCACTCACGGCCTCCCAAGACGCACCAACAGTAAAGACACGGGTTCAACAACCCCACAGGCACTCAAGGCCTCCCAAGACACACCAACAGTAAAGACACGGGTTCAACAATGTAAAACCCACTTCTTTTTAAAAGAATAGTAAACTGAAATTCGAAACTTGGAGGTAAACTTTTGTAAACAAGTGGGTCAAAAAGAAAAGTCAAAAAAAAAATTGAAACAGGCTCAGACTCGGACCAGGCCCAACGCGGAGGCCCAATCCCGGCTGGCCCGATCAGAGGCCCAAGCCGGTTAAGGGTTTGGGTATAAAAAGCCAAAATTAGGGTTTGAACCCTAATTTTCGCAGCCTCTTCTCCTCTGATTCCTGATCCCAAGCCGACCTCCCTCTCTCACAACTCCGGTCGCCGGCGCCACCGCTCCCGAGTCCGGCCACAGCCCCCTCTCACCCACTCGTCTCCCTCCCTCACTCCTTCTTCTTCGTCTTCTTCGAGCCTCTGCCGAACCACTCCACTCGCCATCTCATATCGCCGGAAACCGTCCACGCCGACCTCCCCTTTTCCGCCGTCTTCTTCTCCGTCCGATCCACGACCACGCCGCCCCCGTCTCCCTTCCCACTCCGTCCAGCCACCACGCCGACCTCCCTCCCCAGCTCCGACCCGCGCCTCCCTCGTCGACACGCCGTCCCCGACAACCTTCTCCCTCTCGTCCTCTCCGTCCAGCCACCGCGCCACCACCAAGCCCGTCTCGTCTTCTCCGATCTGGGGAGGACCGACCGCCATCGCCGCCGCCCGAGCTCCTTCCTCCTCTCCTCCCGTGCGTAGCCCGAGCCCACCGTCGCCGTTCACGTACGGAGGCGAGGTGAGGTCTTCGGCGCGCTCCCAGATCCGATCCCACCGCCGTCTTCTCCGTCGCCGGCCACGCCCTCGAACCCGAGCCCCGTCGTCCCAGATCCGAGACGGGCGAGAGGCCACCGAGCTCCGTCGTACTCCGCCGTGCCCCGCCGCCCTTATCTCCCCCACGGTGAGCCCTAACCGTGAGGTTGGCCGGCCGGACTCGAAACCCGAGCCCCTTTTTCCTTCCATCTGTTACTAGCAAAGTGTTACTTTCTTAATGATTTTCATTTAAACTGTTCTTGATCTGGTTCTTGGTGTAACAAAAGAGAAAAGAAATAAAACGAGTTTGATTTTAAAGGTTGTTCCTTCTTTTGGTTTTAGGGATCTGAATTTGTTAGTACAAAAACAAAGGTGTAAATCTGGATCTGTTTGGTTGGAATCAAAATCAGGGATTTTGGAAAGAAAAGATTGTAAAACGAAAAATCAGATTTAAGGAAAAAGGGATTTAAAATAAAAAGGAATTAGAATCATTTTAGTTTTAAAAACGGTTTTAAATCAAGGCGTTTGAGAATCTGTTTTGTAAACGGGATTTAGGGACGGCTGTTCAAAAACCGAACTTATTTCATTTTGGGCTCAAAGGATCGGAACAGAAACAGATTGGAATTAAAAGGGAATTTGATTTGAAACAAAAACTGTTCTGTTTTGAATGAAGGGTTGTTAATCGGAATTAGGAACGAATCTGGAACTCTGGTTAAAATGGACTGCTAATTGGGTTTAGGAAGGAAAAAAAGCGGACCGCTGAATCGGACCTCGGGATTCGTGCATTGGGACCGTCCCTCGAAAACATGCACCGGTTTCAGTGCTCGGGTACTCAAACCCGATTCGCCGTGACCCCGCTTTTATCCCGCTCGAGTTTAAAGGACAACTGTCGGTTTTAAACTGGTTTAATCGTGACCTTTAAATTAACCTGAGGACCGCCGTTAATTATGGCTTTCGTGTTATCTTTAGCGTCCGGCTTCGATCGAAGTGAAGCCCGGAGGTAGCGAGCCGGAACGTCAGCAGCTAGGAAGTGTAGCGGTCGCTCTTCAGTTGAGGTAGGGAAAAGTAGCCGGATCTCGGCCCTGACTAGGGAAAGTTAACAGTAGAATTGCATGTGACACCGGGGTGTCGTGGGTTAAGTAGGTTTATCGAATATTAGAAAGGAATGATACAGGAACGTAGCGAATATCGGAAATGCATGTGACACTTAGTAGTGTCGTAGGAGTAGAGAACTTAGCGTTAGTAGATTTACTGGAGGCATATGACCATGCCCGGAGGTTGTTTGTGAAACTAGTGATCTTAGGGCTGTTGGAGGCATCGATTATGTCGGAGGTTGTTGTGCGTTATTTGTTGTTGAGTTTGGGTGGCCTTGAGAGCCCGTGTTAATTGTTGTTGAGTTTGGGTGGCCTTGAGAGCTCGTGTTATTTATTGTCGAGTTTGGGTGGCCTTGAGAGCCGTGCTGTTTATTGCTGTTGTTGAACTGTGTTTGTGATTGTGATTGTGGTTACCTGAGGTTGTGGGCCCGCTTCATTAAACGGGGGTCCTCGATCACACGCGTCTGCATGTTCAGACGGGGTAGGGGGCCCGCCCGTCAGTAAAGGGGTCCTGGCCGCGCGTGTGTGGTTCGGGGTTGTGAGTGTGATAGGTTGACAGTGATTGTGGTTACCTGAGGTTGTGGGCCCGCTTCATTAAACGGGGGTCCTCGATCACACGCGTCTGCACGTTCAGACGGGGTAGGGGGTCCGCCCGTCAGTAAAGGGGTCCTGGCCGCGCGTGTGTGGTTCGGTGGTTGTGAGTGTCTGATCCGACTTTGTGTCGAGGAAATGCAACGGGTCGACCGCCTGACCTGATGAGATCGGTAAAGGGCGTGAGGGAGGTTACTGAGCAGCTGGTTTGCGATCCTTTGTGATCTTGTTTGGTGTGCGATCCTTCGTGATCTTGTTGGTGTTGCGTAGTTTCTTTTGAGTCCTTGGAAGAGGTCGTGATCGTTGTGTCGGGTCTATTTTACGTGTCAAAGTGTTGAGTTGGTCAAGGAAGGTAACCGTGGGTGTATGTTCAGTCAGAGTCCTTGGGTTGGGGACAGTGTCCCCGGTGTTGACTTTATTATTGGTGTTACCGACATTGTCTGCTAATTATGCCGTAGTCAGTCTGTTATCCGTGGTGGTGAGCGAACGCTCACCCCTAGCTGCTTTTCCTACAGGTACTGATCACAGGACGGACTAGGTGAGCTCTCGAAGCTTGTGGAGCTAGGAGCGGAGTCCGGGTTGTTTTTGAGTCTAGTGACGGATACCTACTTTTGTCCACTTGTTGGAACGTGTTTAAAATTGTAATTATTATTTTGTTGAAATAAACTGGTATTTTAGAGTGAGTTAATGAAAACAGGTTTCAAGTGTTTCTATGTTTTTAAAACGTTCGCGTCCCTCGTTCGGTTTACTAAAATTGGGGCGTGACAAACAACCCCACGGGCACTCATGGCCACCCAAGACACACCAACAGTAAAGACACGGGTTCAACAACCCCACAGGCACTCACAGCCTCCCAAGGCACAACGGTAAAGTACGGGCTCTCATGGCCACCCAAGACACAACAGTAAAACACGCGCTCTCATGGCCACCCAAGACACAAAATACAAAATCAACCTCCGGCATAACCAATGCCTCCAAGAGTCCCAATATCAACAGTTTCACAATCAACCTCCGGGCATGGTCATATGCCTCCAGTACTCCTAATATCGATAAGTTCACAATCAACCTCCGGGCATGGTCATATGACTCCAGTAATTATACTAACGCTAAGTTCTCTGCTCCTACGACACTACTACGTGTCACATGCATTTCCAATATTCGCTACGTTCCCGTATCATGCATTTCTAATATTTGATAACCTACTTAACCCACAACACCCCGGTGTCACATGCAATTCTACTGTTAACTTTCCCTAGTCAGGGCCGAGATCCGGCTACTTTTCCCTACCTCGTATGCTTTCTCCAAAGCGCACAAAATAAGCTCCAGCGTGATCTCGGTCACTTGCCTAGCTTTCCCTTTCCCTCGGTCTGCAGCACGATCTAAAAGAACACAATTTCAAACGCTTTTAAGCTTGCAGGCATAATGCTGAATTTTAATAAACCTGACGCCCAAAAGTAACCCCGACAATGTCGATCACTCCCAAACTCCCCAATTACTCGACATTATCGATATTGGACCCGGAAAGGCCCGATTCGCCCGACATGGCGAATCTTCCCGGGTTTTGAAAACTCCCTTCCGGGGCTCCGAAAATTCCCGTTTTCGTTTCTACGGTCTTAGAATAATTCAAGGGTTCCTAGGCACTCGACGGAATCGAATTCCAACTTCCAAGTCAAATAATTAACGTTTAAAGTTTCTAAACCCGATAATTACAACTTTCGCATTTTAATTCCAAATTTTGATCCGGGTGTGGATTAACTACTTGGGGATCGCCCTAAACCAACCGAACACGAAAACCCGATACTCGGGCATGTGGGCCCCACCCGGACACAATTAGGAAAATTTCCTTTTTGCCCCAAAACGTTCCTAACGAACCCCAAACCTCAATCATTCATCGTTAAACCAATTCTAACCAAAACCCAACCATAATCAAACCGTTTAAACTCAAACCCTACATTTCAAACGTACCAAAATGAAAATCGGTTAGGTGCTCACCGTAGAGAATGACGGTGTGAGCTTGAATCTTCTATCGTTGAGACGATCCAACGGCTTAATGAACGAGAAACGTCACAAATTCCCCAAGCCTCTTCTCTTTTTCTCTCCTCCCTCTCTCTTCCTTTCTCTCTCTAAAAGTCTACTTTTTTTCTAATTGTGAAGTGTTGGCCGAGACTTCCCAAGACATTCCTTTTGTTTTTGTTTAAAAAATCAAAACATTAACTATTTACAAACTACCCCTCAAGTCTCATCAATTGTTTTGTTCAAGAAACCTAACACCACCACATAATTGACATGTGGCAAGTAGGTCCCACACCTTTTGGAAAATATCTTCTAGATATTTTTTAGTCAGATTTGCAAAATTCGGCCGTCTCAGGCCCTGAACGGGCACTTTTTCCAAGAATTTACGAAACTTCACGGGCTACAAGGAAACGGCTCAACTAAGACCGTTGTGACGACGGCTAAGCTTTCTGGATCCAAAACGAGCCTCGAATGGACCAAAACGACGCTCGGTTGACTTATCCAGCAAAAAGTCAATCTTTCCCAAATTGGTCAGAAAGTTGCCCTGAGTTCCCCGGAACTCACTTTGGTCGATATCGGGGTCATCTTAAGTCCGGTATGACCCTCGGGGTCAATTTTAGGTTTAATTAAGTGTCTGCTTAAATTTTCCTGTTTTTCGTAGATTTGACTGGCGTTGACCGGGAGTGGTTATTACAGTTGTGGTTTGAGAATATGGTGATACGAGTTGAGAATATGAGAGATATGGTTTGAGAATATGAGGTAAGTTGGTTTGAGAATATGAGGTGTGTTGCTTGAGATTATAAGTGAAGTATGTTGAGAATATGAGACACATGAGTTAAGAATATGAGTGATATGAGTTTGAGGATATGATGAATGTCGTTTGAGAGCATAAATGAAGTGGTTTGAGGATATAAGGGATGTGGTTTGCGAATATATCATATTCTCAAACCATATATGTCATATTCGCAAACCACATATACTATATTCTCAAAACACATATACTATATTCTCAAACCACATATACTATATTCGCAAATCATATATGTCATATTCGCAAACCACATATACATATTCTCAAACCACATATACTATATTCTCAAACCACAAACCCTATATTTGCAAACCACGTCACACTTTTCGCACTTATATCCACATATCCACACACGTATCAAAAAATACATCAAACTATATGCAACCCACTACTTGTTATAAAGCTCTTGGAAAAAGAAAAATATTGGCGCGAAAAAAAATTAAATCGGAGTTGAAACGAAGCGGGAAAAATTAAATTAATAAACTTGGTGGGGAAAAAAGATGAGCATTTCTAAGCGCGACACGTGTCATGTTGTTGTTGAGTTCGCAGGTTCACATTTTAAGAGGGGTTCGCACGTGAAAGCTTCCTTAAATATATATATATATATATACACACACATACATATAGGGTTGGGATCAGGTACAAAACATCCCTTATTGTGCAAACTACGAACTCACCAGGTGCTGACACGTGGCGCGCATAGTGCTAATAGTTTGGGCGCACAATGCTGATAGTTTGGCACTGTGCGTCCAAACTATTAGCATTGTGCGCGCGCGTGGTCAACACGCTCACGCGCGCGGGCAGAGGCGCGCGCGAAGCGGCCACGTGTCAGCATCGCGCGCGCTCTGCTGACGTCACTTTGACCTCATCCTGTGGCTTAGATTGGTTCGTAGTTTGCGCAATAAGGATGGTTTTTACTGGATAGCTACACTATATATATATATATATAGGATAACAATCAGGTACAAACTTGTATCTTTCGTCAGAACGTAGAACTATCAATCTGGGCCCTTGGATCCTAGAATTAATGGCCTAGATTTAATGCATATCTTTTAATATCTTTTTAATTAATGCATATCTTGTAATTGATTTCTTAATCAATCACCACCCCCCCTGAATTTCGGTGGCCATTCGATCTGATTAATCAATGGCCCAGATTAGTTCTACGTTCTGACCCGAAATAAGGTTTGTACTTGATTGTTCCCTTATATATATATATATATATATAGGATAACATTCAGGTACGAATTGGCCAATTTTTTGCGAAATACGAATCAATTTCAGCCTTGAAATCGCAAATCGCATGACTGATTTTTTTTATTTTTTTTTCACCAAGTTTCTTATTTTGATCTTTCCCGCTTCGTTTCAACTCCGATTGAATTTTTTCTTGCGCCAAAAAACTTTCTTTTTTCAAGATCTATCTATCAAGTAGCATATTGAATATGTTTTGAAGCAAAAAAACATGTACAAGTAAAAACACAAATTGTTAACTGTGCACTAATGTATGTTTTTGCAACCGCATTTGTATGAATAAGCTAATCTGAATGTATGTTTTGTAAATATTTTTTTACAACTACATGTTTTTTTAATTTTCAGTTATATATGTACGCTGAACTTAATGTATGTTTATGCAATTTTAAATGTATGTTCTTGGTATTTTCATTTGTATGTGTATGCCAACCTTAATGCATGTTGTTTCAGTTGTATGCATACGCTAAACTTAATGTATGTTCTTATTATTTTCATTTGTATGTGTATGTATGTTTTGTACGTGTAAGCTAATAAATTAAGATTAGCTTAAACATACATTAAGATTAGCTTATTCATACAAATGCAGTTGCAAAAACATATATTAGTGCACGGTTAACGATTTGTGTTTTTGCTTGTACATGGTTTTTTTGCTTCAAAACATATTCAATATGCTACTTGATAGATAGATCTTGAAAAAATAACGTTTTTGGCGCAAGAAAAAATTAAATCGGAGTTGAAACGAAGCGGGAAAAATCAAAATAAGAAACTTGGTGAAAAAAAATAATAAAAAAATCAGTCATGCGAAAATCGCAGCCCTTGGGTATTCTACGATTTCAAAGTTGGGATTAATTCGTATTTCGTATCTAAAGATTGGTTTGTACCTGAAAGGTCCCCTATATATAGATATAGATCATATATTGATCATTTTGTTAATTTAGATTATTTAGCTTAATGTTTTTGGTGATATCTCTGTTTTTAAATTTTGTTTTGATATTGGACTCTTTAAATTCTGTTTTGATTCCGTACTCTTTAAATTCACTTATTTAATATTTTTAGCTCATATTTCAATTGTTCGTTATCAATTTTTGTTTGAATCTTCATTGTTAATAGTTAGTGTGAATGTTCTTGTTGTTTGTGAACAAGAATGATTTTTAGTACAGTTGACTGTTAGGTGAGTGTGATCAATAAAAACGCTAATAAGCGAAATGAAACATTGGGTGATTATTTGTTTGTTCTCGATAACGATATGAATTTTTTGTTGCGATTTGTTTGGGTGATTTTATGAATGATGGTTTGGTGAATGATTTACTGTAAATATTTGGCAAATCACGATTTGGTTACTGTAAATATTTGTAAATCACGATTTGGTGGACGATTTGAAATTTTTGTCGTTCGTTGTTGGCGTAATATGTTTGATTACAAGAAATCAAGTTCCATGAGATCAATGGTGTAAATTGGGTACGAATTGGGTCAATCATGCCTTAATCAGTTCGTAAAAAGATGTGTTATGCCTTAGGTAATGATCAACGGATATTATGAAAATAGGTGTGGGTTTTTTATATAATTGTTGCCATCATGTTTTGTATCTTATAATCAGGTTAGTGATTATGGAAAAAGTGTCAAGTTAATTGAATTAATTGATCTGTAATCATTTTGTTTCTGAATGCATAATAATGGCATCGTGGATTATGTTTATTTGACGGTGAAATGAAACATCACTTTTCGTTAAATGAAATATCGCGTTTATTCAAAATGAAACTTGGGCTCATGAAATATATCATGAGTTCAAATATTGTTTCATCGTGATTTTGTGAATGAAACACCGTTTTGTATTTTTTTCGAGGAAATGATACATGAAGACTATGAAAATGAAACTATGAGTTTTTCCAAATGACCCACGAGATTAAGCGAGATGAGACAATGAATTTTTCCAAATGAAGCAGTAACAATCTCCAAATGAAACACAGGATTTAGTGAGATGAAACAGTGGGTTTAGACGAACGACAATGAACATCAAATGAAACATTCAGTTTGATGAAATGAAAAAAAGAGTTACCCCAAATGAAACACTAGATTCAATAAGATGAAACATTAAGTTCAAACGAATAAATTGAACAAGTAAAACATTTAATTTAACTATACTATACCGAAATAAAAACATCCAATTCAACTAAATGAAACACTTGATTAAAAGTGGTGGATGTAGCCTCTTTGAAGCTTCGTTTCTTTCCTTCTAAGTGTAATGGTATTGTCCGATGGATGCTCTACCTAGAGGAAAGTGAGAGTTTCGCAACGGTGGTTGGAGCTCACCGGAAAGTGGTCGGAGTTGGGGGAACCAAACACTTGAAGTTCACTATTTTTCAGATCTGGGAAACAGCAAATGAAACATTCAGTTCAACCAAATGAAACAATTTTAGCACTACAGTGACGCTACAGTAACCGTACAGTAAAAAAAAATCAGATTTAATCTTTTCATTTAAAATGTCTCAAATGCATTTAAAGTTATTTTTATTTACACATATGACATTAATAAGCTATTTTACTGGAACAACAAGGAAACTGGTTCGATGGGAACAGAGAAGCTTTGGACGCCTTTGAAGAGCAAGAAGAACTCAAGTGTCAGCCGGACTCCTCACGGTAACCTTTCTGATTTCGTTGGTTTTTGTTCGGCTTTGGTGTCGATGTACGAAGATTTTCGATCCATAGTGGCTCCGGCAAAGAAGCGTCTCAAGGTTGGCCGGGTCAAAGGAGGTGGTGCGCCGGCGAAGTTGCAACACTGAGCTCCGGTTTCTAAAGCAAGGACGGGGATGCAGGAACCATCTTCTGAGCCTACTATTGATCCTTCTATCCCTGTGAACGCTGGTTCACACAAAGGGGAGCCAACCGGAGACACCGTCAGACCAGTGATTCGTCGTCGACGTCGTCCGATCCATTACGAGGTGAGTGACACAGAGCTTTACGTTCGAAACTTACCTTACCCCTTGTCAGACGGTTGGTTTCGGGACAAGTTCTCTGAGTTCGGCGACATAGCATCTTGTTCCCTGTTGAAGAGAGCGAACAAGACAGGGCGTTTCTTCGGTTTTGTCCGTTATACGATGCCCAAGGCTGCATCCCAGGCCCTCGAGGCTTTGAATGGGACTCAGGTGAAGGGACACATCCTGTTTGTGGCGTTTCCAATGTCGAAGCAACTTTTTGGATCTCCCGTGGATTCGGATATGATCGCGCCGCGTTTTGTGGATGCAAACTTATCTCTGCCAGCGTCGACTTGTGTAGCTGAGATGGTTATTGGGCCTTGTGATGTTTTGGGCCTTGAATTTCCTAAGGATGGGTCTGGCCCTTACCAGGCAGCAGATACTGCCCTGGTCGGGTCGGGTTTGTCCAGTGGGAATCCGGGGCTCGTCGGTTCTTCAAGAAAGGCCCAATTGGCAACCCGTAGGGACCCGAGTTTGGCTTCCATTTTTAAGCGAATGGAGACTGATTTGGACCCCTCTTTGCGAGTCGTTGAGTCGACTCTGGAGATTGGTTTTCAAGGAAGCCTGTGGAAGGAAGCCTTGAAAAACCGATTTCGGGGGCCGAGCCAAAGAGACGTGTTCGTCCTAAGAAGGGTCAGGCGAAGGTGACTGCGCAACCGGTGGCGGTTTATCAGACAAGAGCCAGGACTTCTGCAGACAAAGGGGGTTTATTAGGACGATTCGTGGTGGATGTAGCCAAAAAAGATGGGTAATTGGAGTTTCAGCTCGAGAGTTGGCAGAAAAGCTGTTGATCTTTGTTCTTTAACTCGCGTTTCCGAGGGAAGTAAGGACAGGGAGCCTGCGGAGCCGTCTTCTGATCTTGCCCTATCCCCCGTTCCGGTTTCTAACCGGTTTACATGTTTGAATCCGAATAGGAATTAGGCAAGGTGTCTCGTTTACGTCTTGTATTTCTTATTATGTTTCTGTATTGGTTGAAGGAAGAGGTTCATTTTGGATCTTTTCTTGCTTTGTTCTATATCCATATAGAACATTTGCTTAATAAAAGATTTTAGCTTATAAAAAAAAAAAGCTATTTTAATCTCATCCATTAACGTATTCTAATCTCATGGGCATAATTAGTCTCTAGTTTCTAATAAATGATTGGTTTTTAGTAGATAGTGTCCTTATATATATATATTTCCCACCCCTAATATTCCTTATATATATATATATATATATATATATATTGATAAGCTAAAGAAATTTATTAAGCATTGTCCTATAAGGAATATTAGGGGTGGGCAAAATACCCGCGACCCGCCCGGAAACCCACCCGATCCGCAGCCCAAATTATCGTCATCCGTTGGATTATTGGGCGGATTTGGGGACCAAAACATCTGATCCGCAACATGACGGGCGGATTACAGATCATACATCATGGATCCGCGGATCACCCGATCTACCCGACTTCAGCCTAACCCACCATCCTAACCGTCCATCAACCATGATGTATATCCTACGGTTATAATGCACACTTTATCTCTCATCACTTTAACCAAATCTCACAAACCCTAATGATAAATATCCTCTCTCTCTCTCTGTTATTTCTTAATCATTCTCTATCTCCAGTATTTCAATCCATCTTCCTCTCCCGCCGTTTTTGTTCTTAAATGGCCGAATCTATGAAGCTTCACTCGTGCTTTGTTGGAAAGATCTCTGCAGCCTCCATGTCGAAACTCGAAGACCAAGAGTCGTTTGTGTCCAATCGAAGACCAAAGGTTAGTGATTCCATAGAAGAACAAGTTAGTTGAGTCCGATCGAGCCCCAAGAGCCATTTGTGTCCAAGACCAGGTATGAGGTAAGGGTTGGGGTTCTGGGTATTTATGATTGAAGACCATGTTGGGGGTTTTGGCCGGGGTGTTTTTGATCGAAATTTGGGGTTCTGGGTATTTACAATTGAAGACTATGTTGGGGTTTTGGGTGTTTCTGATCCAAAATCATGTATGGGATATATTGTTAGGCTAGATGTTTTGGGACCAGTTATTAATGTCGGTGAGATTGTGTTGTATGAGATTGACTTTTGACTTTAGTAGTCTTGATTTACATTCTATCTTTTGGATTCATCTACTACTACATGAATGAATCTCAACAATTTCGTGTTCGAATATTTATTCATTTTATTATTCGGATTATGCGGATTCCAACCGACCCGCCCGAGAACCGATCGAACGGATTGATATTTGAAATAGCGGGTTGTTGGGCGGATTTGGGAAAAATATTATCCGATCCGCAAATCTGCGGGCGGGTCCGTTTAGGGTGCGGATCGGGCGGTTAACCACCCATGCACACCCCTAAGGAATATAGAACAAAGGAAGAGAAGATCCAAAAAGACCTTGTCCCCAAACCAATACAGCTCCAAAGAGCAAAAACAGAACCAGAACAAAACCAAGACGTAAACACATCTTACTTAAATCTTATTCGGGTTCAAACAAGCAAACCGGTTAGCAACCGACACAGGGGACAGGGCTTGATCAGAAATCTTTTCCGCAGGGTCCCTGTTCTTTCCTTCGGAGTCCTGATCAAGAGCTAAACAACAAAGATCAACAGCTTTCCTACCAATTTTCGAGTTGTAGCTCCAATTGCCCGAGCTATCTTTCTTGGCTACGTCCACCACGAATCGTCGCAATCTATCCCCTTTGTGCACAGAAATCCTGGCTCTAGTCTGATACACTACAACGGGTTGAGCTATCACCTTCGCCTGAACCTTCTTGGGGCGGCCACGTTTCTTTGGCCAAACCCCAGAGATCGGCTTTTCCAAGGCTTCTTTCCACGGACTTCCTTGAAACCCGACCTCTAGAGTCGATACCTCGCCTCGATGCTGATTGTCTTGGTCAACTAAACCCGAGCCCAAACCTATAGGTCCCAGATCCTGCTCCATTCGCTTGAAAACGGTAACCAAGCTTGGATCCTCTCGAGCCAGTGATTGGGCCTTTTCGGGTGAACCAGCTGGAATAGACTCGGAGGGCCAACTGGGCAGGCCCAACTCGTCCAAGACAGAATAAAAATCTGCCTTGCTACGATCAGGCCCACCAAACTGGACCCTTTGGCCCAAGACCCCCAACGATCCATCCTCAATCTCATACGACTGCCTGGCATAGTTCAACGGCGCGATCAAGGGAGACGCGTCCGGATTCTTCGGTAAGATCACAGCAGAATCAGCAGTGATCTTTATTCTATGATTCGAATTCGAACCCCCTTGAAACAAACCACCTGGAATCGCGGCAGCGACTTCTGGATCTGAGGACGCGCCTGAAACGTCACTAGAGACCTGCACTGACGCCAACGCCGGAGAGGATGTGTCCATTGGCTCGGTCCTAAGACACACCAACTCGTCGTCTTCCTTCCGAGCATCACCGGAGACAAAAATATTGACCGCCCGTAAAACGGAGTCGCTGCTCTGTTTTACGTTCCCGTCTGGAGGCTTGAGCAGAACAAGTGGAACTCATCCAATTTGCAAGGGAAGGAGCTCCTCCCAGCTGTAGATCGTCAGGAACGAAGGGAGCGTTTCATGGCTTTCCTTGATAATTCATATTCTTGGTGGTTATATATATATATATGTGGGCACTTTCATGTGTTACCATAGTGAATTTTGTTACTTGTTACCAAAATATAAACCATTGAATTTTTAAATCTAATGGCTATGGATTTTTAACCTCAATTATCTACAAAATAAATAGAAAATTCAACAAAAGGGTAATTTAGTAAATCGATCTCCCTTAATTTTTTTAATGCAGATTTTTATTATTGTTTAAATCTAGTTTTTCGATAATTATTTTTAAAAAAAATTAATCTTTTTTCCAAATTTCGTAATTAATGTTACAAAATATTATGTCTAATATTAAAAATATTTGTGTCCAATGTTACAGAAAATTTATAGTGGTACTCCGAATTTTAAGTCGGACTCCAATGTTACAGAAATTTAAGACCGATATTACATAATTGATCAAAATTTGTTACATAATATAACAACAAAAATTACAAAACTAAACACTTCTCCCAAGTAGTAGTAAATTAAGTAAATCAATAGATTAATCATTGTAAACGTTACACAAATTAATAATGCAATATCAAAAGTCACAAAACTAAAAACATACGCATTACAGAAAAATATACGTGTTATAGAAAAATACACCAACTATTACAAAAAAATACACAGTGTTACAGAAAAATATTCTGTCTTACAGAAAAATACAAAAAGTATTACAGAAAAATTACACATTATTACGGAAATTCATACAGCCTGTTCCAGAAAACTATAGAACCTGTTACAGAAAAAAACACCAATTGTTACAAAAAAATAAAGTGTTACAGAAAAATACCATAAACCAAAATCGAACTACAAAACTAAATTGTTACAGATTCATACCCTATTGTTTTAATTATAGATCTAACCAAAACAACACAATCCAAACAAAAACTACAAAATCCTATGTTCTAAGTATTTGAACTC
Source organism: Erodium maritimum (assembly GCA_963921825.1). Classification (NCBI taxonomy): domain Eukaryota; kingdom Viridiplantae; phylum Streptophyta; class Magnoliopsida; order Geraniales; family Geraniaceae; genus Erodium; species Erodium maritimum. Next base: position 20,199,324 of record OY997592.1, on the reverse strand, counting down.
TGCAAAAAAACACAGATGAGCATAAAAAAGAATTTGCAAAACACACAATGGCCGGAGGATTTGGGACGGAAAACTGACAACCGGTATCCAAACCCATGGTCCGCGACTTTCTCACCACTACCCTGTCCCGTGAATCCGATCAGAGCACGAGCAGTTCCTCGCCAAATCTACACGAGCACGGTGGCTGAGCACGGGCTGTTCCTCGTCGGATCTGCACGAGCACGGCGGTTGAGCATGTGCTTTTCCTCGCCGTAGATCTGGGACATCGTGGTTGCTCCGGGACAGCCGTCGCCGGATCTCCTTCCTCTGCAAGCGCTGGTGTCCACCGTGAGGGATAAATTGACCGGAGGCTAGGCACGACGGATGGTTCTAGCGTCTCATATCCGAGTCGTTACGGCGGCTGGGCACGGCGGACCGCAGTCGTCTCAGCTCGTCGCTCAGATCCAACAGCGGAGGCGGTGAGATAAATCGTGGCTCCGCTGCGAGCTGCACAAAGAGGACTGTAATAACCACTCCCGGTCAACGCCAGTCAAACCTGCGAAAAACAGGAAAAATTTAAAAAAATTGGTCAGACACTTAATTAAACCTAAAATTAACTCAGAGGGTCATACCGGACGTAAGCTGACCCCGATATCGACCAAAGTGAGTTCCGGGGGACTCAGGGCAACTTTCTGACCAATTTGGGAAATGTTGACTTTTCGATGGAAAAGTCAACCGAGCGACGTTTTGGTCCATTCGAGGACCGTTTTGGATCCAAAAAGCTAAGCCGTCGTCGCAGCGGTCTTAGTTGAGCCGTTTCCTTGTAGCCCGCCAAGTTTCCTTTGTCTGCAGAAGTCCTGGCTCTTGTCTAATAAACCGCCACCGGTTGCGCAGTCACCTTCGCCTGACCCTTCTTAGGACGAACACGTCTCTTTGGCTCGGCCCCCGAAATCGGTTTTTGCAAGGCTTCCTTCCACAGGCTTCCTTGAAAACCAATCTCCAGAGTCGACTCAACGACTCGCAAAGAGGGGTCCAAATCAGTCTCCATTCGCTTAAAAATGGAAGCCAAACTCGGGTCCCTACGGGTTGCCAATTGGGCCTTTCTTGAAGAACCGACGAGCCCCGGATTCCCACTGGACAAACCCGACCCGACCAGGGCAGTATCTGCTGCCTGGTAAGGGCCAGACCCATCCTTAGGAAATTCAAGGCCCAAAACATCACAAGGCCCAATAACCATCTCAGCTACACAAGTCGACGCTGGCAGAGATAAGTTTGCATCCACAAAACGCGGCGCGATCATATCCGAATCCACGGGAGATCCAAAACGTTGCTTCGAAATTGGAAACGCCACAAACAGGATGTGTCCCTTCACCTGAGTCCCATTCAAAGCCTCGAGGGCCTGGGATGCAGCCTTGGGCATCGTATAACGGACAAAACCGAAGAAACGCCCTGTCTTGTTCGCTCTCTTCAACAGGGAACAAGATGCTATGTCGCCGAACTCAGAGAACTTGTCCCGAAACCAACCGTCTGACAAGGGGTAAGGTAAGTTTCGAACGTAAAGCTCTGTGTCACTCACCTCGTAATGGATCGGACGACGTCGACGACGAATCACTGGTCTGACGGTGTCTCCGGTTGGCTCCCCTTTGTGTGAACCAGCGTTCACAGGGATAGAAGGATCAATAGTAGGCTCAGAAGATGGTTCCTGCATCCCCGTCCTTGCTTTAGAAACCGGAGCTCAGTGTTGCAACTTCGCCGGCGCACCACCTCCTTTGACCCGGCCAACCTTGAGACGCTTCTTTGCCGGAGCCACTATGGATCGAAAATCTTCGTACATCGACACCAAAGCCGAACAAAAACCAACGAAATCAGAAAGGTTACCGTGAGGAGTCCGGCTGACACTTGAGTTCTTCTTGCTCTTCAAAGGCGTCCAAAGCTTCTCTGTTCCCATCGAACCAGTTTCCTTGTTGTTCCAGTAAAATAGCTTATTAATGTCATATGTGTAAATAAAAATAACTTTAAATGCATTTGAGACATTTTAAATGAAAAGATTAAATCTGATTTTTTTTTACTGTACGGTTACTGTAGCGTCACTGTAGTGCTAAAATTGTTTCATTTGGTTGAACTGAATGTTTCATTTGCTGTTTCCCAGATCTGAAAAATAGTGAACTTCAAGTGTTTGGTTCCCCCAACTCCGACCACTTTCCGGTGAGCTCCAACCACCGTTGCGAAACTCTCACTTTCCTCTAGGTAGAGCATCCATCGGACAATACCATTACACTTAGAAGGAAAGAAACGAAGCTTCAAAGAGGCTACATCCACCACTTTTAATCAAGTGTTTCATTTAGTTGAATTGGATGTTTTTATTTCGGTATAGTATAGTTAAATTAAATGTTTTACTTGTTCAATTTATTCGTTTGAACTTAATGTTTCATCTTATTGAATCTAGTGTTTCATTTGGGGTAACTCTTTTTTTCATTTCATCAAACTGAATGTTTCATTTGATGTTCATTGTCGTTCGTCTAAACCCACTGTTTCATCTCACTAAATCCTGTGTTTCATTTGGAGATTGTTACTGCTTCATTTGGAAAAATTCATTGTCTCATCTCGCTTAATCTCGTGGGTCATTTGGAAAAACTCATAGTTTCATTTTCATAGTCTTCATGTATCATTTCCTCGAAAAAAATACAAAACGGTGTTTCATTCACAAAATCACGATGAAACAATATTTGAACTCATGATATATTTCATGAGCCCAAGTTTCATTTTGAATAAACGCGATATTTCATTTAACGAAAAGTGATGTTTCATTTCACCGTCAAATAAACATAATCCACGATGCCATTATTATGCATTCAGAAACAAAATGATTACAGATCAATTAATTCAATTAACTTGACACTTTTTCCATAATCACTAACCTGATTATAAGATACAAAACATGATGGCAACAATTATATAAAAAACCCACACCTATTTTCATAATATCCGTTGATCATTACCTAAGGCATAACACATCTTTTTACGAACTGATTAAGGCATGATTGACCCAATTCGTACCCAATTTACACCATTGATCTCATGGAACTTGATTTCTTGTAATCAAACATATTACGCCAACAACGAACGACAAAAATTTCAAATCGTCCACCAAATCGTGATTTACAAATATTTACAGTAACCAAATCGTGATTTGCCAAATATTTACAGTAAATCATTCACCAAACCATCATTCATAAAATCACCCAAACAAATCGCAACAAAAAATTCATATCGTTATCGAGAACAAACAAATAATCACCCAATGTTTCATTTCGCTTATTAGCGTTTTTATTGATCACACTCACCTAACAGTCAACTGTACTAAAAATCATTCTTGTTCACAAACAACAAGAACATTCACACTAACTATTAACAATGAAGATTCAAACAAAAATTGATAACGAACAATTGAAATATGAGCTAAAAATATTAAATAAGTGAATTTAAAGAGTACGGAATCAAAACAGAATTTAAAGAGTCCAATATCAAAACAAAATTTAAAAACAGAGATATCACCTCAAACATTAAGCTAAATAATCTAAATTAACAAAATGATCAATATATGATCTATATGTATATATAGGGGACCTTTCAGGTACAAACCAATCTTTAGATACGAAATACGAATTAATCCCAACTTTGAAATCGTAGAATGCCCAAGGGCTGCGATTTTCGCATGACTGATTTTTTTTATTTTTTTTCACCAAGTTTCTTATTTTGATCTTTCCCGCTTCGTTTCAACTCCGATTTTATTTTTTCTTGCGCCAAAAACTTTATTTTGTCAAGATCTATCTATCAAGTAGCATATTGAATATGTTTTGAAGCAAAAAAAACATGTACAAGCAAAAACACAAATCGTTAACCGTGCACTAATGTATGTTTTTGCAACTGTATTTGTATGAATAAGATAATCTTAATTTATTAGCTTACACGTACAAAACATACATATGCGGTTGCAAAAACATACATTAGTGCATAGTTAACAATTTGTGTTTTGCTTGTACATATTTTTTTGCTTCAAAACATATTCAATATGCTACTTGATAGATAGATCTTGAAAAAAGAAAATTTTTGGCGCTAGAAAAAATTCAATCGGAGTTGAAACGAAGCGGGAAAGATCAAAATAAGAAACTTGGTGAAAAAAAATAAAAAAAACCAGCCATGCGATTTGCGATTTCAAGGCTGGAATTGATTCGTATTTCGCAAAAAAATTGGCCAATTTGTACCTGAATGTTATCCTATATATAGGGGGGCTATCGAGTACAAACCTTGTTTCGAGTCAGAACGTAGAACTAATCTGGACCATTAATTATCCAAATCGGATGGACACCGAAATTCAGGGGGGTGGGGGGTGATTGATTACGAAATAAATTACAAGATATGCATTAACTAAAAAGATATTAAAAGATATGCATTAAATCTGGGCCTTTAATTTTACGATCCAATGGCCCAGATTGAAAGTTATACGTTCTGACGAAAGATACAAGTTTGTACCTAATAGCTATCCTATATATATATATATATAGGGTAGCTATCCAGTAAAAACCATCCTTATTGTGCAAACTACGAACCAATCTAAGCCACAGGATGAGATCAAAGTGACGTCAACAGAGCGCGCGCGATGCTGACACGTGGCTGCTTCGCGCGCGCCTCTGCCCGCGCGCGTGAGCGTGTTGACCACGCGCGCGCACAGTGCTAATAGTTTGGACGCACAGTGCTTATAGTTTAGCACAATGCCAAACTATCAGCACTGTGCGCCCAAACTATTAGCACTATGCGCACCACGTGTCAGCACTATGCGCGCGCACCAGCAGCGCGCGCCCACGTGTCAGCACCTGTTGAGTTCGTAGTTTGCACAATAAGGGATGGTTTGTACCTGATACCAACCCTATATATACATATATATATACATATGGAAACTTTCGGGTGTAAAATAAAATTCAGGCGCGAAATACAAACCAATCTGGGCCATTGATTTAGGGGATCGGATGGCCACCGAAATTTGGGGGGTGCGGGTAATTGATTAAAAAATTAAGGGTTATATACTTTTTGGTACCCTTATGTTCTGTCCACGAACGATTTGGTACCCTTATGTTTAAAATGATCAATTTGGTACCCTTTTGTTTTGTCCACGGACGGAAGTGGCATATTCCGTTAGAAAACTATCGGAATATTCCTCTAAGTTAGTCATGTGTAGTTAAGTGGGGAGTAAAATGACGATTTTACCCTTTCTTATTTTAAGCTTATAAATTTGATAGACAAAATTACCATTATACCCTTAGTTATAATACAAGAAATAATTAAATAACAAAAAAATAAAATAACTAATTAATGAACAATAATAATAAAAAATATATATAAAAAATAAAATAAAAAAAGATTAAAAAATAAAATAAAATAAATAAGTAAAAAATAAATAAAATAAAATATATATTATAAATAAATAGATTAATTTTATAAGAAAAATGAAAATTAAAAAAATTATTAATTATTAATTATAAATTATTCAGAAAATTATTTTAGAAAATTTACAAAACAATTATTAATTATTTCAGAAAATAAAAAATAAAAATTTCGAAAAATAAATTATAAAAAAATTAATTCAATAAAATAAATTTATTTATTTTTATAAAATAATATTAAAAAATAAGTTTAAAAATAAAATCAAATGTCAATATAAGGGTAAAATGATCATTTTACATTAAAGTCAAAAGTCAACTAAATCAATATAAGGGTAAAATGGTCATTTCACATTACTCAGTTAGTTTTTTAACCCCATTAACTCAAAACGTTTGTGGACCGAACATAAGGGTACCAAATTTGAATAAAAATTCAAAAGGGTACCAAATCGTTCATGGACGGAACATAAGGGTACCAAAAAGTATATAACCCAAAAATTAATTACAAAGATTTGCATTAACGATTCTATCATTAATGATTTTTGTTTAAATATGGGTCTTTGATTCCACAATCTAAGGACCTAGATTGGTAGTTTGTATTTCATACGAAAGATACAAATTTGTTTTTTTTTTTATAAGCGAAAATTTATTAGGCAATCGATTTACAAGAAAGTAAAACGATACAAGAAAAACGATCTTTAAAAGGACATTTTCCCCAAACTGATACAAGCAAACAAACTAAAAACCAATAAGAACAGGAAAACAAACAAAACAGAGCACCGCTCTCCTTGCCTACTTCCTATCCGGATTCAAGCAGAGAAATTGGTTGGACACCGACACAGGAGTTGTCCCAGACATCGGTTCCGGGAGAACCTCATTCTCGTTATCCTCAACTTCCTCCTCAACCTCAACATGTTGTGGGGATTCAAAAACCGGGAAGTTGGCAACAACCTTTTTCACAATTCGCTTGCTAAAGCTCCACGTTCCTTCTTTACCTTGTTTAGCAATGTAAATAGTGAAGCTTCCCGCTTGACCCCCTTTATCAACCGATGTTTTGGCTATTGTCTGGTAAAAAACAGTAGGAGGAACTGTCTTTTTCGGCTGACCTTTTTTTGGACGACCTCGTTTCTTTGGAACCTCTACGGGAATACTTTTTTTACTCAGCAGGATGTCTTTCCACGGACTTCCTTCTTGTTCTACAAAGGTTCCTCCATCAACTACCAACGCAGGTAATGCAGCCCCGGACAACTCTTGGGCTTGCGTAACTGTTTGGCCAAGCTGAACTTGATTTGTCACGGGTCCATCCTTATCCGAGCGTAACACCTGAAACCCACTCGGAGAAAATGAAGCCAAATCATTACCAATTCGTTTAAAAACATCAAACAGACTTGGATCATTGACGAACTTCTGAGCGCCTGGGCCTGAACCGCCAGTTGGCCCGATAACTGTACCCATTCCAGCTGCAAAAAGATCAGTTATGGGCTGTTGGCCCACCACCTCTAAATGGGTCTCCTCATCTTGGACCTCAAGACAGGCCCGAGATCCAGACACAAGCGGTAATATTGCAACATCACCGCGTTGCGCTCCTGTGTTGCGATCACCCGGAGATACGAGCAGATCGTTTACAGTTGCAACCGAATCATGCGAATCTCTAACAGAAAGATCGGACATCAAACGAGTATCCAAACGGATCGGGGACTCCCGTGAATCTGGGTGTAGATCCACCGTCTCCGTTGTCGACTCACTCCCAAGCACGTCCGACGAATTAACGGTGTCAAGCTCGCTAGAACAGGTCGCGTTACCAACTACAATCGCAGGTGAGACTCCACCGTCTTCAACCTGCTTCCCAGGAGAGGACAAAGCCTCATGAAACGAAGCAGAGATCATGCTCTGTTTCGAGCAAAACATGTTCTGCTTTACATGATCGGAACTTTTGTCTGCTGAGACGCCTTTGTTACCTTTACCCGGTCGAGCCAATGCTACAAACAGCAAATACCCATTATACTTGAAGCCATTAAGGGTCTCTATTGCATGTAAAGCCGATTCCGAGGACGAAAATTCTACGAACCCGAAATATCGCCCCTTTTGATTTTCCTTTTTAACGACTGTAATAGACTTCACTTCACCGAAAGGCTGCAATGAGTGACGAACCCATTCTTCAGATGTTCCCCAGGGAAGATTGTAAAGGAAAATCTCGCTCCCAAAACCAACATTTTGCACCGGTTTATCGGGAACCTTGAGGCTCTGTTTCGATGCCTCAGCCCGCTCAATATCGTGGAGGCCTTCCACCACTGATTCAGGCGTGATCTGAGCCACAGCATTGGTGTTTCCCGGCGAAAAAACAGCCTCACCGGCTTGAGCGGAACGAGACGCAACAGCCTCACCGGCCTGAGCGGAACGAGACGCAACATCCTCACCGGCCTGAGCGGAACGAGACGCAACCCTTTGTTTCTTCGTCTTGACTGTCTTAACACTTCCCTTCGACCTAGCCCTCTTGCCAAACCTCCCTTTAGACGCTACCTTGTTACCTGAACAGTCTTCTTATACCTTAGAATCAAAAACAATGGAAACATACTCTCCATAAAGAGAGATCAAGGTAGAACCAAACAGGGCAAAGGAGAGTATAGCCGGAGGCATTGCTCAACCTAAAACCTGGTGTTGAAGATGAAATATTTGTTAAAAACTCAAAGATACAAATTTGTATGTGAATCTTATCCTATATATATGGGTTAATTATGCTTACCTACCCCGTAGTATGAACATTTAACAGATAAATAACCTAATGTTATTTCGTAACGAACACATACCACGAACTAACAGTTTGTAACAACATCCCCATTTTCATTCATTTTTCCATTAATTTTTAGGGTTAGATTTAGGTTTGGAGAGAGATTTAGGGTTGAATTTAGGGTTGGAGCTGGTTTTAGGATTGTAACACTACGAGTAGTTTCAGAATTTCTGAAAAAATGAACAGTAAATGGACGGAAAAATTGATGAAATGGGAGATGTTGTTACAATTGTTAGTTCGGGGTATGTATACGTTATTTGGGGTAGGTATCTGTTAAACGTGTATAGTTCGGGGTAGGTTAATGTAATTAACACTATATATATATATAATTTTTAATGTAAAATAATTTTCGAAAACTAATAAAAATTAAAGAGAAAAAATTAATGAAAATTAAAAACGTAAATGGTTTTGGTGAGGAATTTTTAGTTTTTAATTTTTAAAAATAAATAAAAGACAATTTTTATCTTTTATAATTTTCATGGTGTTAAAAGAATTAATTACATGATTTTGAAAATTTAACAGTTTTTTTTTAGCGAAAGTTGCAACTTTATTAGTCGAAAAAGCAATTACATTACTATGCGTCGAGGAACAGGCTCCCCGACCACGAAAAGGACAGATTAGATGAACAATGGTTCTCTGATCCTTGTAGTACCATAACCGTTACAAACGGTATTTTGACGTCCCATGGGCAGAGACAAAATACGAAGAGGGGGAAGGGGCTACCGAAGATCAAAGACCTCAACAGTAATGGTGAAATCCAGAAGGATCCCAACAGTAGTGATGATGGGAGGCAAAACATCGTCTAGGGACCCTGCCCAATAGTCAGTGACCCTGCAAAGACAAAGTCTGAAAAAATAAAAAAGACACACTCGATTAGTCGGATCCAGAATCGAGAGAGGGGTCGAGGAGGGTGTTGTGGTGGAGGCCAAGGAGAAGGACGCGTCAGTGGCAGTATCAGAGATGGAGGCGGCGGCGGCTTCAGAGGTGCTTCAGGGGCGGCGGCGACGGCTGTAGAGACGTCGGCGACTTTAGGTGACTTGAAAGTTGGTTGACGCCGAGGTGAGACAGACGACAACCATCGGAATTGCAGAGGGGGGACCAAACAGGATCGGGAGACGCATCGGTGGTGGCGGGGCAGAGCCAACGACACGGTGGCTAGCGGCGGCTCGAGAGGAACCCTAGCAGAGAAAACTCTAGCAGGACCCAAAGGAGTTGTGCAAAGAAGAGGGTGGATAGAGAAGAGAAGAGAAGAGAAGAGAAGAGAACCATGACATAAGCCATGACAATTGTTATAATCATAACCATGATGTCGTGTACAACAACAGAGCTTTCAAGACCCTAGCATAATCCTTTCGCTCGAAAGTTTTATAGTTAATAAGAGTTTTTTAGGCTTTTCAAGTTTTTTGGATGGAAATTTATATTATAAACTAAAGTGAATTGTTTTAAAAGTTAAAGGCATCCCAATATTATCCTTTAAGATACAATCTTATAGATATTGTCCTAAAATCGTTTCATTTGTCAAGAAAAAAATACATGATTTGAAGCATAGCTGATTCCATATCGATGGCTCACAAAGTGTTTATTTTGGTTTTGTTCGTAATTTTTGTCCCTGGACGGAGGATGGTGAGTCAATTTCAACAAGTTGCCCTTTTATGCCTCAAGCAACCTCAAACATCTTTTCACCATATTAATTTTATTCCATTTCATGGGGTCTATATTTTTATTCTTGGTTCTTTTTTAAGCAAAAAAAAACATTATATTCATGATACGAGATCATATAGGACAAGGAATGAACAAGATTATGGAAGTGCAATTAGTACACTAAACTTTTCCAATCTCTAGCCCTAGCTTTGACCTAGTTATAGTGTCGACAAATCCTATGCCTCGTCTAAAGCTATTGTCCCTGTCGGTGATTGTCTTCCCGTATTATCTTGTTTCTTGCAGACCGTGTTCGGTGTAGGGTTAAAGGCCATCGTTGGAGGCCGAGAGAACCATTGTTTTCGTTCTCTCCTTCTTCTCGGTTTGTGTTGCATAACCGCCAATTGATGGCTCCGATGGACGTACTCTCTCCTCCCCGGGACCGAGGGGCCCTCGTTCACCCCCAATTACGAGACGGGGATCGGTGGGGGTAGACCTTGGTTTTCTTCTTCCTCAAGCAACGGGTTTATCCCTCCTCCTCCGACCCTTCGATCGTCGGCCGCTCAAACGCACCATGACCCTGCTCTGGTTTCTCTTTTGGGCGGCGCGAGAGCTACAGCGGTGCCTCGTCCACCCCCGTATGGGCGCCTGCTCATGTCTTGGGCCTCGCCTCCATCTCCCTCGAACCGGGTTTGTCCTCGGGGTCCAGGTTTGGGGACGGCTAAGGTTACACGCTGGGTCTCCTCTTTTGTCACTACAGTGGTTCGGACTCGGCAGATTCCCATTATGGGTACAAGACTCCTGACTCGAACGGAGGTAGCCTCTTCCACTATCGTCCGCCATGGTTGGACTCGAAGACTTGATGGGGCACGGTTGCTTCCCATCAGAGTGCCAATCAGGGTCAGTACTGGTCTCGGTCTCGACGGTCCTTCCCATGGAGGTGTTGGGCATGGTACCCTTGTAGGCAGCTGGCGGGAGGCTACACTGGTGAATCGGAGCCAGTACCCTCAGACCAATCTTCCGGTGTACCAGAGTGGATTGCCTCAGTGGACTCCGGCACGGGGACCTAGACCCCGAGTGAGGCGGAAGGCTGTGTCGGCTCAAACGGAGCTGTTACCCTCGAGGGCCCACAGTGAGATGGGTCTCGTAGGGGGAGAAGGTCCTGGAGGAGGGGAACCCGTTCCCGATGTCCTTGAATCTGATACCTAAGGTCGGGTTGTCTCGGGGGATGGGAACTAGCGTGTCCATGGATCTGATACCTAACCAAGGACTACGATGTTTCACCCGGTATATCGGCCGCTCGTGTAGGAGAGGCCACCCTGATTCGAGCTTCCCGGGCTTTGTACAAGGGAAGATCCTTGAGGGACCAGGTAGGAGTAAGAATTCTGCTGATTCGATTGTTGCGGTCCCGAGGGCCTATCCATAACGGTTTGGAGGTAGGGGACGTGCGACTCCGGATGCACGTCTTGTTGAAGTTCCAGCGCCCACCGCTGAGGGATATGGGAGGAGCAAGACGGTTGGAGCATTGAAGAGGGTAGCAGCGGAGGAGCGGGATGGCCAGGAGTGGGTTACAGATCGAGCGAGGGTGGTAAACAGCCTCGCCAGGGGGAATGGTACACACCGTGGACCTCAAGGACCGGCCTTGAGGGGGTCCCTAGTACAGGTCGGACCTCCTATTACTGGTGCAGCTTTGGTCTCTTTGGGTTGGGACTTTCAGTATCATTTTCTCACCTTCCATCTTTCCTTCATGCTTTTATGGCGGCCATCGGGGCATCCCGATATTGGTTTTCGCTTATGTTTTCAAAACCGTCTGTGACGATTATATGGTTAAAAAGAACGGTGAACTTTATGTTCGTTGTATGTTCTTTTCTAGTGGTCAAGGAACTTGTTCTCTGATGCGCATCTCTATTTTACTTTGTTAGATATAAAAATTGCACCTTCTAGTAAAAAAAAATATATAAGACAAAGAATAGGAGAAGAGTAATACATTCGAAGACCTAATTTTTTTAAAAAAATTGAGATATATGTGGGTATTTAAGTGACTAAACATTTTAGTTTGACAGACTAGAACAAACATACACTAATAACAAAAAATTAAGAAATTTATGACAAGGCTGAAAACTACTACTTATACTTGACTCAAAAACCATATTTGATTCGATCTGAATTCCTCCATTACAGAAAACCTATGCCAAGAAAAATCTAACATGATAAAATAATATTGTTTTTTTATTTAATTATTATTTAATATAGTTAAAACAAAATACTTATTTTAAAACGAATAAGAAATAATAATTAATCAACATTTTTTTTGTTTGAAAGGAAAGATTCATTAATAACTAATAAATCTTAGAGACCATACAACACGTGCTGAAACAAATAAGCGTTACATCCATCGACCGCTCTAGGGAATCTTGGAGACGACTAGCGAGATGAATAGACCTCGAACAAGGTGACGTAGCGCCTAGATAACCAAACACTATCAAGTCAGTCTTTTTTATCGACTCTTTCGAGAGACCCGTCGAAAGAGATAACCGACATAACACGTCACCAGAGGTGATAGCCACACCTATCGAAGATTCAAGATTCTGGTAGGGGGAACAACAAAACACATGACATAAACAACATAGATAACTAACAGAACAACGACGACGAGAAAAAACTACTCGTGATCGGCCTCCAAGGTCTTGGGCGAAGAGGGCGGTGCCGACGGGTACATATTTGTTCTGCTTGGGGATGGTACACGGATATGGCAGGGTAAACACTAAAAGCAGAAGCACGACTGAATGGCTCAAACTACGGTGTTCCGACGGAAGGTGGATGCAGATCTAACCGTCCGGTTAGAGAAGGGGCGTGCCGGAAAGGCTTGGTCGGAGGTGTTGTCGTCGTCAAGATATATGTAAAAAAGTTTCGTGATAGAAGGATGTGGGGACGGGTCTGACTGGAGCATTGCCGAAGAAGGGCGGAGGAGACACGCATAGGATGTCGTCGCCGGCGAGACAAGCCAAGAACCTCCAGGACACGTAGGACAAGTTGGAGCAGATATGGGCTGGAGAGAACGGTCGGACCCGATCTAGTGAAGGGAAGAGGAAGGCGATAGAGGTCCGAACAGATCTAGTGGCGCTCGGCTTGGGCATCTTGCCGGCGGGAGGTCAACGACTACGGTGAGCTTACAAGACTGGTTGTGGGGAGGCTCGAAATTCCAATCGCAAGGAGGCTCGAAGCTCCGATTGTGGTCTACTATGACGCAAAAGAGAGGGGAAACGAAAACACCAACGAGATAGAAGTGTATAAATAAAGAGAACGGATGGGAGAGAAAGAGATCGCCGGCGGCTCATCTGGCCGAAGCCATGATGGACGCCGCCGGATTAATTAGTATTCTTTAGAGCATCCACATCAAGGGGGCGCGCGCGCGAGGCCGGGGCGGGAGCAGCAGCAGAAACGGTCCGGGGTTCGGCCGGTGTGGAGAAGGGGGCGTGCGGGGCGCGGGGGAGGAGAGGGAGTGGGAGGGTTCGGGGGCAGGGGTGTGAGGCCAAATTCAGCCTCATTGCCCCTCTGCTTCTCTGTTGCCCACTGGCAGCGCGACACCTGTCCAAGCAAAAAAAAAACGATTGTTGCTGGTAGCAACGGTCTGAAACTAATGGCCATATTTTTATAATACAAAAACAAATTATTTATCCCCCACTATAAATACCCCTCACCCATTTCATCAAATCCACAACATCATTCCTAAAATTTCTCTCTACATTTCATCTCCAATTCTCTACATTTCATTTCGAATTGTCGAAAAAAATGTCTGACGACAAACGTCAAACAAGGGAGGAGCTCGAAGCCGAACACCGCGAGGTCGAAGCCGAATTTCGTGCTAGGGAGCGAGGACTCCGGCGTCGAACCGAGAGAATGATGCAGAGAGAAATGCCACAATTCGAGAGATTGAGGCGACTGCTCAAAACAGGAGAAGGTTCTTGGGCAGAGATCATCAGAAGGCGTGAGCAAGCATGGAATCGATCAATGCCCTTGACGTACCACCATGAACTCCAAGCGCGAGTTAGTGTCATCAATGATGCGTCTCATCGGCAACTTCAAGAAGACCTTATGGAGCACATATGGAATCGGCCGGGCGAGACTTACAACTCAAGCGAATCAGACGACTGATATGTATTTTTTTTAAGTTATGTACTTTTTAAATTTTGTATTTTATGAATGAAATTTTATTTCTATTTATAATTTTATTTCTACTTTATTTAGTAGTTGTTGATTTAAAAACAACATTAACGAATTCAGTTAAAAACTTAATTAATTGCACAGTCAACATTTTTGAAAATCAAGCCCTCCATACTTACCCCTCTGATGTGCAGTACACAAAATTTGGGGGCAGGGGCCTGAACCCTGCCCAGTCAACAGATGATTTTACCTCAGGGTTCGTGATCCCCACTCATATAGATGCTCTTAGAGCATGTACAACGGAACGCCCCTCGCCCCCGACCCACGCGCGCGGTCCGCATACCTCGGACCGACCCGTTGTGGGAGCAAAAAAATGCGGTCCGCGGCCCTGAAACACGCGCCCCCGGGTTCGCTCCGCGCTCCTCGCCCCTCGGTTGCTGGCCGGGCGCGCGCTCCTCGCTCCTTCGCCTTGCTGGCCCTCTCCCGTGCCGCCACGTGGCTACCCCAGCTGACCGTTTGACAACGGTCACAAACGGCTACATTTTTTTTAATTAAAAATCAGCAAAATCAAACCCTATAAAAACCCATCCCCCCTTCTCATTTTTTCCACACCAATCTCCACTTTCACTCTCCAACTTCACTCTCCCCTTCCCAAATTCTCCTCTCTCATTTCAATTATTCTCGTGAAAAATGTCGGGCGACGCAGGGTCCCGTGCACAGTCAGCTGGTGACGAAGTCGGATTCAGCGCCGACGAACTGGCACATAATTTGCAAGACATTCTAGCAAACAATCGGGACATCTCTGCTTTCTCCCCATACTCGCAACCGGGGTCGAGCTCAGGTAAGTGCAAACTTATTATTTATGTAACGTAATTTTTTTAATTAATTGATTGTATGTAGTTAATGTATTTATTGAATTAATGTACTTATTATAATTTTTTAATTAATGTACTTATTATAATTTTTTAATTAATTTATTGTATTAATTTGTTGTATTAATTTATTGTTTGGGACAATTTTGTCCCCAACAATTTTAAATGGCGCCAGGGTTCCAGATGCCACCACAATTTGGTATGAACCCACAAGGGTTCCAGACGCCACCGTTTGGAATGAACCCACAAGGGTTCTAGATGCCACCCCAATTCTACAACTACCCCGGGCACACACTACCCGACATAATCGTCCCCCAACCATCCTCTGCCGGACCTTCCCAACGACGACCCCGAGCCCGAGCACCACAGCCGGATGGGCGGACATTCAGCAAGGATGAAGACATCCACCTCATAGACTGCTGGTTGAGTAGTACAAAAGACCCCATCAAGGGCAACTCTCAAGCCGGAAACACATTCTGGTGCACTGTTCAGAGGAAGTACAACTCGAAGGCAAGTCTCCAAGATCGCAACTGGCAAGCTCTCAAGAAACGTTGGGGCAGAGGCTCCTCGCAGACAAGGAGGTTCCTCGGGTATTTGAAGTCCTCCAAGGACGAGTATGCGAGCGGCTACAACGACGAGGAGCACATGAGACGTGCGAAGGAGATGTGTGCGAAAGCAGGGAAAGTGGGTGACCACCCACTAAAGTTCGACCTGGATCATTGGGTGATGAAGCTCGAGGGAAACAACAAGTTCACTGCCGAGGAAGGCACAATGGGTAATGTCCGCCAACAACAAGTACGCCAACAACAACAACGGTTGGATGAGGCTGGGGCTTATAGCTCAACCCCACCCACAAGCACAGGGGACGATTACACACCTCTCAGTGGTGAGTCCCAACAACCAGAATGGGGAGCTTCCGACAACTACGAGGGGACTGAGGACCCTCTCAGCGACACACCCCCATCCCCTGAGGCCGCCCCAAGTCCCCCTCGCCGAACCCGACCGCAAGGAAAGAAGGCAGTGAAGGCCTCAAACAAGGCGACCGTCCTCACGGCCCAAATGTATGCCTTCGCCGAGATGGAACGTGCACGGTTGGAGGCTGAACGTTCACGGCGGGAGGCTGAATGATCACGGGCGGAACGCCATGCAGAAAGGACCAGCATGATACACACATTAACCCAACAGTGGGAAGCAAACTTCGCAACCTACATATCCTTGTTGGACAAGGATACCTCCTCCTTCACCGAAGAGGATATGACAGAGCATAAGTGGAGCAAGGGCCGACTGCGAGAAGTCATGGCAACCCTTCAAGGTGAAATTAATGATCTTCGACGATAACACCCACCACCGGATGTCGACCCAACAGAGGATGATTCTTGAACATGTATTTTTGGGGGGGTTGTATTCAAAGGGGTTGAATAAAATTCAAAGTTAATTTTTATTCGTGATAAATTTATTTATTAATTAATTATTGTCATTAATTATTTTTTTCCACAATTGTTTAAATTATAAATAATTTAAACGGTTTCTGATAAAGAATTAAATAACACAACAAAATATCAATTAATAATCCAGTCAGCATTTAGTCAGCACAGGGTCTCAGCACCATGGCCTAAGAAGTCATCTCATTGCAAAACACTCACTACTCTGCATCCACAAGATTTTACTTTTGTCCGGTCAATATAAGAGCCTCAGACCCAGGGTCTCACCAAAGACATTTCTATTGTACATGCTCTTTGTGTATAGAGTACTGCGACACAGTAATTGAACTATGGTATGAAACCAATGTTGGAAAGCATATCAACATTGTCCCTAACAAATAAAGACATCATCATAGTTAAAGAGAACGAGTTAGCATTTCTAGGAACTGATGTTCCATTATTGCCATGGTTCCACTGAGTGCTCCCCATCCCTTGTTGGCTGCTGCAAGTGTCTAATGATGCAGAGGGTCCCACTACCAAGTCAAATCCACCTTTGTTGGTCAAAATACATGGACTCGAGAACAATCCTTTTCCAGATATAATAAAATCAAATTCCAACTTTGTTTTCTGTTTTATCTCTTTCACATTGACTGTGTGGAGTGGTGAGTGGTATACAGTAGACTTGGAGAGTGATACGTTCTTTTTAATATGAAAAGATGAATGGATTAAATAAATATTTTTTCTTGCTTGATGATGCAGCCTGAGATTCTAGGAGGGTGTCGATTCGATGCCCCATTTTTCTTGAAATAAAGATTCATTCAAATCTTAATAAACCTTACACAACAAATCATACAAGCGTTGCATCCGCTTGTCGTTCTCGAATACCCGAAGGACGACCAGCGAGATGATAGCTTTCAAACAAGGCGACGCAGCGCCTAAAAACCAACTACAAGATCGGTCTATCGTATCGACGTTGCCAAAAGAACCGCCAATAAAGAGATCCGACCAGACACGTTGCCATAGGCAACCACCACATCTACCGGATATCCGAGATTCCGATAGACGGGACATACAACAAATCAAACAAAAAGATAAACAACAACTAGATAAATAACAACTACGACGATCAAGAGAAACTCGCGGCCGGTCTCCGATGACAGGGGCTGATTTCGAAAACGAGAGGCGGAGGTGGATGGCGCAGTCGGTGACAGATCTACTCCGCTTTGAACAAGGGCACGGGACGGGCCGGGTGAGCTCGGAATGCAGGAACACAACGCTCGAACTGCGGAGCTCCGGCGAACGGTGGGAGTAGATGTGCATGTCTGACCGGAAGAGGAGCGGGGCGGAGAAGCTCGACCGGGGTAGGTCTGGTCGTCGAGGTTGGGGCAAAAGGTCAGATTTGCCCGGGTTGAGTGTTGGGCCGACAGATCTGAGCGGAGTGTTCTGGTAAGTCTCCGGCGACTGGTGAGGAGGCCATGGAAGAGAGGGACGGGCTGTGGAAGGAGCTACCAATGCCAAACAGTAGATCTGGTCAGCGAGGGGCTGTGTACGGGCAGAGGAGAGGCACGGGGGGTGGAGGAAAGCGGCGGAGGAGCTTGGCCGGTGGAGGAACTCAGGCGGGAGGGCGTCCGGGTGTGGTCGGAGGGGCGTGGCGGAGGAGAGGCCAGGAGGGGGGCAGCGCCGGTGGGCCAGGTCTCGGATCTGGGCTTGGGGAACGGCCGGAGACGTCGTAGGACGACCGGAGCTACCGGAGAAGAAAGGCGGGGGTGGCCGGAGACGTCGTAGGACGACCGGCTTGTTGAAACCAGGGGGAGGGGGGCACAACGTTGGGGGACAGCTTGTGGTTGGCCGGAGGCCCCATTTAAACGGATCGATTTTAAGCTTATGTATATATGTCGAACCGTATAAAAGAATCGTATAAAAAATATCATGTGTTGAATGTATAAAATAGTGATTCTTTTTTCTTGAATTTAATTGTGCTCTGTAGTATTAAGAAACAGTTAGGAAACTGTATTGTGAGCGGATGTTGACTGAATGCTGAATTGATTTTTTTGTTGGTTTTATTTAATTCTCTATTAAAACAGTAAATGTAATTTAAATTTGAAAAAGTTAATTATTAATAAAATAAATTAATTATAAATAATATTAACACAAGTTATATAAAATGAACTTCAATTTTTATTCATACAACCCACAGAAAATATAAGTTGAAACATACAATCCAACACACACATCATTCTTGTTGAAGCTTGGCCATCTGAGTTCAACGTCTTCTATTCGAGCCTACAATCAGGAAATCATTAATGTGTGTCGGGTTAACTAATCCTCGTTGTAGTTGGAGATGACCTTCTTCTACATGACGTTGTATTCTTTGAAGAGTTGATGTCATTGGTTGTTGAACTCTGCATGTTGCGTGGACCTCTGAAACTTTAGTCGGTCCCTTTCTAAATCTATACGGCTCGAGTCAGCCCTTGCTTGTTCCATGTCCGCCATGACAACTATTTGATCTTGGAGGGTCTTCCCCTTCCTCTTCGTAGACTTCTTCCTCAACGGTCGCTCTTCTACTCGGCGAGGGGGAGGGGGAGGGGTTCTTTGCTCTGTCCTACCTCGGTCGAATTGTTGAATACCCAATCTTGTTGGGACTCACCACCCAGAGGTGTGTAATCTTCACTGGTACTTGTGGGTGGGGTTGAGTTGTAAGTCCCAGCCTCATCCAACCGTTTTCGCCGTACACGAGCGATCGTGCCTTCCTCGGCGGTGAACTTCTTCTCGTTCTCAAACATTTCGACCCAATGATCGAGGTTGAAAACTTTTGGGGCACCTGGCTTCCTTTTGTCCTCCGGTATTTTTCTCCATACCTCTTTGGCCGCCCTCACGTAGTCATCATGGTTTAATCTGCTCCGCTCTTCGGTCTTCTCGACCTTAAAAAAAGCGAGGAACCTCTTGGTTCGCACCCCAAGGGTGTTCCAATGGTTCTTGATGGCTTTCAACCTGAAATGCGGGAAACGCCCTCCCTCGTTATGCCTGTTTGTAACTGTGCACCAGAATGTGTTACCTTGTTGGGAGTTTCCCCTAATCGGGTCTTTTGATATCTCGGGCCATCTTTGTATGAGGTGCCTCGCTGCCTCAACACTCCATTTCACTCGGAAAGGGGTTGAAATGTTGTGAAAAGGGATGGAATTGACCTGTGTTGAATTTCATTTTCCAACATTATTTCTATTACAAACAAATTACAAAAATTTAAAAAATCAAGAGTTTGAAAGTACCGGAGGAGGAACTCGGTTGCATATAGGGGTAAAAGCGCTGAGGTTTACAGAATTCTCATTAGGTTGCGTCAACAAGTCCCGAAAATTTTTAAACTCTCCGACGATGAATTGGAAATCTTCCAACCTACGTTATTCATCATCCGATGAATGAGAACGTTGAGTTTTGTTGTCAGACATTTTTTATCGGCGATATCACGGCTTGTAGGGCAGTGCGACACACTAGGGTTCGGGAGAACCAGAGCGAGATCACGGCTTGTAAGGCAAGGCGGCACGCTAGGGTTCAAGGGAATCAAAGCGAGGTCGCGGCTTGCTGCGCAAGGCGGAACACTAGGGTTCGGAGGCGGTAAGGCGAGAGGACCCTTACTTGAAGAAGAAGAAGGCAACGCCGGACGACGCAGAGGCCTCCCACGTTTTGGTTAAGCCGCCTGGTTAGGAGATGCTGACCCCACAGCGAAGGAAACTTCTTCTGGAATCCGTCCCAGAGGCGGAGATATCACAGAGGGTGCCAAAGCTTGGAGGGTCGGCTTTGGTTTCCGCTTGCGATGTTCCACCCTCCCAAGTTTCGAAGCGAGTTGATGAGGAAAAGGAGGGGAAGAAGAGAACCACCGGCCTATTGTTGGCTGTAGGCACGACTGTAGAGGATTTTGGGGAGAGCTCCATAGCGATCGGTCGTTGGGACTAGAAGGAGGTCTCAAAGTTGAGAGAGAATTATAACTTTAAGATTGTTAGTCGTAATCCTTTTAATATCAATCATATGCAATTTGATAATTTATTAATATACCAAATCTCTTTTAAAATGTTTTTCAAGTAAGAGTTTAAGAGACTAAAATGGAAAAATCATACTTTTCTCTCTCAGCCCCCATTTCCAACATTTTCCCTCTCGTTTCTCTCCTGCTCCTCTCCTCTCTCACAGCAACTACAGCCACCATGCCTCGCTCAGCCCGATCTTCTTCACGTGACGAACCACTCTCATGGATCCCAAATCCCCTCTCTGAGATCGATATTAATCTCCCTCCGCCGAACCCTAGCCCTCTGGCGGCGGTATTGCCCGACCTCCAAAACTAACCAGCAAGAGTGGAGCCGGCGGTGGCCCTAGCCGCTCACTCCACAGCCCTTGCACCGGCCTGGCCGACGTTGTGCCTCCCACATGTAGAGTCGGGGTCATCTCTATCGCGTACGGGGACACCAGATCCAGACCCCCAACACTCAATACTTGGCACGCCAGCCCCAACGGCGACCCGATCAGTCATCCTGGTCCCTTTTGGGAGTGCATGCACCACCATCGCCTCACCCAGCTGTAAGAACCGCCCCCAGTCGACCCCGGTCGAACTAGTGAATTCTGGCGAAAGTTGACTTTCGGCCTGAAAAGGGCAACCGATGACTACAGGAGTCATTCGGGACCTTCCCGGGACCCAAAAAGCTTAGCCGTCGTTACGATTAGCTTAGTTAGGTCGTTTCCTTTCAAATGGTAATTTTTACGAAAAAGTCAACTTTCGGTCAAACTAAGCCTAATTAAATTAATTGAGCTGAGATTTTATTAGGTGGGGGTGGTCCCTACATGGAAACTTGTCCATGTTAGCTTGGAATGGGAGAAAAAGGGCCAAAAGGACCCATTTGACCCTCACTAGTTGGTCTTGAGAGGATAAGAGCAAAGAGGCTTTTTAGGGACTTCTCACTTAGGTTTAAGACCCATTTTGGGTCACATTTCAGCTCACTTTTGAGGTGTGGCCGAAATTCACAAGGGAGGAGCAAAGGGAGAGCTTCCATTGAAGCTTGAAGAAGAAGCAAGAGAAAAAGAGCTCCTTTAAGGCCATTTCTCCACTCAATCTTCTCAAAAACTTCACCATCTTCATCATTCTAAAGGTAAGTAAGCTCTCACAATCTCTTTTCAATCCATTTGAAGTTATGGGTTTCCATGGAAATTGCTTGAACTAGTAGGTTTTAAGCTTTATGTTGTTAGATGATGGTTTTTGAGAAGAAAGTTATTGATTTAAGTAGAAATCAATTGGTTTGTTGTGGATTTGATGAAACTCATTATGGGTATTGGAGTTTGTGTTGCTGTTTTGGGGGATTTTAGAGGTTAAAAATGGAGGTTTTGAGGTTTAAATTCGTGAAAAGGGAGTTGGAGGAAGAAGAAGGACGGAACCAGTCAGACCCGTCACGGATCCGTGACGGGCACCGTGACGGGCACCGTGACGGGCACCGTGACGGGCACCGTGACGGGCACCGTGACGGAAGACGTCATGGCTCTGTGACGGAAGCCGTGACGGCACACGTCACGGTTCCGTGACGGCACACGTCACGGTTCCGTGACGTCATCCGTGACGGGGGTCCTCACGGCTCCGTGACCCGAGCCGTGACAGATCAGAAGTTGGGTTTTTTTTTTTACCTTTTTTAGTCGTTTTCGGATTTGGGGAGGTTTATCTAAAACTGAACCTTTTGGAAATTAAACTTGTGTATTTCCTCTTTAAAACCGCCCTTGTTTGTTATTGATTCTAGTATAAATTTTATGTTCCTAGACTTTATTCTCGAGCTCGGAGCAGGAGACTACTCGCCGGTTGTATGATTAAGCTTTGGAAAGCACTTGAGGTAGGGAAGAGTAGTAAATTTCCGCTTTTAATTAAGGAATGCTAATAGTATGCATATAGGATGATAATAACCGAAAGAGTCTTAGTTTGCATATAGGATGTGATTCACTAGAATAAACGCTTTCAATTATGAGAATTGTCGTGCTGTAGAATGACCATGTTGAGCCTTAGGATTGCGTGTTGGTTGTGTTTGATTATGGTTGTTCTTCCTTAAATGTCGATGTATAATACACTCTTGGCTAAGTTAAGAATCACATTATGCCATGTGAATTATGATGGATGCAATATGAATGGTTGTTTCGTGATATGATTGGTTGAATGAATGAGATGAATGTGATATGAATGTTGTCGTGTGATATGATCGGGTGAATGATAGACCGATACGGTGTTCCTGGTAAGTCGTGACGATAGGCTTCGTTGGTATGTTAAGTTTAGTGTAATGTGGTTGTTTGGTATTGTGCGTTATTGTTGTTTACTTGCCCGAGGTGTGTTTCCGGGAAGATGTCCGACCGAGGGATGTGTCGGTCCGATATGTTTATTATATTGTTTCACCCCAATGCTACGTGTTCCGGGAAGACACCTAGGCCGATGGGTATTCTGGTACGGTGTATTGTTGTCTCACCCGATGCTACGTGTTCTGGGAAGACTTGTTTCACCCCGATGCTACGTGTTCTGGGAAGACACCTTGGTCGATGGGTATTCCGGTATGGTGTATTGTTGTCTCACCCTGATGCTACGTGTTCCGGGAAGACACTTAGGCCGATGGGTATTTCGGTTTGGTGTATTGTTGTCTCACCCCGATGCTACGTGTTCCGGGACGACTTGTTTCACCCCGATGCTCTGTGTTCCGGGAAGACATCTAGACCGAGGGATATTCCAGTATGATGTATCTTGTTTCACCCCGATGCTCTATGTTCCGGGAAGACATCTAGACCGAGGGGTATTCCGGTATGATGTATATTGTTTCACCCCGATGCTCAGTGTTCCGGGAAGATATCTAGGCTGATGGACGTTTCTGGTACGATATGTCGAGCTTGTGTGTGGATCGGTTCTCGTGGTTTAATTATCTTATCTTTCGGTATTCGTGTGTTCTTTAGTTTGTTTCTGTTGGCAAATATGTGTGTTCCGTTTGACCTCTATTTGAGTTGCCTTTTTAGTAACTTTTACTACTCGAGAAGTTTGGTGACGGAGCGGGAGTCCTTTTTCCCTTTACTACTTTTTCCTACTGAGCGTAAGCTCACCCCCTCTGTTTTTACTGTTTTACAGGTTTCATTGGTGAATAGGCTTAGAGGACGTCTCACGGCTCGGAAGCTCATTGAGGGTTCGGGAGTTTATTTGTAGTAGAGACGTACCTCTGTTTTCGTATTAAACATTGTTCTTAGTCATTTGCATTTCGAACTCGTATTATCAGCTTTTTTTATTCAGAGATTCTTGTTACTTAATTTTACTTTTATTATTATTTAGTTATTATTTCAGTTCACGTCTTGAGTCCGGTCAAAACCGGATTTGGGGCGTGACACCAACGGCGACACGATCAGGTATCATGGCCCCTTCGGCCGTGCATGCATCTTCTTCCTCTAGAATCCCACTTCCGAACTAGGAGGACGAGGATGATGAGCTATAAATCCCGATCGAGGCGGTTCCGACAGCGGCTGATGACCGGTAATAGTTCTCCTTGGCAGGGAGGGTTGCGGGTTTAACACCTCGCAACTTGATGAAGGTTTGTGGGATTATGCTTCGGCACTAGAAGACGGACGGGATGGCAGTGGAACGCCTTAACAAGGAAGTGATGGCCTTCCATTTCCCGTCTCGGGCATCAATGGAGGCGATCCGACACAGAGGACCCTGGAGCTTCGAAGGGTACCCGCTCCTACTAGTCCCTCTCCAACAATGCATGCAACCGAATCAAATACAGTTTAGCACTATGGAGATTAGTGCTCGGGTATCAAATAAACCGGGAGACGCTCAGAATGTACAAATCAGAGCCATCCTAGCAGCCAAACTCGGCTTTGAGGTAATTTCGGCCCCTATCCCAAAAATCCGTTTATATGATGATTATCTGTGGATCCGTGTGGGGATTGATGTGGATAACCCCCTCCGGAGGAAAATCAAACTTCGGTTTCCGGGGGCACTAGAATCCTCAATGGTCGAGGTGCAATACGAACACCTCCCGGACTTTTGTGTTAGATGTGGCAGGTTGACACACCGAATTGACGCATGCACTGCTTGGCTTCTAGGGGTGGGTCGGGAAGATGTGAGATATGATGAGTCTATCCGAGTCCCGATGGGATTGAATGTGGATAGACTCCTCAAAACCGAGTGGAGGAAACCCTTGCCCCCACGTGAGTCCTCGGTCGATGACCTCCTTACATCCCTATCTTTGGATCCCATTCGGGACTTTGTGGGAGGAAGGGGTTCGGGACCATCTTGAGCACCTAACTATCCACCCTCGGGTTTTCCAAATCTGGAAGGTAAGAGTGGGAATACAACGGACTCCGGTATTTTGGCTAAGGTGACCCTAGATGGGGCACCAATGATAAGGCAGAAGGATCCACCAGCAACATTAGTTGGAATACCGAGAATTACAAACCTCGGTATTTTGGCTAACGTCTCCCAAACTGGGATTCCTGTGTTGTCTGACTTATACACAAGTGGAGCTCCGACCAGGCTAGGGAAGCAGAAGGAACCTCAGGTCCGAGCGAGGGGAGTGCGACCGATCAGGGCAAAGACCTCGAAGCAGAAGGGGAAGGTCAAGACAGGGAACTGCTACACCCGGACTACAAAGATGAAAAAGGCCCTGGAGATGTCGGAGATTCTCTCCTCAAAATGTCTGCTGGTGGACGAAGAGAACAGTGATCAGGACACCGATCTAATGGATAAGGCTCCTCAATAGCCTAGCCATGATGAATGAGTGACCTAAAGGAGGGGGGGAAGGTCCGGGACCCTCCCTCAGAAGACCCGAGGTGGCCGATGCTTGGTGATCTCGGGAGGACTCTACAGTCAACACAAATCTTTATCGTTTTCCAGTATTCTTTTCAGTATCTTGTTTTTTGGATTTATTTTTGTTCGGCTGATTGGGACTTTTTAGATTTATTTTTACATTACTTGAAGTTGTGGGTACGAGGGTTTCCTCTGGTTTTATCTACGAAGCAAAAATAGGCTAGTTATATGGGGCCATGACAGCCGGGTTCATCGAGATGAACTCAGACAGTATCCTGGTGCTCGGGGTAATCCCCCAATTGTAATCTTAGCTAGCAATTAATGCAACACCTCTAGTACCCGTTTCAAAACAAAAAATCTCTTTTAAAATTATTAATACCAAAATCAAATTATTAAATTAAATATAACAATTATATATAACAATAATCTAGGTAAGAATATATATATCGTAGAAATATACATAAATATATTTTCAAATTTATAAGTTATACGAATATTGATAAGTTATATTTATGTATATTTATCGTAGAAATATACATCAATTTTTTTTTATTAATTGTGAAAATATATTTATATGTTTGGATGGAAAAATTGATGAAAAATAGACAGAAACTAACGACGGGTATGAAGTTGACACAAAATATTTCGTTAGGGTACTGATGTGTTACAAAGTTTGGTTAGGGTACTCAAGTAAAAACTAAGTGTTTTTAGAGTAATCGGATGATATTAACCCTAAATCCTAAAAGGTATAGTTTAGAGTACAATTCTTCACCCCTTTAACAATATTCTTAAGTATACTTTAATTGCAGTTTTAAATTTTGTTCAAGATAATTAAAAACATTTTATTATTGTTGAGTTGGTGTTCGTAATAACTCTTTTTCAATGTAACGATAGTTACCTTTTGTCTAAAAAAACGGGTGTTTGTACGTAAAATTTAGGGTGCATGTATTTACTTCCTTGAAACTTGAACTCGGAAGCTTTTTTACGAGAGGAGAGAAAAAACAGCAAATACTTTTGTGCTATTATTCATCCACCTATGTAAGCTGTCGCGTCACTTGCGGACTCAGCTCTTGGTCTTGGCCTTCTCCTCAGACTCAGAGTGTGTGTCCATATGATCATCATCATCATCGTCACTCTACGAGTGACATCGTCTGTTCCATCTTACAAATGCTTCTTCCTCTCTCTGTTTGGCTAAACTCCTTCCTAACCCAAAATAGAGAGGTTTGACCGTTTAAAGATGCTCTCATTGTTCCTGTTGGTCGTGTTTCTCTCTCCTGGGGTGACTCTGTCTCTGACCCAGGACGGCCTCTACCTTCTCCAGGCCAAATCCTCCCTCACCGACCCCACCCTCTTCCTCTCCTCATGGAACCCCCGCGACCCCTCTCCCTGCAACTGGACCGCCGTCACCTGCGACTCCTCCGCCCGCCGCGTCACCGCCCTCGACCTCTCCGACGCCCAGCTCGCCGGCCCCTTCCCCTCCATCCTCTGCCGCCTCCCCTCCCTCTCCTCCCTCTCCCTCTACAACAACTTCATCGGCTCCTCCATCGACGCCCTCGACTTCTCCTCCTGCGCCTCCCTCGCCACTCTCAACCTCTCCAGCAACCTCCTCGTCGGCTCCCTACCCACCTCCCTCTCCCGACTCCCCAACCTCCTCCACCTGGATCTCAGCGCCAACAACTTCTCCGGCCAGATTCCACCGAGCTTCGCGGCCTTCCAGAAGCTCCAGAGGCTCTGGCTCGCCGGCAACTTCCTCACCGGGGCCGTACCGTCCTTTCTTGGTAATTTGACCACCCTCAAGGAGCTCGGCCTTGCGTACAACCCGTTCTCGCCGAGTCAGATACCGAGCGAGCTCGGCGACCTTGTCAATCTCGAGATTCTCTGGCTCACTGGCTGCAACCTGGTGGGTAATATTCCTCCCACCCTTACTCGACTCACTCGCCTCTGGAACTTGGACCTCTCGGTCAACGGACTCACCGGGCCTATTCCAAGTTCCATCAACGATATGACGAGTCTTATACAGATTGAGATCTATAACAATTCCTTGTCCGGTGAGCTGCCGGCGAGCTGGTCTAATTTGACCAATCTCCGGCGGATCGACGCTTCTACAAATCATCTGACCGGCCCGATTCCAGACGAGCTGTGCGCCTTGTCTCTCGGTTCACTTGTTCTTTACTATAACCAGTTGAACGGGTCTTTGCCTGAGAGCATAGCTCGGTCACCGTACTTATACGAGCTCAAATTGTTCAACAATAAGCTCAGCGGGACGTTGCCGAGCGATCTGGGTAAGAACTCACCATTGGTCCACGTTGATGTTTCCTACAACGGATTTTCCCGTGAAATTCCAGGGAATTTGTGTGAAACTGGAGATCTAGAGCAGCTTATACTTATCTACAATGAATTTTCCGGGCCAATCCCAACTAGCCTCGGTCAATGCCGGAGCTTGAACAGAGTTCGCCTGAGGAACAACCAACTTTCCGGTGCTGTTCCAGAGGGCTTATGGGGTCTTCCTCATGTGTCTTTGCTTGAGCTGGTTGGCAATTCACTATCTGGGACGGTCTCTAACAAGCTCGCCGAAGCAAGTAACCTTTCCGTTTTGTTGCTTTCTCAGAACCAGTTTTCTGGGTCAATCCCTGATGGGATTGGTTCATTAACCAATCTTTTTCAGCTCTCTGCTGATGGAAATAGGTTCACTGGAGAAATTCCTGGAGCTGTCATGGAATTGAGTCAATTGGGTGTGCTTGATCTTAGTGACAATAAGCTTTCTGGTGGGTTGCCTAAGGGAATTCAGGGTTGGAAGAAGCTAAATGAACTTAACTTGGCAAACAATAGTTTATCCGGTAGCCTCCCAGATGAAATCGGAAGATTGCCCGTGCTTAATTATCTTGATCTTTCCATGAATCATTTCTCCGGGAAGATCCCGGCCCAGTTGCAGGATTTGAACCTCAACAAGCTCAACTTATCTTTCAATTTGCTCTCCGGGGACATTCCTCCATTTTATGCCAAGGAGATGTACAAGGACAGCTTCATAGGAAATCCAGGCCTCTGTGGTGATATTCCTGGACTTTGTACTGGGACAGGAGGAGGAAGCAAGAACGGGAAAAGCTTGTGGATTCTTAGATCTATATTTATACTTGCTGCCTTAGTTTTTGTTGTTGGCATTCTCTTGTTCTATCTGAAATACAGGCGTTATAATGCGGCAAAGAAAAGAGCTGCTATATCAAAGTGGAGGTCGTTTCATAAGCTTGGTTTTAGTGAATGTGAGATTGTTGACTGCCTCAAAGAAGGCAATGTGATTGGAAGTGGGGCTTCTGGGGAAGTGTACAAAGTTGTTCTTAGTAACGAAGAGGTTGTTGCTGTGAAGAAGCTCTGGGGAGCATCCAAGATAGAGGAAAGCTTGATTGGTTCAGCAAAGGACGGTTTTGAAGTTGAAGTGGAGACCTTAGGAAAGATAAGACACAAGAATATTGTGAGATTATGGTGTTGCTACAACACTGACAACTGCAAGCTCCTGGTTTATGAGTACATGTCAAATGGAAGCTTGGGAGACTTGTTGCATAGTAACAAGGGAGGCTTGCTGGATTGGCCTACCAGGCATAAGATAGCTTTGGGTGCAGCCGAGGGGCTCTCTTATCTTCATCACGACTGCGTTCCTCCAATTGTACACAGGGATGTAAAATCCAACAACATATTGTTAGATGAAGCATTTGGAGCCAAAGTTGCCGACTTTGGACTTGCGAAAATTGTCAAAGGCGGAGGCAAGGGGGCAGAACCCATGTCTGTGATAGCAGGTTCCTGTGGCTACATTGCACCAGGTCTACACTAAATTTCTTAGTCACGCATGCATATCTTTATCTAATTTTTTGTTTATTACTATACGTTGTTTTATCAACAATAACTTAACTGTGGGGATTGGAACCAGTGACCTCATCGCATACTTATTATTATATTTGATCAGCATAGCATGCTTACTACTACTACTACTATATCATCTGTTCATAATGTCACATATCACATGTTGCATACAGTAGCAATTTTATCCGTTAGATATGTCTATTAAATGTATCAAATATTGTTTTCCACTTTAATGTTTAAGTTAGCTTATATTGTTATTTACACATGGATTTGCTTTCGAACTTATGTCCCAGCAGCTTAAATTCAGTATTTTGAATGATCTGTGTGTTGTAACCTGATGCAGAGTATGCATATACCCTTCAAGTGAATGAAAAGAGTGATATCTATAGCTTTGGCGTGGTCTTATTAGAACTGGTAACGGGAAGACTTCCCACAGATCCAGAGTTAGGCGAGAAGGATTTGGTGAAGTGGGTCTGCTCCACCTTGGACCAGAAAGGAATTGAACATGTTGTCGACCCTAAGCTTGATTTGACTTTCAAGGAAGAAATTGGCACGCTCCTTGACATAGCGCTTGGGTGCACTAACTCCCTCCCCATTAACCGTCCATCAATGCGAAGAGTGGTGAAGTTGCTGCAGGAGACAGCTCGTGCAGAGAACAAGCCAAAACTGGAGACCAAAGATGGGAAGCTCTCGCCTTACTACTACGAAGACACTGCAGATAAAGCAATCTTACTCTGAGGAGTTGTCCAGAACTGTACCAAATTCCGTCCCCTAGGCATGTTTAGGTTCAGGAACTGATCCTCCAATCTGCCATGAAAAAATACCTAGGGTAACTGTAACATTATGTGTAAGTGATAGTTCCTTAGGCAACTGTAGTCTGTGAATGTGAACATGTGTTGTAGACCCAAGAAGAGATCATATTGCATCAGGGGCTGCTTCTGTACAATTATATTGTGAAATCTCAAATTTGGAAAGATCTCATGTTGCCTCCAATCATGATCATCATAATATTGTCTTAAAATTATGTTGTTTGGGAAAGACAGCTCAACTGTAGTTGCATTATTGGTGGTCACCACCCCAATTAATAAGGCTGGTCCTCACCTTGCTTTGTGTCTGGCTAACAAATAGCAGCTAGTGAGTAGTGTGTGGAGAGGGTGTATCTTTCTAGGAAATTGACAATATGGAGTGTCCTTAAATGTTTGACTTTTGAGTCCTTTTTTTTAAGTTATTTGTTTAGGACCAGTATTAGAGAGACAACAACAGCTCTCTTGGTTTTGGTGTGTCATGGTTTCCAGTACAATGAGCTCGGAATATAAGTAAATCACGTGTCCAGTATAATTTTTATATTTATTTGGCGTATAATTCAAACTGCATCTATCAAGATTTTTGTTACCATGTACCAAAAGTCCTTGAAGCATCAATGTTGTATACTAGTTCCCACAAAAAGTAGAAAACAGTCTTGAATTCTGTTTTGCTGTCCATCTGGAAACTTTGTTTTTGAGATGCTCAATTTTCGAGCTCATTTTCAGCTTATTGTTCCGTGAACCATTAAGAGTAGTTGTAGTGGTTGTTGTTTAATCGTTGCAGACGTGTCGTTACAGACCATGCAACGACTCGCTGCTACGGCTAGTCGTTGCAGTCGGCGTGGTTTGGGGTGCCGTCGCAAGTGGTCGCCTCATCTTTTTGCAACGACGTGACTAGTTATCGCTGGCCCAACGACTAGTCGGCGGTCCAACCCCACACCGACACGTGCGACGTCAGTTTTTTTTTAAAACCTAATTTTCCCCTATAAATACGCAAAGTCCCCTGCCCCAAATTCACATCCTTCTTCACTACACTTCTTCCTTAACATCCTCTTTGTCACGCCCCAAATCCGGTTTTGGCCGGACTCGAGACGTGACCTGAGTTGACAATTAAATAGTAACAAAATAATAATAAAACTGATTAAAATGCTCAAATAGGTTCCGATCAAATACTCTAATAATATGTTCCAAATCGCAAATAAGAGTCAAGACTCTAAATAGAGTACGTAAAATAAGGTTCAATACAAATAACCACAACGTCTCTAAGACAGAACACCCAGACTATCCAGAAGCTCCCGAGCCTTGAGTCCACTACTCACCAAGCACGCCTGTACAAACAATAGATAAAGCAAACAGGGAGTGAGCTTACGCTCAATAGGGAAAATCATAAACAGTTTAACCTCCAATTTAGTAATAAAATTGCTTTAGCACGACGACACAACTTACAATTAACACTATTAATCAATAAGATACTACGGAAAAAGTAAAGATAAGAATAATATTGCATTGTTAAGGATAACGGTAACTTTAAGAGATTAAGTGAAAAACGCTGTAAATATTTGATAACTACTAAAAAGGGAGCAAGTAAATGTCACATCAACAACTCAAATCCCAATACTCCGATCCACGATAAGTTCTTGTGTCATGTCGGATCTCATACTCCGATCCACAAGAGTACTCGTGTCATGTCAGATTTCCCCTCGGTCAAGAGGAGACACATACATCGGGGCTACCGGAAACATCCCTGAGGGACACATATCGTCGGGATTCTCGGAAATGCCCCCAAAGGACCATGTATCATCGGGGTGAAACAAGATAAGTGAACGTTCCCCGCAGGGTAAACAATCTATCGGCTATGATACTACCCCACACCGGAATCTTCTACAGTGTGGGTACCATACCGGATCACCAATAACCATTCCCCGTAGGGTAAACCATTCATCGGCTATGATACTACCCCACACCAGAATCCTCTACGGTGTGGGTACCATATTGGATCACCAATAACCATTCCCCGCATGGTAAACCATCCATCGGCTATGATACTACCCCACACCGGAATCCTCTACGGTGTGGATACCATACCGGATCACCAATAACCATTCCCCGCAGGGTAAACCATCCATCGGCTATGATACTACCCCACACCGGAATCCTCTACGGTGTGGGTACCATCCTGAACCACAATTCATCTTAAAACACACACAAGAGACCAACATGTCAACACATCGTACAACCAAACTTAGAAATCCACCACACCACAAGGGATTCATACCCACAAGTACACTTACTGGCATACTTACCAACCACGTTCCATCGGTCTATCACTCACCCGGTCATACTAATTGACACAATCAATTACACTCAATCATTCATTCAATCATGCAATCCTTCAAGCATTCAGTTTATCTAGTTTCGTTAGACCCTTAATTTATCTTAAGATTAAGCAAGCATTGCATGTGAGGCAACCACAACCAAATCCTATGGTTCATCTCGGCCTTTCTACCAGCACGGCAATTTCCCAAGTATTGAAAGCGAGTTAAACTAGTTATTCACATCCTACGCATGCATACTAGACACGTCCGGTTATTAGTAATTGAAAGACGATTATTCTAGTTATTCGCATCCTATATGCATCTCTAGGACCTTTCCGATTTTATTAACCTAATAGGCATACTAAAGTATTGAATTACACGAGGAGTTTAGTACTTTCCCTACCTCAAGGTCTTCCTCTAATAACACTCCTAGCTGTTGAAGTCCGGGTTAGCTTCCTCTCCGTTTTTCTCGCGGGTCCCCAAGTAGTCTTCGTCCCTCGAGCTCGGTTCCAAGGTCTTGGATCACAATTAAACTATAATTAAAGGCTAACCAAAGTGAAATCATCTAAGCTCAAAAGACTCCACCCGTTGTTTTAAAAAAAAATTCTTGAAGTAAACGAAAAAAGATCGAAAAGGTTTAAAGGGACCAAAACTGGTCTGCCACGGATCTGGTCACGGATCCGTGGGTTGCGCCGTCAAGGTTCTCCTCACGGAGCCGTGTCTGACGTCGTCACGGTCTCCCTCACGGAGCCGTGACGTCCTCTGTCACGGTCCCTATCACAGATCCGTGACGGGTCTGGACAGTTCCGTCTTCTTCCTCCTTCAGACGCGATTTTCACGAAAATACCTCAAAAATCTCCATTTTCAGTCAACCAAAACTCCCAAAACAGTCCAATAACTCCATTTCTCCTCTACCCATGGTAGAAATCAACAAAACCACAAGTACCCAAAGGATTTCTCAATCAAAAACTCAAGGATTTCAACAACAATTCATCCACTACTTCTCTACAACACCAACCAACACTAATTAAAGTAAAACCTACCAAGTTCTAGTCAAAAGCAAGGAAACCCATGAAATGAAAGTGATTGAAATGAAGAGTTAAGGATATACAAACCTCTAGGAAGATTAGATGATGAAGATGGAAGGAATTTAGAGAAGAAAAGGTAGAGAAATGGATCAAAGTTGCTTGCTTTCCTCTCTTTCTTCTTTCTCAAGCTATGGAATTCTTCCTCTCTTGTTTCCTTAGAAATTTTCCGCCAACACTATAACAAATGAGCTGAATTTGTTGTGTGTGTTTCTTTAAAAGACCTAGGAGGAGAAATGACTAAAAGCCCCTTTAATTTTTATCCCTTTATGGACAACTAAGGAGGATAGAAATGTCAATTTGGCCTCTTTTCTTTTCCTCCACCCCAATGGTGACATGTGGCATAGAGGGGACCACTCCCTCTTAGTTAAAATCCAGCAGTCCAATTTTATCGCATTTAGCCGATAAAAAGTTCGGGTTTGACCACAATTGACTTTTTCCAATATTATAGTCAAACGAAAGGAAATGGCCCAACTAAGCTAACCGTGATGACGGATAAGCTTTTTGGGCCTCGGAAAGGTCCCGAATGACTTCCGGAGTCATCGGTTGACTTTTCCGGCCGAAAGTCAAACTTCACCAAAATCCACCGGTTCGACCGGGGGCGGTTCTTACAGCTCATTGTTCCGTGAACCATTAAGAGCAGTTGTAGTGGTCGTCGTTTAATCGTTGCAGAAGTGCCGTTACAGACCCTGCAACGACTCGCTGCTACGACTAGTCGTTGCAGTCGGCGTGGTTTGGGGTGCCGTCGCAAGTGGTCGCCTCATCTTTCTACAACGACGTGACTAGTTATCGCTGGCCCAACGACTAGTCGGCGGTCCAACCCCACACCGACACGTGGCGACGTCAGTTTTTTTAAAAACCTAATTTTTCCCTATAAATACACAAAGTCCCCTGCCCCAAATTCACATCCTTCTTCACTACACTTCTTCCTTCACATCCTCTTGTTCTTTAAATTTTCTTCTTTTGTTGATGGATCGTTTTCCCATATTAATGGAGTTCCAGAAAATGACTCCTGAAAAAATAGAAGAAACGATGGAAAAGGTGGTTGCAGCAACGGCGAAACGAATTCAAGACCGGTTTTTGGGAAGTATACATCCAAGGACAGAAGATGAGGAGGCCGAGGGTTCTTAGTCGTCGGCACCACCAAAGATGAGAGTGATATAGCCCAATCGAGGTGAAGCACACGAGCGTTTGATAGCTGACCACTTCGCGCCTACTCCGGCATACATCGACCAACAATTTTGGCAACACTTCCGGATGTCGAGGGAATTGTTCCTACTGATCATGAATACATTGAGTGACCGGTACACATACTTCCGTCAACAAAAGGATGCTACCGAGAAGCACAGATTCTCTCCACACCAGAAGTGCATGTAGCACTTTGTCAGCTCTGTTATGAAGGTCCCATGAAGCTCCATTATACATCTTAGCAACTAAATTATACTTGGCTTAGGAAAGAAGATAAACTCTAAGGAAGAAAATCTCAAAGCCTGATCACCTCACCATATATCATCCCAAAAATGAATCCTTACCCCTAAACTAATGATCCATTGCAGACCTTTTACTCCAAAACAGTCTGCAAATCTTGGTTCATTTATAAGATCAAGGACATACTTGAAAAAACGATAATTGCAAATTTATGGAAGTATAGATAAATCCCACATGAGCTTTTCCATCCTAGCTTAGCCTAGATTACCAACTTTCAGAGTGAATTATCTTCCATAAAAAACCTCCACCACCACTTAGCTAATAGGGCGTCATTCATAAGGGAAATACTTTTAATTTCAAGGCCACCATCTTCTTTAGCTCTATAAACAAGGATCCAATTGACTTTGCAAAATGATTTTGCAGCAGATGAACCATGCCATAAAAACATCCATTGCCAACTTTTATGGCTTTTATCACTCATTTTGGGGCCTTTAAGATGGAAAAATAAAATAGACGGAGAGCACCCAAAGTGGTCTTGGTTAAAGTAATCTTTCCTCCAAAGGATACTAGCTTTTCCTGTCACAGACCAAGGGCTTTTTTGAATCTTTGAAGAATTGGTTTCCATGTTAAGAATCTCTTTGCATTTTCCCCTAGACTGAATCCCAAGTAAGGCATTGGGAGGTTGGCAATATCACAGTTGAGTATTGAGCTGATCAAGATTGTCTCTGCCTTAGTAGTATTTAGGGTCACAACAAGAGACTTCTGAAAATTAACTTTTAGACCACTCATGATCGGTAATATTTGAAGAGAAAATTTTAAATTTTAGACTCCAACCATATCAACTTTGATAAAGAAAATGGTGTCATCAACAAATTGAATATGAGAGATACAAGGAGCTTGATAATTCAATTGCACACCATGAAAGAGATTTCTTGCAAGTCCAGCAACCAAAATTTGGTGTAAGCCTTCATCAACTAATGCAAAGAAAATAGGAGAAAGAGCACAGCCTTGTCTCGAACCTCTGAAGATCTGGAAATCAGGGCTCGGAGTGCCATTGATTAAAATGGACACTGAAGATTTAAGGCAAGAAAGCATCCACAATCTCCATAAAAGACCAAAGCCCATTCTGGTTAACAATTTCATCAAATACATCCAATTGACTCCGTCAAAGGCTTTCTCAAAGTCAAATTTGAAAATTATGGAAAAGTCTTTGATTTTTTGATATGATGCACTACTTTAGAGGCAACCAATATCCCATCCATAATTTGCCTCCCAGCCAAGAAACCAGTTTGAACTTCACCCACCAAACAACCAGAGACCGTCATGAGCCTTAGAGCTAATAGTTTAGAGAGGATTTTGTAAGGGTCACCCATTAAAATAATGGGTTTATAGTCATCAAAAGAGAGTGGTGAGGAGTATTTGGGGATGAGAGTCATGAAGGAAGAGTTGAGGCCTTTTCTCAAGTGGCTTGACTTATAAAAATGATTGAATAATTGGCCATGATACTTGGAAAAACTTGAGGGTAAAGCCATCTTGCCCTGGAGTTGTCTCATTTGCATGCCATTAATGCCTGAAGAATTTCATCTTCCTGAAAGGGACTTTGAAGCCAACTGGCTTGATCCAAGCTCAAGGAATTAAATTGGAGATCATCCAAATTTATGGCATGAGAAGAGGGATGGAAAAACCTTGCTTTGAAGTGATCTGAGGTTGCTTACTTAATCTGAATAAAATCAGTTAAAATAACATCATTTACAATCATCTGAGAAACCTTTTTCTAAGCTCCTTTATAGTTAGCAATTTCTTGGAAAAAAATTGAGCCTTTATCTCCTTAATGAAACCACTTCTTTCTAGCCATTTGGCTGTAAAGCTTAGAGGATAATTTGTTTTTTTGGGTGAGTTATGCTTTGGGAGCTCCTTTTTCTGAACATTCACTAGTAATCAGGGATCTACTTTCATTTATACTGTCAAGATGTATAGAAATTCTAAGAGAATCAATCTGAGTTGAATGAATATCAAATACTTCCGCATTCCACAACTTCAGTTTCTCTTTCAAGAGATTCAACTTTCTCCACAGGAAAATATGAGGAAGGCCATAATCTTGAAAAGAGGACCAGAAGAAAACAACAGTAGAGAGCAACCTTTGATACCCACTCCAAATGTTTAAGAACTTAAAAGACATGTGGCCCCAATCAGACTAATCAACAGCGAGAAGAAGAGATTTTTTTGAGTGAGGGATATATAGAGAGCCAAATACTCATAAGAGACTAAGAACCTATCAATTCTGGATACTCTAGACGCGGGACCAAACCAGGTGAGTTTACCTCCTACCAAAGGAAAATCCAGTAGATTTGATGCCTCAACAAAATTTTGAAATGAAATAATATATCTTATATTGATAATATCACTAGTTCTCTCATCTGAATTGAGAATATTATTAAAATCTCCAGCCAAAAGGAGTTTATGAGAGGAAGAAAATATTGAAATTTCATCTTCCAAAGATAGTCAGATATTTCTTATACCTTGAGAGGAGCAAGGAACATAAACATTAATCAAAGCAAAATAATTCTGCGAGTCTTTAATAGTCCCAAGACAAATCAGAGCCCCCTAAATACTATATGTAGACAATAGTTGAAAGAAATTGGATTCCCAAAATGTAATCACGCCACCTAAATTGCCTATTGCAGGAAAGAAATAAAATTCCCAATCCCCATTCAATCCACATCATCTTGGAAGGTTTTGGGGAATTTTATCCATCTTACATTCTTGAATAAAAACTACATTTGGCCTTTGTTTGCGGCACACGTCACCCGAAGTCCTTGTCTTCTAAGAAGAGGACAAACCTCTCATGTTCCATGAGACTACCCTCATATATAAGTATTAAAGAGAAGGGGAAGAGGGCTTATCCCACCAGATCTTCATATTCAGAGTCCCTATTCATATCTACAAAGTATTCATCTCCATCCCTCTCCAGATCAACTCTAAGATGTTTGTCGTCATCTAAATAAGAGAGTTGCAGCAGAATAGTTGCCTCAGATTCAACGGGTTTAAGCCCTATAGCCTTGCCAAACTCCCACACCTTATTGGCTTCTGACCTCTGAGCAGATTTGATAAAGGGAATATAAATTATCTGGATTGTAGAGGGTAGTTGAGGAGTAAGTTTCTTTTTGGATCTGGTCTCATAAAAACAAGGTGAGGTTTTTTAGCTCTTCCTTTCTTAAATTTGAATTTGTTACTGTTGCCCTTTTCCACCTTCAGACCCATACAAACTATCATGTCATTGACTTGATCTAGAATTTTATTAGTGAAGAAAGCTACCACATTAGCCTCCTTTAGAAGATTAGTTTCACTTTGAATATTTTCTAATCCTTTAGAGATAGAAGGAGTAGAAGGCAAATCTTGAGGGAGATCAATAGCATTTAATGCTTGCGCTTCCAATAGTTGTACTTGGTCTGATTCAATGACAAGAAAGTCATCTTGGGTGCTCCCAACATTGAACTTCGAGTTGGAATTGTCCTTTCTCCAGTTAAGATGGAAGGGGATGATTGAGGGAGAATTGGATTTGGTTGATTCAGTTGAGCTGTTAAGTCCTCTCCTTAAACGAACAAGGAAACTTTGTCTGAAGGAAGAGGTTTGAAAACTGGGAGAGTGTGCATGTCTTCCATTAATGGTAAAGAAGGAGAAGCTTCAGAATTAACTTCATGTAGAAGAACAACCTCAGTATTCTGAGACACACCAATATCAGGCACAACATTCTCTTCACCCTCATAAGTATCCTTAATAACTAAATGTTGTAAAGAATCCTCCCGAGAAATCATCTAAGACCCATCCATGTCCAAAATTATGAGTAATAATTATGTAGTGGGTCAAAACCAGAAGAATCCAAACCAGCCCCTAGGTCTTGGGCAATATCCAGCTCTTAAGAGTGATCCTACTCTTGTGAGTGATCCATAAAAAAGTGAGATTAAAGGGTCAAGGCTGATTAAATGAGAATAAGAAGAAGAGGCATCTGAATAACTTTAGGTGGAACAAAGATAATGTCCAGAGACGTCACTGGTACTGTAAAGAGATCTTTCCCCAACCTTAGATGTACTTTCTTGGAAATACCACTTAGCATTAAGAATGAACAAGTACATAAGCCTCATCTATTAAAATCTTTTTTTTAGATTGAGGGTGTACATAAATCATGGTTCCAAACTGAGAAACTACAGATTCAAGAGATTCATCACACCAACCCTGATAAGTGGTCCCTTTTAATAGCTAGCCAGATAAAATTACAACCTTTAGAACAAAAATGGTCACAGTTTAGAATGAATGTCAACAATATTGAAGCCAAATTGTCACGCCCCAAATCCGGTTTTGACCGGACTCGAGACATGAGCTAAAAATAGTAATAAATAAAGCAAGTTTAAACGAAATAAAGTTCCAATAAGTTGTTTAAAGTCAGCAACACCGAGTCACTGCTCGAAAACCACAATAAAACGAAGTCTAGTACAAAGGGAAACACGTTGCTAGACAACCCAAATCCAGGACTCTCGCCAAGCTCCCAAGCTCTGAGACGTCCTCTAAACCAACTCACGATCGAAACCTGTAAAACAATAATGAAGGGGGTGAGCTTTCGCTCAGTAGGAAAAAAGTAGTTATGGGGATGAGTTATCCGCTCACTACCACGAGTAACCGTCCAATTATGGCATACTAGTAAGCACAATAACTAACGAATCCGTTAAACAAGTAACCCAAGACAACGCTTGACCCCCACACGGGAGCAACCCGTAAATCATACTTCATACTGAACCGACACTCATACATTTCTTCTCAACTATGCTCTCACCACCCGTCACCTAAATAATTCCAATTGGACAATGAGCACGGTTATCTCACAACTGACCACCCGTGCGAACTCGCACAACAAAACAATGAACTCAAATATTAATGTATTCACAATCACAGAAGATCACATAACAGGTGTAAGTAATCACAGCAAACCAAACATATCAACACACAGAGCAATATCATTAGCAACCACTTCCACCCTTGGTATCCCAGAGCAATGCGCCAGACTCCCATAGCCCGACTTAACCACATCGTACCGAACTCGACATCGGCTTACACATCTTCCCGGAACACACAACATCGGGGTACAACTCATAATATAGCGGACCAGAATCCTCCGTCGTTCGGGTATCTTCCCGTAGCACGGGGCACAAATCACATCACACATACCATACCGGAAACTCAACCTCGGCCTAGGTATCCTATACCGGAATCCTCTACGGTATAAACATTGCTCTGGAACACCCTCCTTGGCTCTAGATATCATGTACCAGAATACACACATACAGCACATGCATCGCACCGGAACCAATCCTCGGCCTGGATATCCTGTCACACCCCAAATTCGGTTTTGACCGGACTCGAGATGTGAACTAAGAATAATTATAGTAAAAGCAATCTTAAACAGAAATAAACTCCAAATGATAATCCAACCCAATAGTTCTGACAACACGAGTCAACAACTCGAAAACCAAGTAATAAAGATGTTTAATAACAAGAGGAAAGTACGTCTCTAGACCGAATAAAATTAAGACTCTCGCTAGCTCCCAAGCTCCGAGACGTCCTCTAGATCAAGTACCGCTCAAAACCTGTAGAACAATAAAGAAGGGGGTGAGCTTTCGCTCAGTAGGAAAAAGTAGTAAAGGGAGTGAGCAATCCGCTCACCACCACGGATAACCGTCCAATTAGGGCATACTAGTAAGGCAGAACAACTAAAGACATCCACATGAATCACATAATCACAACCCATACTCACCTGACTATAACCACGCTTAAACACATCACTTACCCAACCATCAAACAAACAACACACAGTAAAACAACCACAAGTCCCGAACAACAGTCCCCCCCGTCGCCGGCTTCCATAGCACGGCTCAACCATATCGTACCGGAACACACAGCCTCGGCCTAGATATCTTCCCGGACCACACAACATCGGGGTACAACTCATAATAAACATATCGGACCGGCACACACCTCGGTCGGATATCTTCCCGGACCACACAGCATCGGGGTACAAATCACACAACCCTCGGCCTAGATATCCTA
This sequence comes from Erodium maritimum, assembly GCA_963921825.1. Lineage (NCBI taxonomy): Eukaryota > Viridiplantae > Streptophyta > Magnoliopsida > Geraniales > Geraniaceae > Erodium > Erodium maritimum. The sequence goes on along the minus strand of OY997592.1, from coordinate 20,158,648 downwards.
TACCGGAATTGTCACGCCCCAAATCCGGTTTTGACCGGACTCGAGACGTGACCTGAGTTGAAATAAATAGAAATCATAAACGATAGTTAAAAGTTCCAAAATCTCATACAAACTCCGTCAAAATCGACACATAAGTAAATAGTTCAAAAACATCATGAGTCACAGCTCAACATAGATGGTCAAATAAAGGACGTTCAATACATGAGACCAACATAACTCTAGTAAAAACCCAAAGAAGTCCAAAAGCTCCCGAGCCTCGACTTCCCTAGACATCCGGTACTCCTGTAAAACAGTTAGAAACCAAAGGGGATGAGCTTACGCTCAGTAGGAAAAACCTTAATAACTCAACCCTTACGTTAAAGATAAACTGCTTACAAATGTAACCCGAACAACAAAGCAATACGATAAATAAGGAAGTGATAAAGAATCAGAAATAATTACAATAACGTAATAGTATCCAAGTAACAGTGACATAAATAAGTTTATAATAAATATTTTAAAGGACCAATAAAAGTAAACTGGGAAATGTCAGTATCTTGCCAACCACTTGCTTTCTCAAGCCTCCGATCCGTGGATAGATTCTGGGATCACCTCGGTTCCCATAATCCGATCCACTAGAGTATCCACATCACATCAGATTTTCCCTCGGTCCAGAGGAGGTACATGCATCGGGGCACCGAAACCAATTCGGAAATGCCACCTAAGGACCATATGTCATAGGGGACCAAGTAGTGCTCCACTGGGACGCAGTTCCTTGGGGGTGAAACCATAAGTAATCCTTTCCCCGCAGGGTAAACCGTCCAATTGCCCGCAGGCCCAATAACCAATGCCCCGCAGGGTCCAATAACCAATTGCCCGCATGCCCAATAACTAATGCCCCGCAGGGTCCAATAACCAATTGCTCGCAGGCCCAATAACCAATTGCCCGCAGGCCCAATAACCAATGCCCCGCAGGATCTGCCAATAATCAATTCTCGTAATATCCAGTAATCAATGCCCTCAGGCTCCAATACTCAGTCAATATCTCACTGTATTTGTCCAACTCCAACCACCACAACGGCACCGGATTACCCTCCCCCCCCCCCCCCGGTGTAGTATCGAACCAAGCAACAAATAGACAAACAACAAGCAAGCAAGCATACATTTCAAGAATAAGAATAAGGGAAACATACAATAATATGTCCATCAACCAACACTCATCGAATCACACTTTCACCACAATACACCAAAGGCATTCACTTAATCCTCAATCTTAGAAGTACACACGTTCATCAATACATACCACACGGGATTCATACCCACAATTACCCTTACCATCATACTTACCTGTCACGAACCAACGGTACATCGATCACCTGATTGTACCCCTGGGCACAACCAGTCATACTCGATCATCCGTTCAATCAACAATTATATCTACACAATCATTCAACCAAGTACGCATTCAACCAATCAATCAACGAGTGAACGATCAATTAGGTATTCAGTCATACAAGCTAATCTAGTTTCATTAGACCCTTAAGTTAACCTAGTAATTAGCAACCAAGCATGTGAACCTAGCACACAACTAATCCGAGAGCTCTTCACAGCCTCTCTACCAGTAAATCAATTTCCCAAGTATTGAAAGCACACTTCACTAATTGTCATCGTCTCAAGCATGCATACTAGACTCATCCATTTATTAGTAATTGAAATACGATTATTTTAGTTATTCGCATCCTATAGGCAATTCTAGGACCTTTCCGATTTTATTATCCTAATCATGCATACTAAGCGTTAATTAAGAAATTAAGACTTTCCCTACCTCGCGGTCTTCCTCTCATCATTCTGATGTCACAAACGATAGTCACCACACCGTTCTTCACACGGGTACCGACAAGGTCTTCGTTCTTCAAGCTCTTCGTTCTTCAAGGTCTTGTGGTCTTTGAACACAAAACAACCCTAATTAGGTCCTACTTAACAGTAACAAAAGGTCCCCAAACCCCTTTCAAAAGTTCAGCTCCAAACCAAGATCAAACGGTGGAAAAACCCTCAAAAACCCCTCTGAACTGGTCGGTCACGGACACGGTCACGGAGCCGTGACACCGACCCTCACAGAAGCCGTCGCGGAGCCGTGACGTGTGCCGTCACGGTCTCCCTCACGGAGCCGTGACGTCGCCCATCATGGGATCCGTCACGGATCCGTGACGCTCCAGGGCAGTTCCGCCCTTCTTCAACCTCCAACTCCTTCTCTCCGAAAATCCACAACCAAACTCCATTTTTAACCACTTCCACCTCCCAAAACCATCAAATACCTCCAAAACTCCTCTACCCATGGTAAGAATCAACAAATAAACAAGTTTCCAAGGATTCTCCAAATCACAATCAAATCAAAAACTCCCAAAAGTTCATCTAAAGTCATCCAACAACAACACCCTCAAATGAGTTCATCAAAGCTTCAACAAGAGCACAATCCAAACCTCCTACTTCACTACTTCTTCTCCAAATAACCAATACAAAGCTAGTAGATCAACTTCAAGCCAAAACCCACAAAAACCCAAGAGATGAGAGTAGATGAAATGAAGAGTTGAGAGTATCCATACCTCTAGGAGAATGAGTTGAAGAAGATGAAGGTATTTTGGAGAGGGTTTGGGTGGAGATTGGTACAAAAGGTCTCTCTTTTCTCTTGCTTTCTCTTCAAGCCACCATGGAAGCTCCAAACTCTCCTTCCTCTCTCAATTTTCGGCCAACACCAGGGAAAATGAAATGAATTTGTGTCATCTAATGCCTTAAAAGACCTAGAGGTGAAAAAGACCAAAACCCTTTAGTTCTTATCCCTTTAGTTCTTATCCCTTTTATGGACAACTAGTGAGGGTAGAGATGACATTTGAGCCTCTTTCCTTTCCTCCAAGCTATTAGTGACACTTGGCATAGTGGGGACCACTCTCTTCCATTTAAAATCCAGCAGTCCAAAATTAATTGTATTGACTCAATAAAAAGCTCGGCTTTGACCAATTTTGACTTCCTTCAATATTATACTTAAATGAATGGAAACGGCCCAATTAAGCCAACCGTGATGACGGCTAAGCTTTTTGGGCCCCGGAAAAGCCCCGAGTGACCTCCTGAGTCCTTAGTTGACTTTTCCGGCAGAAAGTCAAACTTGTCTTAAGAGTCACCGGTTCGACCGGGATCGACTGGGAGCGGTTCTTACAGGAATCCTCCATCGGTATAGACATCATGTCGGAACCCTTAGCCCCGGGGGACCGCGTACGTGGGACACCATCCTCGGCCTAGATATCCTACACCGGAATCCTCCCTCGATGTAGGTATCGTACCGGAACACCTCGTCTCGGAACATACTATATCATGATCCTCAATTTAACAACGGATATACCACATAACAAGCATTACAAGTCATCAATCACAACGACACAGTTAGCACGCAATCCTACGGGCCCAACCAGGGACCCACATGTGATACTACAGCACAACAATTCCCAAACCTACGGGCACGACATGGCCCGCAAGTTATCCCTCATTTTACACGGCTACACTCGTTCCTCACATCCTACATGCAATTCTACAATTATATCATTTGTTCGTAACCTATATGCATACTAGTAACTTTCCGCAATTAAACTGGTATTCGCTACTTTTCCCTACCTCGATCGATATCCAAACGCAAGCCAAGCGAGCCGCCTAGTAGCCTCCAACGTCGTGCTCGGGACCAACGTCTAAGATCACAAAGCAATACGAGAATTAATGCTAATTCAAGTGTGGTTTAAAGAGAGAAATACCCAAACTAACCCCCAATTGCTCAACTTGTCAAAATGGGCCCGGAAGGCCCATTTTGCCCGGAATCGGGAAAACGTCCCCCGGGACTCCGAAAATTTCCCTTTTCGTCTCTATCATTCCTAATTAAATTTACTTGTTCCATCGCACTTGACGGAATCAAATTCAGAGGTCCGAGCGTTCTAAATTCGCAATTAAAGTTTCTAATCGCTTTTCCCGAAATTTCATGAATCACTTCCATAATTTGCTACGGGTGTGAAATTATCGTCCCGGGGTTCACCCAAGACCATCCAAGCATTACACAACCACACCCCGGCCATGTGGGCCCCACGGCCACACATGGGCCGTGGGTGGCCGGACCGGACCGGGCCGGTCACGATTCCGTGTGTGGCCGACCATGGCCGGTCATTCCCCTCCCCGGTGGCCGGACTCCGGCGATCGGCCGGAGCTCCGACGAACCTCCGGTCGCCGGAAAAATACCTCATTTCTCCCAACAAGCTCCTAACTAGTTCTAGATTCTCCACAACTCCATTGTTAAGCTCCAAACTTCAAAATCCACCTCAAACACTCCAAAGTTTCAAGACCCATGGTGGGTTTCATCAAAACCACAAAAACCCAAAGAAATTTCATCATCAATCTCCACTTTTCTCCATAACTCATCTAATTAAACATTAAGAACCTCCAACCCTTAAGACCCAAGCCTATATCATGCAATTTCTTCCAAACCCACAACTAGAAAATTAGAAAAAAGGAAGTTAAGTGCTTGAATACCTTAGAGAATAGGTAGATGATGAAGGAAATGGAGGTTTTGGGTAGAAAACAAGTGAAATGAGACACTTTTCTCTTCTTCTTCTCCTTTCTTCTTCTTCTTCAAGCTATGGAGTTTTCTCTCTCTCTCTCTACTAGCTATAGTCGGTCAAGGTGAAGAATGGTGCTGAAAAGTTGCCCCATGTGGTCTTATCCTAAAGGTGGAAATGTCTTTTTCGTCCTTTAGCCCCTCTCTCTCTTTTGTCCACAAGTGGGGACCAAATGGTCTTTTCTCACTTTTTTCTTCCCCTCCAAGCTACCATGGACATATGTCCATGTGGGGTCCACTTATACCCAAAATATCTCAGCCAAAATTAAATTAATTCGTTAATACTCCTAATTCGACCTAGTTTGATCCGGGTTTGACTTTTTCGCAAAAGTAGTCATTTGAAAGGAAACGACCCAACTAAGCTAACCGTAACGACGGCTAAGCTTTTTGGGTCCTGGAAAGGTCCCGAATAACTCCCGGAGTCATCGGTTGACTTTTTCGGCGGAAAGTCAACTTTCCCCAAAATTCACCGGTTCGACCAGTGTCGACCGGGGCGGTTTTTACATATCCTATACCCGAATCCTCCACGGTATGGATATCATACCGGAAACCTCGGTCTAGATATCCTATATCGGAACCATCCATCGATATAGGTATCGGACCGGAACACGTAGCATCGGAACATATCGTGTCGGAACACACAACATCAGCCACGATATCGAACCAGAACATCATCCTCAAACATATCATACCAAACATATCACACCGGCATACCATACCAAACAAATCTTACCGAACACACCACAGCGGTCTATCAATCACCCGATCATATCACAAGGCGATAGGTCACACTAACATTCACCACGTTCTCATAACATATCATGATCTTTAATTTAACAACGGAACATACCACATATCGAACAGTACAAGCTACTAATCACAAACAAGCGCAACCAACACACAATCCTACGGGCCCAACCAAGGACCCACATGTGATGCTACAGCACAACAATTCCCACACCTACGAGCACGACGTGGCCCGCAAGTGGTTCCATGTTTATATGACTACGCTAGTTATTCACATCCTACATATGATTCTATATTATCTCGAGAATTCTTAACCTATATGCATACTAGTAACTTTCCGCAATTAAACCGGTATTTGCTACTTTTTCCTACCTCAACCGCTATCCAACGAACAATCGCGAGTCGTCTAGTAGCCTCATCCGCCGTGATCGGGAACAACGTCTAAGATCACAAGGTAATACGAGAATTAATAATAATTCAAGGATGGTTTAAAGATAAAACACCCGAATTACCCCCGACAAGAAAGCACAGACCGTATAGTAAACCGTGTCGGAACAAAGCCCGTTCCGGGCGGTCCAGAGGGCCTTCCAGAGGCATGTTCCATGCCACTCAGAGGGCCGGTCAGAGGCCCTCTCAGTGCCCCTCAGAGGGCCTTCTTCTTCTTCTTCCCTCAACTTCGTCCCCACGAACCAAATCCTCCAAAACTCCATTTTTAACCCCCAAAACATCCAAATTCAGCCCAAAAACCTCAATACTCCAAGACCCAAAGTGGGTTTCATCCAACTAACAAAACCCAATTAAATTTCATCATAAACCTCCACTTTTTCTCCACAAATCAACCATTTAATCATGACAAACTTCAAACTCACAAACCCAAGCTTAGTTCATGCAATTTCTACCAAACCCATAACCCAAAGTTCATCAAAATGAGATTTGATTGAGAGTTTACCTTGGGAAATGAAGAAAGGATGAGAAATCTAGAAGAATTGAAGCCTTTTGGTGGAGAAATCAATCAAAGCTCTCTCGTTTCTTCCCTTTCTTCCTCTTCAAGCAATGGAGCTCCTCTGTCTCTCTCCCCCTTGTATATTTCGGCCAAGCTAGAAAAATGGGCTGAAGTTTGGCTCAAAATTTGCCTTTAATCTAAGGGGAAACTCCCTGTCCGAACTATGCTTGACCTTTGTTTCCATCATCCAAACTGCGACTTACCTTTCATGCCAACTCCACACTGCGAACTATTCGCGATTCCTATATAATATCAGATTCTGTCTATTTTGACTGAACCGTTATTTTTGCTTGGGAAAAGACTGAATTTCCCCTAAATTTTTAGTTTAACATTGACCCAACAAAAACACTCTCTAACTCACTCACTTCTCTCTAACACTCTCAGTCACTCTCTAACTCACTCACTTCTCTCTAACTCTCTAAAGAAGACGAACCGAAGAAGCTGCGACGATGACGAAGCCAGGGAATACGAAGAAGAAGAAGCATGTTTTCGACAAACCCAGGAGCAAGGAGAAGCTTCTCGAGCTTAGGGTGCGTACTGAACAACTAATTTCTGATTTAGTGAATCAAATGTTTCTGATGTAGTTAGGTTAGGGTTTCTGATGTAGTTAGGTTAGGGTTTAGATTAGATAGATATATTGAAAGGTTATGGTTTGGGTTCAGTTCTATGAAGTTCGACTTGGGATTTTGTGGTCTAGGGTTTCTGATTTAGTGAGGTTAGAGTTTAGATTAGATTGATATATGGTTTGGATTGAGTTCTCTGAGGTTAGGCTTCTCCATGTTTGAACTGATCTGCCACAAAAATCATGTAGAGGTGACTGGAAAAACAAAAGGCATTAGCTTTATTTAGGGCCAGATACTTTATTGCTTCATTTGTAACAAGGATGTATCAAAACAGTTCAGAATGTTACCTTTGTTGAGGTCAACCAATCTAATCTTATAACTCTCTCCTCTGTTTTATCAGTTCACAAAAAGAAGCTAACTTATTTTTGCTTTATTGATTTTTTTTTCTTCTCAAAAGTACTATATCATCACACCTTCCCACTGTATAATAACAAAAATAGCTCTCAGGTGTGTTAGAGATTCATATATAAAGATTGTTTAGAAGCTCTTTGTACCCAATAAATTGACTCCTTTGTTCAGTTATTTTATTTCATTGTACTAGTTTTCAATTATTCCTTGATCGTAAGTGTCATATTAGATGCATCTGTAGCATGTAATGGTAGTTGCATGTGTAGTTTATTTTGCTTAATGTATACAATCTGGGGTGTTACATTTGTATAAAACAAAACTGTAGATGGGGAAGAAGGGTAAGAAACAGACAGTATCGAGAAGGTTGGTTGATGAACCTTCGGATGATGAAAACATGGAGGAGGCTGAGATGTTTAGGGAGGAAGTAATTGATAATGATCTTATTCAACAAGATCAGGATGATGAACTTAATGATGACAGTAGAGGTAATGCATCATCATCTGATGAGGAAAATGAAGTAGAAGAGGAAAATGGAGTGGAAGAGGAAAATGAGATGGATGAAGATGATGAGATGGAAGAGGAAAGCAGTGGTGATGAGGATGAGGAGTATGTGGAGGAAGAAGACGTACATGATGAAAATAGCTGTGGAGATGACGAAATTGGTGATGACTTAGGATGTGAGGTAGAGATGGTTGAGGAATGGAGGACGGGGTTCGCTGCAAGTTCAGGTAGGGAACCTAAGATGTGGGAGACATCAAGTGAGCTGCGTAAGATAGAACTGTCACGTGGAGACACTTTTGAAAGTGCCTTTTGGTTTAGAATAGTTCTTAGGCTTTATTTTGGTCATAAGGGGTTCAATTTCATCTACACCCGTAATCAGAAACAAGATGGCATAGGTGCAGTATGCAAAGAGAAAGGATGTCCCTTCTATATATGGTGTGGGATGAACAAAGTGTTGGAGTGCTTGCAGATTAAGAACCTTCGGTTGAAGCACAATTGTCAACCGACAACACTCGGGCTGAACTTGACTTCAACTGCCATAGCATACAGGTACCAACTATTTGTTCTTTGAAAATTTCAATTTCATTTACTTTATAGTGTTGGTAGGATTTATTAATTCTGATATTTTTTTTCCATGACAGGTTCTACAACTACATCCAAAAGCATAAGAAAGTGGCTATGTCAGCCTTTAAGGACAAGATACTTGCCAAACTGTTGATTGACATTAGTATGAAGCGAGTGTATCGTGTAGTGAAGAAGGGCAGAGAGATAGAACACGAACAAAATGGACTTCAGTACGGCATGTTGAAGAAGTATGGGAAATTGTTGATGAAGAGCAACCCCGGGACCAGGTTTACTCTCATGACAGATGAGAGCGAACAACCTAGGTTTCTCCGGGTGTATGTCAGATTTGCTGCTCAGAAGAGTGGTTTTCACAATGGGTGTCGCCCTTTTATAGGGTTAGATGGGTGTCACCTAAAATCATACCATGGTGGCATCTGTCTAGCTGCTGTTGCTAGAGATGCGAATGATGGAATGTTCCCGCTAGCAATAGAAGTGGTTGAACAAGAGACCAAAGAAACTTGGAAGTGGTTTGTGGACCTACTACTAGATGACTTGTGGGGTGGTGAACCAAATTGGTTGGTCTTCATGTCGGACAAGCAGAAGGTACGAGTTTGTTTTGATATACCATTAATTTAATGTACTTTGAATTGTAATGCATAATTAACTGAATTATTACCTGTATGACTGGTTGTAGGGTCTGATTGACGTTTTGACCGACCATCCCAACATTGAATACAGGCACTGCATGCGCCATTTGTACGAAAATTGGTACAAGCAGTTCAAGGGCCAATGTTCAACATATCTTCATCCCATTCCTATTAGGCATAATATTTCTCTCCTCACATCTCCTCTCCACATTGCTCCTACCATGTCTGCTGATGACGATATTGAAAACTACGTTGATGGTTACTCTTCGTCGGGGGGTAGCGATACTTGGTACAAGTATGAGCACCCAACTATACCCGACCCTCCTCCTTTTGACCCCGAAACCGAGTGCCCATGGCCTTCACCAGCTAGGGAATTTTCTGATGACGAGGACCAAAACAGGATCCCAACCCTACCAAAGAGGCTCCGGTTGCAGACCGTCCACCTATTGACGATAAGGACGTGAAAGCCGAAAGTTCACAACATGGATATGCCGGTGACACCGAAGAAGAAAGGAGTGGGGATGAAGCATCCTCCTTATTGCATGTCGTTGCCCCGGACATAGAGGATGATGAGGACGATGGCAAGAAACCCTAAATCTCGGCGTTCAACAATGCTAAAAGTCGAGCAGTATTTTCCATTTCTCCATCATCTATCTTCTTCATGCATTTTCAATTCAGTAACTTAAGCCATCCTTATCGTGTTGTAATGCATTTTAATTTCCGTAACCTATGCTTTCCTTATCAACTATTAATGCATTTTCATTTCTGTACCCTCCTTTGAACAATGTATTTCACACATTGCATAGTTCACACATTGCAACTAATCATACATCATACTTCATAATTCAAGATTACATAACCAACTCATAGTTCAACTCATAATTCAATTTTACTAGTACTACATAAACAACTTATACATTATCACATAACCACAAATTATGAAGCACACACTTTTCCAACCAACACGCATTGTACTGTTCTTCTCCAGCTCTATGTCCTTCTGTTCCAATGTTCTTATCTTGTGAACCAGCTCAGGAACTAATTCTCTCCCACGAGGACATACATCATCATCGACCCACTCAAAAAATTTGCACTTGTGGCATGCCTGTCAAAACTTATACATTAATTACGTAAAAATTCATATGAACTGAACTTTTCAACTCAGATATCAAATACTTACACTGAACTTTCCACATCCCAGAAACCTTCTACCTGGATTTTCTTTTGAGAACGACGTATGCATCCGAGCTCTCACACCACAATAACAATTAACAACTCTTGTCTTCCCCATCCTATCACCCTTACACAAACAAAATGCATACATTAACTACATAAGGTATTGTGATGGTTTATTTTGACATAAAAATTTGACACTGTTGCTTTACCAATAGACATCATAAACATTTGTGTTTTTAACTAATTCATTTTTCAGAATTTCTTAAACACATCATCAACATCCCCAAATTCATTTACCAATACACATTGTTGCTTTAACTAAAACTTAACATTCAGGACAATCTGTACACATCATCAACATCCCCAAATTCATTTTTCAGGTTTGAATACAAATTCGAATTTGATTCTTCAACATGAACAAACCCTATTTTCAGAATTTCTAAAATACAAACATGAACTAACCATATTTTTATTTTGCAGGTGTAATACAAATACGAATTTGATTTTTGAACATGAACTAACCCTATTTTCAGAATTTCTTAAACACAAACATGAACTAACCATATTTTCATTTGTCAGGTGTAATAAAAATACGAATTTGATTTTTGAACATGAACTAACCCTAGTTTTTTGTTCTAAAAATTTCAGTTCTTACCTTCTTCTCTGTACCCAACATCCTTCACCTTTACCTCTTCTCAAACTCTTCGACCCACGACCAGCTTCTCTCTCCTTCACCTCCTTCTTCTCTCTCCTTATCTGTAAACGCGACAACCATACACTTTAGAACATGGAACAAGTCGTTCATCGTTTATACAAGAGACATGAGGGAAGTTTGGCCATTTCTTAAATGTTTGACACGCACGTGACGGTCATGTGCACAAAAAACGGACGATTCAGTCAAAATAGACAGAATCTGATATTATATAGGAATCGCGAATAGTTCGCAGTGTGGAGTTGGCGTGAAAGGTAAGTCGCAGTTTGGATGATGGAAAAAAAGGTCAAGCATAGTTCGGACAGGGAGTTTCCCCTTAATCTAGACTAGAAAAGACCAATTTGCCCCTCTTACTCCATTTCTTCTCATTTGGCCCAATATGAGGGCAATTGGGTCTTTCTCCACCCTTTTCTTCTCCTCCAAGACACATGGACATGTGCCCATGTGGGGTCCACCTCTACCCATAATTCTTTCAGCTCATATAATTAAATTCGATAAAGCTCCTAATTTGACCCAATTTGACCCGGATTTGACTTTTTCGCAAAATTACATATTTTAAAGGAAACGACCCAACTAAGCTAAACGTAACGACGGATAAGATTTTTGGGTCCCGGAAAGGTCCCGTATGACTCCCGGAGTCATCGGTTGACTTTTCCGGCGGAAGTCAACTTTTCCCAAATTTCACCGGTTCGACCGGTGCCGACCGGGAGCGGTTCTTACACAAATCTTCTCTTCCTTCATCAATTATTGATCATAAATTGGATCAAGACAGTATACCAGAACCAATCTATTTCCTAGGGATTTAAGTAAAATTTCAGACACCCTTTATGCAACAATTTATTACATAATAGTTACCACCCGGAGATTAAGATGCGTGATAGCTAGATGGGAATGTTGTATTATTTTTGGTTGAGCTGTTACAACCGAACCTCTTGCAGTTATTCCACCAAAAAAGGTTGATGAATGATGATTGCTTGCAGAACCCGTGCTTGAGAAGCCATCCCTAAGAAGACAAAGGAGAAGAGGTTGATGAGGAATGACCTTGCTTTCCCAAGCTCGAGTAACAAAGATCTTCATATTTTGAAAAATGATTCCACTATAACTTTGTATTGCATCCTAAAGAAAACACCTTTCAGAGAAATACACAAATCCAAATCTTCTTCCTTTACTATTTGGATGAGAACAAACCATTGCTTTTAAGACCTCTCCAGTATCTTTGAAAAAATACTAAAACCAAGGTGTGGCCGGTAAAGTAATATTAAGCACACAAGCTACAAATTTATCAGAATTCACCAGGGGAATAGAAGTACGGATTTCTTCAAAGAGCTCTATTTGTATGATGGGAGATCTAGAAGTCCTCCTTAAAGGAATAACATTCTCAAAACCTGGTGGGGGAAATCTTAGGGATGAGGAAGCATCATGTTCATTCCCTTGTTGATTAATCTCCGAGGCCGAGACAATGACATACTTTAGCTTGGTGTCTTGATGTTCGATCCTATGTTGTTGAGGTTGTTGATGAGATGAGGAAAGTCATGTTTTGTGTTGCCTCCAAACCGGCCCCCAAAACTTTCAGCCCATTGATGAGCCTCGTGTTGTCTTTGGGAGACCAAGTTTCTCTTATTGGTGAGGAGCTTAGATTTCTTAGCTCCTGATCCGTGTATTTTTCCATGAGTGTGCTGAAGTTTTGAGCTAAAAGATGATGAATTGTGAAGAACTCAAATGAATTGGTGAAGAAGGTTATTCTAGCTCTAGAGAGCATCTATTGGTTGTTCCATTGTCTAGATGATTTGTCGGCGTCCTATGAAATGCTTCTCTCTTTTCCGTGTCTTTTTCTTCCTACATTCCAAACTCGATCCAACATGATCTGAAAAATTGATGAAAAAATCGAAGATAAACCTAAGATAGAATTAGGAAATGGAGAGGAGAGACCTTAAATGACAAGATTTATAATAAAGGGATCTTACATGAAGATGATAGAGAAATAAAGAAAAGACAAAAAGTTAGAATTAGGATTTAAAAAAGGGTAAACTTCATTTCACTACCCTAAAAATACTTGCGTTTCGTCTCACTACCCTAACCAAACTTTGTTGCACCTTACTACTCTAACTAAACTATTAGTTACACTTTCATACCCGCTGTCAATTTGACATCCATTTTTGAATGAAAAATGGTAAAAAGTTCAAAATACCCCTCACTAACACTCAAATTTCCAAAAGCATGCCATTGGTTTTCAAAAATTCTTTTTATTTATTTGTTTTATAAAAATCAGTTTATTCTTAAAAAATCAGATTTTATTTTTAAAAAAATTATTATTTTTATTTCAAAAACTAATATTTTATTTTAAAAATCATATTTTTTTAATTTAGCTTTTATTTTTAAAAAAATCAGATTTTATTTTAAAAAAAATATATCTTTTACTTTAAAAAAATATCTTTTATTTCTAAAAATCATATTTAATTTTTAAAAATCAGATTTTATTTTTAAATTTTAGTTTTTGTTTTTAAAAATCATATTTTATTTTTTTAGATCAATTTTTATTAAAAAAACAGTTTTCAAATACGTCCCTTCTTTGGGAAAAAACTGTTTTTAAAAAAAACTGATTTTTTAAAATAAAATTTGATTTTAAAAAATAAAATCTGATTTTTAAAAATAAAAGCTAATTTTTTAAAAAAAATGATTTTTTTTAAATAAAAACCAAAATTTTAAAAAATAAAATCTGATTTTTTTAAGAATAAACTGATTTTTTTAAAATAAAAAACTGATTTGTATAAAATAAATTAAAAAAAATTGAAAATCAATGGCATGCTTTTGAAAATCTGAGTGATATTGAGGGGTATTTTGAACTTTTTACCATTTTCCATCCAAAAATGGATGTCAAGTTGACAGCGGGTATGAAAGTGCAACTAAAAGTTTCGTTAGGGTAGTGAGGTGCAACAAAGTTTGGTTAAGGTAGTGAGACGAAACGCAAGTAATTTTAGAGTAGTGAGGTGAAGTTTACCCTTTAAAAAATAAGGGTTAATTCCACCTCAGTACCCTAAATCTTTCATATTTTATTTAAAATACCCTAAATCTTTTTTGTGTCATCTCATTATCCTAAATCTTTCATATTTTATTTAGAGTACCCTAAATATTTTGTGTGTCACCTCAGTACCCCTAAACTTTTATTAATTTCATTTTAGTACCCCTAAACTTTCATTAACTTCATTTTAGTACCAACCGTTAACTTTACCATAATTTTGGTTGTTGGTGAGGGGTAGTATGGTCATTTTACCTGTTTTGGATGCAAAATCATATGTAAAGTTAACGGTGGGTACTAAAATGGAATTAATGAAAGTTTAGGGTACCGAGGTGACACAAAAAAGATTTAAGGTACTCTAAATGAATTAACAAAAGTTTAGGGTATTGAGATGACAAAAAAAAAATTAAGGTACTCTAAATGAAATATGAAAGATTTAGTGTACTGAGGTAGAATTATCCCAAAAAATAACAAGAAAATTTTATTATTTTAAATTAGGGTAATGTGCTTTGTCATGATCATATTTCATCAAAAGATGAATGGAAATGAATGATAAAATGAAAATTTAGGAAAGTTTGGTATTGTTCAGACAAAAAAATTAGTTATTAGATATAGTCAGATGAAAATCAGAACAGGTGCAGTTATGTGAAACTTTCCTAAAGGTTAAATGTAGACCACATGAACGAGAAAATGCCTCCCAAAGTCCCTGAAGTAGGTTTTAAAAAGAGAAAGAACCTTGATATGGGGGTAATTGAGTGGGACTCCAACTGTGGGAGTAATTAAAATTCCAGTTATAATACACTAACCAGATTCGCAAAATGGTTAAGCAATTATATTTACACTATCCCAATTACTAAACACATAATATCTATACATGCTGATTGACCTAAACCTCTTGATCTAAATATCCTTGTCAGCTGTTTGTAAGGACGGCAGTTGGCCGAACCCAGAAAGCACGCACGAATCATCAAGATCTAAACCTTACGCCTTCTCATGACACAACTGGATCCCATGACAACGAGAAAATCACAATACTCTGTTTCGTGGTTCAAATTCAACCATTGAAGCTTTTTCCTGCCAAAACAAAGAACTTTATTAGTATGCTGTTATATACTCTTGATCTAAATTCAACAGGAAGAGAGAAAAACCTCTGGTATGCTGCTTTCGGAGGGGAACCAATGCATAAGGGCCCCCAAGTTCACCACTGCAGGTATCAGTTTGAACAATAAAGGAGTTGTTACCTGTCGGATCATCGTATGTTAGTATCAATCTTTCCCCTTCGGGATCATAATGATTAAACTTCTTCAAGTTTTCATGGAAAAGGAACTAACCAGACTAAGAGCAGTTGTTCCAAGCAAAAGAAGATACATCTTGCCCTATATTAAGGAAACACTTTAATGACTAACATTACACTTGATAAAAAGATAATAATGGAAAGCTTCTAACAGATAAGCAATATAAAGCATTTGATAGAGCCTAAAACTTAGGTTGTCTTTACCATATAAATTAAAGGGGGGATTGCTGAAAAGTGTCCTCATGAATTAGTCATGGACGAAACACAGCCTTTTGTAAAGAAAAGACGTGCGGGAATTCTATTTTCGTCAGCCACAATTTTCATAAGAGCCTAATGAATTGTCCCCACATTTCTTCACGTGGCTAAAGGAAATTGAATTTCAGTTAGTTGTAGTAACGGCAAACAGTGTCCAATTCATGAAGGCACTGTTCAGCACTTTTTTTTCCTCTTTCAAAATGTTGTTTTCAGCCTGGGACCAATTCATGAGGGCCCTTTTAGCTTTTTCCCCTAAATCAAATTCCTACAAGCACGGAGATCCATGTAACACTGCAAGAATGTTAAACAGAAACATCTCTTGCCTAGTAAACCATGAAATAGGAAGAAAAACTATCTCCACCACTCCATCTCTATTCTATTACTCCACTTAGCGGAGTATCTCAAACTTTCCCCATCCAGGTATGCTATGGAAAGCTTCACCTGAGGGATAAAACCCAATTATGTCTAATGCAGCATATCCTAATGCGCTATATCCCCTTCTACAGATCCAAACTGTCCCAGAGGCATTTGGAACATGCATGAGCGAGCTTCCTTGCACACTTCATACCAAAAATTCAGCAGTTTATGACGACACTTGAAAAGAGAGGAGTTCACATACAGTGATTCGTTTGATTCAATAATGAAGATTTGAGAGAGGGAGAGAGAGAGAGAGATCACCTCAACGAGATGAAGATTTGAGGCACGACTTAGTAAAACAAAAGAAAATTCTCCAACTTGAGCGAGCAAAATCCCAACCTGTGAAACATGCCATTCATATTATCAGTAGACAACAAAAAATCAGCAAATTATGTATTTAAATGTTGGGAACCGATCAGAGACGAAGTGAAGGTTTAGCAAGTCATCTCACAAGAAATGATGTCCTAGAGCTATATCCAAAGGCCTTTGCAACAACAGCAGCAACCGATGTTTTCACGATGATAACCAGAATAACAGATGCTAGCAATATATCCACATGATTCCACAAGAAATGTACATGTATGAGCATTCCAATACTAGAAAGGAATAGAGCAGCAAATAAGTTACGAATCGGTTCCACCTGCAACATAAAAAAGATTGAGGTGAATAGTGTTTCTGTTACCTTCAGACCATAAAAACTACAGAAGGGATTCCGACCCATGCATTAGCAGCAACCTATGTGAACATATACACAGAAATTGATATTCTAAGAAAAAGGCAGGCACTTTCAGTGTTTTGTGCCTAAAAAAATCCAGTAATAGAAAATCCTTAATCCCTGAATCATGAATCATATAGTACTTACTACTTAGTAAGAGATATCATGGTTTTAGGCCACGGTTAAAGTAGAAGGCTGAGGAGGTTAACGAACAAAAATAATTAGTTGATTTTAAAAATAGGTGGAGCAACTGTTAATTTTTTTTTTAAATTAATATTATTGATTTAGTTTCTAAATACACATGGACAAACTGGCATTAATAGTATATGTTCGCGAATGTTGTCCCAATGACTTATGCTGAAATAATGAGAAAGCCGATCAGAAAGTGATTAGAAAACAAGAATCAACATCCCTATCTGATATAAGTTAGCAGATGAACTGACATTGCTTATAAGAAAGTGCTAGATCTATGTATTGAACTCAGCTTGTAATTTAATATTGTTTCATGTGAAACAGATTTTATGCCAGCAATCTTTCCACATTTGAAACAAAAGGTTGAAATAGAAGAAAAATTATATATTTTGGTCGAATTATTAAGTACGACGAGAGACCCTTTAAATAGGGAATTGGATAAGAAGTCCCTCAATTATGGTAACCTATACTAACACACTCCACAAAGCTGGATCATACATATTATATGTGCATCAAACCTGTTACAAATGTAACTTATATGAGATCTTCCCAGGGAGTTGGTGAAGGTATCGATCATTTAATTGATAGAGTTAACAAAATTAGTTATTATGTGTCTTCACATAATCTTCTTCCTAATAAAGTGACAATCACTTTCTATATGCTTGGTACTGCACAATATTGTAAACAATGTATAATGTTGTTCGGCAGTCACATATTAATATTATTTGAATGAAATCTACAAACTTTAAATCTTGGGTTAATTGTCCAAAACTACATAAAAGTTTTGTCCACAAACGGATGCATGCATTTGTGGGTGCACTGAAGTTGTCCACCGACATTTTTAGAAAAACGTATTGCCCACACAACTATAGAATGCATTATGAATTGCCCACACAACTTTAGAATGCATTATGTATTCCCATCAAATATATTGCGTCCGCGAAGAACTACCCAGACCATTCATTCTGAACATCCCTGTTACGTTTTTCTAAAAAAAATCGGTGGACAAAACTTTAATGTAGTTTTAGACAATTAACCCTTAAATCTTTAAGTAATTTTCCAAACCATATAAGCTCATACTCGTCAAAGTCATACACTGATATTCAACTTCGGCATTGGACCTAGCAACATCTTGCTTTTCACTTCAAAAGACTAGATTAGATATCTTGTCAATTTGCATCTAAATACGCAACCCTAGTATGTCCCTTGTCTTCATAAAGGAACTTACCTCCCGAAGTTTCTTTAATATACCTCAAGATGTGTCACTAAATCCCAATGACTAGCATACGAAGATTGAAGAACACTTAAGGCATGTGAAATGTTTGGTCGAGAAATATGAGATCTTTTATTTTCCAATACGTCTGTGATATCTTCCGAGTAGCTCCCATGTCCTAGAAGAAGTTTGTAATTTGGATCTAATTATTGTGAGTAGCAAAAGTAAACTTCAGAATTTGCTTTATTCTTATTCCTATTCATTTTCTTATTTTAGTGTAGGTCAATTCCCTATATAAAAATGTCACTCATTGTACCAAAACACTGAACTATATATGAATTAAATCGATTCTCTTCGATTTCATGGAATCATAGCCAAGTTGAGGCCCTTCGTTATTCCTCCTTTTTTTTCTGGCGACATTATGTTTTCAATGAAATATCAGTAGATTTGGGGCTTTCCAGAATCCGATAATACCACTACAGTCCGGGGCTTTGTGACACTTGTCGTTGCGCTGCTCAATATCACCACACATGTCACCGCCAAAGACTGTTCCTTCTTCGATGTCTGGTCAGATTTGCATCGTTTCAGCCACCGCCTATTCTCATGACTGCCCATAACGAGTTCAGACGCTGCTGATCGACTAAAAGATGGAAGGTTATTGCCGCATGCACAATTGGAGCACCATGCGCTGCTGCCACCTCAAAGCCAGCTCCAGGTACTCCCTCCGTCCCATTTCCCTATCCATATGTCTACTTCAAAACTCAAACAAAGTAATCTCTCTCTTTTTATTGCTCCTCCTATCATTACATCCGAGAAGCAGCTTAGAAATGTCAATTATGTCATGACTGCTTCCACAGAATTATGGTTTATGAGTCGAGGACTCGAAGATTCTCTTATCAAATAAAATGAGTTTTTTTTTATATATCGAATGGGCTCAATGGCGAAAAGTTGATGTTTTGTTAGTTCATATTTTGTAGTCAGATGTGGAGCAAAGACTCATCAGAATCACCAATTGGGAGAAGCAAATTGCGCCATTACTAAATGAACAAGCCTGGTACTTGAGTTTGACTCTTACTTATATTCAGGGTATTCCTGCCTATTTTCTCAAACTTCCTTTTTCAAGGCTCAATCTTGAATCTCTATTTTTTTCCTCTAGGCTCAACAGATCAAATGGGCTTTGACAACAAGTCATTTGGGATTTAAGGAGCTTCACTACTGACCACTATAAGGTAACCTTGTATTTCCCTTCAAATTCAGATAATTTTGCTACCTCCCATCAATATGAAACTGCTACTCTTCACTGTCCAATAGTCAGTTGTGTGCTCCTGACATCCTTCTATTGATTTCATTTTATTTTCCAATTTGTTCTCGATTCAAAGGACCTTAGGATGACTGATCCTATTGGAATTCTCTGTAATTATCATGTGTGCTGCTAGAATCTTAGAGATATTCAGGGACTGACTTCACAAAGTATGAACTCTGTAACCAAAAGGGTAAGGCTACAACAATCAATGATATAATGCAGAGAGGCAAAAACTCATACTGAAAAGATAGGGATATCCATTGAGAACTTCAGGGGAGAATTGAATAATGTTATGTAGTTAATAAGAAAGCCAGATCATTAACATGAATGGCATAACTAAGGACTATAAGTAGCAAGGAAAAAATACCTGCTCTAAAGTATGTTGCGCAAAGTCAGTGGTAGATATCATAACTCCAGCCATAAAAGAACCCAACTCAAGACTCAGGCCCAGCTTATCACTGCACTGAAGGATGCAAGTTGACATGTGAATAGTGAAAGAGGATTAAAAAAGAAAAACCAAAGACATGAAGAGCATTGCAGTCATGATATGAAGCAGTTCATCCTAGGAAGTCTGTATTCAGTTGGATAGAAAAGGAATGGTTGGCACATTCAACAATTTAAAGTAGTAGATCTTAATAATGACATTTTATGAAGCATTTGATGTGTTGTGTCCCACCATCCTAAACTGAAGTGCATTGAGCCAAATAAGAATATGCTCATTATGCAGAATGCAAGGACAACAAGTATAACTACACTTTGTGCTTACCCAAGCGGATAATAAACAGAATGCAACAACAGCAAGTTGATACAGTTCATTTGTCTGTATCAGAAGAAGAAAATGTGTCAATCCAGAAAGGTAGTGAAAAGAGATGCATGTATTAAAATACGACGCATATAAAATATCATCATAACTCACTTGAGATGATATCTGAATCATCAACTTTAGGAAGCGGGGAACAATGGACCAAGATAACACAGATGCAGCAGTGAGATATACTGACAGTAGCACCAACCTGAAGTTAGTAGCAGATGCAGGTTACATTTTAATCTGGAAAATTAATGGAAACAACAAAGGAAATGAGGAGGTAACGAAGATCATCTGTGTGAGTGTTGGCCTACAGAAGGAAACGGGACTTTAAATCATAAGATAATTGGTAAGGAGGTCAAACAATATGACAAAAACAACTTACAGCTTTCCCATTGACATCATTCCTTGGAAAACACCACTGTTACCACCCAAAATTGGCAGCAAAGCATACAATAAGCCTACGGCACAGTCCTGAAATAATCCATGGAGGAAAGGACAAATACTGCTTAATCAAGCTTTTTGTTTAGTAAGTTCAGCTTTTTAAATCAGCACAGAATCAAGGGTAACATTTACGCATAAAAGAAAATTGAAAAATACCTGAAAAATAAGGGTTCCTATAGTAACTTGACCATGAAGAGAATTCGTACTATTCCTTTCAATCAGAAATTTGACTACCTGAACAAAGATAATGGGAAAAGCACAAAACACATACATAATTTGGCAAAGGGAAAACGTGACAGAGAAATAGAGAACAAAAAATGCCATAGAAGAGTACCACTGCTGTTGATGACATTGACAAGAAGAAACCAATAAACACACCCTCAGACAACTTTGCTCCACAAAACTGAAGAGGTGGCAGATAAGCAGTCTTAGAAGCCATTTAGGGATAATTGTCCAAAACTACCCTAAAGTTTCGTCCACAAATGAGTTGATGCACAAAGTTTTGCCCACGCTGTGTGGCTACCTTGAAGTTTTGTCCACGCTTTTGTGGGTGCATTGAAGTTTTGTCCACGCTTTTGTGGGTGCATTGAAGTTTTGTCCACGCTTCTATCCAATCCGGGAAGCACTACCCAGAGGCCCCAGACCATCATTCTGAACATCCCTATTACGTCAAAACTAAAAAAGTCGTGGACAAAAACTTCAGGGTAGCCACACAACGTGGACGAAACTTTGTGCATCAACTCGTTTGTGGACGAAACTTTAGGGTAGTTTTGGACAATTATCCCAACCATTTATTTATAACTTGAATTTGGAACAAAAGAGATTAGAGATTGTCAAAAGTATACCACAGCAACAACACCACACAGAGACATCAATATGATAACTTGAAGTAGCCCTCCAAGAACAGCAACCGGGCCCACAGCTTTTAACTGCATGATTAAACAAACAAAAAATCCCACACAATGTGAAAGATGCAACCTACTCCACAAGAAGAAGCTTATGCATAACATTTGATGATCTTACACCTACCAACCCAAGGATGGCATACCTTTGTCAAAGAAAACTCCAGCCCCAAGGCAAAAAGAAGAAAGACAACACCAAACTGTGCAAAAGTCTCTACCTACAAGCAAAGGAAGAAGAATAGTAGTCACAACAAGTGGGCATAGCAAAAATTCACTCAAACCTAGCCTAGGATAGGATAGAAAAGGGTCTGATACCATGTTAAATTCTAGAATACAATTGATTATTCTTGTTTTTTTTAACAAATTACAACTTTAAAGAGAGATATGCAAGTAAATTAGTATGTCCGAATTTCTTGGCTCAACCTATTAAAACCATATGAAAAAATAGGAAGCTGTAGAATTAAAAGCAGAAGACTGTCAGTGTAAGGTGTTAACATTAGCAGCATTATTCTGCATAGGGAATAGGTCATTGATAATGCAAGGGTAATCACTTTCCTAAGTATAAAACTTGTTAATCAGCACATCAGATATCTCTTTCTATACGTGAACCAAGATGCGGATAATTTCAGGTATCAATGAGTAATTTTGTCCACTGTAAAAAGGTAATAGAAGAAATAGTATTAATAAATGGCATCACATTATAAAATTCCAGCAAAAGATGCTTGCAGAATACATCTGCCCGTGCATTATGGAATCTTTACATTTTTTATAGCCAAAGCTACATATGAAAGATGACATAAAAAAGTTACATGCCGATTTTAAGAAGGAACCCATCACAGCTAAACACAACAACATACCTGTACCATTTCACTTATGAACTTCAGACCCCCAGGCCCAATCATGGAGCCAGCCAGGAGGTAGCCCACAATAATCTAACAAAAAGGTAAAAGAAGAAATAAAAGTGAGTTTTAAACTTGCACTTCAATGACGTACATAATACAGATAGCATTACATATTAACCATTTATTCAAGTGGTTGAAATATAAATGCAGATAAAGTTCACAGAGGCAAACCGGCTGTCCCAAACATGAAAAGATAATTCCACCAATGGCTGCAGAAACTATGACCACCACCAAGTCAGAAATTAATCTGAAGAAAATACAATTAAGAGTAAATACATAAATCCTTATATAACTGAATAACTTGAATAAGAGATAGCATTCTTGTATCACCAGCTGGCTGTATAGTAAGAACCTAGATTAAAATAGTGGATGTGGAATATTCAGGATAAAATACACTATAAAAAATATATACGAACCTCAAATCTACTTGAAGTACAGGATACTTGGATTTCTTGTTAGACATCACAAAAACATTATCCTGGCACCAAATAAGAAGAGGCAGTTAATATGGATGAAAGTAAAACCATGAACAATCAATACTGGATCACTAACGGATCTTCCAAAGCAAAAATCTTTAATTTTTAATTTTTTAGGGTAAACTTTATATTGCTTCTGGGACTTGAACCCTAGCCACCAGGCTAAAGATCCAAGCAGTTGACCACTTGGCCAAATAATCTTTGAGCTTCCACATCAAACATCTAACGTGAATTCGGCGCACCTTTTTGTCTATCAAGGTTGTGTCATCAGAATCATCATTATTCTCCATGGTAAAGACATTATCCAGTAAAGATTTTGTACCACTAAGAGAACAAAACAAAACAAAAACGAAGTTATATGCAAAGGAAACGCTCGTTCAGAGAAATTAAAATAGTAAAAATCAGAAACCAATCCAATTTGCATCAAAAGTATTGCATTTTGCATTTTCATACTTCGTCAGCTGTGTATCATTTTTCTTGCCCTTCTCGTGAGAGATTTTTGCTACAGTCTCCAGCACAGCCTGTAAAACACGATCAAACTAATTTAAACATAAAAAAAGTTGGAGAAATAAACAAACAAGCTAATTGAATTCATTTAGTGTAAAAGGCAGGGTCTTCCAAATTAAATTTTAAAAATTAGATTGTAGTTCTGTAGTAATTCATGCATAGACAAAAAAGAGGGACTAAAGCATCCACACATTCAATGTTTAAATGCAGAAGATTCATAAGATCCAAGCATACATACAATCCTAAAAACTAAGAACATTCATACTGGATGATCAAAGCATACACATCACCCAGATTAACAATTAAATCTCCATTCTTAAATTACTCCACGAGTTCATTTACGTAATTATTTATGGACGGAGGTGGAAAAGAGTGAACTTCTGCAGCAGAATAAAAATGCAAGCTGATGTAAAACCAGTAAACTTGAACAGCTATTAAGGTAAAATGAGAAAAAGGTTTACAGTTTTGTTCAAAATCTCAACATTCCCAAAACTAGATTAACTCTATAATAACAGGAATCCCAACCTAATATGTTAATGGAATGCAGAATGAAAATTGAGCATTGACCAAAACAATTATCAAAAGTAGACCTACTTGTTGATCAGCTACGCTGCTGTTGAAGCTAGTTCCATCAGATCCTAGTAAGACAAAGAAAGAAAAACAATTATAGCATGCAAGACATTCCATTTCTATATGTAATTAAAGTATACAAGAACAAGACATAAGTAATTTGTCAGTCCAAAATGAGATTAAAAAAATCTCTAATTTCTAGACATCTTCAACAGCGAGTTAAAACTATAACCACTCATTTTAAAACACAGTTGTACTTGTGGTTTCCAGCAATAATTAACTTCATCACAATAATAGTTATAAGCACAATATCAACTTTATCATACATGCCTATGAGGCTATGACCATTCAGGTAGCACAATTTGTCAATTGATTATAGTAATAACTACAACCAACTTTATGATAAAAATGCATAAAGCAGATGTGCGTACACATTCCAAAAGCCATGAAGTTACCCCTCCCCCGTTATTGACCTAAACTACTCCACTTTTGATACAATAGTGCTAGAATCCTGATAATAAAAGGATTTATTATATATCATATGATGGAGACTTATTACTTGAGGGTCACAGGCCCAAACCAAGCTCTAATACCATGTAAAACCCGAAGCAATTCTTGACTTCACTGTGTACAAAAATGTACATGTTTATAGGTCCAATGATAGGATGGTCAGACCAAATCTCTGATACCCTAAGGAATGCCCGAAAGTGACAAACCTATGATAGGTCTTCTCAAAGCTGTTTAAAATTAGGTCAGCCTAGTCGTAAATGTTGCAAACTCAATGGGTCTCTTTTTCTTTTGATGTCTCCACAAGCAAGGTGCTCCGAGATTGCATTTTCATTTGTACAACTGTCTTAGCTACAATATGAGAAGTTCATAGATCTTG
This sequence comes from Erodium maritimum, assembly GCA_963921825.1. NCBI lineage: Eukaryota > Viridiplantae > Streptophyta > Magnoliopsida > Geraniales > Geraniaceae > Erodium > Erodium maritimum. The sequence continues at coordinate 20,133,803 of OY997592.1, read as the reverse complement.
CGGCACTTCACTCCTTTTCAATGGAAGAACAAAAGTAGACAGTGGTCCTAATTTAGCTTGCCCTTGGTTTCTCTACAGCCACCAGTTCTTTTCTACATACTCGTAGCAAAATCCTCACCGAAGTAACGATAAAACTGGTTGCAATACTAATACCTCCAGGCTCCAGCTTTATTACTATATATCTCTTCACCACACTACACCATTTCACTTTATTTGCTTCTAATTTACAACGACTAGGGAGGTTCTAGCCAATAACTAAACGATTAATCAGTAAAATCAATCGAGCAACAATTCCGTTCTATTTGGCTGGGTTTTCTAGGCAGCCAAACGGAACATAAACATGTAAGGAAAAAATCAAGGAGAGAAAAAACAAACCTTCAGTCTGATCACTCTCGGAGAACTCTTTCTCGAGAACCTGATCGAACATTTTGGCAATAGAACCGTGGTCTTCAACTGGTGCCGAAGAGTTGTAGATGTTGCCGTAGAACCTTTCACGGGTTTCCTTGTCAGATCTTGCGGAATCGCAAATCCAGGTGGAGGAGAAAATCGAAAGCAGCAGAAGAGTGTAGCAGAAAGAAGAGAAGGCTCTTCGGCTAACTCTGTGAAAGATCGCCATGAGAATCTCCCTCCGTCCCTCGAGCTCTCCGGGAAGCAAATTCAAATGCAGAGAGGGAGAGAGGGATCGGAAAACAAAAACAAATCAAATGAAATGGAAATGTTTGGGTCGTTGGGGATTTGAGATTTTGATATAGTAGCTAAATTCTTGTGTAATTTGATTTCTTTTTTTCCGGTAGAGGGAAAGGTTAGATGTTGAGCTGAATTGAATTGAATTGAATGGAATCGTTGATACATCAAAATCATGAAAACGAAAACGCTTATTCGAGACATACACGTGTCCGTCGGCAGATATCAACAGGGTAGATTTAACCAATGTTTCCATGAGAAACGAAAGATAAAGGGAAAATTACTTTTATTTGGAGGGCGAACGGTAGATTGTATTACCGATACATGTGAAATTTTATAAGTAGGACTAAAAGATCCCAAGAACATAATAAGTTCGAGTTTCTTGTAGAACACACGGCGTTTTTAAACCCGTAAAAATAACTTAGTTTGTATTCTAGACAACGATTATTATCGCTACGATCTCTCCCATCACAAAAATTGAAATAACTAAAAGTAAGCATAGTGAACCAGAATCCAACACAGTACTGAAAACAAATAACATAATAAAAGCATAGAAAGTAAGATGGCCGATGATAGAACTAGAATAGATATTTTCTGTTTCCTACTTACGCGAGCCCATATACGCGCTTTTCTATCAATCTCTAATTCCAATCTTCCTCCCCAATCTGATATTATGGTGCCGATATAGACCAAAATCCCTTTATGGTCCAATTCTAATCGGTAATAGATACCCGGATCCTCTGATGTAGTCTTGTGCTCCTAAGCGGAAATTGTCATTCTCGGTCCTTGGTCATGAGGGGTAGGCCACCAACCATCTACCTCTTAGGGTCCAAACAGCCTCATGGAGCTTGGCGGGGCTGTTTGACAGCCCTCGCCAATTATGAGTCCTCCTTAGTCTCCTCCTCGTCCCTGAGCTGGAAACTGTCTGATAGTTGACTCGTTGCCCCCAATGCCCTCTTGAGCTTCATCTGGAAAGTCCGAGTGTACATTTGGCTCGTCTTAGGCCTTGCATTGGTCTTCTACATCTTCAACCTCTTGGGTCCCAGTCCTACTCTCAACTCACGAGGGTCCTTTTGCTTCCCCCCACCCCCTATCACGCCCCAAATTCGGTATTGACCGGACTCGAGACGTGAACCGGAATTTATAGAGAGAACAATTTAAAAGACGTAAAAGTTCAAAAGCTGTTCCAATAATTAATAGTAATAAATCCAAATCGAGTCAAATACAAGTCTTAAAATAGAAAGTACGTCTCTAATGTCAAAACAAAACAACTCCCGGACTCTCGCTAGCCCCATGCTCCGCGATGTTCTCTAATCCAAAACGTGCTCGAAACCTGTGGAGACAAGATGAGGGGTGAGCTTGACGCTCTATCACGCCCCAAATTCAACAGAACCGAACCCGGAACGCGAACGTTTAAAACAATAAAACATTTTTAGAAATTTTAAATAAATCATTTTAAAACCACCATTTACTTAAACAAAATCATAATTTACAACTCAAAAGTACGTCCCAACAAGCGGAAAAAATACAAGTGTACGTCGCTAGACTCAAAAGTAAACCCGGACTCCCGCTCCTAACTCTTCAAGCTTCGGAAGCTCACCTAGTCCATCCCGCGACCAGTACCTGTAGGAAAAGCAGCTAGGGGTGAGCGTTCGCTCACCACCACGGATAACAGACTGACTACGGCATACTTAGCAGACAATGCCGATAACACCAACAACAAACTCAACACCGGGGACTACTATCCCCAAACTCAAGTGACCCGACTGACACACAACAGTTGCCTTCCTCAACCGACTCAACACTCGGACACGTAATGTAGACCCGACCCAACGATTACGACTTCCTCTAATGCACGAAAGATAACCACGCAACACCCAAGATCACAAGGGAACGCACACCAAACAAGATCGCAAAGGATCGCACTCCAGTTGCTTAGTAACCCCCTGCCATTTTCCCAACGCGACGGTTGGATCAGGCGGCCGACCTGTCGCACTTTTCCCAACGCGACGGTTAGATCAGGCTGTCGACCTGTCGCACTTTTCCCGACCCCAATCGGATAGGTTGTCGACCTAATGCTCTTTTCCCAACGCGACGGTTGGATCAGGCAGTCGACCTGTCGCACTTTCCCGACACAAAGTCGGATCAGGCTGTCGACCTGTCACACTCACCAACCCTAGGTAACCACAATCACAATCACAATCACCAGTAAAGTTCAACAACAGCAACAACATCGGTTTAACACTCCACATGCACTCATGGCCACCCAAGACACCAACGGTAAAACACGGTTCAACAACCCCACGGGCACTCAAGGCCACCCAAAACACCAACGGTAGAACACGGGTTCAACAACCCCACGGGCACTCATGGACACCCAAGACACCAAAAGTAAAGACACGGGTTCAACAACCCCACGGGCACTCATGGCCACCCAAGACACCAACAGTAAAGACACGGGCTCTCATGGCCACCCAAGACACAGCAGTAAAATACGGGCTCTCATGGCCACCCAAGACACGAAAATTAAAGTACGGGCTCTCATGGCCACCCAAGACACGAACATTAAAGTACGGGCTCTCATGGCCACCCAAGACACAAATTAAACAATCAACCTCCGGGCATAACCAAATGCCTCCAGTAATTCTAATATCGACAGTTCATTTCTCCTACGACACTACTAAGTGTCACATGCATTTCTATTGTTCGATACGTTCCTGTATCATACAACACCACCCGGTATCGCCTGGCTTTCTAATATTCGATAAACTTACTTAACCCACAACACCCCGGTGTCACATGCATTTCTACTGTTAACTTTCCCTAATCAGGGCCGAGATCCGTCTACTTTTCCCTACCTCGTATGCTTTCTCCAAAAGCGCACAAACAAGCTCCGGTGTGATCTCGATCACTCGCCTAGCTTTCCCTTTCCTCTGTCTACGGCACGATCTAATAAGAACACAATTTTAAATACTTTTAAGCGTGCAGGCATAAACTGAATTTTAATAAACTTGACGCCCAAAAGTAACCCCGACAATGTCGATCACTCCCAAACTTCCCAATTACTCGACATTGTCGATAATGAACTCGGAAAAGCCTGATTCGCCCGACATGGCAAATCTGCCCGGGTTTTGAAAACGCCCTTCCGGGGCTTCGAAAATTCCCGTTTTCGTTTCTACGGTCTTAGAATAATTCAAGGGTTCCTATGCACTTGACGGAATCAAATTCCGACTTCCGAGTAATTTAATTGGCGTTTAAAGTTTCCAAACCCGTCAATTACAACTTTCACAATTTAATTCCAAATTTCGATCCGGATGTAGATTAAATTACTTGGGGAACGTTCTAAACAACCCGAACACGAAACCCGAATACCCGAGCAAGTGGGCCACACCCGACTACCCTTGGCCGTGGGTTGCTAGGGTTGGTTTGGGCCCGGCTCACCATGGTGGTGGCCGGCCCTAGCTCCGGCCAGCCACCCTATGGCCGGCCGGCCACCACACACGGTGGCCAGAGCTCCCCCTAGCTCCTGGTCACCGGAAAACGTTCAATCCTTGCTCCAAAACGTCTCCAACGATCCCCACACCTTAATACTACCAAAAACTACTAGTTTTACTCAAACCCTAACTTTCAAAATTAAGCAAATCGAAAAACGGTTAGATGCTCACCGTAGAGAATGTCGATGGGAGTTCGATTCTTCTATCGTTGAGACGATCCAACGATTTGATGAACGAGAATCACCAAAACCCTACAAACTTCTTCTCTTTTCTCTCCTCCTTCTCTCTTCTTTTCTCTCTCTAAACTTCTCTTCTTTTTTTCTTTTTTTGAGTTGTGGCCGAACCCCCCCCCCCCATGTCCACTCATCTTTGTCTTGTTTCAAAAAATACCTAACACCACCACATATTTGACATGTGGCAAGTGGGTCCCACACCTTTTGGAAAATATCTCCTAGATATTTTCCACTCAGATTCACGAAATTCGGCTGGTTCGGGCCCCGAACGCGCACTCTTTCCAAGAAATTACGAAACTTGACGGGCTACAAGGAAATGGCTCAACTAAGACCGCTGCGATGACGGATAAACTTTTTGGATCCAAAACGGACCTCGAATGGACCAAAACGTCGCTCGGTTGACTTTTCCAGCGAAAAGTCAACATTTCCCAAATTGGTCAGAAAGTTGCCCTGAGTTCCCCGGAACTCACTTTGGTCGATATCGGAGTCAACTTAAGTCCGGTATGACCCTCGGGTCAAATTTAGGTTCATTTAAGTGTCTGTCTAACAATTTTAAATTTTCCTGTTTTTCGCAGATTTGACTGGCGTTGACCGGGAGTGGTTATTACACGCTCAGTAGGAAAATACAACAACACTTGCCCCAAATAAGTAGTATTAGCACATTTCTGAACTAAAATTCTAACAATTCCAAAGAGAAAGGCAACAACGAGACAATTAACCCAAGCAACAAAACCTCACTTTACTCCACTACAACCTATCCCAGAAGGCTCCGCCCAAAACACTTCCACGACTGACTCACAGATAAACCGAAAACAACACCTTCAACTACAAGGAAAACCACACATGGGAAAACCATCAACAGACAATCACAATCCAGTCATTCGCAATAACCCACACTCGTACAATGGCACGGTCTCGGGAGCAACCCGCTCGGCCCGACGTAGCCGCACGCAACTTCACCCCGACACACAGTCGGGAGAGGCGGTCGACCTCAACGCGGAACGCAGCGTTTTACCGATCAGCGGCAGGCAGGGAAATCGCGGAACACAACACAGCGTTTTACTTAGTGCTAGTCGGAAGGTAGGAAACCACCTCATCGTTGGACACAGCGTTTTACCGACTCAAGGTCGGAATGTAGGGAAACCACCTTTTTCACGGAACACGGCAACCACAAACACAATCACATATTGAACAAGTTCTTACAACCATTATACACTTACCATCACTTATCGATACTACAGTTAACATCGTAACCCCACCGGCTTACCCGGCATTCAAGCCTCAACGTCCACAATTCACATATTACACAAAATGCATCAAATCATTCAAGGCCCTAACATGCATCACTAATCACATTTTCATACTTGTTATTTATTATCCGATTATCACATTGTGCACACAACAACGTCGAATAAAATCACGCAATCCTACAGGCGCGACATGACCTGATTCTACCAGCACGGCATACCACACCTACGGCACGACATGGCTCATAGGTGGTTCACAGTTTATAAGGCTACGCTAGTTAATCACATCCTATATGCAAACTAGTTATTTATCCGGTTATTAGGTTTCACTATATGTGTTCTAATACAACTGAAAAAGAGTAAGTATCGAGGTATTTCCCTACCTCTCAAACTCTATCTAGACTCCTAGCTGCTGACGTCCGGGCCTACCTCCGGTCTTCTCCACGATCGAGGTCAAAGTCTGATTTTAACAAGTAAAGGTAGTAATCAGTCCCGGTCCAGTCCGAATCAGTCCTGTAACTTATCAGTTAAGTCCTTTAAATTCTCCAATTCAAATTATTTAAATTAAATAAACAATTAATTAATCTTTAGACCCGGCCCCGACCCGTGTCTGACCCGGATCCGACCCGAATCCGGAAACCAGATCCAAATCTGACCTGGATCCGATTCCAGACTCGGACCTGACCCGAGCCTGACCCAGACCCGACCAGACCCGGACCTGGCCTGGCCCGAGACCTGATCTGGCCCAAGCTTGACCTGGCCCAAGCCTAGCCTAGTCCAAGGCCCAGTTACTTGAGTCTCGGCCTGGTCCGTGTCTCGGTCCTGGTCTGAGCTGGGAACGGGGACGAGGTGAGGCTAGGGTTCCAATGAGCTGAGGACGGGGAAGAGGCGAGGCTAGGGTTTTGTTCTCGACAGCGGCGGCGTCAGGGGAGCTCGGAGGGAAGAGCGGTGGTCGCCGGTGCAAGTCCAGGCCTCTCTGTTCCAGATCTGGTGGCGTGGGAGCAGCGATCTGGAGCTCGGAGTTCCGGCCGCGTTGCTCCAGCCGAGCTCGGCCAAATCGAGCTCGCGTGCGCACGAATTTCAGTGAAGGGACTGACGGGGAAGGTGAATCGGGCCTGAAGTATGGCTCACCTGCACTGGATTTCCCGTTGCAGGTGCGGCGTGGCTCGAAACGGGAACGGGGCGACGACGGTGGCGATGGCGAAGAGGTTGAGGCGGCGCGGTTCGATCTCTGACACGGGGGCGTGGCGACGGTGCTTCGGCGTCGGTCTTGTGTCGTCGTGGTTCGATTCGAGACCGGGAGAAGCGTCCCCGACGTGAGATGTCAAGAGAGGGAAAGAGAAGAACGAGAGAGAAGAGTGATGATGAGGCATCTCGGGAAGCGTGAAGCGAAGAGAAGAAGAAGCACAGTCGCTAGGGTTATGGGGAGATGGGCTTGGGCCTGGCGAACTAGGCCTGGCGGGTTGGGCTTGGCAGGCTGGGCCTGGTCCAGCTGACTGGCCTGGTCTGGCTTGGCCCAATGCCCTCTTTTTTTTTTGAATTTGGCCCAAAATTCAACCCGTTTTCCAATCAACGACGGTCTAATATAATAATTTTAAAAACACAAATTTTAACCGGGGCGGTCTTTACACCCCCACCCCCCTTGAGTAGCTGCTTCCATCATTTGTTGGGGGCGTCCAAGAAGGCGATAGTGATTGTGGGGGAGTCCAAATGAAAATGATGGGCACTCCCGCCCCCTTCTCACGGCCGGCTTCCTGATCCAGGTTAGTCATGTCACGGGTCTTCGCAATCTTGCTTGGTCCATCTGACAATCATAGGTGTGTCCCCTAAATAATTGGAGGTGTTCCCTCATTACCCTCCTTATCCATGTCACCGGTCTCCGGTGTTTCCTTCCTTCCCCCTTGCGGAAGAGCAAGGAAACCCAGTGGTGGAAGAAGCTGCCCTCTCCTCGGTATTCCCTGTTGATCCGAGTCCATAGTGAGAGATGTTAACAACTCCTCAACTCGAGGTTCCGACCAATATTGGGGTGGTCCCCAACTGGTCTACAGTAACTTGTCTGTATCTACTCACATTTGAGCATACAATGAATCATCAAAATGTACCTCCACCTTACCAACACCCCGAATCTGAGCCGTACAGTGTTGAATCCGATGGGTAAGCCTACCACAACGGGCACAATAGCCAAGAAGTCGTTCGTACTGCAACTCTATTGTTGTAGCAAGTCGGTGTCTTGGGAATTGCAGCCGGACCTTCTTCATGATCGACATGTCCACATTCAAGCCAACCCTGAACCACAAGAAGTTGTTCCAGGTCTTCGGGAGCGGGATAAGGGCCTCAGGTACCTCTTGCCTGAGCGTGTTTACAAGGAGAGCTTGGATTGAGTCATTTCTGGCATCTCCCGGGGCAATAAAAGATCAGACCCCTATCTCCATAAACCTGAACGGGATACTATCCGGTTGCATGCATGACACATGTGGGAGAAGGATACCTGCTAAAAGTCCAAGGGTCGTTATGCTGGATGCGGTTGAGGATAACTGTGAAGACCGCTTCGGTTAAAAAGTTTAAGCTTTAAGTTCTGTTCGTTTGGATCGTCGTGTTGTTTTCGGATCGAAGTTTGTTAACTTTTGCAAAAATAAGGAAAAAAAAAAGGGAAAGGGTCGGACCGGGTCGGACCAGACCCGACCAGCAGACCCGGCCGAGCCAGCCCGCCCCGGCCCAGCCCCTCTACTTCGCGTTAGGCCGTGCAGTCAGGCCCGTTAGTGGCCCAGCTCAGCCGGCCCACCTTTATTAGGCTGAATTTTAGGGTTGAGCCTCATTTCTGCTTCTGCTTCTTCGCGAGACCTCCGCCTCCCTCTCTTCCCCTAGCTCTCCCGTCTCCCTCTCCTTCTCTGTTCGTCACCAATCCCACCATCGCCTCTCTCCTTCGTCTCGCCACCATCCTTTCTTCCCCCCTCACTGAAACCAAGCCCACCACCGGTACCATCCTCGTTCCCGAGCTCTCTAGCCCTTCTCCTCCTTCACATTCGCGTCCTCTTCACCTGAGCGTAGTCGAACCCCCCCCCCCCCCCTCGTCGTCGCCGTGAATGTCTAGCCTAGACGAGCTCGCCGGCGCTCGCCAGATCTGGTGAGTGTCCCGTCAAGATCTGAGGCGGAATCCCCGCCGTGCTCCGTCGCTCCAACCACCGCTCCACAACCTTCTCCGTCGTCCCTTTTCCCTACGGTGAGAGTCACAACCGTGGGTTTGGTCGCCAGCGATGTCGTCGCCGGTGGTCGGAAACTTCACCCGAGCCTCTTCTTCTACCCTTTCTTTTCTCGAACTTTTTGGTTCTTGTCTTTATTGTTGAAACTGAAATAGTTTAATCAATTTAATTAAAGAAATTAAAGGAATTGGATTAAGACCTGATCTGTTGTAAATCAAAAACTAGGTTTCGAATCTGTTGTTATTAATTTTAAAATTGGTTTTAAAACTGGATTGTGGAACAAATCTGAAGGACTTTGGGGCTGTTGAACGGTTTTGGAAACCCGAACGTTTAAATCAGACTTTTGAACGGACTTAGAACGAGTTTAAAAACGGAAACGATGAATCGTGCCTCGGGAATCGTGCCTCGAAACTCGTGTCTCGGGAATTGTGTCTCGGGATCCGTGCAATGGGATATGTTCCTCGGGAAACGTGCAACGGGTTCCGTGCACGGAGCTCGAGTACTCGAACCCGATTCATCATGTAATCCCGCCTTTAGCCCACTCAAGTTAAAAGACAACTGTTAATTTCAAACTGGACTAATCGTAACCGTTAATTTAACTTTGGAACCGGTTTGAATTGTAGCTTTCTGTGTAAAGTAGAGTCCGGCTTCGATCGAAGAGAAGACCGGAAGCAGCGAGCCAGGACGTCAGCAGCTAGGAGACGTAGCTGTTTTTCTTCGGTTGAGGTAGGGAACGTAGCGGATACCGTTTTAATTGCGGAAAGTTACTAGTATGCATGCTAGGATTAATAAAACTGGAACGAGCGTTTATATCAATAAATAATCGGGCGAGTCGTAGTAACATGTAGGATGTGATTCACTAGTGTTAGCCTGCTTTAAATACTTGGGAAATCGTCGTGCTGGTAGATCGGCCATGTCGAGCCGTAGGTTGTGTGCTGATTGAATTGCCTGTTATTGTTTGAGATGCCTGCTGTGTGACTTAATGTCGGTAAGTTTAAGAGTCAAGAATTAGTATATCCGTTGAGCATGCTATTGCAATGTGTGGGCAAGTGTGTCGTGTTTGTCACGATGTGAACCCTTGGATGTGATATGGTCGGGTGAGTGATAGACCGATGTGACGTGTTGTGATACGTTTGTTGGGCTTGGTAAGCTGTGTTCAATTATGGTATTGTGATGTGTGATATTATCTCGATGTGTGTTCCGAGGAGTTGTTTACGGTATGGTACCTACGACCGAGGGGTTACGCCGGTGTAGGGTAGTACCTAGGCCGACGGTGTGGTCCCATGTATGCGCGGTCCCCCGGGTAGTGGTTCCGGTACGATGGCCTACACCGAGGGGGTATGTCGGTGTAGGACATCTAGGCCGACGGTTACGTGATCAGTGCTTTACCCGAAGGAGTGCCGGGAAAGTTGTGTTGTTCTTGCCCGAAGGAGTGCCGGGAAGATGTCTAGGCTGATGGAGATTCCAGTATAACGTATTGAGATCGTGCCCCGTGTGTTTGCCGGGAAGATATCTAGGTCGACGATGTGTGTTCCGGTACGATATGATGGAGTCGGGATGTGGACAGCCGACCGAGTAGGGGACTGCGATACGGGACGCGTATGTGCTTTTACTGTTTACTTGTGCTTGATGACCTATTAAGTGATGTGGTTGCAGTTTGTGCTTGTTCGTTTGAGTATGTTTGTGAGTATGGTTTGGTCTTGAGTTGAGTATGGTGGTTACGAGTTCCGTTTCAAATTAGTTGTGTGATGTACTAGTATGCCCTAATTGGACGGTTACCCGTGATGGTGAGCGCTTGCTTATAACCTTAACTACTTTTCCAACTGAGCGAAAGCTCACCCCTTACTTTGTTGTCGTTTCAGGTTCTAAGCGGGAAGTGTGCTAGCTGGATGCTCGATGCTTGGGAGCTTACGAGAGTCTTAGGCTAGGTAGTCTAGAGACGTACCGTTAGCTGTTGAATTATTTTACCGTGGTTTTTACCGAGCTGTGCCTCGTGACGTTGTTTAAAGTTTTCAACTACTATTTGAGAATTGTTTTGACTTTACTTTCATTTAAACTTATTAATGTTTTAGTTCACGTCTCGAGTCCGGTCAAAACCGGATTTGGGGCGTGACAATAACTTCGGATGGAAAGCGGAAGGAGACCACGTCCTTTGAGAGGACATCCACCCTCATATCATTAATCTACCAGTGCTTGAGCATCACCCCAATCAGAATCTTTGGGGTATAGTGAACCCCGGTGACCAATCAACCCACGAGAGAGTCGATACCGACCATTAGACATGGTCGGAATCGCGTCACGGGGAACCACGACGATCTCATCTTCATCCTCGTCGTCCTTTAGTAATACCCCCCCCCCCCACCCCACCCCAATGGTCCAAGATAACATATATGGTATGCCTCACTGGAGGTTTATGGGTAAGTAGTGCATCCCGACACATCGGGATCATCAGAATCGTGGTCTGGGCACGGAACAATAGTCATGCATGTGGTTGTGTCTCACGGATCTGGTCTACCTCTTGGCGTTTCAGTGAGAAACGACCGTAGGATGATTGATGTTGTACCTATAGTGGTCTCGTTCGCGAAGGGAGGAGGATTGGGGCTCCTTGTGTCGATGGCGGCGATGGTGTCTCCAAATCCCCTACTTGGCAGCGAGTAGGGTTAAGACTTCCGCGAAGCAGTGAGGTGTCGACTGTGGTCGACTTTACTATAACCGTGAGGGGGCTGGGTGTACAAGTTCGAGAGGAATACAACGAGGAGTTGGATGAAGGAAACATAGTAGGGAAGTCAGAAATAGAATAAAAAAATGATGGACGCGAGAGAGAAAAGGAGGGGGAAACCCTAAAGTCTCTAATACTAACTATGTTTAAGGGAAAATTACTTGATACTAGATTATTTAATAAATTTTCTAATATAATATTTTTTATGATCCCGACTTAGTGATATGGTGCTAAATTAATGATATTAATTAATAATTTTTTTAATTAATAAAATTTGATGGACCAGTCGTCGTTGAAGATGAATAAGACTTTCCCCGTGGTCTCGTCGACTAGATCAAGGTCGTCGTGCTCGACCATAATTTCCCCTAAAACCCGATCTAGAGACAGAAAATGCCTACACTAGAGGTATTCTTCAGATATGGGACTAAATCGGCGGTTAGAGAGATCCTGAGCAACGGAGAGGAAGGCGGGGAAGATGAACAGACACCGTTAGTTCGTCGCCTCCGACACGGCGGTGCTTCTCTGGCAAGAATTGGTCTCCAGATTTGTCGTGGTGTGGCGTGGTCTCACCGTGAAGTCATAGATCGGAGACAAAGGGGTTGACAAACGGCGAGAGGGAAGAGGAAGATGAACAACCGGAGATAGGGCTAAGGGAGATAGGGTTGATGGGTTGAGAGGATATGAGGGGTTGAGATAAGGATAGATCTAGGATTTATAATCTTTATTATTTTGTTATTCTTTACTTTTTTATCTAAGAAAATTTTATATCTATTAAAATTAAAAATTATGCAAAATATTAAAAATAAAAATAAATTTGAAAAAAATTAAAAAATAGATTTGTAAAAAATTAAAAGAAAAATGAGAATTAAAAAAATATATTTATATGTATTAATGTTATTTTAATAATTATGTGAAAGTCATGGTTGATATTAGGGTTTAAAAAGGAGGAGAGATTTTTTTCTTTTCAGAAAAACTTAATAGTTTTTTAGACAGAAAAACTTTATAGGTTTTTTGACAGAAAAACTAATGGTGATAAAAATTGAAAGTTTAAGGGGTCGTCTGATATAAAAAAAATATGTATGTATGTATGTATGTATGTATGTATGTATGTATGTATGTATGTATGTATGTATGTATGTATGTATGTATGTATGTATGTATGTATGTATGTATGTATGTATGTATGTATGTATGTATGTATGTATGTATGTATGTATGTATGTATGTATGTATGTATGTATGTATGTATGTATGTATGTATGTATGTATGTATGTATGTATGTATGTATGTATGTATGTATGTATGTATGTATGTATGTATGTATGTATGTATGTATGTATGTATGTGATTATCACGTATAGTTATATATGACTTTATGAATTTTACCCTAATTAAAATAGGGTAAACTTCATCTCACTACCCTAAAAATATTTGCGTTTTGTCTCACTACCCTAACGAAACTTTGTTGCACCTCACTACCCTAACGAAACTTTTAGTTGCACTTTCATACCCGCCGTCAACTTGACATCCATTTAGGATGAAAAATGGTAAAATGTCCAAAATACCCCTCACTAACACTCAAATTTTCAAAAGCATGTCATTGGTTTCAAAAATTCTTTTTATTTATTTATTTATATAAATCAGTTTTTTATTTTTAAAAAAAGCAGTTTATCATTAAAAAAATCAGATTTTATTTTTTAAAATTAGTTTTGTAAAGACCACCTCGTTTTAAAGAACTAAAAGATTAAATTTTATTGAGTTGCGACGTCGGAGTTGAAAACGGATCGAAAAATTGAATCGAGTGCGAAAATTAAAGAAAAAAAAGGAAGGAGAATTGGACTGAGATGGGGATTGGGCCAGCTTCGGCCCAATCAGTTACACGTGCGTCGGCCCACGAACCAGAACCGGCCCAACCCAAACAAACCCTACCTTCTCCATCTTCACGCGACTTTGCACGCGAACCGAGACAGCACTGATACTCTTCTCCTTCATTTCTCTCTCTCTCATCTCAGATCTCACTCTCTCTCACGCTCCCTCGTTTCTCCATCGCAACACCACCCATAGCCGTCGTCCTCTCATCCTCGTGCGAACCAGACCTCACCAGCAATGAGAGCTGGACGCCGAGCCGAGAACCCCTCGTTTGAGTTCGATTTCTCGGACTCACACCTCGCCGGCGACGGAGACAGCGCTCGGGTTCGTACTCCCTCGTGTCGTGTTCGTCTTCTCCGACCACTCCCCGCCAGAAGACCCTCGGAACCGAGTTCGGTTTGGGGCGAGAGTCGATGGAACGACGCTGGCCGGAACCCATCACCGCCCGTACACCGGCGAGCCTCGTTCCTCACCAGATCTGAGAGGGAAGAGGCACTAGACCGCGCGTTAGCCACCGCCCAAGTCTCGTCGGAGTTCTGGTGTCTCTCCTTACCGTCGCCGCTCTCCTCCGAGCTGTCTGCCGCCGTCCGCCGCCGTGGCGCGGCCGGAACCCTCGCCAGAGCAACCTCGAGCCCAACCGGACTTCGGGCTGTCTAAATCTCGAGCTGTGGGTCAAAGACGGGCCCTGTGAAAGACGGGCCTTGGGCCAAAAGTTTGGGCCGAGGATGGATTTGGGCCGAGACAATGTGGGCCTGGACTCGACCTGGGGTCCAGGTTGGACTCGTGCTCGGGCCTGGATCGGAGCCGGGTCTGGGGTCGGGTCCGAGTCAGACTTGGATCCGGGTTTGTATTGGGTCTGGACCGGGTCAGGGCTCAGATCCGGGTCGAACTAGTTTCAAAGATTATTTATTTTAAAAATCAAGTTAATTAATTATTTAATTTATTTAATTTGGACAATTAAAGGATTATTTGGACAAATCAGAGGACCTTTGGACAATTACCGGTTCTGATTGGACCCTTTTATCTGTTAAACCCAGACACCGACTTGGACTTCGCCCGAGAGCTTGGACTTCGCCCGAGAGCTTGGACTTCGCCCGAGAAGACGGAGTTGGCCCGGTCGTCAGCAGCTAGGAGTATTATTAGAGGAAGACCACAAGGTAGGGAAAGTACTAAACTCCTCGTTTCAATAACGCTTTAGTATGCCTATTAGGTTAATAAAATTGGAAAGATCCTAGATTGCATATAGGATGTGAATAACTAGAATAATCGTATTTCAATTACTAATAACCGGACGTGTCTAGTATGCATGCATAGGATGTGAACAACTAGTTTAACTCGCTTTCAATACTTGGGAAATTGTTTTACTGGTAGAAAGGCCGAGATGAGCCATATGATTGGTTGTGGTTGTCTCACATGCAATGCTTGCTTAGATTTAAGATGAATTAATGGTCTAATGAAACTAGATAAATTGTATGCTCGAATGATCGAATGAATGCTTGGATGATTGTATGATTGAATGAATGCATGAGTGAATGAATGATTGAGTGTAATTGGTTGTGCCAAAAGAGTATGATCGGGTGAGTGATAGACCGATGGAACGTGGTTGGTAAGTATGCAGGTAAGTGTAATTGTGGGTATAAATCCCTTGTGATGTGTGTTGGTGAATCCGTCTCTTGTGTGATCGATCCTGCGGGATATTGATTGTGGACCCTGCGGGGCATTGGCTGATTGATCATGCGGGATATTGGTTGTGAACCCTGCGGGGCATTGGTTGATTGATCCTGCGGGATATTGATTATGGACCATGTGGGGCATTGGTTGATTGATCCTGCAGGATATTGGTTGTGGACCCTGCGGGGCATTGGTTGATTGATCCTGTGGGATATTGATTGTGGACCATGTGGGGCATTGGTTGATTGATCCTGCGGGATATTGATTGTGGACCCTGCGGGACATTGGTTGATTGATCATGCGGGATATTGATTGTGGGCCTTGCGGGGCATTGGTTGATTGATCATGCGGGATATTGATTGTGAACCCTACGGGGCATTGGTTGATTGATCCTGCGGGATATTGGTTGTGGACCCTACGGGGAATTGGTTGATTGATCCTGCGGGATATTGATTGTGGACCCTGCCGGACATTGGTTGATTGATCATGCGGGATATTGGTACCTACACCGTTGAGGATTCCAGTGTAGGGTGATATGATGGTTATTGTGGATACGGTATGGTACCTACACCGTTGAGGATTCCGGTGTAGGGTATTATCATAGCCGAGGGATTGTTATCTTGTTGCATCCCTATGACATATGGTCCTTTGGGGGCATTTCCGAGAATCCCGACGATAAGCGTCCCTCAGGGATTGTTACCGGTAGCCCGATGTATGTGCCTCCTCTGAATCGAGGGAAAATCTGACATAACACGAGTACTCTTGTGGATCGGAGTATGGGATCCGATATGATACAAGAACCTATTCGTGGATCGGAGTATTGAGGACTTGAGTTGTTGGTGTGATAATCACTTGATTCCATTTTAGTAGTTATTAAATCTTTAAATCGCTTTTCACTTATTCTCCTGAACGTTGCTGTTATCTTTAAGAATGTGATATTAATCTTATCTTGCTCAGTTTACAGCATCATATTGATTTAAAGTATTAATTGTAAAATGCATCGTCGTGCTAAAGCAGTTTTCTTACTAAATCGAGGTTAAACTGTTTATGATTTCCCCTACTGAGCGTAAGCTCATCCCCTGTTGTTTTGTCTACTGTTTGTACAGGCACCCCTATTGATGATTAGTGGACACGAGGCTCGGGAGCTTCTGGATAATTTGGGTATTAGAGACGTCTTTCGGTCATTTGTAATGAACCGCCTATTTTTCATACTCTACTTAGAGCTTTAACTCCTATTTATGATTTGGAACATGTTATTCGAGTATTTTATCGGAACCTCTTCAAGTATTTAATCGGTTTTATTATTATTTTGTTATTATTTAATTGTCAACTCAAGTTACGTCTTTAGTCCGGCCAAAATTGGATTTGGGGCATGACAAGTTTTTATTTTAAAAATTAATATTTTATTTTTAAAAATCATTTTTTAAAAACAATTAGATTTTATTTTTAAAAATATATTTTATTTTTAAAAAAAATCAATTTTTATTTATAACATTCAGATTTTATTTTCAAATTTTTTTATAAACAAGGGACGTATTTGAAAATTGTTTTTTTATATAAAAAAAACTGATTTTTTGAAAATAAAAATTGATTTTTAAAAAAAATAAAATCCGATTTTTTTAAATAAAAACTAATTTTTAAAAATAAATTTTGATTTTTAAAAATAAAAGCTATTTTTTTTAAAAAAATTGATTTTTAAAAATAAAATCTGATTTTTTTAAATAAAAGATAAATTTTAAAAAATAAAATCTGATTTATTTTAAATAAGATATTAATTTTAAAAATAAAAAGTAATTTTAAAAAATAAAATCTGAATTTGTTAAGAATAATTTTTTTTAAGAATAAATAAAAAGAATTTTTGAAAACCAATGGCATGCTTTTGAAAATTTGAGTGTTAGTGAGGGGTTTTTTTTGGACTTTTTACCATTTTCCATCCAAAAATGGATGTCAAGTTGACGGCGGGTATGAAAGTGCAACTAAAAGTTTCGTTAGGGTAGTGAGGTGCAACAAAGTTTGGTTAGGATAGTGAGATGAAATGCAAGTATTTTTAGAGTAGTGAGTTGAAGTTTACCCATTAAAATATGATTATTATGTATAAAACGGACATTTTTGAAATAAATATGATTTTTTTTTAAATAAAATTTGTTATGAATATATATGTTGGATAAGCTCCTCATTTTATGGAGGCTTATAAATTTATATTACAAGTCCTTTGGCTTTTTCATTTACTTTATTTATATATAGATTAATGTGTATTGTATTAATATGTCATTAAGGTTACGTCTTCTCATATACATGTTATGAGCGTATAAATATAAGCTATTTTTTTTTGAAACGGGTAGCTGGAGGTTTCAGGCTCAGTTACTAGAATGAGTTTGAGGGCTAAATCAACCGATGTAGGTTAAGATTATGCAGTAAAATATGATCCAACGAATGGAGATAAACTTCGATGTTTGTTGTGTGATAAAGAAGTGTGTGGTGGAATATACCGAATCAAGCAACATATTGCCCATGTGAGGGAAAATGTATCTGTTTGCCTTAAGGGAAAACTACCGATACCTGCCCAAAACCATGACCATTTAACTGATGCTTACCTAAAATTTAAAATTAACTGCTGCATACTCTGAAGTTTCGAAAATGTAACTCAAAACCTCTCTGTCAGCTAAAATGACGAAAATACCCTCAACTACACTTCAATAATTATGTTAACAAATTATTTAAAAATTACTTTTGTTATATATATATATATATATATATACTTATTAAATGACTTCATTTTTTTTATTTAAAAAATCACTTCATTTATATTTTTAAAAAATTATTTAAAAAAATCACTGAGGGTATTTTCGTCATTTTAGCTGACAAAAGGGGTTTTTAGTTACAAATCGTAACTTCAGGGTATGCATCAGTTAACTTTAAACTTCAGAGTAAACATTAGTTAAATGGGCATGGTTTTGGGTAGGTATTGGTAGTTTTCCCTTGTCTTAAAGCTAAATCTGAAGTCAAAGCCAAATGCCTGAAGGCTCTTGAAGAAGCAAAAAAAAAAAAAGACGAAAGTTTGAATCGATGAATGAGGTGAGGCAAGAAGTCAACATTGAAAATGTGGAAAGCAGAATAGAAATGGAAAATAATGAAATTGAAGCAAGAATGCCAAGGTTTTTAGGACAACTGTTATAAAGCTACATATAAAGCTATATGGAAGGACAAGAACTCGAAAGCAGGACAACTGTAATAACCACTCCCGGTCATCGCCAGTCAAATCTGCGAAAAACAGGAAAATTTAAATTTTTTTGACACACACTTAAATGAACCTGAATTTGACCCCGAGAGTCATACCGGACTTAAGTTGACCCCGATATCGACCAAAGTGAGTTCCGGGGGACTCAGGGCAACTTTATGACCAATTTGGGAAATGTTGACTTTTCGCTGGAAAAGTCAACCGAGCGACGTTTTGGTCCATTCGGGGACCGTTTTGGATCCAAAAAGCTTAGCCGTCGTCGCAGCGGTCTTAGTTGAGCCGTTTCCTTGTAGCCCGTGAAGTTTCGTAATTTCTTGGAAAAGTGCCCGTTCGGGGCAAAACGTCCGAATTTCGCGAATCTGATTGGAAAATATCTAGAAGATATTTTCCAAAAAGGTGTGGGACCCACTTGCCAGATGTCAAACAAGTGGTGGTGTTAGGTTTTTGGGGCAAAACAAGAAGACTAGAAAGGGAGGGGGTTCGGCCTTGTTCAAAAAAAAGGAGAAAAAGAATGAGTTTTAGAAAGAGAAAGAAGAGAGAAGAAAGGGAGAGAAAAGAGAAGAGGGTTGGGGGTCCTTGCCACTATTCACGAGCATCAAACAATTGGATCGTCTCAACGATAGAAGATTCAAGCTCACACCGTCATTCTCTACGGTGAGCACCTAACCGATTCTCGTTTTGTTAAGTTTAAAAATTAGGGTTTGGATTGAAATGGGTTGAAATTGGATGAGTTGAGGTGTGGGGTTTGTTGGAGGTGTTTTGGAGCGAAGAGATGACGTTTTCCGGTGACCGGAGGCTCGGGGGGAGCTCCGGCCACCGTGTATGGTGGTTGGCCGGCCATGGAGTGGCTGGCCGGAGCTAGGGCCGGCCACCACCATGGTGAGCCGGGCCCAATTTAGCCCTAGCCACCCACGGCCAAGGTTGGCCGGGTGGGGCCCACGTGCTCGGGTATTCGGGTTTCGTGTTTGGGTGGTTTAGGACGTTCCCCGAGTCATTAATCTACACCCAGATCGAAATTTGGAATTAAATTGTAAAAGTTGTAATTGACGGGTTTAGAAACTTCAAACGCAAATTAAATTACTCGGAAGTCGGAATTTGATTCCGTCGAGTGCCTAGGAACCCTTGAATTATTCTAAGACCGTAGAGACGAAAATGGGAATTTTCAGAGCCCCGGAAGGGCGTTTTCAAAACCCGGGCAGATTCGCCATGTCGGGCGAATCGGGCTATTCCGGGTCCATCATCGACCATGTCGAGTAATTGGGAAGTTTGGGAGTGATCGACATTGTCGGGGTTACTTTTGGGTGTCAAGTTTATTAAAATTCAGTTTATGCCTGCAAGCTTAAAAGTATTTAAAATTGTGTTCTTATTAGATCGTGCCGCAGACAGAGGAAAGGAAAAGCTAGGCGAGTGATCGAGATCACGTCGGAGCTTGTTTGTGCGCTTTTGGAGAAAGCTTACGAGGTAGGGAAAAGTAGCCGGATCTCGGCCCTGACTAGGGAAAGTTAACAGTAGAAATGCATGTGACACTTGGGTGTCGTGGGTTAAGTAGGTTTATCGAATATTAGAAAGGCAGGCGACACCGGATGGTGTCGTATGATACGGGAACATATCGAACAATAGAAATGCATGTGACACTTAGTAGTGTCGTAGGAGCAGTGAACTTTCGATATTAGATTTACTGGAGGCATTTGGTTATGCCCGGAGGTTGATTGCTTAATTTGTGTCTTTGGTGGCCTTGAGAGCCCGTACTTTAATGTTTGTGTCTTGGGTGGTCATGAGAGCCCGTACTTTAATGTTCGTGTCTTGGGTGGCCATGAGATCTCGTGTCTTTACTGTTGGTGTCTTGGGTGGCCATGATTGCCCGTGGGGTTGTTGAACCTGTGTCTTTACTTTTGGTGTCTTGGGTGGCCATGAGTGCCCGTGGGGTTGTTGATCCCGTGTTCTACCGTTGGTGCTTTGGGTGGCCTTGAGTGCCCGTGGGGTTGTTGAACCCGTGTTCTACCGTTGGTGTTTTGAGTGGCGTTGAGTGCCCGTGGGGTTGCTGAACCCGTGTTTTACCGTTGGTGTCTTGGGTGGCCATGAGTGCCTGTGGAGTGTCAAACCGGTGTTGTTGCTGTTTGTTGAACTTTGCCTGTGATTGTGATTGTGGTTACCTGGGGTTGGTGAGTGACAGGTCGACAGCCTGATCCGACTTTGTGTCGGGAAAAGTGCGACAGGTCGACTGCCTGATCCAACCGTCGCGTTGGGAAAAGAGCATTAGGTCGACAACCTATCCGATTGGGGTCGGGAAAAGTGCGACAGGTCGACAGCCTGATCCAACCGTCGCATTGGGAAAAGTGCGACATGTCGGCCGCCTGATCCAACCGTCGCGTTGGGAAAAAGGCAGGGGGTTACCGAGAAATTGGAGTGCGATCCTTTGCGATCTTGTTTGGTGTGCGTTCCCTTGTGATCTTGGGTGTTGCGTGGTTATCTTTCGTGTCCTTAAAAGAGGTCGTAATCCTTTAGTCGGGTCTACATTACGGGTCCGAGTGTTGAGTCGGTTGAGGAAAGTAATTGTTGGTGTGTGTTAGTCGGGTAGTTGTTGGTGTTACTGGCATTGTCTGCTAAGTATGCCGTAGTCAGTCTGTTATCCGTGGTGGTGAGCGAACGCTCACCCCTAGCTGCTTTTCATACAGGTAATGGTTGCGGGATGGACTAGGTGAACTCTCGAAGCTTGAAGAGCTAGGAGCGGAGTCCGAGTTTTTTCTTTGAGTCTAGCGACGTACACTTTGCTTTTGTCCACCTGTTGGGACGTACTTTTGAGTTGTAAATAATGATTTTGTTTAAGTAATTGGTGGTTTTAAATGATTTATTTAAAAAGGCTTGAAATGTTTTATTGTTTTAAAGTTCGTGTTCCGGGTTCGGTTCTATTGAATTTGGGGCGTGACAGCTTGGTATCAGAGCTCGAGGTTTCACACCTCGGACTGTACGTCAATTAGGTGGGGAGAGTCGAGTCAGTAAAGTCCCGTCGTGCGTTGGGTACGCAGGTCGGAAACCGTGTGTAGACCCGTAATGTCTTGAGTCTTGTTTGTGTTTGTGTGTATGTGCAGTATTTTGTTGCTGGCATACTGATTGTGTGTTGCTGCGTGAAACGTTTTTAAGCTGTCGCGACTCGACTCAGGGGCGCCCCTGTAGTCGAGCGTGACGGCGTTGACATCAATGGTTACAATGTAGTTCGGGGACGCCTGGACCGGGTTGTAACTACGTGATGTCAAGAAATGAGGTTTTTAATGAAGTGGAGAAAGTTTTGAAATTTGATTGGCCCTGTGGGCGTGTTTTGATTTTGGTTGGCCCGGTGGGCGTGTTTCGACTTTGGTTAGCCCGATGGGCGTGTGTTGTGTTGTTGGCCTTGTCGGCTTGTGATTGAGGTTGAGTGACTTGTGTTTGGTCGTTGAATTGTTGTACGTGTGTTGTTAAATTGGTGGTCAAGCGTGTGGGTCGTATAAGACTATTTTTAGGGTTAACACGGGGTAAGATTTGAGCTTTGGAAAACAGGCTTGCGCGAGTGTCACGGACCCTGTCACGGATCCATGATGGAGCAGCGCGTTTTGGCAGTTTTAGGGCCTTCGTCACGGCTCTGTGACCCCAACCGTGACGGGGTCGGTCACTGATCCGTGACCCCTGTCTTTTACACCGTCTTGATTACGCAGTTTTCGTGTTGTTGTTGCGTGACTTGGTGCACGTTTGTACGGTTGATTTGAGGTTTCTCTTACGCGTTCTAGTAATTGAAGTATTGATAGCGTGAACGGGCTGGCGTTTTAATAACAAGTACGCTAGGGTAGACGTAGACCGTGTGAACGCTAGTATGTTTGAGCATGTCGTCATTATATAAATTCGCAAACTAAACGTTTGCGTGTATCCATGTAGAGGATACTGACACATGGCTCGTGGCAGACGAGGACGATCAGCCGTGACACGGGAACGGGCGCCCGCGCGAGGCAGGCGGGGACGGTCAGCAGGGACAACAGGACGGGTGCCCACCGTTGAGCCCGCTGAGTACGCGGAGGCCCAGGGTACTCCTGTCGGAGAGGACAGGAGGAGCGACGCGGGACCATCTACGGGCACGCCCAGCGTCCCGCCGGTCGCAGACCCTCCCACTACGACCGCCCTGGACGAGCTGACCAGGACAGTACAGAGTTTGGTGGCGATCATCGCCAGTAGAGAGTCGGCATCGCCAGCTCCGGAGACAACAGTGGTCCTAGTGAGGCCCGTTCAGGCTGAGGACCATACGGCCCGGACACTGCTGGACTTCCTGAAGCTAGGCATACCCACATTTGTCGGGGAGCCGAACCCCGACCTAGCCGAGAGGTGGCTGGAGCAGGTCACGCGGGACCTGGAACTTCAGGGATCGAGGATGGCCACCGCAGAGTGTCCTTTGCAGCTCATCAGCTGAGGGACAGCACCTACCACTGGTGGGGGCGTGTGAGGGACAGAGTCGGGCACGACTACGGGATCTTCCAGACGGTCTTTCAGGCGCAGTACTTTCCCGAGTCGGCTCGGGTGGACCGACATCGGCTGTTCCTGGAACTACAGCAGGATGGGATGTCAGTGGCAGAATATGAGGCTAGATTCACGGCCCTGACCAGATTCGCGCCAAAAATGGTGGCGACAGAGCAGAACCGTTGCCTGCGGTTCGAGGGGGGACTGAGGCCGGTGATTCGGGATCGAGTCCTCGCCTTGAGGTTGCGGGAGTACTCAGAGCTCGTGGACACTACAGCGACAATGGAGCAGGGTATCCGGGATGCGGCCAGGACCCGTGAGGTTTGACAGCGGTCGACCAGTGTGCCAGGGCCGTCCAAGTTCCGAGATCCGAGGAGATAGAGGACCTCGGGGTTCTTCAGACCACAAGCTCAGCAGGGCGGAGCGAGACCGATGGGGTCTGTGGCGTTAGTGGGGCCAGTCGCCTCAGAGAGGGGGCCGATATGCTACACCTGTGGGCAGCCAGGCCATATGCAGCGAGAGTGTCCGATGGGAGGAGGACCCACGGTGCTACCAGGATCAGCCGGACAGGCCAGGGCTCGGGGCCGAGGGCCGACGAGCTCAGGTGTTTCCGGTGCGACCGGTTGAGGCACTCTAGTACTAGGTGCCGTGCGCCGTTTGTGGCAACGTCAGCGCAGCGACCGCAACAGTCGCATACAATGCAGTCACCCAGGGGCCGCCCGCGTCAGAGTCAGCAGTTGAGGTTCTCACAGCCATCTGGAGCGCGCTAGTTCCGAGACAGCAGCGGAGATCTGGGTATACAGCAGTCAGTGCGCCAGGTCAGAGGCAGTAGGCGTCGCAGGGAAGAGTGTACGCAGTTACCGACTCCCGGGCCTCAGGATCCACTACCTATCGCGAGACCATTCAGGGTACGTGTTTATTGTATCATTTATGGGCGTTGTTCTTATTTGATATCGGGGCGTCACACTCGTTTATTTCGTTGAGTTGTGCTGAAAGGTTGAGGTTGAGTTTAGAGCCGTTGAGTCCACCCATGTGCCTGGACACCCCAGTTGGGGGTGATGTATTGTTGACTAGGGTTTTTCGTGCTTGTGAAATTAGAGTCGCAGACTGTCCTTGCCCTGGTGACCTTCTCGTATTGGGGATGACGACCTTAGACGTGATCTTGGGAATGGATTGGCTGGCGAAGTACCGAGCCAATATCGACTGCTACAGGCGACGAGTGACAGTGTCAGTAGGCAGCCCGAAGGTGACGTGTGTTCTGGGTAGTAAGAGCGGGGTTCTCCTGTCGGCGTTGTCCGCAGTGGAGGAAGTATCGGTAGTGCAGAGCCGAGAATTACTGCGAGTGGTGTGCGAGTTCCCCGAGGTCTTTCGTGAGGAGTTGAGCGGGTTGCCACCGGAACGTGAGGGGGAGTTCGAGATTGACCTGGTGCCGGGAACGGCAGCGATATCGATGGCGCCTTACAGGTTTGCGCCGACAGAGTTGACAGAGCTGAAGCGTCAGCTTGAGTAGCTTCAGGAGAAGGGATTTATCCGTCCGAGCGTATCGCCGTGGGGAGCACTAGCACTCTTCGTGAAGAAGAAGAGTGGAGAGTGTTGGGTCTCGAGGTAGGGTTGGAGATGAACCAACTCGCAGCGGAAAATCAATGAAAACCAAGAGACAATTAGAACCATGAAACAACTAACAAAGAATGGATTAACAAGAGAAAAATTCAGCACTAGTTCTTACCAAAACAAGAACACCGGTTAACGAATGATTGGCTTGAGTCTCCAAGACGCCTACGTATCCACTTGGGAATCAAAGCCACGTAGTTCTTCTCTTTGAGGACTCAAGAACACAAACATGGAGGTGGAAACTAGCCAAACCCGAAATGGCCATGGAAGAGGGAGAGAAAATGTGTTTCCTATTCTTGTCTAGTGTTTGTTATGTTGAAAAAAGATGACTTAAACATAACAAAACCCATACTTGTCCAACTAAAGGCATGGGACAAGCATGGTGACAAGTAAGGTGTAAATAGGACAAAGTATGGCAAGACAAGATTGGGTTAGGTGGTGAATCACCAACACCTTAATCCTTGTCTTGCTTACTTAGTACTAATTAATCAAGACTTGATTAATTAGTTCCATGGGCCTTGGTTGCATGGGCCTTTCATGGGCTTCTTGGAACATGGCCCGTGGCCATTTCCAACGAGGTCCCGTGATTCGCTCATCGCCTCCATGCCTTCCATACCGGAAATGTCCAACATTATCCGACGCGATCAATCCCAAGACTCCAAGCCTTGTCTCGATCCGTAAAGTCCTATTCACTTACGGGCACATGACCCAAAACCCAGTTTTGGTCATGTCCCGAGACAACTCCCTTTTGGCCATTCTCCATAAATGTGTCAATGAGTTTCATCCTCCGGTGTGACCCTTAGGTTTATGCATGTCAATAGATCAACGTAAAATCCCATTTTACTTGATCCTATTTAAGTGGCAACTAACGAGACTTTAGTATTGCCTGACACTACATAACGAATCGACCCTGTCGATTCTAACCTTTCCGTCGTCCCTGTCATTATCCTTTTATCTCCGATATCCTGATTGAGATAAGGCATAGAGCCGTCATCCTTATTATTCTCAATCACCGTTCCTTGATATGTGAGATGACTGAAGATATGATACCCAGTATCATGTGCATGGCCATGCTATTCTTCCAGTCACTCTCGATCAAGTGGCCGAGAACCGATATCTTTCCCATACCTTAGTATGAGGGATAAATCCCTTAGCCGTCTTTCGTGTCACTCATGTAGCCCGTCCCCAAGCCAATCCTGGCCGTTATGGAAGCCCTGTTACGGACAACGTTAGGCTCAGGTCAAACTCAGTTGTTGACTACATAGCGATCACAAAGACTCCTTGGTCTAAGGATACATGACAAGCTACAACACTGAATATGTTCATGACTTAATCTATGGCACATATTCAGGGTGGGTCGTCCAATATCATGTCCCACATGATATCTATGATCAGACTCCGGAATCCCATTCCAATGACTAACAGAACGTAAGCCATAAAGAGCCATCTTTCATACTAGTCGCTTCTAGTGAAGCTTTGTTGACTAGGGACCCATCGAGTGTGATCTATCTCGATCTATGGTTCTATTCGCATGGTGGGCATAGATCAGAGCACACATCGATATATTACTCCAACACATAAGTAATATAAAGCCGCTTTAATTTTATTGCTAACGATGATATATACATTTGGACATTTAGGATTGAACTACGGGCAC
The DNA here is from genome assembly GCA_963921825.1 of Erodium maritimum. Classification (NCBI taxonomy): domain Eukaryota; kingdom Viridiplantae; phylum Streptophyta; class Magnoliopsida; order Geraniales; family Geraniaceae; genus Erodium; species Erodium maritimum. The sequence goes on along the minus strand of OY997592.1, from coordinate 20,107,700 downwards.
TAAGACTAACAATCTCCCACTTGCCCTAGTTCCAATCTAAACTCCAATATGTCCCCATCGACTTTACATGTCTAACATGTTCAGGCAGTGACACTGTCTTAGTCAAAGGGTTGGCTATGTTATCATCTGTTGCAATATCGGTTATCTTCACTTCACCTCAGTTCAGTATTTATCTGATGAGGTGGATACGCCGCAGTACATGTTTGGATTTGTTATGCGATCTAGGCTTTTAGCTTGCGCAATGGCCCTTGTGTTGTCGCAAAATGGATTCACCGGACTGGATGGGTTTTTAATTACACCCAGCCCTGCCATGAATTTCCAAATCCACATAGCCTCCTTAGCTGCCTCTGCAGCATCCATGTACTTGGCCTCTGTCGTAGATTCGGCAATGGTATCTTGCTTTACGCTTTCCCAGCTAAAGCTCTACCATTCAGCGTAAACACATATCCTGATTGACTTCTAAAGTCATCTGGATTTGTCTTGGAAAACTAGCGTCTACTCATCCTTCGACGACTAGTTCAACATCATCTTTCCCCCGGGTTAGAATGATGTCTACTGGTACAACATAAGGCTTACGAGACGTCTGGTCTCATACATGTCATGGCATATATGATCGATCCTGCCCCCAGGCGCATAGGATTCTCATCATCCTTTTCAGCTCATCAGGTGTCTTAGGACACTGAGTCTTGCTGAGATGAATGCCATGACTAGTGGGTAAGAGTCCTTTCTTTGAATCGAGCATTAAGAACCTACTCAATGCCTTGTTCACATAGGTTCCCTGACTTAAATCCAAGACCCTCTTGGTGCGATCTCTACATATCTTAATCCTTAAGATATAAGAAGCATCGCCTAAGTCCTTTATTGAAAAACACTTCCTCAACCAAGCTTTAGTCTCGTGCAAGGTTGGGATGTCGTTTTCAATGAGAACCAGAAAGGTAATCTTGCTCCCACTAGCCTTCTTATAAACGCAAGATTCATCCTCGTTCTTGATTAAGCCAAATCCAATTACAGCTTCATCAAAACGAAGGATCCAACTCCGAGAAGTTCGTTTCAATCCATAAATGGATTTCAACAACTTATAAATCTTTCCTTTATTCTTCGGATCGTCAAAACCTTTGGGCCGAGACATACAAACGTACTCAGTCAAATTTCCATTTAGGAAAGCGGTTTTGACATCCACTTGCCATATCTCGTAATTATGATACGCAGTTATGTCAAGAAGAATTTGGATTGATTTTGACCATAGCCACTAAGGAGAAGGTTTCCTCATAGTCAATCCATTGGATCTGCCTATAACCTTTCGCCACCAGTTGAGCTTTGTAGGTCAAAGGGTTGCCGTCCATGTCCATCTTCACCTTGAAGATCCATTTGCATCCTATGGTCCTCACACCATTGATGGGATCAACCGGTTCCCAGACTCGGTTGTCCGACATGGATTGCATTTCCTCCCTCATGGCTCCCAGCCATAACTTGGAGTTGGGCCCATCCACGACTTCCTGAAAGGTGGCTGGATCATCGTGATCCACCATGACTTCATTGTCACCTCCGGATACCATATCTTGGAGGTGGAAGATTGATCCTTTCAAATCGCCTTGGACCTTCCGGAATTGTAACAGGAATTGGTTCTTACTCTACGACAATCTCTGGCTCCTTTCTACAGGGTTGCTAATTGGTTTAGACAGATCTGTACCATCCTGAATTTCTTCGAGATGCACAGTCCTCCCAATGACGTCTTTGGAAACAAAACTTTTTTTCCATAAAGACCCCACCCCAAGCGACGAACACCATGTTCTCACTGGGATTGTAGAAATAGTATCCCCTTGTTGCTTTGGGATACCACACGAAGGTGCATATCTCAGATCTTGGTTCGAGCTTAGTCGAAACCAAATGTTTCACATAAGCCTCGCAACCACAAATCTTTAGGAAGGACAAAGCGGGCATCATCCCGTACCATTTTTAAAATGGTGTCCCTTCCACACCATTCGTCGAAGCCCGATTCACTATGAATGCGGTCGTCTCTAGAGCAAAACCCCTAAAAGAGATTGGGAGATCAGTCCAACTAATCATGGAACAGACCATTGTCTAACAATGTCCGATTTCTCCGTTTGGCTACACCTTTCAACTACAGTGACCTAGGAGGAGTCCATTCCAAAAGGATCCCATTCTCTTTTAGATGATCTAATAACTCTGTGGTCAAGTATTTTCCACCTCGATCCAATCGAAGTGCCTTAATACCTTTGTCGAGCTGGTTTTCTACTATAGTCTTAAACTCTTTGAATTTATCAAAAGCTTCAGACTTATGTCTCACCGAATAGACATAACCATATTTACTGTAATCATCAGTAAATGTGATAAAGTAGCTAAAACCCCTCCTGGCAAGTGAACTTATTGGTCTACACACATTCGAGTGTATCAGCCCCAATAATTCACCCGCCCTTTCATCGCGATCAATAAAGGGCACTTTAGTCATTTTGCCCATCAAACAAACCTTGCACCTATCGATCGAATGGAATTCGAATGAACCTGAAAGCCCGCACTTCTGAAGTGCTGATAGGCGCTTCTTGTTTATGCGACCCAAATGACAGTACCATAACAGAGTTAGGTTTAAATTGTTGGATTTAGACCTCTTGGTATTAACGGAATATATAGAACTTGAGGCATTGTTACCCATATCTAATATGTACAATCCTCCAACCATGTCAGTACTGGTATAAAACATATCATTGCATAGAACATTGAAAACTCCATTTCCAATATTAACATTATATCCTTCCTTGTCAAACACGGATACAGATATAATATTCCTACTAAAAGTAGGTATGCAATATACATTATACAATACTAAGACAAGACCTCTTGGCAAAGCAAGACTCATGGATCCTACAGCAGTTGCCACAACTCTGAGGTCCATTTCGTGCTTTCCAAATCTCTCCTACTTTCAGCCACCATATATTAGTGCATGTGTGAGATTCAGTCATGGTATCTAATACCCATGAATCTTTGGAAGTAGAGAGATGTAGCTCTATAGAGTTAATACCGAATGAAGGCACGATCCCACCGCCCTTCCTTAGATCATCCAGGTTTCCTGATGAAGGCGCAGTCCTACTGCCCTTCTTCAGATCATCCAGGCTATTTGATGAAGGCGCAGTCCCACTGCCCTTCTTCAGATCAGCCGTGAACTTCCTGTAATCCCGGTTCCAATGATCAGGCTGTTGGCAGTAGAAGCAGACATTCTCAGGTGTCTCATCTTTCCTGCCAAGTGCGCATGGGCCCAGCCCTTGCCACTTCCAATTCCCTTGTTGACCATCAGAATATCCTTGGATCCCAGATCCCTGAGATATTCTTCTCAGCAGTTAATGACACTTCATGTAACTCTGATATGGTCTTAGAGACAGCCTTGTCAAGGACATATTCTTTGCGTTCAGACTTGAGGACTATCCTCAAAATTCTGTACCAGTCCAAATAGTTTGTCCCATTTAGCTTGACCCTGTCAAGAATGGTTTTTAATGACAAACTATTAATGTTCGCTGAATTTGCCATTTGATCTACAACAGATAAAATTCAATCAGTAAACTGAATAAATTTTATGAAGATCAAGCTTAAACACCAACAATCAATTCTAAACCTTTAGAATCTGAAACCAAGATCCTTGATTCACTCGATTAAGCTGAACTAATGCTCACCACTTAATCGAGCTATGTAGGTAGGACTCCATCCAATCACATCCAATGTGACTCTTGGCTAGGGTATGCACTTATGTACACGGCTTACCCTATCTGTTACCCTAGCTCAACCTCAGGCTGAGAATCGTAGTCGGGTCCACCAATTTTCAACTATGGCCCGTCACTATGTAGGTGCTCCGCTAATGCGCACGACACCCACATATGTCGTCCAAACCTACTACCCCGCTTTCCCATGGATGCTCCGCTAATGCGCACGACACCCATAGGACGGGGAGGTAGTAAGGTGTTGATAATTGGGAGGTATCGGACATGACCCGTTTTTACTTGTCCGGTTGTGTTTAAAACTTTGACACATCCTAGATGCGATGAGCACATCAACTACATTCCAAATGCAATGATGCCTCAAATTACCTCCAATGTAATTCTTCCTTCGAACCCGTCAACTACATCCAATGTAATGACGATTCTAAGGGTTCACACACAAGGATTAAAATTCCAATTTTATCTTTGCATGTGAGGTGATATGCTCGGTAAATAAAGTTAAGCATGCAATTCTAAAACACATAGAATTAATCATGCATAAACTAAACCAAGCATAAAGCGATAAATGTGCACATAATAGCCCCCTAAACTAACTCCCACTAGCTTCTTGAGCTCCACCGACTCCAAGCCGATGCCAACACCCGAAAAGCCACCAAATGACCTTTTCGCCCTTTCTTCGTCTTGAGTAAAATATTACAATTTAATACACGACTCGCAGGTCGGGAATAAATAAATATTACAAACAAGTGGTTCGACGACCACACCTTGAAAGAATAATTACACGCTAACTCTAACGGCTCGCAGGCCGTGAAAAGCGATAAATAATTAAATTGAGCTCGGGGCTATTATGTACACCATGCCAACATCACATCACACATCGTGTTATCAAACAAGCATGTTATCAAACATCATGTGATTTTCCGGTTTTAATTAATAGCCAAGTTTCGAAATTTTTTGATGCTCGGTTTATCGAAACCGTTCAAAAATGAAACTTTTGAACATTTGATCTTCGAGTTCGTCATGACGGTTCCAAACTCGTCATAACTAACAAAACGGTTTAGCCTTAGCATATCAACCATCCAATGGTCATGCTTGGCCTAGCTCCGTCCAACGGAGCCCCGTTCGGTCTCGGTTTCGGCTCCCCGAGAGTCCCGCTCCCGAGACCCGAAAAATCAAACTTTTTTCAAAATTTCCAGATTTGAAATAATTTTCAAAAATTCATTTTACATGCATTAAATCCATAAACAAGAATTTAAAACATGTTATCAAACAATTTAGCAAAACAACATGCCAAAAACGAAACTTTCAAGCAAAACCGAAACTATGAACACCGTCTTGTGAATCCCGAAGGTAGCACGGCTCTGATACCACTGTTGGGTCTCGAGGTAGGGTTGGAGATGAACCAACTCGCAGCGGAAAATCAATGAAAACCAAGAGACAATTAGAACCATGAAACAACTAACAAAGAATGGATTAACAAGAGAAAAATTCAGCACTAGTTCTTACCAAAACAAGAACACCGGTTAACGAATGATTGGCTTGAGTCTCCAAGACGCCTACGTATCCACTTGGGAATCAAAGCCACGTAGTTCTTCTCTTTGAGGACTCAAGAACACAAACATGGAGGTGGAAACTAGCCAAACCCGAAATGGCCATGGAAGAGGGAGAGAAAATGTGTTTCCTATTCTTGTCTAGTGTTTGTTATGTTGAAAAAAGATGACTTAAACATAACAAAACCCATACTTGTCCAACTAAAGGCATGGGACAAGCATGGTGACAAGTAAGGTGTAAATAGGACAAAGTATGGCAAGACAAGATTGGGTTAGGTGGTGAATCACCAACACCTTAATCCTTGTCTTGCTTACTTAGTACTAATTAATCAAGACTTGATTAATTAGTTCCATGGGCCTTGGTTGCATGGGCCTTTCATGGGCTTCTTGGAACATGGCCCGTGGCCATTTCCAACGAGGTCCCGTGATTCGCTCATCGCCTCCATGCCTTCCATACCGGAAATGTCCAACATTATCCGACGCGATCAATCCCAAGACTCCAAGCCTTGTCTCGATCCGTAAAGTCCTATTCACTTACGGGCACATGACCCAAAACCCAGTTTTGGTCATGTCCCGAGACAACTCCCTTTTGGCCATTCTCCATAAATGTGTCAATGAGTTTCATCCTCCGGTGTGACCCTTAGGTTTATGCATGTCAATAGATCAACGTAAAATCCCATTTTACTTGATCCTATTTAAGTGGCAACTAACGAGACTTTAGTATTGCCTGACACTACATAACGAATCGACCCTGTCGATTCTAACCTTTCCGTCGTCCCTGTCATTATCCTTTTATCTCCGATATCCTGATTGAGATAAGGCATAGAGCCGTCATCCTTATTATTCTCAATCACCGTTCCTTGATATGTGAGATGACTGAAGATATGATACCCAGTATCATGTGCATGGCCATGCTATTCTTCCAGTCACTCTCGATCAAGTGGCCGAGAACCGATATCTTTCCCATACCTTAGTATGAGGGATAAATCCCTTAGCCGTCTTTCGTGTCACTCATGTAGCCCGTCCCCAAGCCAATCCTGGCCGTTATGGAAGCCCTGTTACGGACAACGTTAGGCTCAGGTCAAACTCAGTTGTTGACTACATAGCGATCACAAAGACTCCTTGGTCTAAGGATACATGACAAGCTACAACACTGAATATGTTCATGACTTAATCTATGGCACATATTCAGGGTGGGTCGTCCAATATCATGTCCCACATGATATCTATGATCAGACTCCGGAATCCCATTCCAATGACTAACAGAACGTAAGCCATAAAGAGCCATCTTTCATACTAGTCGCTTCTAGTGAAGCTTTGTTGACTAGGGACCCATCGAGTGTGATCTATCTCGATCTATGGTTCTATTCGCATGGTGGGCATAGATCAGAGCACACATCGATATATTACTCCAACACATAAGTAATATAAAGCCGCTTTAATTTTATTGCTAACGATGATATATACATTTGGACATTTAGGATTGAACTACGGGCACTAAGACTAACAGAGAGCTTCGGATGTGTATAGATTACCGGAAGCTGAACCGGGTTACGGTGAAGAACCGATACTCGATGCCGAGGATCGATGACTTGTTCGACTAGTTGAGAGGGTCAGCATGGTTCTCGAAGATCGATCTGCGATCCAGATATTACCAGTTGCGAGTCCGAGATTCCGGACACGCTATGGGCATTACGAGTTCTTGGTGATGCCGTTTGGACTGACGAACGCACCTGCAGCGTTCATGGATCTGATGAACAGTATATTCCGGCCGTACCTAGATCAGTTTGTGGTGGTGTTCGTAGACGACATCTTGATCTATTCACAGAGCGAGGCGGCACATGAGGTACATCTGAGAACTGTTCTGACCCTGCTACGCACGCATCAGCTATATGCCAACCTGGAGAAGTGCGAGTTTTGGCTCGCTGAGGTAAAATTCCTCGGTTACATTGTATCCCGTGACGGTATACTGGTCGATCCGTCGAAGATCGACGCAGTTCCGAAGTGGGCACGGCCTACGAGTGTCTTCGAGATCCGCATCTTTCTAGGGTTGGCAGGTTATTATCGGCGATTTGTCCAGGACTTTGCTCGACTAGCCGCGCCGATGACTCTGTTGACGCGGAAGGGAGTCGGGTTTGTGTGGACAGAGGATTGTGAACGTGCGTTCACGGAATTGAAGACTCGTCTGACTACCGCTCCAGTGTTGGTAGTGACAGAGCGAGGGATTGGGTATGAGGTCTATTGTGATGCATCCGGGGAAGGACTGGGCTGCGTACTGATGCAGTTGGGTAGAGTTGTTGCTTATGGCTCCAGGCAGTTGAAAACACACGAGCGCAACTATCCTACCCATGACCTGGAGCTAGCAGCAGTCGTGTTCGCGCTAAAGGGATGGCGGTATTATCTGTACGGCGTGGGATTTCAGGTGTTCTCGGATCACAAGAGTCTCAAGTACATCTTTTCCCAACGAGACCTAAACATGCGCCAGCGGCGATGGATGGAGCTACTTGAGGAGTACGACTTTGACCTACACTACCATCCGGGTAAGGCGAACGTGGTCGCCGACGCCCTGAGTAGGAAGTCGGTTCCGAGTCTTGCTAGCATATCAGTCCGAGAGTGGTACATGATGGGGGAACTGAGCACGTTCGGGCTTCAGCTAGAGGAGATTACTGGTGGCATGGCCATGTGCTCATTGGTGGCTCAGCCCTCACTACTTGCCCAAGTGTTGGAGGCGCAGTCGGAGGACGTCGAGACGGCAGAGATCCGAGAGAGGGTCGTCAGCGGTGACGAGGTGGTGGGTTGGGAGATCAGTGCAGATTGAGGGTTACGGTATCGAGGAGGGTTGTTCGTGCCGGGAAACTGTAGGGACGACGTGTTGCGAGAGTCACATCATTCGCGTCTTACAGTGCACCCGGGGGGGCACCAAGATGTACCGTGACATCAGGCAGCACTTCTGGTGGTGCGGGATGCGGAGAACAGTCGCAGAATTTGTGACGAGATGTCTCGTCTGTCAGCAGGTGAAGGCCGAACATCAGCGTCCCGCAGGATTGATGCAGCCACTACCGATTGCCCAGTGGAAGTGGGAGCATATCACGATGGACTTCGTGTGTGGGCTGCCGAGATCGCCGAAGGGACACGACGCTGTATGGGTAGTAGTCGATCGGTTGACCAAGTCCGCCCATTTCTTGGCTATGAGGATGACTGATCCGGTCGACAAGTTGAGCAACATGTACATTCTGGAGATAGTGCGTCTCCATGGGGTCCCTGTGTCGATAGTGTCTGACAGGGATCCTCGTTTCACGTCCAGATTTTGGCTGAGTCTGTAGACCGCGTTGGGGACCGAGGTTCTACTAAGTACAGCACACCATCCCCAGACAGACGGTCAGTCCGAGCACACTATTCAGATCTTGGAAGACATGTTGCGGGCATGTGTGCTGGACTTCAGAGGATCGTGGGAGACCCACCTGCCGTTGGTCGAGTTCGCCTACAACAACAGCTTCCAGGCCAGTATTGGGATGGCACCGTTCGAAGCGTTGTATGGGAGGCCGTGTCGATTGCCAGTGTGTTGGGAAGAGGTGGGGGACAAGAGTCTGCTGGGGCTAGATCTTGTCAGAGAGACGACAGAGAAGGTCGCGCTGATACGCGAGCGGTTGAAGGCTGCACAGATTCGGCAGAAGAGCTACGCCGACAGACGGCGTCAACCTCTTGAGTTCGCAGTCGGGGATCACGTGTTCCTGAAGGTGAGCCCGAGGAAGGGACTGGTACGGTTCAGACGCAGCGGGGGCAAGTTAGCCCCGCGATACATTGGCCCGTTCGAGATCTTGAGCAGAGTGGGAGCAGTGGCTTATCGTCTGGCGTTACCACCGCAACTTGGGAGAGTTCATAACGTCTTCCACGTGTCCCAGTTGCGGCAGTACAATGCGGACCCCTCCCACGTCATTGAGTGGACAGATATCGAGGTGGCTGACGATGTCTCATATGAGGAGCAGCCGGTTCGGATCATGGACACACGAGAGCATGTCTTGCGTGGCAAGGTTATCCGCATAGTACGGGTGCAGTGGAGGCATCACGGGGCTGAGTCGACTTGGGAGCGCAAGGACGAGGTTCGCGCGAAGTACCCCGCGTTGTTCGACTCCTGAGGTACGTCTGTTTTAAATTTCGCGGACGAAATTCCTTTAAGGGGGGTAGATTGTAATAACCACTCCCGGTCAACGCCAGTCAAATCTGCGAAAAACAGGAAAATTTAAAAAATTTAGACAGACACTTAAATGAACCTGAATTTGACCCCGAGAGTCATACCGGACTTAAGTTGACCCCGATATCGACCAAAGTGAGTTCCGGGGGACTCAGGGCAACTTTCTGACCAATTTGGGAAATGTTGACTTTTCGCTGGAAAAGTCAACCGAGCGACGTTTTGGTCCATTCGGGAACCGTTTTGGATCCAAAAAGATTATCCATCGTCGCAGAGGTCTTAGTTGATCCGTTTCCTTGTAGCCCATGAAGTTTCGTAAATTCTTGGAAAAAGTGCTCGTTCGGGGCCCGAAACGTCCGACTTTCGCGAATCTGATTGGAAAATATCTAGAAGATATTTTCCAAAAAGGTGTGGGACCCACTTGCCACTTGTCAAACAAGTGGTGGTGTTAGGTTTTTGGGGCAAAACAAGAAGACTAGAAAAGGAGGGGGGTTCGGCCTTGTTCAAAAAAAAGGAGAAAAAGAAGGAGTTTTAGAAAGAGAAAGAAGAGAGAAGAAAGGGAGATAAAAAAAAAGAGGGTTGGGGGTTCTTGCCACTATTCACGAGCATCAAACTATTGGATCGTCTCAACGATAGAAGATTCAAGCTTACACCGTCATTCTCTACGGTGAGCACCTAACCGATTCTCGTTTTGTTAAGTTTAAAAATTAGGGTTTGGATTGAAATGGGTTGAAATTGGATGAGTTGAGGTGTGGGGTTTGTTGGAGGTGTTTTGGAGCGAAGAGATGACGTTTTCCGGTGACCGGAGGCTCGGGGGGAGCTCCGGCCACCGTGTATGGTGGTTGGCCGGCCATGGAGTGGCTGGCCGGAGCTAGGGCCGGCCACCACCATGGTGAGCCGGGCCCAATTTAGCCCTAGCCACCCACGGCCAAGGTTGGCCGGGTGGGGCCCACGTGCTCGGGTATTCGGGTTTCGTGTTTGGGTGGTTTAGGACGTTCCCCGAGTCATTAATCTACACCCAGATTGAAATTTGGAATTAAATTGTAAAAGTTGTAATTGACGGGTTTAGAAACTTCAAACGCAAATTAAATTACTCGGAAGTCGGAATTTGATTCCGTCGAGTGCCTAGGAACCCTTGAATTATTCTAAGACCGTAGAGACGAAAACGGGAATTTTCGGAGCTCAGGAAGGACGTTTTCAAAACCCGGGCAGATTCGCCATGTCGGGCGAATCGGGCTTTTCCGGGTCCATCATCGACCATGTCGAGTAATTGGGAAGTTTGGGAGTGATCGACATTGTCGGGGTTACTTTTGGGCGTCAAGTTTATTAAAATTCAGTTTATGCCTGCAAGCTTAAAAGTATATAAAATTGTGTTCTTATTAGATCGTGCCGCAGACAGAGGAAAGGGAAAGCTAGGCGAGTGATCGAGATCACGCCGGAGCTTGTTTGTGCGCTTTTGAGAAAGCTTACGAGGTAGTGAAAAGTAGCCGGATCTCGGCCCTGACTAGGGAAAGTTAACAGTAGAAATGCATGTGACACTTGGGTGTCGTGGGTTAAGTAGGTTTATCGAATATTAGAAAGGCAGGCGACACTGGGTGGTGCCGTATGATACGGGAACGTATCGAACAATAGAAATGCATGTGACACTTAGTAGTGTCGTAGGAGCAGTGAACTTTCGATATTAGATTTACTGGAGGCATTTGGTTATGCCCGGAGGTTGATAGTTTAATTTGTGTCTTGGGTGGCCATGATAGCCCGTACTTTAATGTTTGTGTCTTGGGTGGACATGAGAGCCCGTACTTTAATGTTCGTGTCTTGGGTGGCCATGAGAGCCCGTATTTTACTATTGTGTCTTGGGTGGCCATGAGAGCCCGTGTCTTTACTGTTGGTGTCTTGGGTGGCCATGAGTGCCCGTGGGGTTGTTGAACCTGTGTCTTTACTTTTGGTGTCTTGGGTGGCCATGAGTGCCCGTGGGGTTGTTGAATCTGTGTTCTACCGTTGGTGCTTTGGGTGGCCTTGAGTGCCCGTGGGGTTGTTGAACCCGTGTTCTACCGTTGGTGTTTTTAGTGGCCTTGAGTGCCCGTGGGGTTGCTGAACCCGTGTTTTACCGTTGGTGTCTTGGGTGGCCATGAGTGCCTGTGGAGTGTCAAACCGGTGTTGTTGTTGTTTGTTGAACTTTGCCTGTGATTGTGATTGTGGTTACCTGGGGTTGGTGAGTGACAGGTCGACAGCCTGATCCGATTTTGTGTCTGGAAAAGTGCGACATGTCGACTGCCTGATCCAACCGTCGCGTTGGGAAAAGAGCATTAGGTCGACAGCCTATCCGATTGGGGTCGGGAAAAGTGCGACAGGTCGACAGCCTGATCCAACCGTCGCATTGGGAAAAGTGCGACAGGTCGGCCGCCTGATCCAACCGTCGCGTTGGGAAAAGGGCAGGGGGTTACCGAGCAACTGGAGTGCGATCCTTTGCGATCTTGTTTGGTGTGCGTTCCCTTGTGATCTTGGGTGTTGCGTGGTTATCTTTCGTGTCCTTGGAAGAGGTCGTAATCGTTGTGTCGGGTGTACATTACGGGTCCGAGTGTTGAGTCGGTTGAGGAAAGTAACTGTTGGTGTGTGTTAGTCGGGTTGTTGTTGGTGTTACCGGCATTGTCTGCTAAGTATGCCGTAGTCAGTCTTTTATCCGTGGTGGTGAGCGAACGCTCACCCCTAGCTGCTTTTCCTACAGGTACCGGTTGCGGGATGGACTAGGTGAGCTCTCGAAGCTTGAAGAGCTAGGAGCGGAGTCCGGGTTTTTCCTTTGAGTCTAGCGACGTACACTTTGCTTTTTTCCACTTGTTGGGACGTACTTTTGAGTTGTAAATAATGATTTTGTTTAAGTAATTGGTGGTTTTAAATGATTTATTTAAAAATGCTTGAAATGTTTTATTGTTTTAAAGTTCGCGTTCCGGGTTCGGTTCTACTGAATTTTGGGCGTGACAATAACTCTGGGCTAGATGGATGTATGAAGCCGGTATTGCTTTCAATGCAATTGAGCATGATAGTTTTATTCAGTTTACTGAGTTGGTTGGGCAATTGGGTCCGGGATTTAGACCACCAAGTCGATACCAATTAAGTGGGCCGCTCTTGAAGAATGAAGTTCAAAGAACCAAGAGCCTATTGTTAAAACAAGAAGAGGAATGGAAGAAGAATGGTTGCTCAATTATGACCGATGCTTGGAGAGATCGTAGAAGAAGAAGCATAATGAATATATGTGTTAATTGTTCAGAAGGAACGACATTTCTTTCATCAATGGAAGCTTCAAATGATTCGCACACTGGTCAATTCATTTTTGATTATGTGGATAAGTGGATTGAAGAAATTGGCCCTGAAAATATTGTACAAGTTGTGATGGACAATGCTTCCAACAATATGGCGGCAAAAGATTTGCTTAAGGAGAAGAGACCGTCCATATTTTGGACTTCATGTGCAGCTCACACCATAAATTTCATGCTCCATGAAATAGGTACAACAACAACATTTAAGACCGTCATTGAGAAGGCAAGGAGTTTTACTACCTATATTTATTCTCATCACAAAACTTTGTTTTTGATGAGGAAGTTCACGAACAAGGGAGAAATCGTGAGGACGGGTGTGACTAGATTTGCAACCAATTTTCTTACTTTAAAAAGTTTGAGGGACAAGAAAGATATGTTGAGAATTATGGTTACAAGTCCGGAATGGAATGACACCAAACATGCAAAGAGTTCAAAAGGGAAAGCGGCGATGAATATTGTGTTGAACTTGACCTTTTGGTCTGCTTTGGATATATGTCTTAAGGTGTTTGAACCTTTGTTCGAAGTGCTTCGCATTGTTGATGGAGATCAAAAACCATAAATGGGTTTTGTGTATGGAGAGATGCTCAAAGCCAAAGAAAAGATTAAAAGTGTGTTTACTCAAGAAATTCACTATCGTCAATATTGTGAGATAATTGATAGGAAATCTCTCGGACGACTTGATAGTCCATTGCATATGGCGACTTACCTCTTGAACCCATGTTACGCATACCAAAAAGAGCAGCCAAATGACTTGATGATGATGAATGGACTACTAGAGTGTTTGGAAAGGATGTATTCTAACAATTTGGAGATCGTGGATGCGGTGTTACAGAATGAGCTCATCGTATATATAAACAAGGATGGTCTATTTGGCAAATCTAGTGCGTTGAGAGCATGTTCACAAGATATTGCAAAATATAATCCGAGTAACAATATTTTTTTTAATTACTTACTACTTTATAATTATATTGATTTTATAGACATTTTATAAAGTAATAATATTTATTGCCTTATTGGATATTTTTGTAGTTTTTTGGTGGAAAGTTTATGGGGGTCATGTGCCAAACTTGCAACGTTTCGCTATAAGAGTGCTTGGTTTGACAACAAGTTCATCCGGATGTGAAAGATCTTGGAGTGCGTTTGAGGGGGTAGTATACAATAATAAAATTGTATTTGTTGCTAAATTTCTTGTCACTTTATTATTTATTTTTAATTTGTTTTCGTTATTATTAAACTAGATTCATACAGAGAAGAGAAATAGGCTTGATGCAACAAGGGTGATGAACCTAGTTTTTGTCCAATTTAATTCTTTTTTTTTTGATAGGCTAAGAATTTTATTAAGCAAATGTTCTATAAAGCTATAGAACAAAGCAGGAAAGTATCCGAAAGGATCCTTTCCTCAAACCAACACCAGCTCCAAAAAGAGCAAAAAAAACATGATAGGAGAAAAACAAAAAATATGTCTTTCCTATTTCCTATCCGGATTCAAACAAGTGAACCGATTAGAAACTTGAACAGGCGTTAAATCAAGATCCGAAGTCGGTTCCATACACTCCTTGTTCTTCCTGCCCTTGGCGTCCTTCTCGAGCACTAAAGCACATAGATCAACATGTTTATGGCCAACTTTCGAGCTGTGAGTCCAAATACCCGTGCTATCCTTTTTGGCGATGTCCACCATAAAGCACCCCGTGGTATCCCCTCTATCAGTAGAGGTCCTAGCTCTTGTCTGATAGACCACGGTGGGTAGAGCATTCACCTTCAAGGAACCCTTCTTTGGACGACCATGTTTCTTTGGCACCGGTTTTTCCAAGGCTTCCTTCCAAGGACTTCCTTGAAAACCGACTTCCCGAAGCGGTTCACCAACCCGATGAAGGTTGTCTAGCACCGGGCCCGAGCTCTGAGAGGCCGAACCAAGAGCCTGCCCAAGACGATTAAAGATGGTACCCAAACTTGGTTCGTCGTGGGAAAACAAATGGGTCTTAGTAGATGGGTTTAAAAAACCCTCCAAACCAGGCCCACACGCCCTTAAGGGATCAGCCCCAACACGCAGGCCCACTTCATCTCCAGAACCACTTGAGCGCCCGCAACCCTTGGCTTGACACAATGTCGACGAAGACGATGTCGTGTCCGGAACTGAAGGCAAGACTCCCGGATCAGGAGATTTGGATTGATTCGAAATTGAATTCGAATGGATCTCTCTTGGTATTGATCCCCCTTGAATCACGGAATGAACGACGGGTACGGGAGTGACAGGACCAGAACAGAGCTAGCCGTAATCCTTGCGAGACGACGGCGATGAGAACATTGACGCCGATCGGGTCTGGACTTCATGCGGAGACTCCTGCCCCTCAACAGACTACTGAACCACTTTCCCGGCTCGAGCTTCCAGAGCAGCTCGCAAAACAGAGCTAACACTCTGTTCTCCAGATCCACCTGCATCTCTCACCGGAGACGTCAAACACCCGGCGTTCCTAGTAGCCTCCGTCTGATTTGGATCAACAGAACCAGGAATACCATCAACCTTCAGAACAGAGTCGATGCTCTGTTTTGCAATACCGTCTGGTTCAGGCACCGGAAAACGCACTCGGCGTCAGGAAAAGGCCACGAAAAGAACATGGCCCTTCACCTGAACCTCATTCAAGCTCTTGAAAGCCAGGGGCGCAGCAGCGGGTGTCGAAAAACGAACAAAACCAAAGAATAACCCTTTTTTGTTTGCTCTTTTCAGCAGAGAAAAGGACACGATGTCGCCAAACTCTGCAAGCCTGGCCTGGAACCATTCTTCCGGCACGGGGTAGGGGAGGTTTCAAACGTACAGTTCAGTTGTACTCACTTCGAAACGAGTCGCAGTTTTCCGGCGGCGACCCACTGCATCTGAGATTCTGATCGGCTCCGTTGGTTTCAGAGGGATCGGGATAAACGCAGCTTCAACCTGCCTCTCCGCCTCTGTTGTAGGAGCCGGATGAGCACCCCGATGACGCGTGTCCGGCACACCACCACTAGTAGCCTGCCTCTCCGCCTCTGTTGTAGGAACCGGATTAGCACCCCGACGGCGCGTCTCCGGCACACCACCACCAGTAGCCTGTCTTCCCACCTCTTTTGCTGCCGAAGATTTGGTCTTGCCGCGATCCATCACAACACGCTTTGCCCGACGAAACTTTGTAGGTGGAACAATGGTCTGAAATTCCTTGTACAGAGACAAGAGGCCAAAGCAAAAGGAGTAAAACTCTTGAAGCTTACTGGGGAGTTGAGAGCCTTTCATGTTCACTCCACCACGTCCAATTTAATTCTTTGATTTGGAACAAAAGGAGAAAACAATTTGAAAAGAACGTGGATGTTCTTATTTCTAATGATGCTAGTAATGCACAAGAGTGGTTTGTTTATGGTGGTGGTGGAGATGAAAATACGATCAATGATGTGGGTTCCGAGGGTTTGACAAATGAAGAAACAAGAGAACTTGAAGAAAATTTTGTTTCCGATGAAGAGGACGAAGAAGATATGACTTTTGATTTTGACTTTGAAGAGGAGAATGATGAAGTATTTGGTGTGTTTGGTCTTCAAGGAGAGTTGGAGAAGTAGATGCTTTTCATTGTTTTTGATACACTTTTGTTGTCTTTTATCATGCTGGATACACTTTTGTTGTCTTTTGTCATGTTGGAATTTGGATACACTAATGTTGGATACACTTTGAAGAGGAAAATGTTGAAGATGAAAATGATATACTTTTGTTGTTTTGAATGTTGCTTCGTAGAGATTGAATTGGAGGATAATATATATTGTTTAATGTTGTTTTTGAAGTTTATTGGTCGAAAATATATAGATAAAAGTTTCAACCTATGGGAAAATTTATAAAATAATAATGTATAATGTAATTTATATTTATTAATTATTTAAAAAAATAAAAAATATATACATCCGATTAATCCCCGATTAATCCCCGCATAGCGCCTAGGACCCCTCGCCGCCCGATTGGCGCCTAACGATTTTTACAACCCTGCCGCCTCGGGTTCCAGATGTATGTCCGGGCCGACCGTAGCAAGCCTGGCGCTCATGGACCCATAATAATAGCCCACTTAGGATCGTGGACACAAACTTAAGCCAACTCCTTACAACCATCCCAATATAACGAGGCATAAAAGAGATAGTCCTAAAACAAACAGAGGACAAAGAGTTCCAAACGTAAAGTAGATAATCAGAATGCATCAAAATAAAGTTTGTTGATTGTGCAGGCTGCCCGGGACCTCCCAGCATCGGCTGCCCCGGGTCTGTAGGTATAGTCCGAAGGCGACTCCACCCACCCCTGCTGGGTCGGTTCATTCCTGCATTGGAGACACCTGTGCCTCCGGTTGTGTTGCCCCCTCCGTCTTCAGGTAGGTCTGGGCTGGTGTGTGGTGCTGGGGAGGCAAATCTTCCTGTTGCTTCCTCACCTCCGGTGGATGATCATATAGGGATCCGCCCCTTGTCTTCGTGGTGGGCATCTTACCCTTATCGCGGCTGGGCCCTCCTTTCCCCATTCCAGCCTGGGGATCTGTCTGATATCCCAGTCCAGGCTGGGGATCTTTCTGTTGCCCCTGGGGATCCTTCTCCTTCCCCTCTCGGGTCATTTCAGGATCAGCGGGTCCAGCTCGGGCCAACGTCTCATCAGCAGGATGGACATTAGCCAGATTATCAGGCTTCGTAAAGCCCGGTGGAGGCCCAGAGACGCGGTGCGCTCCCTCTTGCAACAATTTGGTTACCCCTCCTGGGGTAACCTTAGCTAGATAATCAGACTTCGACTGGTCTTAGTCGGGTACCTGCTCACCCATAGTAATCTCCATGGATCGAATCATCGGATTCAGAGACAAGTCACTCAAAAGATATGTGATAGACGGATGGGTCACCGGAGGAGGTGTATTCCAGACCGTCTCCAGCAACCTATCCACATTCATCTGATTTGGGACAAGGATAGATCGGTCATACCGAGCCTCTTCCCGACCGATCCCCGGCAGCATGATCGTACATCCCGAAACCTGTGGGTTACCATACCACACCGACGACATAAATCGACTATCCTTTCATATTGTAGGTCAGTTATCTTAGAAGTCGTGGTACCTGGGAATCGAAGGCGAACTCTCCACCGAAGAGGTTGTTGTAGTTCCATCCGAACCCTGAGCCACAGGAACATGTCCTCCCGGCGAGTAAACGGGATTGGGGCCGACGGGACCTGGGTACCAATGATGGCAGTGATGAGGCCACACGTAGTCATTCCTGGCCTTTCCCGGGATGTTGAGCGCCCGGACCCCAAGTTCCACATGGTGAAACTGGATATCCTTGGCCCGGACAAACTGCGTGAGGGGCTCTAGCAGGAGGGGGTATCCCTTGAAGCTCCATGGGCCCTGGTGGCAGACATTCTCCATCGATTCCTCAGACGAGAAGTGATAGCCCGTGACTTCTGGTGATATAAATTCCACCTGGATGCCCGTCACCTTCCATTTCTGGAGCATTATTGCGCATATTGTGTGTTGGTTGTAGATCCGGTCACCAGCAACCCTAGCTGCGAGGGAAAATTGGTACATTCCCTTTGTGAATAAAGGAACGCCCTCCTCGGAGACCACTATCTCATCATCATCGTCCTCCCAGTCCGGGACCGGGACTACGCGAGCTGCGATGTCCTCCGTCGGTCTACTAGTTGGCCCTCGCCCATCGGGACGTCGAGTGTGCATGTCCGCTGGCCGGACCGGCATATAACTGGAACTGCACCTCTCCGTCAGATGGCTGGCACTGCCTCCCTCCGTCAGAACTACAGGTTGAGGGAGAGAGAGTCGGTCCCGAGGTACGTCCGACCCCACCATCGGCCATCCTCCCTTGTTCAGACCGATCCGGTCCGTCAGGAGATTAGGGTTACCCACCTCCGTCAGAGTTGGAGGGCGAGACAGGGTGAGACAGTCCCGGTACGGGGCTGGCGCCACCAACTAACGGTCTTCCTGGGCCAAATCGACCGCCGGAGACCCAACACCTTCAAACTCACCATGACTCGACCCCGGTTTGTCCTTCAGGGCTAACAGGGTCTTCTTTTGCTCGGGATCTGGGAGGGAAGGCGGCTGCATCGCCGTCAACGCTGGATGTTTGTCGGGAATGGATCCGAGCACGGCAGGCGAGGGCCCGTGCAGTTGTTGCATGTCGGAAGGGGATTGCATCTGGCCGGAGAGTCCCATTTCCGACGCGAAACGGGCGTGGAGAGATAGATCTGGGATTGGACGGTCAGAAATGGATTGAGAGCGGTTGGAGATGGCGACGGGGACGGCGGAGACGCGAAGCTACGCGATGCAGGCTGGCGGCGCGATAACTGCAGAAACTCGGCGTCGGCTGGTGTGGTACCACGACGGTACTGGCGAGCAAGAGCAGCACCGAGGGAGGCGAGGCGGGAGCCGGAGGAGACGACGGCGACGAGCGGTGTTAGTGGCTGACCTTGGTGGCTAGGGTAAAGAGAAGCCCTGGTGGTTAGGGTAGACGAGAGCGTTTTTCCAAATATTGACCTGGTAGTTAGATAGTATAAATATAAGCTATTGTAATGTATGAAGAGACATCAATACAATGATATATTATATTCCCTCTATGTTCTCTTATGCTCTCTAATATTGTTTCCATTCACAGCACGTTATCAGTACGATCGTCTAGTTTTCGTAAGTACTCAAACATACTTTATTTCTATGAGTTTATTTATTTTTACTTCGTGTTTATGAATATTATTATATATACCCCATGAATATGTTCTGTGATCATCAATAATATATTGGATCTTTCATATTAGAAAATATAGCGGTTATCACATATATTAGTATCTATTTATTTTATACGTGATACTCGTAAAATTGAGGTTTATTAAAATTGAAACATTTTAAACTCGAAGTTCAAATATTAAGAGAAATATTTTTACGAAACATGCGGTTCTGATTCAAGACTGTGTGTCTTATAATAACTGAATTTAATGTGGCCCGAAGTTCACATGAACATAATGTTGACAAAACCTGAAGTTTTGGTTCAAAATTAAACTTGAAAGTTACATTTATGACCAAATGACAGACCACACGCCTGAGAAAGCATGTAAAATGTGATTAGTCATAACAGTAACCACGAGTCTGAAGCTTGTAACTTGTGTTTAAAGTCACAAGAAAAACCACATGCCCAAAGTTAGTGTCCAAGGTTTAAAGCATAAAAAAATTCTATGAAATTAATTATATATATTGTGACTACCCCACGAGCTTGCTCGTTGTGCAATTATGTATATATTACCCCACGAGTTCACTCGATGTGCGTTTATGTTTATTTCCTGCATTATAATGTTTACCACACTCATTCATTCATTGTGTGATCATAATATACTCTTATTCATATTTGCGTGGACATTATGTATATTCGATATGTGTAGCCTGGAATTTACACAAGTCATGATATTTTGAATATGAAGTTCCATAATCGTCAAGAAATGAGTTTCTTGAACTTGTCGTTCAAGACATGTGAAATTAATAAAAAAAATTGTGACATGAAGCTCACATAAAGACCGGAAATTCTAAATTGATGATCCCTGCAGGATAAATCAAATAAATTATTTTCAAGCGTCATCATACTGTTTATAATCAATGAAAAATCTTTTCCTCTACATTTTTTCCATCAAGTATACTCATGAAGTAGGACTTTTGATAATACAAAAAGAAGCAAACTTAATATATTCATTGCTGAAATAATGAATTATTGATGATAACCATCTATGTAATAACCACTCCCGGTCACTCTCAGTCAAACCTGCGAAAAACAGGAAAATTTAAAAAATTTAAGACAGACACTTAACTTAACTTAAATTGACCCCGAGGGTCATACCGGACTTAAGTTGACCCCGTTATCGACTAAAATGAGTTACGGGGGACTCAGGGCAACTTTTTGGTCAATTTGGGAAAGATTGATTTTTCGCTGGAAAAGTCACCCGAGCGACGTTTTGGTCCATTCGAGGACCGTTTTGGACCCGAAAAGCTTAGCCGTCGTCGTAGCGGTCTTAGTTGGGCCGTTTCCTTGAAGCCCGTCCAGTTTAAAATTTTCTTGGGAAAAGTGCCCGTTCGGGGCCCGAAACGTCCTTTTTTCGCGAATCTGATTGGAAAATATCAACTAGATATTTTTCAAAAGGTGTGGGACCCACCTTGACACATGTCAACTACTTGGTGGAGTTAGTTTTGGGGGGGAAATGGATGGTTGTGGTGTGTTGGCCGAAACACATGGTTAAAGGGGGGAAAGTTGTGTTTTGTGTTAGTTATTTTAATTAGAAAAGAAGAAGAGAGAGTTTAGAGAGAGAAGGAGAAGAAGAAGAAGAAGGAAGAGAGGGAAGTTAGGGTTTGGAGGAAAATCAAACCTTTGGATCGTCTTGAAGCAAAGAGCAATCACGTTCCCCTCATTCTCCTCTACGGTAATACCCGAACCGATTCTCGTTTCGATTATTTTCAAGAGCTAGAGTTTGGTTATAAAATTTGGTTTAGGGTTGTGTAGATATTAGAGAGGTGTTGGAGACGTTTTAGAGGTGTTTGGGAGAGAAATTTCACGTTTTCCGGTGACCGGAGGCTCGGGAGGAGCTCCGGCCACCGTGGGTGGTGGCCGGCCGGCCATGTGGTGGCTGGCCGGAGGTGGCAGCAGCCACCACTTGGTGGCCGAGCCCCTCCCTCAAACCCTAGGGCACGGCCAAGCCCTTTGGGTGGGGCCCACGTGCTCGGTTGTTCGTGTTTTAATTGCTCGGGTAGTTTAAAACGTTCCCCGGACCACTTTATCCTTAATCGAATCGAAATTTGGAATTAAATTGGAGAAGTTGTAATTAACGGGTTTTGGAAACTTTAAACGTTAATTAATTGACTTAGAAGTCGGAATTCAATTCCGTCAAGTCCGTTGGGTTCCTTGAATTATTCTAAGACCGTAGAATCGAAAACGGGGGCTTTTGGAGCCCTGGAAGGCAATTAACCAAAACCGGGCAGATTCGCCATGACGGGCGAATCTGGCCCTTACGGGACCTTTATCGGCAATATCAAGTAATTGGGAAGTTTGGGAGTGATCGGCATTGTCGGGGTTACGTTTGGGCGTTAAGTTTATTAATTTTCGGTTTATTCGTACTAGTTTAAAAGTACTTTGAATTTGTGTTCTTTTAGATCGTGCTACGGACCGAGGCAAGGGAAAGCTCGGCGAGTGACTAGGTCCACTTCGGGTTTTGTTGGAGCGCTTTTGGATCTATATACGAGGTAGGGAAAAGTAGCCGGATCTCGGCCCTGATTAGGGAAAATTAATAGTAGAATTGCTTGTGACACCGGGGTGTCGTGGGTTGAGTAGATTTATTTAATTATTAGAAAAGCATGATACGGGATTGTAGCGTTCAAGAGAAAAGCATGTGACACTTAGTAGTGTCGTAGGAACAGAGAACTTAGCGATAATTGAATTACTGGAGGCATATGACCATGCCCGGAGGTTGTTTGTGAAACTAGTGATTTTAGGACCGTTGGAGGCATCGAGTATGCCGGAGGTTGTCGTGCGTTTTATTTAATTGTTGAGTTTGGGTGGCCTTGAGAGCCCGTATTTAATTGTTGAGTTTGGGTGGCCTTGAGAGCCCGTATTTAATTGTTGAGTCGGGGTGGCCATGAGAGCCGTGTATTTAATTTGGTGTCTTGAGTGGCAGTAAGTGACGTGGGGTTGTTGAACCCGAGTCTTGACTGTTGAGGTGTCTTGAGTGGCCTTGAGTGCCTGTGTGATTGAACTTGCCTGTGATTGTGATTGTGGTTACCTGGGGTGGTGAGTTCTAAAGGTCGACAGCCTGATCCGACTTAGTGTCGATGAATTGCGAGTTCTAAAGGTCGACAGCCTGATCCGACTTAGTGTCGATGAGTTGCGAGTTCTAAAGGTCGACAGCCTGATCCGACTTAGTGTCGATGAATTGCGAGTTTTAAAGGTCGACAGCCTGATCCGACTTAGTGTCGATGAATTGCGAGTTCTAAAGGTCGACAGCCTGATCCGACTTAGTGTCGATGAATTGCGAGTTTTAAAGGTCGACAGCCTGATCCGACTTAGTGTCGAGGAATTGCGAGTTTGAAAGGTCGACAGCCTGATCCGACTTCGTGTCGAGGAATTGCGATAGGTCGAACCCTGACCTGATTGAGATTGGTTACTGAGCAGCTGGTGTGCGATCCTTTGTGATCTTGTTTGGTGTTGTGTCGTTTCGTTCGAGTCCTTGAGGAGGTCGTCGATAGTTGTATCGGGTCTACACTGTTTTTATCGATTGTCGAGTCTGTTGAGGAAGGTGACGGGTTGTGGGTCAGTTGAGTACTTGAGTTGGGGACTGTAGTCCCGGCGTTGGGTTTGGTTTTAGTGTTATTGGCTTTTTCTGCTAATTATGCCATAGTCAGCCTGTTATCCGTGGAGGTGAGTGAACGCTCACCCCTAGCTGCTTTTCCTACATGTACTGATCACCGGACGGACTAGGTGAGCTCTTGAAGTTCATGGAGCTTGGAGCGGAGTCTGGTCTTTACTTTTGTTGAGTCTAGTGACGGATGTTGTACCTTGTCCACTTGTTGGGACGTTTTTGTATTGTAAATACTATTATTTTGAGAAGTAAATGGAAATGTCAAAGCTTTTATTGAAAACAGGTTTCAAGTGTTCATGTTTTTAAAAGTTTGCGTCCCGAGTTCGGTTCGCTGAAATTGGGGCGTGACAATCTAACTCGCATTATTAGCAATACTCCATTCCTAGAAATGAATGTGACAAGAAATGATGGTAAATCTTGACCCAAGCAAGGTCGAGGCCCTAGACATGGTCACAGTCATTATAATCACATCGGTTGAATTTCAAGAACAAGGCTCACAACCACCTGAAGTGGAAGCCAAAAGAAAATGCGTCATTCAAGAAGACTAGTAGTACTTGTCATAGAGGTGGAGGAAAAGGCCATTGGAGTCGTAATTGTCGTACTTCGAAACACCTTGTTGAGGTTTATCAAGCCTCACTTAAAGGAAAAGGTGTTGAGAAAAACTTCACTGAACAAAATGATCTTATGGATTTTACCCATTGGGAGGTTGGAGATATCTTTGAAGATACCAATGGGGAATTTGACAAATTAATCAATGATGGAAGGATGGGTTGAGAAAATGATGATTTTATGTTGCTTGAAAATATTTAAGTGTTTAAGTTTGTTAAGTGTTTGAGTTTATTTAAGGGCTAAATATTGAAACTTACCTTTACGTTTTGGTCACGAACATTACACTACATATATTTGAAAAATCATATTTGTCATACCTAAAGTATTGGGCACGCAATTCTGTTAGTAAAAATGGATGGAATATTCTATTTTGTTAGTCATGTGACATCATGTGACAGTTAGTGGAAAGTGAAAATACGATTGTACCCTTGTCTATTTGAACCTTATGAATTTCAAAAGGAAAATTATCATTCTACCCTTTAATAAAAAAATACTTATAAAAAAAATAAGAATAACCTTTTATATTTTTACCTACCTAATCTTAACCCATATACGGATCAATCCAAAACTCTTTTCCATCATCGTGTCTGTTCATTTCTCAACTCATATACACATATACAATAACAGTACTCTTTCTCTACTCATATACTTAAGCTTCATCGTGTCTATTCATCTATATTGTACTCAGATCTGTACCGAGCTTCATTGAGCTTCATCGTGGCCATCTGGACTCGCAAATCAACGACCCTCACGGAACTCGGAGTACCATCCCTCGCCGGAGTCACCTACCTTGCTCAGTGCCGCCGTCCAAGATTTGCTTCCGGCGTCCACATATTCGGTCAAATCTGTAACAACCACGATTTGGGATTTAGGGATTTGTAATCTGTAATGGCAGAAGATATCTGTAGATCTGGGAGGCTCAAGGTCGCCGGCGTGGGTTCTCAAATTTGGAGGTTGTCGGTGACGAGATTTGGTTTATTTCGTTCTTCTCAAAAATAATTTTTGGCAGCTGAGAGATCTCGGGAGCTCAAGTGGTTCACCAGTAACGACCAACGCCTCGCCGGAGAAAACAAGCTTTGTTTGTCGCCGTCCATGGATCTGCGATTTCCCCACTCGTGTTGAGAAGAGGCAGACCAAATCGATTTACAGCGTGATTATCCCACGCCACCATGTCCTCCACCTCCCTCGCCGCCATCGCTCCCGTGCGCTAATTCAGGAGCTCCAAACCCTCACGATTGCAAGCGATGAGAATCCGAGAAGACAAAGAAGAGTTACAAAAAAAAATACTTAAATCAGTAATAAGTTAAAAATAATAAATAAATTAAAATATAGAAAAAATAATTTCTAAAAACTAACGAAATAAAAAGAAAATAAGGAAGTTTCTTAAATAAAAAAATAATTTTTATTTGTCTTGATTTTATTTTATTAGTTGTTTTGATTTAATTAAGGAATTAAATTATTAACAAAAAGTATATAAAATTAAATTTTAATAAAAATTTAAACGAATTAATAAAAAAAGTTAGAAAAAAAATCATAATGGTCAAATTAAGTAATTAATAGTAATTAACAAAGAGGGGTAAACTAGTCTTTCAACTCATATTGTTAACTTAATTTAAATTTAGAAGGGCAAAATGGTCATTACACATCCAACTGTTAGTTTTTACTAACAGAATCGCGTGCCTAATACTTTAGATATGACAAATATGATTTTTCAAACATAAGTAGTGTAGTGTTTGTGACCAAAACGTAAGGGTAAGTTTCAATATTTAGCCCTTTATTTAAATATGTTTAAGTCTTTATATGTTTAAGTATGATTTGTAATTTGGTTATCTTTCATTAATGAAAAATTTGGTGTTGTTATGAAAATAATGTGTTGGATGACTAGTTCATTTCTTGGAGACTTTTAGACTTAATTTGCAAGACTTTTGGCTTTCCATTTCCCTTCTGTATATGTAGGTTAATGTGTATAGATTAATATGTCATGAAGGTTATGACATTTCATGTACATGTTATGAGCCTATAAATAAGAGGCTATTGTAAAGGATGAAAGCATATCAATAAAATAATCTATTCTACTCTCTCCATATTCTCTTGTTTTCTCTAGATATTTTTCTTCCATTGTTCTTCTGTTCACAAGTATTATCCTTACTTTCACAACACGTTATCAACACGATTTGTTCTACTGGGCAGGTAGCAAAGTTTTATATTATAGTGAATTTATTTGAATTTGATTCATGCTTATTTATATAAATTCATTTACGACTTCCGATAAGTATGCTCTGTGATTGCCAATATACATTGGATCTTTCACATCAGAAATTTGATGTTTATTATGCTTGTGTTTTTTATTTGATACTCGAATATGGGATTTGTTAAAATTGACATATTTGGACCTAAAGTTCCAAGATACGAACCGTTTGCTTATCACATGCATCTTGGCTTAAAGACATGAAGCTTAAATTTTTTTTTGATAAGCGAAAGATTTATTAGACATTCGTTCTATAAGCACGTAGAAACGAAGCAAAGAAAACGACCCTAAAAGCAAGGGCCTTTCCTCCAAACCAAAACGGCTACTAAGAGCAAAAAAAAGTCCAACAAGGGACAACCATCCAACACGGGCAACAGACCCAACAAAAGGCAACAAACCAAACAAACAGGTCTAAAACCTAGATCTCTCAACCATGAAACACAAAAAACATCACACCTCAGCAGCACCGAGAACTTCCGACTACCACAAAATCCGACCAAATATAATACACCCCAAACTCATCCGATCCACCAACTCAAAGAGTCGGGAGGCTCAGACACGCCGACGGCCTACACCGCAAACGGTATAGAAGGACCAGTGACGATAATCACCGGAACTCAGTTCCTTAGCTTCATAACCAAATCGACTTCAACAAAGGTCAACAGACCCATAACAACCTGTCGGAGGCCAACACCAAAACTGACGAGGCCCCTACTAAACAAGAGTAGGGGCTAACTAGAAGTACGACAAGAACTAAAACTCGGGACCAAGTAGTGTAAATACTGACGAATAATGTGGTATTAAGTCATACCAACCAGGTGAAGCCCTGAACCGCTGTAGCACCGAAGAGAACCTCCGACGAGCTGGGGCCAACACCTCGACAGCCAACGATAGGTTCCGCTCAGACAGGACCCCAACGATCTTCTGCAGAAGAAACGCTTCCCACACAGGGCCTTGAACAAGCATCCGGAAAAAACACCAAGGACAGGAAAGGGAGCCGAGAACTGAGTCGCTACAATCTTCGACTGAGGGTTGAGAAAGGAATCCCACACCAGATCTGAACTTCCGCGACAACGACTGGTGACAACTGGACGCAGACACCCGAATGCCACCACCAACAAGCCCGGAATGGGCCACCAGTAACAGATCTGGCCCTGGCCCAGCATGACCAATGTAAGGACCGCTCTGGGTCAACGCCCGTCAAACCGATGGAAAACGGGAAATATGGACATCCACCTAAATAGACCTAAACTTGACATCAAGAGTCATATCGGACCTAAGTTGACCCCTATATCGACCAAAATGAGTTATGGGTGACTCAGGGCAACTTTGTGATCAATTCGGGGAAAGTTGACTTTTTGCCGAAAAAGTCAACCGAACGAAGTTCGGTCCGTTCGAGGCCCGAATGGGACCCAAAAATCTTAGCCGTCGTCGCAGCGGTCTTAGTTGGTTCATTTCCTTGTAAAACGCGAGATTTCGTAAAAATCTCGAAAAACGGACCGAACGGGGCCCAATACGTCCGATTCTGACAAATCGGACAAAAAATAATAATAGCTATGAGATATTTTGGTGGGTCTTGGGACCACTTGCCACTTGTCACCTTGTGGGTGAGAGGGAGTGAGAAATGACCACACCACCCTTAACTT
Organism: Erodium maritimum; assembly: GCA_963921825.1. Classification (NCBI taxonomy): domain Eukaryota; kingdom Viridiplantae; phylum Streptophyta; class Magnoliopsida; order Geraniales; family Geraniaceae; genus Erodium; species Erodium maritimum. The sequence continues at coordinate 20,080,059 of OY997592.1, read as the reverse complement.
AAAGGCTAAAAGACAAAAAAGAAAGGACATGTGAGTCTTTTAATTCAATTTTGGATCTACAAAGGGGAGAGAGAGGGGGGGTGGTCGGCCACACTAGAGAAAAAGAGAGAGAGAAAGCCAAGAAGAAGAAGAAGAAGAAGAAGAAGAAGAAGAAGAAGAAGAAGAAGAAGAAGAAGAAGAAGAAGAAGGGAGGCGATTTTCCGACGATCCAACCGAAGGATCGTCTTGATTTTTGCATATTCGTGATCCTCTCATCATTTTCTACGGTAGGCACTCTTTCTTTTCTCCATTTGACAAGTTTGATTTCATGGGGTTTTTGGTAGAAATGGTTGAAATATGGGTGGATGAGAGTCTAGAGCTTATTAGAAACTTTTTGGGGAAAAATGAGGTATTTTTTCCGGCGACCGGAGGTCCGTCGGAGCTCTGGCCACCGGGTGGTATGACCGGCCATGGCCGGAGAGAGGGCCACGGAGCCGTGACTGGCCACAACGGTGGAGGTCCGGTCCGGCCACTCACGGCCCAAGTGTGGTCGTGGGGCCCACTTGGCCGGGGTTTGGGTTTGTCGTGTTCGGGTGGTCTTGGGTGACCCCCGGGTCGATAATTCACACCCGGAACGAATTATGGAAGTGATTCGTGAAAATTCGGAAAATGTGGTTAGAAACTTTAGTTGAGGAATTATAACGCTCGGGCATCGGAAATTGATTCTGCCAAGTACGTTGGAACACATGAATTTAATTAGGAATGATAGAAACGAAAATGGAAATTTTCGGAACCCCGAGGGACGTTTTCCTGATCCCGGGCAGATTCGCCAAGCCAGGCGAAATGGGCCGTTCCGGGCCCATTTTGACAATGTCGAGTAATTGGGAAGTTTGGGAGTGATCGGTACTTGTCGGGGTTGCATTTTGGCGTTAATTTCATAAAAATCGAAGTTGGCTTGCGTATTAAAAAGTGTGTTGTTTCGTCACTTTATATTTTACCATCGATCGCGGAAGAGGGGAGCTTTAGGCGAGTGCGCTTCCGGAGCTTACGTTTGGATTTTGGATGGCATCATGAGGTAGGGAAAAGTAGCCGGATATGGGTTTGACTATGGAAAGTTACTAGTAAAAATGCATGTGGGGACCTGGTTGTGCCGTAGGTTGATTATACTTGGCATGTTTGCACAAATGCATGAGGGCAACTGGTTGTGCCCGTAGGTTGGGTATACTCTGTAAATTTCCGTGTTGTACCTATTAGCGTTGTTGTGCTTGTATGTTTGACTAGTGTGCGTTGGGAGTGTTGAACTTGCGTGTGTATTGAATGACTCGTGTGACTTGATAGTTGGTAGTGCCTTGATATGTTAAATGTGATAATTGATAGTGTGTTGGGATAATTGTTTGAGTGTTGGTGATCTATGTGGTGATGGGTGGTTAAGGTATGGCCCGCCTGTCGACCCGCCATCGACGAAGGGTTTCGTTATTCCGCGATGAGGTGGGCCCACCTTCCGACTAGCAATCAGTAAAGTGCTGCGATTTGTTCCGCGAAGAGGTCGGCTCGCCTTTCCGATTGGCGGTCGGAAAAAGTATTGCGGGGCAGCGCCAGGCCCAGCCGGTTTGCTACCTGAAACTGTGCATTTGCAACTTGATTTGTTGAGGATGTAATCTCCATTGTTTGTTTTCGATTGCGGAAAGGGTGGTAGAGAAGTTGGTGTGTTTGAGGGTTAGCCGTGCGGCGTTTTGGTATCATGTGTGAGGTATAACCTTTTTCCTTCAATTTATATTGATGTTCCTGGTATTTTTACTCGTATGCCATGGTTAGTCGGGTATCCGTGGCGGTGAGCGAAATGCTCACCCCCTGCTGCTTTTCCTACAGGTATGGATCTTGAGTTTGATTAGGAGGACGTCTCGAAGCTTGAAGAGCTGGGGTGTAATAACCACTCCCGGTCAACGCCAGTCAAATCTGCGAAAAACAGGAAAATATAAAAAAATTCAGCAGACACTTGATTGAACCTGAAATTGACTCCGAGGGTCATACCAGACGTAAGTTGACCCCGCTATCGACCAAAGTGAGTTCCGGGGGACTCAGGGCAACTTTCTGATCAGTTTGGGAAATGTTGACTTTTCGTTGTAAAAGTCAATCGAGCGACGTTTTGGTCCATTCGAGGACCGTTTTGGATCCAAAAAGCTTAGCCGTCGTCGCAAAGGTCTTAGTTGAGCCGTTTCCATATAGCCCGCGAAGTTTCGTAATTTCTTGGAAAAAGTGCCCGTTCGGGGCCCGAAACAGCCGATTTCGCGAATCTGACAGAAAATATCCAGGAGATATTTTCCCAAAAAGGTGTGGGACCCACATGACACATGTCATGAATGTGGTGGAAGGAAAAAGGGAGGACAACTTTACCCTTGACTTTAAAGAAAAGACAAAATAAAAAGGAGGGATATTTTGGTCTTTTTGCTGTGTTAGTTTTGAAAAAAAATACAAAGATGAGACATGGTGGTGTTCGGCCACTTTGTGATTTTAGGAGAGATTTTAGAGAGAGAAAAGGCAAGGGAAGAAGGAGAGAAAAGAGAGAGGGCCGATTAGGGTTTTGCCATTTCTCGATCATCCGTCCGGTGGATCGTCTCAACGATAGAAGATTCAAGCTCACATCGACATTCTCTATGGTGAGCACCTAACCGATTTTCATTTTGTTAAGTTTGAAAATTTGGGTTTGGGTTAAAACTATTAGTTTTTGGTTGATTTGAGGCGTGGAATCCGTTGGAGGTGTTTTGGAACGAAGAGATAAACGTTTTTTGCTGTCCGGAGGCTCGGGGGAGCTCCGGCCATCGTGTATGGTGGCTGGCCGGTTTTGTAGGGTGGCTGGCCGGAGTTAGGACCAGCCACCACCTTGGTGGAGCGACCCCAAACCGGCCCTAGCCACCCACGGCCAAAGGGGGTCGGGTGGGGCCCACATGCTCGGGTGGTCGGGTTTCGTGTTCGGGTGGTTTAGAACGTTCCCCAAGTAATTAATCCACAACCGGATCGAAATTTGGAATTAAATTGTGAAAGTTGTAATTGACGGGTTTGGAAACTTTAAACGCTATTTTAAAGGCTCGGAAGACGGAATTCGATTCCGTCAAGTGCCTAGGAACCCTCGAATCATTCTAAGACCGTAGAAACGAAAACGAGAATTTTCGGAGCCCCGGAAGGGCGTTTCCAAAACCCGGGCAGATTCGCCATGTCGGGCGAATCGGGCCTTTCCGGGTCCAATATCGACAATGTCGAGTAATTGGGGAGTTTGGGAGTGATCGACATTGTCGGGGTTACTTTTGGGCGTCAGGTTTATTAAAATTCAGTTTATGCATGCAAGTTTAAAAGCGTTTAAAACTTGTGTTCTTATTAGATCGTGCTGCAGACCGAGGGAAAGGAAAGCTAGGCGAGTGACTGAGATCACGCCGGAGCTTGTTGGTTAGATTTTGGAGAACATTTACGAGGTAGGGAAAAGTAGTCGGATCTCGGCCCTGACTAGGGAAAGTTAACAGTAGAATTGCATGTGACACCGGGGTGTCTTGGGTTTATCGAATATTAGAAAGGCTTGATACGGGAACTTAGCGAATATTAGAAAAGCATGTGACACTTAGTAGTGTCGTAGGAGCAGTGAACTTATCGACATTAGGAATACTGAAGGCATATGACCATGCCCGGAGGTTGATTGTGAAACTGTTGATATTAGAACTGCTGGAGGCATTATTATGCCCGGAGGTTGATTGTACTTTATTGTTGTGTCTTGGGTGGCCATGAGTGCCCGTTTGGTTGTTGAACCCGTGTTACTTTAGTGTTGGTGTCTTGGGAGGCCATGAGTGCCCGTTGGGTTGTTGAACCCGTGTTACTTTATTGTTTGTGTCTTGGGTGGCCATTAGTGCCTGTTGGGTTGTTGAACCCGTGTTACTTTAGTGTTGGTGTCTTGGGAGGCCATGAGTGCCCGTTGGGTTGTTGAACCCGTGTTACTTTATTGTTGGTGTCTTGGGTGGCCGTGAGTGTCGTTGTGTTGTTGAACCCGTGTTACTTTATTGTTGGTGTCTTGGGTGGTCGTGAGTGCCGTGGGGTTGTTGAGCCTGTGTTGTACTGTTGGTGTCTTGGGTGGCCATGAGTGCCTGTGGGGTTGTTGAGCCCGTGAGTTGCTGTTTGGTGTATCTTGGGAGGCCTTGAGTGCCCGTGGGGTTGTTGAGCCCGTGAGTTACTGTTGGTGTGTCTTGGGAGGCCGTGAGTGCCCGTGGGGTTGTTGAGCCCGTGAGTTACTGTTGGTGTGTCTTGGGAGGCCGTGAGTGCCCGTGGGGTTGTTGAGTCCGTGTTTTACTGTTGGTGTCTTGTGTGGCCATGAGTGCCTGTGGAGTGTTGAACCTGTGTTGTTGCTGTTTGTTGAACTTGCTTGTGATTGTGATTGTGGTTACCTGAGTGAGAGAGGTTACTGAGACAGGTCGACCGCCTGGCCCGACTTTGTGTCGGGGAAGCGCGTGAGTGAGAGAGGTTACTGAGACAGGTCGACCGCCTGGCCTGAGTGGTTCGACAAAGCGCGTGAGTGAGAGAGGTTACTGAGACAGGTCGACTGCCTGGCCTGAGTGGTTCGGCAAAGCGCGTGAGTGAGAGAGGTTATTGAGACAGGTCGATCGCCTGGCCTGAGTGGTTCGGCAAAGCGCGTGAGCGAGGGAGGTTACTGAGCAGCTGGTATGCGATCCTTTGTGATATTGTTTGGTGTGCGATCCTTTGTGATCTTGGGTGTTGCATGGTGGTCTTTTGAGTCCTTGGAAGAGGTCGTGATCGTGGTGTTGGGCCTACATTACGTGTTCGAGTGTTGAGTCTGTTGAGGAAAGTAACGGGTTGTGTGTCAGTTGAGTACTTGAGTTTGGGGATTGTATTCCCGGTGTTGGGTTTGGTTTTGGTGTTACCGGCATTGTCTGCTAAGTATGTCGTAGTCAGTATGTTATCCGTGGTGGTGAGCGAACGCTCACCCCTACCTGCTTTTCCTACAGGTACTGATCACAGGACGGACTAGGTGAGCTCTCGAAGCTTGAGGAGCTAGGAGCGGAGTCCGTGTTTTATCTTTTGAGTCTAGTGACGGATACCTTGTACTTTTTCCAATTGTTGGGACGTTTTTTAGTTGTAAATATTATTTTGATTAACTAAATGGTGATTTCAAAGTGTTTATTCAAAGCAGGTTTCAAATGTTTTATGATTTTAAATGTTCGCGTCCCGAGTTCGGTTTACTGAAATTGGGGCGTGACATGGGGAGCGAGAGTCCGGGTTCTAGGTTGTCTAGTGACGTACACACCTTGTTCCAGTTTTGTTTTATTCAAACTTGAGTGTAAGACTCATAGTGCATTTTTTTATTAGTTTTGTTTAATACTTGAATCGTGGATTTTAAATGTTGTCTTAATTGTTCAGTTGTTTTGAGTTTCTTTGTCCTTGTTCTTCCATTCACGTCTCGGCTTCGGTCATATCGGATTTGGGGCGTGACAACCAAGACCAGGCGCTGGGGCCAGGCGCAGGGCCCAAGCCCAAAGCCCAACCGGATGCCCCAGCCTGCCCCGACCAACCCAACCCAGCCCACCTGAACCGAATCAAAACCTACACGGTTCAGACCCGAGCAGCGAATCCGACCCGGTCCACCAACCGCCGTCACCCACCAGAAGAAGCCGACTCGAGTGCTCGCCGGAGATTGAACGTAACCCTCCGGTGACAGTCCAACGGAGACGAAACGCCCACTGTCGGAGACCCTTCCTTCCCTAATTTGAAGCATGACAGTGAAGCCGCCGAAGTTCCCAACCAACAACGATGCTCTGAACGCACCACATGAACTAGGCACCACTCAGACGCGAACTGACGAGGGTTAGCCAGAGATGAATGCGACCAACAACGCCTGAAGGAGACAAACCCGGAGCGACGAGCGACGGCGGAAGAAGCACAGAGGCAGACAGAGAGGGAGAACGGCGGCGAGGCTCACCACACCATTTCAAGCCGGAGGGTCGACTCCGAGTAACTTACTGCCGGAGAGGACTCGAGGGAGAAGACAAAAGAAGAAAAGGAGAGGGGGAGAGAGAGAGAGAGAGAGAGAGAGAGAGAGAGAGAGAGAGAGCCAGGGGAGGGGAAGAGCTCCACCGACAACAACCATGGCCAGAGCGGCCGGCCGTCGCCGGTGGAGTACAGAACAAGACGCCGGCGGCTTGGTTTATAGATAGGGTTTTTTTGAGATAATTTGTAGATCTTAGTATAAAGGTGAGCTAGCTTTAAAAAAATTTATATACAGTTACATGGGTAGTTTGGCTACTCCATGTGTTCGCTCGTCACATGGTTGTTTTGTGAATGAATTTGCGAGGTCGTATATTTGTAGCCTGTAGTTTACAATATGATGATATGTTGGATCAGAATTTTCAAATACATAATACCATCGACTTGATGTATGTTGGACCAGAAGTTGCAAATACATGGTATAACAAATGGTTGTGTATTCTCTCTCACATATGAATAAGAGTATTACATTTGATGGTTCATGCAACTAATGTCACGTTCTTTAATTATATTTTTACTTAGTTGATTATATTGATTTTATAGTTTTACAATTTCGAACCATTTTGAACCCGAAGTTCAGATATAACGAGAAAAGATTTACGGAACTTGAAGTTTTGCTTAAAGATCGTGGGTCTTATAACTTACTGAAATTAGAGTGCCCCAAAGTTCACATGTACTTAATGATGACAAAACCCGAAGTTTTGGTTCAAAGTATAAACTTGAAGAAATTAGAGTGATCCGAAGTTCACATGTACTTAATGATGACAAAACTTGAATTTTTGGTTCAAAGTATAAATTTGAAACTTACTTTTATGACTAAATGACAGACCATAAGCCCGAAGCTTAAAACTTGTGTCTATGGCTTGAAGTCTAAAATTTTATATATAGTTATTTTTATTTACTACGAATACCCCCACGAGCTTTCTCGGTGTGTGGTTATATACATATCTAAAATCTATATTTATACACCTCACGAGTTCGTTCATTATGTAAATCATAATACATACTTATTCATATTTGTATGGACATTATGTATATTCGATATATGTAACCTGAAGTTTACACAAGTCATGATATTTTAAACAAGAACAAGAAGTTCTATAATCGTCAAGAAACAAGTTTATTGAAATTGTCATTTAAGTAAACAAGATACGTGCAATTACTGAAGAAAAAAAATGTGACCTTAAGCTTACATAAAGACCCAAAGTTCTAAATTGATCATCCTTGCAGGATAAATAAAAGAAAATATTTTCACACGTCATCATAATATTTGTAATAGATGAAAAATGTTTTCCTCTATATTTCTTCCATCTAGTATGTTCCTGAAGTAGCATTACCGAGAATACCAAAAGAATCAGACTTAATATATTTATTGCTGAAATAATGAATTATTGTTGAAAACCATCAAGCTCGCCCTATTGGCAGCACTCCATTCCCTGAAGTGAATGCGATAGAATATGGGTAGATCAGAACCCAAGAAAGGCCGATACCCCATACGTGGTCGTGGTCATGGTTATGAGCATGATAATTTCCAATTTCATGGAAAAAATAATGTGTACCACCAGAAGTGGAACGAGTATGAAAGGCGCAGGAAAGAATATGACACATCAAATGAAAACTCATGAACGTGATGGAAGTTATTCCGTAAATGTAGTTGATTGCGTACTCGAAGTATGATAAAAAAATTGATTAAAGACAAATAAGAAAGGTTAGAGAGAAACTTTATTGATGACTTAGATTCTGAAGATGTAATCAAATGTCTCTAACTCATTTGCAGATGATGACGGGAAAATAAGTATCATTAATATGAGCTAATCTTTGGATGATTTGTATTAATGTTTCTGTTATATTCTTTTGTAGTATGTAAACTAGTACATTAATTTTCTCATATTAAAGGATATGGATCCCAAGAGTGATCTATTTAATTACATAAATGATAAAGATATGTGTATTGTTGATAGTGATACAACATCAAGGAAAGTGTAAAACACCATTATGAGTGCTGCAAATATAATAGATAGTTCCGGAAGAGCTACCTTTTTATTGCAAAATGAAACATTTGGAGTGCCTTGTTTCTAATTTTATTTATTTTTCTTATGAAGAACTATAGACAAAAGTCTCCCTAATTATGTTAAAAGCAACGGAAAAATATTTGGTGCATCGGATCTTATTGAAGGCTCTGGAAGAGCTAATGTAATGTTACACAATTTATTATCAATGATGCAATGTTCTCAACCAGATAAAAAAAGAAACTTGTTAAGTTTCAAAGATATTCGACGAAATGGTTATCACATTGAGACAACAAATGAAAATGATGTTGAATGTGTATACATCACATCCATGGTCTCGAGGAGAAAATAAATTGTGAAAAAAAAAACTCCCTTCATATAGTTTTGGATTATATTATATTTCATTATACCGATTGAATCCAATATCGTATGTGATTAACCAAAAACCAATGGACTTATCAAATTTTATGATATGACATGATCATGTAGGTCATCCGAGTTCCATAATGATGCGAAGAATCATAGAAAATTCACATGGACATACCTTGTAGAGTAAAATGCCCTTTTTGTCAAAAGATTACCCATGTGTTGCTTGTTTTCAAGGAAAACTTATTACAAGACCGTCTCCAATGAAAGTTGAGACTGAATGTCCAACATTTTTTTAGAAAGAATTCACATAGATATATTGGAATTCATGACATGTGGTATGTTTACGACACGATTTGCTGACTGTCAATTTGATGAGACAATTTCCCTGCATTAGAGGGAGATAAAGAAACGTTTGAAAAAGAAAGACGAGAAATTTCATGGAATGCATTGAGATTGTCTCATTTTGATCCTCGTACGAATCAATGTGAACTAGAAGTTCAGAAAAGTATCGACTTACGAAAGGTTGCAAACACATTGCTTAATGCATTTATAGATGTTAAGACTGTGATAAAATCACAGATATCAGTTGCTAATGTTCCTTGTAGAATTACTCTTCCTAATGAAGAAATGGGAAATATGCTACCACTAGCAAATGAGTCTAAAGCACGCAAGAAGCGTGGCAGACCTATTGGATCCAATAGATAAAAACCAAACAAAAAAGAAAGGAACAAGTTCAGCAAATTGGAACATCAAACGATATCACAATTCCCGAAGAACCAGAAAATGTGATAAATGAAGAGACGTCTTCAAAAGATGATTAAACACCTGAAAAAGATGACAATAAAGAGATCTCGATTAACTATATCACTTAAGGTGAAAGATAGAATATAAAAGAAGTTATTGTGGATGATATATTTGCACACGCAGTTGCATTAGATATTTCAAAAGAAAACGAGGATCATGAACAAAGATCGGTCAGTGAATGCCGACGAAGAAATGATTGGCCGAAATGGAAAAATGTCATTGAGACGGAATTCAATTCACTCAATAAACGCCATGTCTTTAAACCTGTAGTCCAGACACTTGAAGATGTCAAACCGTAGGATATAAATTAGAATTTGTGCGCAAGAGAAATGAGAAAACGTGGTCGTAAGATACAAAGCGCGACTCGTCGCACAAGGATTTTCACAACGACTAGGAATTAATTATAAATAGACATATTCACCGGTTATGGATGCAATCACATTCAAATTTTACTTACTTAGTATGGGTCACTTGATAATGACTTACATAAAAGTCCCTGAAGGATTACAAATGCTTGAAGCATACATCTTAAAACCTCAAAAAAATGTACTCAATAAAGCTCCAAAGATATTTGTATGGGTTATAACAATCTGGTCGAATGTGGTATAATCTCAGTGAATACCTTTTGAAATAAGTATACATCAGCAATAAAATATGTCCATGTGTTTTTATTAAACGGACAAAAACCGGATTTTCCATCATCACGGTTTATGTTGATGATTTGAACATCATTTGAACGCATGATTAACTTGTAGAGACGATATAATACTTGAAAAGTGATTTCGAGATGAAAGACTTGGGAAAAAACAAAATTTTGTCTTGGCCTTGAGATTGAATATTTGTCGAAAGGGATTTTTATTCACCGGTTATCATATATTGAGAAGATCCTTAAACGATTCAATATGGATAATCGCATTCTTTGAGTTCCTCCATGGTTGTTCGATCACTTGATGTGAAAAAGGATTCATTTCGCCCCCGAGAAGAAGAAGAAGATTTCCTTGGTCCCGAAATACCACATCTTGGTCCTGAAGTACCATATCTTAGTGATATTGGGCAGTTAATGTATCTTGCTAATTGCACTCGTCGTGATATAATATTTTCTGTTAATTTTATAGCAAGATTTAGTTCTTCTTCGACTCGAAGACATTGGACTGGTGTTAAACAAATTTTAAGATATCTTCGAGGAACATTAGATATGGGGTTATTTTATTCAAAAGACTCGAAGTCTGGATTGATTGAATATGTTGATGCCGGATATTTATCTGATCCCCACAAAGCGCAGTCACAAACTGGATATATATATATATATATTTATTTACATATGGTGACATCGCTATATCTTGGCGCTCAACAAAACAGACCCTTACAACCACTTCTTCAAATCACGCTGAGTTGATAGCTCTTTATGAAGCAAGTCGTGAATGTATATGGCTAAGGTCTTTGATCCATCATATCCGAGAATCACACGATCTTTCAATAAATAAAGGAAGCCCAACTATCTTATACGAAGATAATATAGCTTTACTCAGATCAAAGGAGGCTACATCAAAGGACATAGAACGAAACACATATCTCCTAAATTCTTCTTTACTCATGAACTTCATAAAAAGGGAGATATCGATATTTGTCAAAATCCGTTCTTGTGACAATCTTGCAGATTTGTTCACTAAAGCGCTTCCTACAACTTCTTTTGAAAAGTTGGTCTACAAGATCGGCATGAGAAAACTCCGTCATTTATGAGGAGATGTTGTAATCAGGGGGAGAAATACGTGTTACACTCTTTTCTCCTTGCTTTAAGTTTTATCCCAATGAGTTTTCCTGACAAGGTTTTTAATGAGGTAACTTATATACGTATTGTACAAATTATGTGCTCTTTTTCCTTCTGAGGTTTTTCCCACTGGGTTTTTCCTAGAAAGGTTTTAACGAGACATAATAATATTTGTACGTGGCATCCAAAGGGGAAGTGTTATGAAAATAATGTGTGGATGACTAATTCATTTCTTGGAGACTTTTAGACTTAAGTTGCAAGACTTTTAGCTTTCCATTTCCCTTTTTTATGTGTAGGTTAATGTGTATAGGTCAATATGCCATTAAGGTTATGACATTTCATGTACATGTTATGAGCCTATAAATAAGAGGCTATTGTAAAAGATGAAAGCATATCAATGAAATAATATATTCTACTATATCCATATTCTCTTGTTTTCTCTTGATATTGTTCTTTCATTGTTCTTCTATTCACAAGTAGCATCCTTACTTTCACAACAAATGTGTCTTGTTTCTATTTTTTTTGTCTTATGAAGAATTATGGGAAAAAGTCTCTCTAATTATGTTTAAATCAACGGGGAATCACTTTGCTTGGCGGATTGTGCGACAACACATACCATTTTGATAGAGTGAATTTTTTTCACATCTCGTGTTAGCTAAAGCTAAAGTGAACACAATATTTGTGCATAAGATCTTACTGAAGGTTCCAGAAGAGCCAATGTAATGTTACCAAATGGTACACAATTTATTATCAATAATGCAACGTTATCAACCAGGTGATATGTTTACGACACGATTTGTAGACTACCAATTTGATGAGAGAATTTTTCCTGTTTTAGGGGGAGATAAAATAAACGTCTGAAAAAGAAAGATATGGAATTTCATGGAATGCATTGATATTGTCTCATTTTGATACTTGTACGAATCAATGTGAACTAGAAGTTTAGAAGATTATCTAAATATCCGCCCGTCACCGACCGTCCCCATCACCGGAATACCCGAAACCGGGACCACCACCGTCGGAAATGGTTTAAAAATAGATAAACTGGCGTAGTAACGGGTGGTTAACTGTTCGTATATCAAAAAACCAATGGTGACCACACCGACCGATATTGTAGCAGCATTGGGTTGTCTTTCAGGAGACTGGGTCAGCCAATTGTACAACTTTCAACCCATTGTCTTTTTTCAGTGTTTTAAAAATAATCAGCCCAACTCAATTATTAAAAACAACCCCAAAATGCATCTTAATTCTATATAAATACCTAACTACATACTATACCAACCAAACCATATCTTTTCTCTCGTGCACCACGTCTCACTCTTCTAGCATCTTTCAGCTTTCTTCTCTAACTTGTTGTGTGCGTGTGTTGTTCTTCCCATCTCATACGCTATTGTTCTTTCTATTTAATCAAAGTAACATGCATCTAAATAAATAGATGCATGCTACTTAGATCAATTTCTTGTTTTATTTTTATTTTTGATGTCTATTTTCTGATTATGGATCATTTTTTTGTTCTACTGTCCTGTTGGTATGGAATTTCTTATTGATTAACAGGGATAAATAAATGGGAAAAAATAATACTTTTCTTTCAAGCTTGTTAGTAACAAGCATCTATGTTGTTTCATAGATTTGTGATGTGATTTCAAACTGGGATTCATGTTCGTATTGTTATTTATATTTTCTTCTTTTATTTTCAAGTTTTAGATCCACTGGATCTTTGTTCTTATGGATCTGTGTTAGTTTTGAGACTTTTATATTTCATCTTTTATTATTTTGATTCATGATTTTTATTCAAATTTTAGTCTTTTAATTAATTTATGTTTTTTCTCATTTATTTAGTTTAGATATATGTTCTTGTTTCTTTATTAGCTTCGAGTTTTATCAAATATCAAAGTTTTGTTTGTATTTTGTTTTATTAACTGTTTGGAACTTTTTTTTTTTGATCAGCAAAGCAGTATTATAAATCTCTCCCTTTGCAGAGAATGTAAAGGGAGGACAGTAAGGTTTCTAGCTACAGAAACCCCACAGTACAAACAAGAGCATTGGCATTCAAAGCACAACCTCCAACCAGAAACCGGACCGAGACACACCTCGTCCAATGAAAAGAAGCCACAACCATGAGCCTGCCAAACATGGCGCTCAGTAAACAAACCAAAGCCCGAACTAGGGTAGGAGCACTACAAACGGCCTAACTACCAGATATTACAAACTTGAAGAACAATAAAAAAAGGTCTATAACCCAAATATTACCAATGTAAAACCCGCTTCGTTTCTTTAGGGTATTAATTTGCAAACGAAAACCTTAGGGTAAGTTTTGAAAGAAGTGCAAAAAAAAAAGGATCTGGACAGGCCAGACTCGGCCAGCAGGCCCTTCCCCTCACTTGGGCTTGAGCCCGTTTTCTGTCTGAGGCCCAAGAGGGCCGGCCCAAGCCGCACCCCATTTAAGCTGAACCCTTAGGGTTTCAGCGTTAACATCACCCAGCCTCCACCCTCTCCCTCTCTTCTCTCTGTACCGATCCGACCCTCACCCTCTCTCTCTCTTTGTCTTCCTCGCCGAACCAGCACCGGCCACCATCGTTCCGGCCGCCACCTCCTTCACCAGCACCGTCCCGTCTTCTTCTCCTCCATCCCGACGCCGTCACCGCTCCGGCTAGCCACGCAACCACCGTCCCAACCTCCCTGCCTCACCCTTCTCCTTCGTCTTCCTCACCAGCTCCGGCCACCGGTTTTGCCACCGAGCTCCCCACGCCGTCGTCCCCGTCCCCGTCCAAGAACAGGCCGTCCACCACCGTCCCGTCCGAGCCCTAACGCGCCGCCGCCCTCTTCCCGTCTCCGATCTCTCCGTCCCGAGACCTAACTCGCCCCGAGCTCCCGCCGTCGCCGGCGAGCTCGCCAGATCCGGAACGGGACGAGCCGTCCGGACCCGAGCCCTACGCCGACGTACGCCGCCGTGCACCGCCACCACCGTTTCCTCATGGTTAGTTCTCGGCCCGTGGAAACTCGGCCGACCGGCGCCGGTGGTCGGCCGGACCAAGCAGAACCGTTCTTCTTCGTCTTTGCTTTCCCGTTCCCGAGTTCGTTCAGATCCGGTCGGGATGGAACGGAGCTCCCGAAATGGGAAGGAACAGAACGACAAGAAACGTGATTCAGGCTTGTTTAAAGGAGTTTTGTAAACGTTGTAATCTGATTTTGTAAAGAACGACAAAATATAAGAGATCGTTATTATATTCGTTACGTTGTTTTAAATCTGTTTAAGTGTGAAATGGAGGAGTCTAAACTGAATCGTTAAAATGAAAATCAGCGTTAGATCTCTTCGGACGTTTAATGGTTATCGTTAAAACGAGATCGGCTTAGGTTAAACGGGTTTTAAAAACGAAAGTCGTTTATAAGGGTTAGACTCGAGTTAAGTTAAATCGAAAAGGGGGGAAAACGAAATCAAATCGACTTTATAAGGGTTTTGGACCAAAATATCGAGTTTGGAAACGAACGGAAGGAAACCGTTTTGTTTTAAAATCAAAGACGGAATTAATTAAAGCAAGGGAGTTCAACGACGGTTTTAAGTTAAAAAGGGGTTTAAACTGGGTTTAGATCAAACCTGGGTTCGGTGCGCGGGTGCTCGAACCCGATCCGTCGTAACCCGACTTTTATCCCGCTCGAGTGTAAACGACAACTGTCAAGTTTAAAATGGACAAATCGTAGCCGTTAACTTAACGGCGGAACCGTTATTAATTTGGGCTTTGAGTTATTTAATTTCGACCTGTTCGTACTAGCTTAAAAGTGAGTTAAATCTGTGTTCTTTTAGATCGTGTTGCGGACCGAGGCAAAGGGAGGCTCGTCGAGTGACTGCGATCATCTCGGGTTTAGTGGAGCGCTTTTGGAGTTGCTTACGAGGTAGGGAAAAGTAGCCGGATCTCGGCCCTGACTGGGGAAAGTTAACAGTAGAATTGCAAGTGACACCGGGGTGTCGTGGGTTGAATAGGTTTTTTTTTAATATTAGAAAAGCATGCTACGGGAACTTGGTAATCATTAGAAAAGCATGATACAGGATTGTAGCGGTTATCAGAAAAGCATGTTACGGGAACTTAGTAATTATTGGAAAAGCATGTGACACTTAGTAGTGTCGTAGGATCAGAGAACTTAGCGATAATTGTTTTACTGGAGGCATATGACCATGCCCGGAGGTTGTTTGCGAACTTATCGATATTAGGAGTACTGGAGGCATATGATCATGCCCGGAGGTTGTTTGTGAAACTAGTGATCTTAGGACTGTTGGAGGCATCGATTATGCCGGAGGTTGTTGTGCGTTATTTAATTTTGGTGTTTGGGTGGCCTTAAGAGCCCGTATTTAATTGTTGACGTCTTGGGTGGCCATGAGAGCCCGTGTTATTTATTGTTGAGTTTGGGTGGCTTTGAGTGCCCGTGTCTTACTGTCGGGTTTTGGGTGGCCGTGAGTGCCGTGGGGTTGTTGAACCCGAGTCTTGACCGTTGGTGTGTCTTGAGTGGCAGTGAGTGTCTGTGGGGTTGTTGAACCCGAGTCTTGACCGTTGGTGTGTCTTGAGTGGCAGTGAGTGCCCGTGGGGTTGTTGAACCCGAGTCTTGACTGTTGAGGTGTATTGAGTGCCCTTGAGTGCCTGTGTGATTGAATTGTGATTGTGATTGTGATTGCGGATCCCGGTAGGTTGCAAGCACTCTTTGGCTGGCCTGACCAAATTTGAGTATCAACGGGTTGCAAGCACTCTTTGGCTGGCCTGACATGGTTTGAGTAAAACAGGTTGCAAGCACTCTTTGGCTGGCCTGGTCCGAGTTTGAGTATCACAGGTTGTAAGCATTCTTTGGCTAGCCTGATCCGTGTTCGTGTGAGTGAGAGAGGTTACTGAGCAGCTGGTATGCGATCCTTTGTGATTTTGTTTGGTGTGCGATCCTTTGTGATCTGTTTGGTGTTGTGTAGTTGTCGTTTGAGTCCTTGGGAGAGGTCGTCAATTGTTGTGTCGGGTCTACTTACGTGGTTGTGCGTCGAGTCGTTCGAGGAAGGTCATCGTGGTGTTTGTCAGTCGGAGTACTTGAGTTGGGGACGGTGATCCGCGGAGTTGAGTCTCTTGTTGGTGTTACCGGCTTTGTCTACCAATTATGCCGTAGTAAGTCTGTTATCCGTGGTGGTGAGCGAACGCTCACCCCTAGCTGCTTTTCCTACATGTACTGTTCGTGGGACGGACTAGGTGAGCTCTCGAAGCTTGTGGAGCTAGGAGCGGAGTCCGGGTTTTGTCTTTTGAGTCTAGCGACGGATACCTCGTACTTTTGTCCACTTGTTGGGACGTGTTTTTAAACTGTAATTATTATTTTGTTGAACTAAACTGGTATTGTAAAGTGTTTTAATGGAAATGTTTTCAAAGTGCTTCTTATTTTTAAACGTTCGCGTCCCGAGTTCGGTTTACTGAAATTGGGGCGTGACAACCAACATGAAGCACTAAAAATCAGAAAAGCAAGATCGACTTCACAATACTCAGCAGACCTCCGACCCACAATCTTGGGAATGCCGAGAGAATCAGGCCTATCGTCAGAGAACAGGCGACGCAAACGAGCACTGCTCAGTCTTCACAAGGAAGACTCAATCAAGGCCAACACCACGGATCGACTCGAAAGGAGTCGACTCTACCGACCCCTCAACCAACCACGGTAAATCCGAAAAGGGGGGGTTTAGTCGAACTCGAGAACATCCACGCCATCACAGAGTCAAGACCCGATACCTTAAATATCCACTACTAAACCGAGACTCACAAATCTCTCACTGCTTCGGTTCTTTAGTTTTTGTTTGTTTTCTCGGTTTTTCTGTTTTATGGGTTAAGGTCTGTCCTTCTAGTTCCCCCTTAGCAGAATTCCTTTGTAAGCGTGGTACTGGTCTTCTGACCTCCTTCACCCTGATTTCTTATCAGGGCACTCCGATTCTCTTCTGGTTTCGGTCTTATTAATAAAATTTTCGAGCTTATAAAAAAAAACAAATCTCTCACTGCTCAATTAATTCGATTAACGAATTAATCCGCCGACGGCCAACACACGCCGACGATCCAACAGGAGAGTTAGACTAAACCGACCCCAAATCTCCACCGACTAAGAAGAGGAGCCAGAGAAGACCTAAATGAGATAAGTAACTCAACAGAAAAGCAGGGAAATGATGAAGACGGACTACTAAACTGAACAGCAAAAAAGCTCCATACCCAGGTCCTTACCCCAACCGAAAACCAGAACCCCACTGCAGCTGAATACTCCGAGACGGAGAAGGGCTGTCCCTGAGCAACGGGGGAAACTGGAACCGCAAACCTACAACCGGCTCCGCAACTGTCACGCCCCAATTTCAGTAAACCGAACTCGGGACGCGAACGTTTTAAAACAATAAAACAATGAAACTTGTTTTGGATAAACACTTTAAAATCTCCATTTAATTAATCAAAATAATATTTACAACTTAAAAACACGTCCCAACACGTGGACAAGAGTACAAGGTATCCGTCACTAGACTCAAAAGACTGAACCCGGACTCCGCTCCTAGCTCCACAAGCTTCGAGAGCTCCCCTAGTCCGTCCTGTGATCAGTACCTGTAGGAAAAGCAACTAGGGGTGAGCGTTCGCTCACCACCACGGATAACAGACTGACTACGACATAATTAGCAGACAATGCCGATAACACCAACAACAAACTCAACTCTGGGGATCACTGTCCCCAACTCAAGTACTCTGACTGACAAACACCCACGGTGACCTTCCTCGAACGACTCAACGCTCAAACACGTAAGTAGACCCGACACAACGATCACGACCTCTTCTAAGGACTCAAAAGAAACTACGCAACACCAAACAAGATCACAAAGGATCGCACACCAAACAAGATCACAAAGGATCGCAAACCAGCTGCTCAATAACCAATTCTGTTTCTCTCGCCCTTTCCGATCTTAGTCGGGCCAGGCGGTCGACCTGTCTCAGTAACCTCTCTGTCCTTCGCTCTTTCCAACACAAAGTCGGTCCAGGCAGTCGACCTGTCTTACAACTTCTCTGTCCCTCGCTCTTTCCAACACAAAGTCGGTCCAGGCAGTCGACATGTCTTACAACTTGTATGTCCCTCGCTCTTTCCAACACAAAGTCGGTCCAGGCAGTCGACCTGTCTCAGTAACCTCTCTCACTCAGGTAACCATAATCTCAATCACAAGCAAGTTCAACAAACAGCAACAACACAGGTTCAGCACTCCACAGGCACTCATGGCCACCCAAGACAACAACCACAAAACACGGACTCAACAGCCCCACGGGCACTCACGGCCTCCCAAGACACACCAACAGTAAGGACACAGGTTCAACAACCCCACGGGCACACACGGCCTCCCCAGACACCAACAGTCAAACACGGCCCTCATAGCCACCCAAGACTCAACAGTCAAACACGGGCTCTCATGGCCACCCAAGACTCAACAGTCAAACACGGGCCCTCATGGCCACCCAAGACTCAACAGTCAAACACGGGCTCTCATGGCCACCCAAGACTCAACAGTCAACCACGGGCTCTTATGGCCACCCAAGACTCAACAGTCAATCACGGGCTCTCATGGCCACCCAAGACTCGTCAGTAACTCACGGGCTCAACAACCCCACGGGCACTCACGACCACTCAAACTACCAACAGTAAAGACACGGGTTAACAACCCCACGGGCACGCACGGCCACCCAAAACACCAAAGGTAAAGACACGGGTTCAACGACCCCACGGGCACTCATGGCCACCCAAAACTCATCGATGAAACACGCTCGCAACTTACCGAGACTCTAACTCGTAAGCCAGCTAAAACACCAAAGATAAAGACACGGGTTCAACAACCCCACGGGCACTCATGGCCACCCAAAACTCAACGATGAAACACGCTCGCAACTTACCGAGACTCTAACTCGTAAGCCAGCTAAAACACCAAAGATAAAGACACGGGTTCAACAACCCCACGGGCACTCATGGCCACCCAAAACTCAACAATAAAACACGCTCGCAACTTACCGAGACTCTAACTCGTAAGCCAGCTAAAACACCAAAGATAAAGACACGGGTTCAACAACCCCACGGGCACTCATGGCCACCCAAAACTCAACAATAAAACACACTCGCAACTTACCGAGACTCTAACTCGTAAGCCAGCTAAAACACCAACAGTAAAGTACGGGCTCTCATGGCCACCCAAACACGAATAATAACACGGGCTCTCATGGCCACCCAAGACTCAACAATAATAATGCGGGCTCTCAAGGCCACCCAAAACTCGACAATAATACACGGGCTCTCAAGGCCACCCAAGACACCAAAAGATCAAACAACCTCCGGCTTAACCAAAGCCTCCAACAGTCCTAATGTCAACAAGTTCACAAACAACCTCCGGGCATGGTCATATGCCTCAAGTATTTCTAATACCGCTAAGTTCTCTGCTCCTACGACACTACTAAGTGTCACATGCATTTCTCGTATTCGCTACAATCCCGTATCATGCTTTTCTAATAGTCGATAACCTAAACAACCCACGACACCCCAGTGTCACATGCATTTCTACTGTTAACTTTCCCCAGTGAGGGCCGAGATCCGGCTACTTTTCCCTACCTCGTGCGTGTTCTCCCAAAAGCCAACCACGAGCTCCGGTGATGATTTCAGTCACTCACCCAGCTTTCCCTTGCCTCGGTCCATGGCACGATCTAAAAGAACACAAATTCAAGGCACTTAACAACCCGCAGGAATAAACTGAAAATCATTAAACTCGAAGCCCAAACTTAACCCCGACAATGTCGATCACTCCCAAACTTCCCAATTACTCGACATTGTCGATAAGGGACCCGTCAAGGCCCGATTCGCCCGACATGGCGAATCTGCCCGGGTTTTGTAAATTGCCTTCCGAGGCTCCAAAAGCCCCCGTTTTCGTTTCTACGGTCTTAGAATAGTTCAAGGAACCCAATGCACTTGACGGAATCGAATTCCGACTTCCGAGTCAATTAATTAACGTTTAAAGTTTCTAAAACCCGTTAATTACAACTTCTCCAATTTAATTCCAATTTTCGATTCGGTTAAGGACAAATGGTCCGGGGAACGTTTTAAACCACCCGAACATTAAAACCCGTTCAACCGAGCACGTGGGCCCCACCCACACTACTTGGCCGAGCCCTAGGGTTCAAGGGGGGGGGCTCGGCCACCATGGTGGTGGCTGGTCCCAACTCCGGCCAGCCACCCCATGGCCGGCCGGCCACCACCCACGGTGGCCAGAGCTCCTCCTGAGCCTCCGGTCACCGGAAAACGTGCAATTAAACCCCCAACCACCTCTAAAACGCCTCCAACACCTCCCCAACCTCCACACAACCCTAAATCATTCACTTTAACAAAACCCTAGCTTTCCAAAATAAACAAAACGAGAATCGGTTTGGGTATTACCGTAGAGGAGGATGAGGGGAACGATGTTGCTCCTTGTCTTGAGACGATCCAAGGGCTAGTTTCCTTCCAAACCCTAGCTCTTCCTATCTTCTCTCTTCATCTTCTTCTCCTTCTCTCTCTAAACTCTCTCTTCTCTTTCTAATTAAATCAACTAACTCATTTTCTATTTTTTTTCTCCTTTAACCCTATATGGCCGGCCACACTATGTCCACACATAGTTTCCCCCCAAAACTAACACCACCTAATAATGGATAAGTGTCAAGGTGGGTCCCACACCTTTTGGAAAATATCTACTTGATATTTTCCAATCAGATTCGCGAAAATCGGACGTCTCGGGCCCCGAACGGGCACTTTTCCCAAGAAATTACGAAACTTGGCGGGCTACAAGGAAACGGCTCAACTAAGACCGTTGCGATGACGGCTAAGCTTTTTGGATTCAAAACGGTCCTCGAATGGACCAAAACGTCGCTCGATTGACTTTTCCAGCGAAAAGTCAACTTTTCCCAAATTGATCAGAAAGTTGCCCTGAGTCCCCCGGAACTCACTTTGGTCAATAACGGGGTCAAATTAAGTCCGGTATGACACTCGGGGTCATTTTAGGTTTACTTAACTGTCAGTCTTAAAAGTTTTAAATTTTCCTGTTTTTCGCAGGTTTGACTGGCGTTGACCGGGTGTGGTTATTACAGCAACGAACACTCCCGAGCAACAACCAACACAACGATAAGGAGAACCGACCCTCGAGGGCAAGACAACCACAAGTAGATCTGGGCCAAATTCCAGATCTGCAACTCCTTGACCCCAAGGGTTCCTTGAAGCGGTAACTCCGGCGAAGTGCACAGTACCTATAGCGACGCGACCTAACTCCGGCCACAATCACCGGCCACCGACCCTCATGTGCAAGACAACCACAACCATAAGCAGATCTGGGCGAAAATCCAGATCTGCGACTCCTTGACTCCAAGGGCGGTAGGTCCGGCGATAAGCATGTCCGGCGACGAGCAGGTTCGGCGAGGAGCATATCCGGGTCCGGCAGCAACGGTCTCCCTAGAAGTAGCCGAGGTCTTCTCCGTGGCGAGCGGAAGAAACGAACTCCGGCGCGAAGCTCCGACCAAAAAGGTGAGATGAAACACCGAGAAGAAAAGGACAGCTCTGAGAATAAGGCGTGAAGGACCGGCCGAGCAGAAGAAGGAAAGGAAGGCTACATGGGAGGTAGAAGAAGCAGAGCAAGATAGAGGGGGAAAGAAGGGTATCACCGGCGACCACCATGGCCGGAGCCGGTGAAGAGAATAAACCAGAAGAGAGGCGGCTAGGGTTTCAGAAGGGGAGGGTCAAAAGAGGGTTGTATAGAGCACCTTGATCCATACGAATGACCGAGGACCGCAGAAATAATTTTTAATTTATTGTTTGGAACTTTTTAAATATTGATCTAATTAATATTTAAAGATCTTTCTATGTTGTTAGTTATATTCTTCATATATCCATCCATACGTATTGTATTGTATTTATCAGGTCTTATATTATTTTTTGTTTAAATGTTGACATTACAACAATATAAATATTTGGGTGTGATCTTATGTTTCGTCTACAAAATACATATCTCAGATTTTGTTATATTTTTGTTCTTATTCTGCCTTATTTTATAAATGATAAAAACAACAAAACAAATCACTCAATTGATTTTATTGATATGTAACCGAGTAATTAGATCAGAATTGGACTTGATTTATGATTACAAATATTAAAATATGTAAGTTTTATATTTTTGACCTTATTAATTTATAAATGAATAAATAAATCAAAATTTTCATTATTAAAATTTATGGGCTTAAAGTCACGACTTTTCCCCAAAGAGTCTCGTGGACCGGTTAAAAATCGTAACATGTTGTCCCTACTACCGGTTGGATTTTATGTCGACCACCGGTTACCGGTGTCAGTCACGGTTACGGGTTTTTAATTTCACCCAGCCTTGCCGTGAATTTTCAAGTCCACATAGCCTCTTTAGCTGCTTCTGCAGCAACCATGTACTCAGCCTTTATCGTAGAATCGACGACGGTGTCATGCTTTACGCTCCCAACTAAAGGATGATCGGTCTTGTGCATACCATGGCAAAGATGATCGATCCTACCGTATGAGATTCGCATCATCCTTTTCAACTCATCGGGTATCTTGGGACATTGAGTCTTGCTATGATGAATGTCATGACGAACGGGTAAGAGTCCTTTCTTTGAATCGAGTATTGAGAACCTACTCAAAGCCTTGTTCACATAGGTGCTCTGACTTAAACCCAAGACTCTCTTGGTGCGAACTCTATATATCTTAATCCCGAAGATATAAGCAACATCTCCCAAGTCCTTTATTGAGAAACACTTCCTCAACCAAGCTTTAGTCTCGTGCAAGGTTGGGATGTCGTTTCCAATGAGCACCATAAATGTAATCTTGCTCCCGTTAGGCTTTTTATAAATGCAAGGTTCATCCCCGTTCTTAATAAAGTCAGATCCAATCATAGCTTCGTTACAACGAAAGTTCCAACTCCGAAAAGCTTGTTTCAATCCATAAATGGATTTCAACAACTTACAAATCTTTCCCATATTCTTCGGATCGATAAAACCTTTCGGTCGAAACATATAAACGTCTTCCATTGAACTTCTATCTAAGAAAGCAGTTTTGACATCCATTTTCTGTATATCATAACCGAGACACGCAACTATGGCAAGAATCTGGATTGATTTGACCATTGCCATTGAGGAGAAGGTTTCCTCAAAGTTAATCCCTTGGATCTGCCTATAATCTTTCGCCACCAGTCGGGATTTGTAGGTATGAGGTTTGCCGTCCATGTCCATATTCACCTTGAAGATTCATTTTCATCTGATGGTCCTCGCATCATCGATAGGATTAACCGGTTCCCAAACTTGGTTTTCCGACATGGACTGCATTTCCTCCCTCATGGCTCCATGCCATAATTCGGAGTCGAGTCCATCCACGGCTTCCTGAAAGGTGGCTGGATAATCGTGATCCATCATATGTTCACCGTCACCTCCAGACACAAAATCATATCTCGGAGGTGGATGAACGACCCTTTTAGATCGCCTTAGATCTTCTGGAATTGTTACAGGAATTTGTCCTTACTCTACGACCATTTATGGCTCCTCCCTTTCTATTGGGTTGTCAAGTGGTTCCTGAATAGGTTCAGATGGATCTGCACCATCCTGAATTTCTTCAAGATGTACATTCCTACCACTAGCGTCTTTGGAAACAAACTCATTTTCCATTAAGACCCCACCTCGAGTAACGAACATCATGTTCTCACTGGGTTTGTAGAAGTAGTATCCCCTTGTCTCTTTAGGGTACCCCACGAAGGTGCATTTCTCAGATCTTGGTTTGAGATTAATCGAAACCAAACGTTTCACATAAGCCTCGAAACCCCTTATCTTTGGGAAGGACAAAATCGGATTCTTCCCGTACTATTCCTTAAATGGCGTCCATTCCACAAACTTCGTCGGAGCTCGATTCATTATGAATTCCTTGGTATCTTTGGATTCTACTTTAAATCTGAAGAGGCTCAAGCATGAGTCTGGGGTAATGAGCCATGATGCTTTGATGGCCATCCTCTCCTCCTTGGGGACATTGACCAGATGGCTAGGGAGCTTCCAGATTTGAACCACATGCATCTATGGGAGCATGTTCATGGCCTTCCATTGTTGGTCTGGACTAAGACCACCGGAGATATCGTTGGGGCTGCCCTAAGTACCTGTGTGGAGGTTTTGTGTGACCAGTGGGGTCTCTGCTGGGGTGGGACAATAAGGATCTGGTTTTGTCACCTTGTTGAGCGTCCTCTCCAGGGAAACCTGGTGCTACGGTTTGGGTCTCCTTAACCTACACCAAGCTTCCCACATTCTGGTTCAACTTTGGGAGGATTGTGCACATTGCTCGGGGTGTGATCGGGAAGTGATCGGGGGCCTTCTTTTCAACAATTCACTGCTGGAATTTCAGAAGGATTCGAAGGCCAAGCAGTATGCGGCAGACTGAGATACCAAGGTTTCCCCGACCATCCCACTAGGTTTTGGACCTCTAACCCCGCACACTATACCTAAAGGCGCCTCACCTCAAGGAAGGGCCTAATAGTAACCCTGAACACTGTACCTAACGATTCAGTAAGACATGGAGGTATCCCAAGGGGGTTAGAGGATCCCGCCTGGAAAAACTTGATAGTTGGACCAGCCTTAGGGAGCAGGGAAACCGAAGACTCGAGAACTTCCTCAATTGGAGCTGTAGGAGTGAAGGGAGGGTCAGTTGGAGAACCCCGTAAGGATCAGGCGAGGGTTGGGAAGCAGACTCGCCGGGAGGAATGATAGGCAACCATAGATTCAAGTATTTGCCTTAAGAGGGGTCCCTAGTGAAAACCATTCCTCCCTATACTACCGAGTTCAGGTTCGGTCGCACGTCAAACTGTCTTGTACAACGTTCAAGCAACACCTTGAACAGTACTCCTCAGTCCCATTTTCCAACTGTCTGTCTCTATGGAAATTTCAATACCGTTTGTGACGATTATATTGTCTTAGAGTTATGTATTTTGAGCCCTCATGCTCTTTACATGTACCGACTCTCGTTTTCTTGATTATAAATAAAATTTGCAACTTTCAAATAAAAAAAAATAGTAATTTCCCCCCTTCTAAAAAAACAGTTTCCTCCCTTCTAAAAAAACAGCAATTTGCCTATCGGGTCGGGTCATCAATAAAGGTAAATCGTCCATTTTCTTCAGTACTAATACAACACCGGCCAACAGATCGGCCTGCTGTGACATACTAGGGATTCAGCAAATTTCTGGTCCGACTAAATACCTGGGAGTTCCCAACATGTTGAGCCGCCGAAAAGGCCAGAGCCTTCAATTTCTGTGTGACCGGATTGTGACCAAAATTGGAACATAGGATGGCCAGATGCTGTCTGCAGGGGGGAAGGAGGTGATGATCAAGTCAGTTCTCCAAGCCATGTCGATCTATGCGATGAGTGTGTTCCTGTTCCCAAGGGAATCTATCAACAAGATCCACGTCGCACTAGCTCGGTACTGGTGGGCGGGTACTCCCGGAGTCACGAGACCGATTATTTGGCAGGATTGGGCGAAACTGTGTAGACCGAAGGAGGATGGTGGGATGGGATTCCGAGACATGAGGGACATGAACATTGCAATGCTGGCAAAAATGGGGTGGAAATTGTTATCTCAATCCGACTGCTTGGTTGCCCGTATTCTTAAGGCAAGATATTATCCAAAGAGCGATTTCCTTTCGGCGGAGGGAGGGAATGGGCCCAGTCAAGTCTGGTCGGGTCTTCGTGCTACCCAGGGACTGCTCCGAGGGGGTTTGATCCGAACTATTAGGGACAGCTGCTATACTATGGTTGAGGGCTCCTCATGGCTTATGGGGAACAACCCGGTCATTCCACTTCACACTTGTCTCACTCCGGATCTAATGGTGTCGAACCTAGCCACTGCTGATCATGAATGGGACGTACAGAAGTTACAGCTAAACCTTCCTCCGTCCATTGTTGAGGATGTTTTACAAGTGCCCTCGCCACTTCCCCGACATGCAGATAGATGGTCTTGGAAGTTCAATATCCGAGGGGAGTATTCAGTCAAAGAGGGTTATAGGGCGCTATCCAGAGAGAACGGTCGTTGGCACGTATCGACTGGGACGACTGCATGGACAGGAATATGAGACCAAGACATTCAGCCACGCATCAAGGTATTTCTCTGGCGAGCTATTTCTGGTACCCTACAGGTAGCAATGAACCTCTGCACTAAGTTTGTCCCAATCCCGGACACTTGTCAAATGTGTCAATCCGATCAGGAATCTACAGACCATCTTCTGCTTTCCTGCCCATTTGCAAGATCGGTCTGGGATATTGCAGGTTTACCAATCCCTGTTAATTTATCGTCCTCCCTACACGATTGGCTCTTGGCCCTCTTCCTGCTGCCGGATCCTCTGACCCGAAGTAAAGCTTGTCTCTTCTTGTAGGAGATATGGAAAGCGATAAATGTTATGGTCTGGGACCAGGCTACCTCCACTCCACAGGAGCTGGTTGCCACGGTTCTCAGTAACCAGCATAGCTGGTCAAAAGCACAGACTGGTCGCCCGAAGCCCATTATTATCCCCCAGCACAGGCAAACTAGCTGGAAACCACCTCCCCCTAACTGGTCCTTGGAAACGGGGGGGGGGGGGGGGGGGGGGGGGTTCGGGAAGCACAGAATGGATGTGGGAGTGGTTCCCTCAACCCCGAATATTCGGAGACAATGGCGATTTGGCAGGCCCTGGAATGGATCCAAGCATCGCAATCCTCCGGGGTCATCATACAGAGCGACGCCCAGTACCTGGTGCATCTAATTCAAGGCACACATCAGGTCTTCTCCCCTTTGGACCGGTTGGTAGACGACTGCAGGTCCCTGTTAGCTACTCTCGAGGATGTCAAACTCAAGTATATCTCTAGGTCAGCGAACGGCGCAGCCTACTGGCTAGCCCGGGAAGCCCGTTCTTCTCCTGTCCTTTCGTGGTCTGGATTCACGATTCCGGATGCACTTATGTCTGTTTTACAACAGTTCAAATAATAAAAGTTCGTATCTTGTTTTAAAAAAAAACAGCAATTTCCTCCCAACAAAATAATATGGCGTGTCATTGAAAAATACACATTTTAAAATGGAGGATAATCATGTGTAATTGTGTCTGGTTCCGTGTAATTATCCAGAGAAAATACCAACGCGTCGTGCATTGTCCACCACCCGATCGTCGCTTGTATAATCATCAAGAGGGAGCGTGCCCTCCACAAGTTGAACACCTACTCTTCAATCTTGTGTTGTTCGCTGTCTATATCACACCCACCAGAAACTCATAGAGCCTCAAACTTGTTCAGCAATGGCGTCGATTGTAACTAGTGTTTCTGCTTCCGGGCTTCATTGCAGCATATCAATGAAAGCAAAGCGCAGTACCAAGTCCGTCTCCTACTCATCTCCCTCTCCAAAAAGCAGGCGCACCAGTGTGGTGGTGAGGGCCGAAGCCGGCGCTATAAACCCAGAAATCAGGAAGAGCGAGCCCAAAGTTGTTGACACAGTCGTCACCGCCGACCTCGCTAAGCCCCTTACACCTTACTGCAGGTATATTAATTTTGCATCATTTTTTAAAGTTCATTATTGATTTTTTGATGGTAATATCATTTTTTAAAGTTCATTATTGATTTTTTGATGGTAATATCTGTGGGTTTATTGGGTACAGATGTTGGAGGTCAGGGACTTTTCCCCTGTGTGATGGTAGCCATGTAAAGCACAACAAAGAAACAGGGGATAATGTTGGACCTTTGCTATTGAAGAAAGAGTAACTGGAGTTATGCTGTTTCTCTCTGGGTAGTGAGTTGGGTTCTGTAGTTGGGTTGTGTGGTTTCTTATTGGTTAACCAACGCCGGTTATTGTATAAACTCATTGAGAGATCATGATTTATGAGTAATTATGAAAACCATGTTGAGTGCCCAAATAAGCTCTATTGGTCCCTTATGATATGGTTATGGTTGCTTTATTCTGCAAGGCCTTCCAATTGTTGTAATTAAATTAGAGTTTTATCAATTAGGCATGAAAAGTTGAAGAGAGTTTTGGTAATTATGTTGCGGATCTAGGAAACTTGTGTATGGGTAATGCAGGCAAGTTCTAGTATCTTGGTGACTGAAGATCCCATTTCAGTTAAGAGATGGTGTCATATCCATATATGTTAGAGCATCCACAGTGCAAATTGTATTGTATTCGATAAATAAAGCCTACAATGTACATGTATATATAGTTGGGCCTATACAATATAACCCAAATTGAGTTTGTCAACTAAATGTTTGAACTTCCTTGGGATTAAAGCCTTGGTGAAGATATCTGCAATCTGATCGCTAGAGGAGACAGATCGGAGAGCGAGGGTGCCCTGATTGAGATGTTGTCTGACAAAGTGACAATAGATCTCAATATGTTTGGTGCGTTCATGGAAGACATCATTATGAGCAATCTGAATAGCACTCTGACTGTCACAATGAATGGTAGTGGCGGGCTTGTGAACAACACCCATGTCATTTAGTAACCAACGAAGCCATAGTATCAGCAAGGGCTCGATACTCAGCTTCCGTGCTGGAGCGGGCAATGGTTGTCTGTTTCTTACTTCTCCAAGAAATCAGAGAGTTACCAAGAAAGAAACAGTAACCTGTGGTTGATCGTCGGTCTGTGGGATCGTCTGCCCAATCTGCATCTGAGTAGGCCTGTAGGACTAAAGGTGAGCCATAAGAGAAATGTAGTCCTTGTGATAAGGTGCCTCGAACATAGCGCAAGATCAGAAGAACGGCCTCATAGTGAGTAGTGCGAGGTGCGCACATGAACTGATTGACGATGTGGACAACATATGAAATGTCAGGCCTAGTAACAGTGAGGTATACCAATCCTCCAACTAATCGGTGATATAAAGTGGGATTCTCGAGAGTTTTACCATCTGATGGAAGATACTTGACATTCGCTTCAATGGGAGTGGAAGCGATCTTGCTATCGGTTATTCCCCCCTGGAGATGAGCTCGGCTGCATACTTGGCTTGGGACAAATGATAACCAGAGAACAGAGAGGAAATCTCCAAACCAAGAAAGTAAGAGAGATGACCCAAATCCTTCATCTCGAACTGTTCGCTCAGATGACGCTTAAGATCCACATTGCCGATAGCATCATCACCAGTAATGATCATATCATCCACATACAAAAGTAAGAGAGTATGGCCCCGAGAGGTCCGACGAACAAACACGAAGCTGTCGTGCGAACTAGAGACGAAACCAAAGACTGCCATCGCACTACTGAACTTGGAGTACCATGCCCGCGGAGCCTGCTTGAGTCCATAAATGGATTTGCGCAAACGGAAAACCATGTGTGGGGGATGATCATAGCCGGGCGGGGGCTTCATATAAACCTCCTCTGTAAGATCTCCATTGAGAAAAGCATTCTTTACGTCCATTTGAAAAACGTCCCATTGTCGACCAGCAGCAACAGCAAGAATGGTGCGAACAGAAGTGAGTCTCGCAACAGGAGCAAATGTTTCCTCATAATCAACCCCATGTTCCTGGGTAAATCCACGAGCCACAATATGTGCCTTGTAGCGCTCGATAGAACCATCTGCCTTGGTCTTCACCTTGTATACCCATCTAGAACCGACCATATGTTTGTCCCGAGGTAAAGGTACCAAATCCCATGTATGAGTCTTCACCATGGCATGTAGTTCCTCAGTCATTGCTTGCTGCCACAGGGGTTAGTGCAAGCCTCCCGATAGGTGTCATAATCATATACAGAGGACACTATGGAAGCGACACGAGATGGAAGGGTTACCTCAAAGTCCTGGAGGTGAGATGGGAGTTGCCGATGACGATGTGGTCGAGTCGGTAGCACAGGATCCTCTAGCACGGGATCCTCTGGCGGAACATGGTCCATGGTAGGAGGCAGAGATGTCGGAGCACCTGTAGGAGTCAGCTCAATGGGAGAACCCTCATCATCATCAGAAAACAGATCAATATCGGGATTAGAAAAGAAAGGAGTAGACTCGGGAATGTGAAAAGAAGACATGGAAGAAAACATCTTATGTTCCCAGAATGTGACAGGGCGATATATGCGGAGACGTTTGGAAACAGGGTCCCAACATCTGTACCCTTAGTGTTCGATCCCATACCCAATAAAGCAACAAAGACGAGAATGAGGTTCAAGTTTAGTACATTCATGAGGTTTTAGATGAACAAAACAGACACACCCAAAGACACGAAGAAGATCATAAACTGGAGGACGACCATACAAACACTCGTAAGGAGTTTTGTTAGCTATGACTGGGGATGGAACCCTGGTGATGGTGTAAACGACTGTGAGGGCAGCCTCCCCCCAAAAACGTTCAGGACAGGCAGCTGCAATGGTGAGAGCACGGACCTTATTAAGAATATGGCGATGTTTGCGTTCTGCTCGACCATTTTGTTGCGATGTACCAGGACAGGAGCGTTGAATGATAGTACCGGTGGAAGCAAGTTGTGCAAGGAAGGAGGACTCTTTAAGTTCCATGTCGTTATCCATACGCAGTGTTTTGATAACTTTAGAGAATTGTGTGCGGACCATGGCAGAAAACTCAGAATAAATTTTGTTGAAGTCAGATTTATGATGCATGAGATAAATCCAAACGAGTATGATCATCAACAAATATAACAAACCACCGAGACCCCCCATGGTCGGAACAGGTGCTGCTCCCACAAGTCAGAATGAACAAGATCAAAACCGCGGTTTCCAAAAACCGACCAGAAATAAGCGTCATTTACCAAACATATATTCATATATCACCTAAGGCCCATTTTTGTTTTCGAAGCCCAACATATTCAGCCCACTACTTAAAGTTAGTCCATTCACCATCAATCTATCCTTAACCCTAATCTTATATAAACCCCATATACGCTCAGTCACAACCACATCTACCTCTCCACATCTCACCTTCTTCCAAATCAACTCTCCATTTTATTATTCTCTCTCCCGAAACTCTTTAGTCCCATTCAACCGATTCTCTTCGAAAGCAAGTTCATCTCCTTCTTCCAATCTCTACTCTCGGCCCGTATCTGTATTTTATCTTTTCTATTGTTTTTTTTATCATATATGTTTTTTTTTTTATTTCGCATTTTTTGTTGTGGTTCTTCTTTTCATTTTTGTCTTCTTTTGATCTGGATCTATGATGTGTAGTACTGAGATTTTTTACATAAGCGAAGACATGTTGATGTATGTTTCTTTGTTTTTTTATTTAATAATTTTTGTTGTTATTTTTCCGATTTTTCTTTCTAGATCTGTTTTAATTCCTTTTTCTTTTTTAGCAAGATGTATGTTTCTTTATTTTCTATACACTAATTGTTTTTTATTTTTGCAAACTGAAATCCGTAAGATTAATATTCATCGCAAATCTGAGTATGTTCTTGTTGACCTTCAAATCTACTTTGATTTTGTCAATGACCATTCGATATTTCTATTGTATTTAATGATATCAATTTTATAGATATTTATATGAACATTTGCAAGGTAAGGCGTAAATTTGGTTTTCATAATATTAAGATTAATTAAAAAAATACGAAATGATCTTTATGTGTAGCAGATTCGAAATGAATGTCCCAAGTTGAAATCATCAATCAATTAAAAATTTGACATCGTCACGAGTAAGTAAAAAGATTGTAGAATTTAGGCAAAAAAAGGCCCATAACGGAGCCCAATCACGAAGGTGGTGGTCGGTCCAAACCGCAAAATCGACCTGAAACCATGGAGGCCGGATAATTCCAAATTTTTAGGTTCCAGTTACCCTGGAGGTCCCGGAATTATGAATCCGCAACTCTGCAGTATGGGGTCAAAGTTGGGCTCATGGTCGGTTTAATCGACCATGCCCACCCCTAGACACATGAGTTTGAAAATTTGAGTAATAATTATGGGTATTATGGTCTTTTTAATATTTTCCATCCAAACTAACAGAAAGTTAACGACTGGGTATCAAAGTGAAATTAAATGTTTGATCGAAGTATAAAAATGCAAAAAAAAAAATTTGACAGAATATTAAACTAAAATTTTCCCTAAAATCTTTGTTAAAGTAAGAGGTTGGATTAAAATTTTCCTTGGAAGTTACCACCATTTAACGTGCTTAGATTTGGAGAGACGGGAGGCGTCAATCTCGTGACTCGCACGTCCCTCACATTCTCCAGAACAGATGTCACCACGCTAGAAGAAACTGCAAATTGTACAAGGTAGGTGGGTCCCACCAAGACTCCAAAAGCTTGACACGTGGGTCATGTAGAGAAACTTGTTATAGCGAGAGACAGACACAGTAAGTATGACTAGAGACGTTATATACATACGCAACATTTTATTTCTGTTGTCGGCAATATGCGAAGCTAGCACCGTGGTTTTGGTCGTTGGGTCACACATCCTATTCCTGGATGGTCCCTTGACCTTGGCGGCTTCTCTGTATCCATACAGCTAGCACCGGACGGACTCCACCTCACTAGTTAGTACAGTATAGTCACATTCAACTTCCTCGCTGTTTTAAATAATTCCATCTCTCCCACGTTCTCCGCCGCAACAGATGTTATTTACACGTGGGGTCCTTGGTCAACTTTGACCACGTGTCAAGTTGCTGCCGCCTAACAGTTGTGTCTCTAGTAGTTACGACTTCAATTATTTTAACTCCCAGGGGAATCATTTGATCTACTTACCTACCATAATAAACTATCTAGTGTATAACAAAGCTGACAGGTGTCGGTGGCTTAAAGGCCATCATTCATCGGTAGCCCAAACAAATGGTAACGTGTTCCTCGTCGTCGGTAAATAATACAAGTATTTTAGTCGCCAACCGACACCCACTGTATAGTGTATTGCCCCTCTCTCTATCTCTAGAACATTCTGATGCTTCCCGTTTCCAGTCCGACCAAGTACACACTCCAGTCCCTGCTCTCCATCTACCAGCCCCGCACATGGCTGCTCATAGCCGTCGTCTTCCTCCAGATCTTCCTTGTGCTCTCCATCACCCACCGCCCTCACCACTTCCCCACTCCCCTCACTCTCACCAATTACCATCACCACCTCTCCGCCTCAAATTCCTCCGCCACCGTCTCAGACCAATGCACTTTAGGTAATCTTTACTTATTCTCTAATTTACTCTTCTAAACTGTTGTCGATTTTAATTTTGCTATTTGAAAATTGAAACCAACAGGGAGGATTTTTGTTTACGATCTTCCTAGAAAATTCAATGCTGAGTTGTTAGAGAACTGTGACAAATTGAACCCCTGGAGCTCAAGCTGTAACGCGATGACCAACCGCGGATTCGGGCCGCAGGCGACGGGCCTATCCGGAATCGTGCCGGAAAACCTTGTCCCGGCATGGCACTGGACCGACCAGTTCGTCTCCGAGATAATCTTCCACAACCGGATTCTCAACCACCCGTGTCGGACCACGGAACCGGACTCTGCCTCGGCCTTCTACATTCCGTTCTATGCCGGACTCGCCGTCGGCAAGTACCTCTGGTCAAATTACACCGCCAAGGACCGTGACAGCTACTGCGAGATGATGCTCAAATG
This sequence comes from Erodium maritimum, assembly GCA_963921825.1. Classification (NCBI taxonomy): domain Eukaryota; kingdom Viridiplantae; phylum Streptophyta; class Magnoliopsida; order Geraniales; family Geraniaceae; genus Erodium; species Erodium maritimum. The sequence goes on along the minus strand of OY997592.1, from coordinate 20,046,534 downwards.
GCTCCAGGATCAACCCTACTACACCAAATCGGACGGCTGGGATCACTTCATCACCATGGGCCGCATCACCTGGGATTTCCGACGGTCCAAGGACGGCGACTGGGGTTCCCGCTGCATCCACATGCCGGGAATGCGTAACATCACGCGCCTCCTCATCGAGCGGAACTCGTGGGACTATTTCGACGTCGGCGTGCCTTACCCCACCTCGTTCCACCCCCGCACCGACGACGACGTCGTACAGTGGCAGGACTACGTCCGCAGCCGCCAACGCCCCACGCTCTTCTGCTTCGCTGGCGCCACGCGCCGCTCCTTCAAGAACGACTTCCGGGGGCTATTGCTGGAGCAGTGCCGGGGAGAGCCAGGATCGTGCCGGGAAGTGAACTGCTCCGGGAGCCGGTGCTCGAACGGCACGTCAGCGATCCTGGAGACGTTTCTGGACTCCGATTTCTGTCTGCAGCCGAGAGGGGACAGCTTCACTCGGAGGTCGATCTTCGACTGCATGGTGGCCGGTTCGATCCCCGTATTCTTCTGGAACCGGACGGCCTACTCTCAGTACGAGTGGTTCTTGCCGGGCGAGGCGGAGAGCTACTCTGTTTTCATAGACAGGAAGGAGGTGGAGCAGGGGAGGTCCATTAAAGGAGTTCTGGACAAGTACAGCAGAGCGGAGGTGAAGAAGATGAGGGAGAAGGTGATAGAGCACATTCCGAGGATGGTGTATTCCAAAGCCGAAGAGGGTCTCGAGAGCATCAAGGATGCTTTTGACGTAGCCATTGATGGGATCTTGAGGAGGTTCAAGGAACAACAACAGGGAGGATTCAAGTGGTGAGTCATGGCAGTTATTACAGTTGAAATTGGTAAACTTACAGAGAGCTCAAGATATATATGCATTCTTTCTTCTTCTTTTTGTTGTTATTATATTTCTGTGATTGGGTAGTATCATCATTCATGTTGCATACATATATATTCATACACAGCAGAGTCCAATCCAAATGTTGAAGGGTTCAACTCTATTTGGTGGATCTATAGGAATAAGATGGCATTGGCTGTTCAGAAATAGATTGAGAGCATGAACAACAGAAAGGACCTTGATCAGGGAGTGGGAGTGCAGGTCTTGTGCTGACCGAACAAAAGTGAAGGAGTGGGAGTGCAGAAAAGTGAGTGTTTTGCAACAGAAAGGACCTTGAGGTCCTGGGAGTGCAGAACAGTGCTGACTGGATTATTATTTGATATTTTCCTGTTTTATTTAATTCGTTATCAGAAATCGTTTAATTTAGTCATAATTTAAACAATTTTGGAAATAAATAATTAATGACAATCAATAATTAATAAATTCAACACGAATATAAATGAACTTCTAATTTCATTCAATCCCTTTTAATACAACCCAAAACAAAATACAAGTTCAAGAATCATTCTCTGTTGGGTCGACATCTAGTGGTGGGGGTTGGCTTCGAAGATCATCAATTTGGGCTTCAAGGCTAGTGATGAGTCTTCGCAGTTGGGTCTTGCAAAACTTATGGTCTGCCAACGCCTCTTCGTCGTAGGAAGATGTATCCGTCCCCACCAGGGCCTTGTAGTTGGCGAGGTTTGCTTCCCACTGTTGGGTTAATGCCTGTATCATGCGAAACTTTTCTGCATGTTGTTCGCCACGTGAACGTTGAGCCTCAAACCGTGCACGTTCAGCGTCGATTCGTGCACGTTCCAGTTCGGCAAAGGCAGACATTTGGGTCGTGAGGACGACCTCCTTCTTTGCGGCCTTCGCCGCCTTCTTCCCTTGCGGTCGGCGAGGGGGACTTGGGGCGGCCTCAGGGGATGGGGGTGTGTCGCTGAGAGGGACCTGAGTCCCCTCGTATTTCTCGCTTCCTCCCCATTCTGGTGGTTGGGACTCACCACTGAGATGTGTGCCCTCCTCCCCTGTGCTTGTAGGCGGGTTGAGCTGTAAGCCCCAGCCTCATCCAACCGCTGTCGTTGTTGGCGTACCTGACTGCGGACAGTTCCCATTGTGCCCTCCTGGGCACTGAACTTCTCATTGCCCTCGAGCCTCATGACCCAATGATCCAGGTCGAACTTTAGCGGATGGTCTTTAATCACTTTCCCATCATCCTCCCACATTTTCTTCGCACGTCTCAAGTGCTCTTCCTGGTTTGCGCCGCTCGGCTTCTCGGCCTTGGACCTCTTAAAATAGCCGAGCATCCTCCTTGTCTGGCTGGAACCTCTAAGCCAACGTTTCTTGATGGCTTCCCAGCGGCGAGGTGGGTAACCTCCCTTGGAGTTGTATTTCCTCTACACTTCGCACCAGAATGTGCTGCCAGTTTGCGAGTTGCCCTTGACGGTGTCTCTTGTTGTGCTCAACCAGCAAGTTATGAGGTGGTGGTCCTCCTCCTTGCTGAATGTCCGGCCCTTCGGATCTGGTTCTTCGGGTTGGGCTCGGGCTCGGGCAGGGGCTCGGCCTCGTCGTTGGGAAGAGGATGGTTGGGGGGTTTGTACGTCGGGTAGTGGATGACCATCGTAGTGGTAGAATTGGGGTCCCATGCCCCATTGTGATTGTGGTTGGAACAGTGGCATCTGGAAACCTTGTGGGGGCATGGTCCATTGTGATGGCACTTGGAACCCTGGCGCCATTTGGTATTGTTGGGGACGGTATTGCCCTGATAAAACAATTTAATACAATAAATTAAGTGCTAAAAAATAAAATAAGTGCAAATAATTAATCAAAAAATTGAATACAATGCATTAATACAATAAAATAAGTACAAAAATTACGTTACATAAATAATAAGTTTGCACTAACCTGAACTCGACCCCGGGTTCGAGTTTGGGGAGTTGGAGCGATTGCCCGTGGAGCGATTGCCCGTTAGAATGTCTCCGAAACCTCGTGTCATTTCGTCCTCGGTGAATCCGACTTCGTCACCAGCTGACTGTGCACGAGACCCAGCGTCGCCCGACATTTTTCACGAGAATAATTGAAACGAGAGAGGAGAATTTGGGAAAGAGAGAGTGAAGTTGGATAGTTGAAGTAGGAAGTAGTGTGAAAAATATGAGAGGAGATGGGTATTTATAGGGTTTTATTTGTTGATTTTTGAATTAAAAAAAAACTAGCCGTTAGTGTGCCAACGGTCGGGACACGTGGCAGCCCCACACGCTGCCAGCGCAGCAGACGGCGCGCCGGCGCGTCCACCGCGCCCGGCCAGCGAGAGGGGAGCGGGAGCGCGTGCAAGGGGAGCGGGAGCGCGTGCAGAGGGAGCGGGGCCGCATTTTTCGGCGTTAACACCGGAACGGCCAGCGCGCCCGGCCAGCGAACGTCACGGCGCGGGGAGCGGGGCCGTTCCGTTGTTCCTGCTCTGATGTACAAAATGAGATTGTTTCTGAATAGAAATATAATTGTTTGTTTGTCAAATCATGATTACCAATGACAATTTGATCATTCCTTGAAGTGTTCCAACGAATACTGTACTTCACAGCCAGACAAGATGTTTATGGAGATTGGTATTGTGGTACATGAAGGGGTTGAATTGAAATAGCCGTTCTGTTAATCTGTTATTAATGTCAAACCCAAGGAGTGATTTGCACCCTAAGAATCAAACACCGCGTATAATAAACGCAGAAGCCCTTTTTCTCTCGACCGTGAGACCAAACCTTAGGCTCATTCTCATCTGGTGCCGCCGTCGCCGGTGGCCACGTGGCTCCGACCACGGCGGCTGCCGGTGGGGTTCTTCCTCTCCAGGCGTCTAGTGTTGTTCGTTTTTCTTGGGGTTTCGCCGTCACCTCGATTTCACGTCGCCCGCCGCCACTGCTCACCGCAAATCACCGTCGTCCGGCCGGATCTGGCCCTTGCACCGACGCCCACAGCCTTCCCCCTTACTTCGCCGGTCAGAATCTGGCCCCCGTCGCCTGACCTCCTCCCCTGGCCGCTCCGGCCAGCGTCTCCGCCTCCCTCCTCGAAACTCTCCCCCATCCCCCGACCTGCTCCGGCCAAGTTCGCCATCAGCAGGCCGACGTGGCTCTCCTCCTTCCTCCGGCAAAACCAACTTCCTCGTGGCCAGATTCAACTCGCCCCACCTCTTCCCGACCCGATCTACAACCCTCCGGTCAGATCCGACCCTCCCAATAGCCAGATCTGTTGCCACAACCAGCAGATCTGCCGGTCACCGCCCACCTCCCTCCCGCCCTCTTTCACCGGCAACGACGAGCAAGACAGATCAACAGTTCTTTCCCTCCGGAGTCAGATCCCAACGACCATGACCCGACTACCACCGACTGAGCCTCTTAGCCATGTTCGTTCTCCGGCTCGACAGTCAGATATGCACCCAGGTTCCGTCGGAACACTGCAGTTGAAGCCTGTCAGATATGCTCATGCGCTTTGTCAGATATGTCCTGTACCCGTCGGCGCCATCCACCTCGCCCCGATCCAAAGCCCAGACATCGGAGGCCGATCGCGAGTAGTTCGTTAGTCGTCGTTGGTTATTTAGTTGTTTATCTTGTATCTTGTTTATTAGGATTTTGTTTGTCCTCCCTACCGAAATCTCGTATTCTTGGTAGGTGTGGCTGCTGCCTCTGGTGGCGTGTCCGGTCGAGCCTATTTATCGGTGGATCTTTCCGGAGAGCCGATAAAGAAGATCGACCTGGTAGTAGTGGTTATCTTGGCGCTGCGTCGCCCATCTCGAGAGCAATTCATCTCACTGATCATTTCTCGGGATCCTGAGAACAATTGGTGGATGCAACGCTTGTTAGGTTGGTATGTATCCGATATGTAAGGTTTATTAAGTTATTAATAAATCTTTCTTTTCAAAAAAAAAACTTCGGAATTCAAGCTAGTTCAATTAGAGTATGGGCAGCCCTGTACAGTTCCGTGGGGCCGATCCCAAGGAAGTTCTAACGAGAAATGAAGAGGATAAGACCAATCACGACAATCTGCCGGCTGGTTAAGAACATTAAAATCAGATACCAGAACCAAAGGGTTGTTGAATGATTTTGGTATTGTTTACAAACCAATATTTTCCATTCAAGCATACGAATACTAGTCATAGTTGTCTACTCGTTCGAGATCAATACATTAATGATTTTTTGACATTAGTATGAGTTTCAGGCTTTTAGAAATTGTCCGATGATGCAGCTCGTTGAGGTTGTTTCCCTTCTCTTCGAAGAACAATCCCTACATATTGGTTATAGCTTGCTGCACCATGCTATCAGAACTTGGGATGACCTTGCTTATAGGTTCTCTCACGATTTTTCTCACTCGTGAAGACAAAGGAAGCAACAACTAGGATTAACAACTATACTCAAGAGAGTCATCAGTCATTAGCGGAAGCATGAGCAAGATTCTGGAAGTATTAGCAAGTCACAACCCACGACTAATAGCGGAAGCGTAGGTTGGAGCTATGGCCGTAGGTGATAAGAAGAAATAGCAAATAACAACTGATAAAAGCAACGCGGCTGGATCAATTATCCAACAAGTGTGCAAACCTAATAGGAAACCAATAAACATAGCAAATCATGAGACATCTGAAGACGAGAAGTAAAAACCACGGGACCCTCTAGGCCTCTTAATCATCCACTATCAATAATAACGGGTATAACGTCTCTCTAGACAAACTAGAGGCATACACAATATCTCAACACAACCTAGTGTTGGAACTAGCAACAAAGCACAAGAAAGAAGAAGAGAAATCTCACCAACTTGGTGGCACAACTTCCAGCTCGTGTATCTGAAAAACAAACCGTCGAAAACCGAATTCCACCGTTCACTTTGAATACCTATATGTGGAGAACATTCACTCCAAAAATCAGCATCATCGGACCTTGGATAAAACTCCGATCGGGCTCTTGAAAGTGGCTGGCCGGACACAAAATCTGTAGAAAACTTCTGCTCTTCTTTCTTCTCACCTTGCTTCTCTCTCTCTATAATGGAGGGACACTCTCACACTTAGATCCATGTGTCTACAATTCGCTAGGCGCTAGTCAACGGTTAGGGCCTTCAGGAATTAATCGGGGACTAGACGGAGATTAATCGGATTTGTGTTTTTTATTTTTAATAGATATATTATTATATATAGATACAAAATATGAATTTTGTCATATTAAAAATGATAATAAATATTTAAAATACCTAAAAAAATACACCAAACAATATAAAAGCACAAACCCTAACATCACCAACACCTAGGGGTGTGTCGAAAAATCCGAAATCCGAAAAAATAACCGAATCCGGACAAATCCGATCCGGAAATTAACCGATCCGGATATAATCGGACAAAATCCGGTCCGGAATTCAGATATCTGGATGATACGGACCGGATACGGATCCATTACTTGAAATCCGCCGGATTTCGGATAAAATCCGGACCGGTCCAATTCAAGAGCAGTCCCATCGATACTGGAGAAGCCCAACAACTGCATCAAGTGCATTCGTAGAAACTAAAATCGTGGAATGTCCAATCCTTAAACCTAACGCGCCTTTTCGTTTCCCCAATCTTCTTCGCCGTTTTTCTAGGGATACTTTTCTCTTTTCTTTCGCTCCATCTCCTTATTATTTATATTTCCCCAGTTTCCTCTTTACTCTCTCACAAATAGGATTCATGTCCAAACCCTAGAGAGGTCATGAACATGAGCCACACAAAGGACTTCGTATTGAGGAGAGATCGGAGTAAGTTCTCCTCTCTGCAACTTTGATTTTTTGACATGTAGATGAAGGCATTCTGAACGTCAAATGAGAAGAAATGGATGTCTACTGATATTTTTATAATTTTATTTTAATTTTAAATGTAAAAAAATAACATTGTCTAGATGTATTTAAGTTTTAAATGTTGACATGATAATTGAAATATACTGGTATAAGAATTAGGTAGCAATTGGATGATAGAATATTGTAAAACCTGTAACTGCACTGGAAAATGGGCTAAAAAAAGTGAGCCCATTGAGGTCCGGATAAATCCGGACCCAGTCCGGACCGATCCGAATCCGGAAGCTTAATAATCCGGAATTTTAGACTTAATCCGGACTGGTTATGGACATCAATATTTGAGATCCGGATGATCCGGACTGGACATTTTAATGGGCTACGTACCGGGTATCCGGTCCGGTTACACCCTTACCAACACCAAACAACTTTGCATAACCATATAATTATTTTAATTTAGTTAGTATACTACGCAAAATTGTTTTAGCCGTCTAGGCGGGTCGACTAGGCATAGTCGGGCTCCCAGTCAGAATTTTTAAAACAATGCTTAGATCTGATTCCAAGTGGTTTCATAACGCTAGGAACCCTAACAGCCCCATTTGGGCTTAAGTTATCCCAAATGGGCTTTGGGCTTTTCCATTTAATGAAACAAGCCCAACGAATCTCCCCTGTTTCAATAAATGGAGGGCATTGCCATTCCGACAATCTTGCAACATACCTCAAGCTTCTCCCGCGGTAGTGCCTTCGTGCACATATCGGATCCATTCTCAACGCTTAATTTTTCATGTAAGTCCATAGGGTTCTAATGAATAAGGGTAAATTAGTCATTTTACTCAACGCTTAACTGTACTTGGCGTCACATGACTAACATAATAGAATATTCAGTTAATTTTTTAACCCCAAATATACAAATAGTTCGTGGATCGAACAATAAAATACTAAAATAATCATTCTCAAACATATGAGATCTTAATATATGTAAATTGAATGTAAGAACACCAAAATATATTTAGCTCTTTTTTTAACCGACTCGTAACAAAATGTTGTTTTAGGAAGGAGATCAAAGACCAGTACTCATAACAGGCTTGACGGAGTTATGAATTAACTGAAGCAATTTTGGTTTTCGAATTGTAATTACCGAACTAGCCTTTGATAAACGACTAGTTTTAAATTACACCCCTCGCCAAACAATTCCATATTAAGGGAAGTAACGAACTACAAAAGAGTCACGCCATCCAACGGTCGAGATGGATCTACTTGCATCAGCTCACGTTGATAAAACCCTAAACCCTAGCTCCATTCCTCTTCCTCTTTCTCTCCTGCTTCTGCAACTCACTGCCACAACATTCACGAAGCAGGAGAAAACCCTAACCCTTTCCCTTGTATCTGTAACAGACACACAGATATACATATATTTAGACATATAGATACGCTTTGTCTATCTATTTTTATTTTTATTTATCTGTAATTTGTGTAATAAAGAAAAACCATCACCTATCATCATGCCTTCTCTAGCGGTGAATGACTACCTGATGGATCCCAAACCCATCAAGGTGAAGAAAACGAAGATCAGAGCCATAACCGAAACCCCAGAGTCCGACTCCGCAGTCCTAAAGAAGACTAAGAAGAAGCGGAAGCTCAGCGACGACGACGACGATCAGCGGAGCGAGACCAGCTCGGAGCTGGGGGAACCCGTGAATGCTGCTGCAAAGGCGGAGAACGCTAAGGTGAAGAAGAAGAGTAAGAAGGCCAAGCCAACGGTGGAGGAGGACGAGGTGGATGGCGGCGGGGGAGAGGCGGACCCCAATGCGGTGTCAAATTTCAGGATCTCCGCGCCATTGGAGGCAAAGCTGAAGGAGAAGGGGATCGAGGCTCTGTTTCCGATTCAAGCCATGACTTTCAATACTATTTTGGACGGGGTTGATTTGGTCGGGCGGGCTCGGACTGGGCAGGTATGGCTTCCTTCTTAGGATTCTCTTATTTGTAGACTGATCAGAATTTGTGTGCAATTACTATCGATTTGTGAATTTTGATTAACTTGGTGTAAAAAATGCATTCCGGATTTATTTTTTCCATAGATATTACCTAATATGAGCATAACTGGAATGGGATTTGAGCTGGTGAGATAGCTGTAGCTTAGTTACTTGTAAGCTTCAATTCCCAATGTCAGCTGATTGTTTTGTACTTTTGTTAATGGCTGTGTTATGTTGCAATGGTGCAGGGTAAGACTCTGGCTTTTGTGTTGCCCATCTTGGAGTCTCTGACAAATGGGCTGACAAAAGCAACACGGAAGACTGGATATGGGAGAGTTCCTAGCGTTTTGGTTCTTCTACCCACTAGGGAATTGGCCAATCAGGTAATGCCCAAGATCTTCCTGTATGAATAATTCTTTCCTTTGTTGTTTGTCACATATGTTTAATTCCTTTATTTTTTGCTTTAATTTAGGTGCATGCTGACTTTGAAGTCTATGGCGGATCATTGGGATTGGTTTCTTGTTGTTTATATGGCGGAGCTCCTTACCAAGGTCAAGAGTATAAACTCAAACGAGGAGTTGATATTGTTATTGGAACGCCTGGAAGAATAAAGGTAACCTTTTTGAAAAGAATAATTGTTTCATTCTCTACATTATCTTTTTTTTAATAATGAGTATCACATATACAAGGAACTCATACTTAGTTTATTTATCATCTACATAATTACTGATTTCCATTTTTTTTTGTATAGGATCACTTGGAAAAGGGTAATATTAACTTCAGTTCTCTACAATTCCGTGTCCTTGATGAGGCTGATGAAATGCTGAGGATGGGTTTCGTGGATGATGTTGAACTTATTTTAGGTATGTACTATGTAACTCAAACCACAAAGTAACCGGGTTTACATAATCCACTATAACTATATGTCCTGTGTTCTGCATAGTGGCAAAATTCTTGGGTCCTTGGCCCATGGCCAGTGTTCAAACCTGGCAGGCTGAAAAAAAGGCTTTGTTCTTGTTTAGTGGTCTTCACCTAACCCAATTCATGGTAGGCATAGTGTCTGGTAGTCATATATTGTAAGTAAGGATTGAAATAAGCTTTACTTGAATCCTCCACCCCTTTGTTGCATTATTTGTCGTATGTTTTCAGTTATTTGTTTCCTACATCTCTGTGCAATGAATATATCTTGATCTTTATGTGCATTTATTACCAAAACAGAAAGAATGTGGTGCTCTATCAATGCCCGATGTGTTCTGAGGCCTTGTAAGCTTCTACCTTGTGGGGATTGTGGAGCATAACCTAGACCGCTTTATTGTGCACCCTTATTAGATTTTACTTGATTATTAAATGTTTTATATTTATATATTTCTCAGGAAAAGTTGATGATTTAAGTAAAGTTCAGACACTTCTATTCAGCGCAACCTTACCGCCATGGGTTAAAAATGTGTGTTTCTTAACCAATATCTTTATTTACAATTTCTCTGAAGTACCCACCACTTGCAAATTAAAATTACTGTCTTAATTACATCCTTTCTTTGGTCCATCCATCTGAATTGGTCTTCTTGCATTTCCAGATTGCTTCAAGGTTTCTTAAAACAAATAAGAGAACTGTTGATCTTGTTGGTAATGAGAAAATGAAGGCGAGTACCAATGTCAGGCATATAGTTCTTCCTTGTTCTAGTTCAGCCCAAGCCCAGCTTATTCCTGATATCATTCGTTGTTATAGCAGGTTTGTTGTTTCCCTTTCTGTTTTCTCTTTTTATTTTATCATATACCTTCAATTCATAATGTGAGGTAATTCTGGTACAGTGGAGGCCGGACAATTATTTTTACCGAGAAAAAACAATCTGCATCCGAACTTGCTGACATTTTACCTGGAGCACAGCCATTACATGGAGACATTCAGCAGTCCAAGCGGGAGGTAAATTATTTTTCATTATTAGGACGACACCAACTTCAAATAATTTGTTAATTGAAAGATTCTTCCCCCTTTTCTAGCATTTAGGATTGTTATCCCAGTTTGGATATTTTTTTTTTGAAACACCTGTATAGATATCCAATGTTTGCATTATACAAGCTGTTATAAATAAAAATAGCATAGTCCAAGGCACCACTGTGCTACTGGATCTCACACTAACTAGTGGAGCTGGCTCTGTGATGCCTAATTGATGACCTAAAGATAAAGAACATTATTTATATTGTGAATGTTTATATTTACTATCTTATATAGAAAATGTTTATATGCCTAATTTTTCTCTTTCCAGCTTTCTTCCCACTTCAGAAGGCACACTTGTTAAATAATTGGGAGGTTGATCATTGAATTTAATGGACAGAGCTTGTTCCAATTCTTTTTTCCGTACATGCTATGTCGCCCTTTATGTGGTTAGAGAAACTATATCATATTTATCTCAATACAGCCCCAAGCACTAGAGTTATAGGACTGAGTAGCATAACAAAAACTAGCAAATAAAGTGAAATCTTTATTTTTCCTTGCCTGTAAACTTTTATATTGTACTTGTTGCAGATCACACTTGCTGGGTTCAGGTCGGGAAAGTTCATGATATTAGTGGCTACAAATGTGGCTGCACGAGGGCTGGATATCAATGATGTGCAGTTAATTATACAGGTTTGTCAGTGTAGGAGCACCATGAATATGTATAATATACATTTGTCTGTCCAAAATATGCTGACCTATTGTTCTTGCTTTAGTGTGAGCCTCCTCGTGATGTAGAGGATTATATCCATCGGTCTGGACGTACAGGAAGAGCAGGTAAATGCTTAAGCTTGACACTTACTGTGCTTGTGAATCGCTGGGCTTGATTTAGATACTGAGATGTCGCTATGTCAGGATTTTGAATCCCAGAGGGTAACCTGCTTGGGGGCAGGTGTGGGGTTGGGGGTTAGGTTAGAGGTCAACCTCTAGTTGACTTAGGATTCTAGGTTAGAATTTACGCTTTGTTGCCGATCAAAGGAAAGAAAGATACTGACATGCATCGCCATGTTTCAGGAAATAGTGGCGTTGCCGTAATGCTTTATGATTCTAGAAAATCAAATTTTTCCAAGATCGAAAGAGAATCAGGTGTGAAGTTTGAACACATATCTGCTCCTCAAGCAGCTGACATTGCGAAAGCTGTAGGTGAAGGAGCAGCAGAAGCCATAACACAAGTCTCCGATAGGTACGTGCATTAGTTTCATTTATTGGACAGAAATTGATTATTCTAATACCATGAGCCTCAAATTGTAAAGCTTACAAACTGCAGTGTGCTTCCCGCATTCAAGAGTGTTGCTGAGGATCTATTAAATAATTCTGGTCTATCGGCAGTAGATTTACTTGCAAAAGCAATTGCAAAGGCTGTTGTGAGTTTCTCTCAACCCTCTTGTTTAATCATCTTTCACATTTGTAGGCCTACTGTGAGATGACAATTAGAGGTTTATTGTATTTTCAGGGCTATACTGAGATAAAGAGTAGATCTCTTCTCACTTCCATGGAGGATCATGTCACTGTACTTCTTGAGGCTGGAAAGCCCATGCACTCGCCATCGTGAGTATCTATTAACATTTTTTTTTTGGTTTTTGAACTTTTCATTTAGTCAGCAATTAGGTAGAGACCTGGAATGAATCAACATTCACAGTTATTTTAGTGATGCCTAACTTTCTTTTCTTGTTATCACGTCTCAGTTTTGCTTATGGCGTGTTGAGGAGATTCTTGCCTGAGCAGAAGGCTGAGGAAGTAAAAGGTCTCACACTCACAGCTGATGGAAATGGTGCAGTGTTTGATGTACCAGTTGCAGATTTGGACTTGTTTCTTGCTGGTAATTTTCTACTCGTTTAAAAATTTAAATCTATCTACCACAGATCATGTGCCATAATGTCTCCAAGATTGTTATTTTTTACTTCTTTACAATGCCTGCTCCCACATGTGATGTCCTGTCAGCTGTTTATTTGTTTAGTTTGGCTGCATGTTCATTCACCGTTGCATGCTCCGATTGTTGGCTATTTTTTATAATTATATTTTAGGGAAAGGCCCTTTCCGAAAGGGGCAAAAAATGCCTTGAAGTTTCAGGTTCGAGCAGATTGAGGTCCTTATGTTTCAAGGGGACCAGATCAGGTCCTTGAAGTTGCATTTCGGTGCACTGTTACTAAGATGTTAAAATATGAATGAAAAGTAAAAATGGCCCTTCAATATATTAAACAATGTACTTCAAAAATAAAATAAAATAAAATCATTTCAATCCTTTTTTCAAATAAAACATATTTTCATCTATATTATATAACTATATATTTTTTAACTCTAGGTTATTAAATATTATACTTGGGAATTAAAAATAATTTTCACCTATATGTATATTTATATTTGGGATAATTGTCAAAACATGCACTTATGTTTCGTCCACAAACGAAATAGTGCACAATGTTTTGTCCACGTCGTCTGGCTACCCTTATGAATCGTCCACGCACTTCTGTTAGAAAAGTGTAACAGCAGAACCTGAATTGACAATTTTGCCCTTTTGGTTTGAAATTCAAAAATAAGAATTTCGTCCAGAAAAATGAGTGGATGAGGATTGTTAGGGCAATTTCGTCCAAATTTTTTTTCATACACAAGCATATGATAGCACGTGAGGCTACAGATTCGAATATTCTGTTAATTTTACTGACAAAAGTGCGTGGACGATTCATAAGGGTAGCTAGACGACGTGGACGAAACATTGTGCACTATTTTGTTTGTGGACGAAACATAAGTGCATTTTTGACAATTATCCCTTTTATATTTTCATCTTTTTTTTACTGTTTATTTTTTTTAATTCAAGGGCAAACTGGAATTTTAAAAATTATTGGGGGTGACATGCACCATACGTGACAAAACTTCTTCCCTAGACGTCAAGTATAACTGACGGTACAACTTCAAAAACAGTTCACAAGACCGATTTTTAACTGATGGCCCAACTTAAAAAACAGTTCACAAGCCCGATTTTTAACTTAAAAAATGTTCACAGACCCGATCTGCTCCACTTGAAACATAAGGGCTTCGATTTGCTTGAACCTGAAACTTCAAGGTGTTTTTTTTCTTTCTATTTCTCCTATATTGTGCCATTGCATTTGCATGTTTATTGCCATCACCTGTTTCCTGTTTTAAATTTGTACTTGAACAATTTGGGTGCAGGTCAAGAAAATGCAGCTAACGTAAGCTTAGAAGTATTGAAAGCATTGCCACGTTTGCAAGAACGAGAGTCAAGGGGTGGGCGATTTGGTGGCGGAAGAGGAGGGTTTGGGGATAGGAGATTTGGCGGCGGCGGTGGCGGTGGTGGTAGGTTTTCCGGAGGAAGAGGTGGCAGGGGCGGTGGTGGTGGTTTTTCTGATCGTAGAAGTTTTGGTGGGGGGAGGGGTTATGGCAACCGAAGATGAAACCTTTATTTATATTTACATGTTTTTTAATTTTCCAAATTTTGTCTGGATGTTGCTAAACAGAATAATTTGATTTAAGCTCCTACCTTTTCTATTTCCATTTTATTATATTCATAACTGTCTTGTTGGCTCTGTTATGCTTTTCCTTGGTAGGGGTGTTCATATTTTTCTTGAGTCTCAGTCTGGTTTAATGCCCCGTATTTCCAATTTGTCCCATTGAACTCTTCTGGTTTAAGGCTTGTTTTTATTTTTGGTTTCCTTTGATTCTTCTGAATTAGGTGTTAGGTGCCTCGAACTGATCTTTTGAGTAGGGGCCGAAACGTATGTATATTAGTTGAACGTATCACATAGTGTTTTAGAGTTGGATCCAGTTTTACCACTAGCTCTGTTTAACTCCACCCTCAAATTTCCTAGTTTTTCTTCTCTATACACAAGGAACACATACACATGATAAGTTGGGTCAGTGAAGCAAACATCTTACAAACCACATGTGATACGCATGATACAGCTTGCCCATGTGTATTAGTGTGTCTACCACAAAGGTCTAGCTCAATAACTTGTTTTCAACTTGAAAATTTCAAGTGATGTTTAAGAGGTAGCAACCAGAACTTCTGAAACACAAAAATGGATCTAGTTTCTGGTTTCCTATCAATTTCCCTCACGGGAGTAGCTTTACCTCTCCTTGTTATCGGTGTTTCGACGATGATCATCATCAGATACCACCGTGGAAGAGAATCGGAGGGTGGGAGAAAGAGGAGATACCATCCGGTGGCTGGAACAGTATTGCATCATATGGTCCACTTCCAAAGGCTGCACCACTTCATGGCTGACAGAGCAGCCAAGCACGGCACCTACAGGATCCTCAACCTCTTCCAAACAGAGGTTTACACTTCTGATCCTGCAAATGTTGAATACATCCTCAAGACCAACTTCCCCAACTACACTAAGGTCCTTACTTTTCATTCATTGTTTTTCTTCTTGACTCTGTAAGTAAATAACAACACTAGACATTATTTGCGTCTCGCAGGGCCGCTACAATTACGAGATACTAACTGGTCTTCTGGGTGACGGCATCTTTGCAGTGGATGGCCAAAAATGGCACCAACAGAGGAAGCTATCAAGCTATGAACTCTCCACCAAGAACCTCAGGGATTTCAGCTCTCGAGTGTTCAAGACCAATGCACTCAAACTTGTCTCTATAATCTCTCAAGCTGCTGCCTCAAACCAAGCCATCGAGATCCAAGTATTTATATAACTATATATAGTACACATCTTATTACAGACTCAACCAAAAAACTCTGACTTATAGTTATATTTCAGGATTGGTTCATGAAATCGTCTATGGACTCAGTGTTCAAGGTTGTTCTTGGACATGAATTGGACAGCATGTCCGGAACATACGAGGAGGGAACCCGATTTTCCAATGCAATGGATGAAGCAAGCTACGTTTGCCTTTATCGCTACGCTGGTATCTTTTGGAAGGTGAAGAAGTTCCTCCAGATCGGATCAGAAGCAGAATTGAAGAAGAACAAACATGTGGTCGATGAGTTTGTAGACAAGCTCATCACAATCAAACTGGAACAACACAACAAGTCCCATCAAAATGATTCACTAGTGAGTCTCTCACTTGTTGATTTAATTTGATTGAGTATCAGCTCAAACTCTTAGCTGAATCGGTGTTTTAACAATCACTTGCAGATGAAAAAGAGAGACTTGTTGTCAAGGTTTATTGAATTAAATGAGAGGGATCGCAACTACTTAAAAGACATAGCGCTGAGCTTCATACTTGCTGGAAAGGACACAACAGCAACGACTCTGTCCTGGTTCTTCTACATGATCTGCAAGCATCCTGTTGTGCAGGACAAGATCGCGCGGGAGATAGACGAAGCAACAGCGAGTGTCGGAGGCAATCCAACGATGGATGAGCTCGGGACAAGCATTACCGAAGAAACACTTGACAAGACACTAAGACTCTACCCTGCAGTTCCTGTGGTAACCCATTATTCTATAATACGAATTGAACATCTTATATGTGGGGACACAATCAGGTGTGAACCCTTCTTACGATGTGAGCATGCGAATCTCAAATGTAGTTTGAGAAAATCGCGAATATGGTTTGAAAAAACACAACATCCTAGTTTGAGAAAAAAATAACATTCCAATTTGCGAAAATAGCGTTCTCCGTTTGAGACTTTTTTTCTCTCAGAATATTCACCTCAAACTGAATATGTTATTTCCTCAAACCGAATCTGTGATATTCTCAGTCCGCACGTTGGCGTCGTAACACCTGATTTATCTCTTATATATATGAATGTGTTGAAATATGTTAATAATTTGTGACAGGACGCCAAGTCATGCATGTCAGATGATACTTTTCCGGATGGATTTAGTGTCAGGAAAGGCGATATGGTGGCTTACCAACCTTACGCCATGGGCAGGATGAAGCGTATATGGGGCGATGATGCAGAGGAGTTCCGTCCCGATAGATGGCTTGATGACAATGGCCTTTTCCACCCTAAAAGCTCCTTCATCTTCACAGCCTTCCAGGTATGGCACATTTGTTGAAAACTGGACTGAATCGGCTGATGATCTGATGGTTGTTGTAATGCAGGCGGGTCCGAGAATATGTATGGGGAAAGAATTTGCTTACAGACAGATGAAGATCGTTGCGTCTTTATTGCTAGGCAGCTACAAGTTCAGGCTGAGGGATGAAGAAAAAGTAGTTGGTTACAGGACAATGCTCACTTTACATATTGACGGGGGCTTGCATCTCTTGGCCTCCCCAAGGCTCAGATACAATTCAGCTCATAATACTACTTGAATTTCTAATTCATATGGGATGCATAACAAATAGCTTATATATACCTTTCCGACAATCACCCCAAAAATAGGTCTAGAAGTTTGAATATGAATATGTAATTAGACATATAAAATATCGGTAAGAAACCATTGTCTCGATCAACTTTGAAGATTTTCTTTTAAATTATAATTTAGTTTTTTTTTGAGGAAACATTATGCTTTCATTCAATCAAACACATCGGTGAAAGACTTTGAACAGAGATTGTATTGATCGTCCTTGTGTGTCTGTTACAAAGAGATTATATACAGAGCATTTCTAATGTCTATACAATTAGGAGACTAAGAGATATATCCTAATCACAATATAAGAGGAGTAACCTAATCAAGATACAATAGTGTACTGTGTATGTAGACAGTCAAATGTATAATCTAACACTCCCCCGCAGTCGAAGCTCGATGTGGAAGGATGCTGAGACTGGAACGAAACTCCTCGAATAGAGCAGACGGAAGACCTTTGGTGAAGATATCTGCAAACTGGTACGCAGAAGGGACATGGAGCACACGAACCTGACATGCAGCAACTTTCTCGCGTACAAAATGTAAATCAAGCTCGACATGTTTGGAACGTTGATGCTGAACTGGATTACCGGACATATATACGGAACTAATGTTATCACAAAAAACAATGGTAGCAGTAGAAAGAGGACAATGAAGTTCGAGCAAGAGATTTCGAATCCAACATGACTCAGTGACGGCATTAGCAACACCGCGATACTCAGCCTCGGCACTAGACCGGGAGACAACATGCTGACGTTTGGATGACCAGGAGATGAGATTAGGACCAAGAAAAACACAATACCCAGATGTGGATCGACGAGTGTCTGGACAACCAGCCCAATCAACATCTGAATAAGCGGTAAGAGAAAGAGTAGAGGAAGGATGGAGATGAAGGCCATAGGAAATAGTACCCTGTATATAGCGAAGAATGCGTTTCAGAGCAGTGAAGTGAGGCTTACGAGGATCATGCATAACGAGACAAATTTGTTGAACAGCATAAGAGATGTCAGGACGAGTAAAGGTGATATACTGAAGAGCACCAGCAAGACTGCGATATAGAGTAGGATCAGAAATCGGGGAGCCAGAGGATGATAGCTTGGACTTGGTATCAACTGGAGTAAGGCACGGGTTGCAAGAAGACATGTTAGCTCGAGCGAGAATTTCTCGAGCAAATTTTTCTTGAGAGAGGAGAAGACCAGAAGAGGTGTGTGTGACAGAGATACCGAGGAAGTAGTGAAGAGGACCAAGATTGGTCATGGAAAATTCAGAACTAAGACGAGAGGTAATAGAAGAGAGAAGATCGAGAGAGGATGCAGTGAGTAGAATATCATCAACATACAAAAGAAGATAAGCTGTGTGAGAGTCCCGACGATAGATGAAAAGAGAGGTGTCTGCATGGCTGTTGACGAAGCCTATGGAATGGAGGTAGGAGGCGAAACGCTGATACCATGCCCGAGGGGCCTGTTTAAGGCCATAAAGAGCTTTCTTGAGACGACAAACATGGTTTGGAAGAGAGGGATCTGAAAAATTGGGGGGTTGTTTCATGTAGACGACCTCATTAAGATCGCCATGAAGAAAAGCGTTTTTGACATCTAGTTGATGAATTGGCCATGATTGAGACAAAGAGAGACTGAGGATGGTCCGGATGGTGGCTGGTTTAACCACCTGACTAAAAGTTTCGTCGTAGTCAATGCCAGCTTGTTGTGTATATCCTTGAGCGACTAAACGAGCTTTGTAGCGCTCCAGCGACCCATCAGAGCGAAACTTATGACGAAATATCCATTTAGAACCGACAAGATTAACATTTGGAGGACAAGGAACTAAGTCCAAAGTATTGTTAGAGTGAAGAGCAGATAGCTCAGCCTGCATCGCGTGTTTCCAATTGGGGTCACAAAGAGCCTGAGAAGAAGAACGGGGAATAGGGGAGATCGAGGACGTGGACACATGAAGATCAAGAATACGTCGGGGACGAAAAGTGCCTGCTTGACTCCTAGTAGTCATAGGGTGAGATGGCCGGAGTGGCGGATCAGGCAAGGAGGGGGGAATAGGAGTCGGAGCGAGGGAATGAGTGGTCGGAGAGTTAGTAGGCCGACATGTAGAAGGCGGGGAAGGCGAGGAGAGTGACGGGGAGATCGTTGGAGAGATTGGTGACTGGATTGGTGAGGAGGTGGACGGAGGCTCATTTGGAACCGAAAAATAAGGGGAGTGTAAGAGAGGGGAGGGTTCGTCGGGTGGCCTGGTGAGGAAATCAAATGAGGCAGGGGGATCGGGTGAGTGGTAGGAGGAATACGGAAATTTTTTTTCGTCAAAGGTTACATGGCGGGAAATAATGACTCGGCCAGTGGACATGTTAAGGCAGCGAAAACCCCGATGATTAGAGGGGTAACCAAGAAAAACACAGGCAACAGAACGAGGTGCTAGTTTGTGAGGAGATGTAGAAGAGAGGTTAGGATAACATAAGCAACCAAAAACTCTAAGATGGTCGTAAGTTGGAGAAGTATTGTAGACAACTTCAAAAGGTGTACGGAAGGAAAGAGTTTTTGTAGGTAAGAGATTGAGAGTATGAACGACCATATGTAGACCTTCGACCCAAAATGAAGGAGGGAGTTGAGCTTGGAAGAGAAGAGAACGAACCATGTTATTGACAGTTCGGATCATGCACTCTGCCTTTCCGTTTTGTTGCGAAGTATGAGGACAAGAGAAACGAAAATTGAGGCCATGAGTATGAGAGAATTGATGAAAGGGGGTGTTATCAAATTCTCGACCATTATCACACTGGAAGGCTTTAATAGGGAGAGAAAATTGAGTGCGAACATAGGTATGAAAACGAACAAACAAGTTAAAAACTTCAGATTTTGCACGCAATGGAAAAACCCACAGAAAATGAGAAAAGTCATCTAATAATAATAAGTAATATTTAAAACCACTAGAACTAACAATAGGTGAAGTCCAAAGATCAGAGTGAATTATCTCAAACAAGTGCGAAGTACGAGAAAGGGAAGGAGAAAAAGGAAGGCGTAAATGTTTTCCCAATTGACATGCATGACAAACAGAGTCTGAAAAATTCTTATTACATGAAATAAAGTTTCTAGAGCATAAAAATTTAAATACGGAAGTGCCAGGGTGTCCAAGACGGCGATGCCAGGTGGTAGGAGTAACATCGGTGGAAAGGAGCAATGAAGTGGATGACGAAGAGGACGACGGTTGGGCAGATGAGGTAACTGGGTAGAGATCCCCATTGCTATCACAACGGAGGAAAAGAGTCCCGGTCAGAAGGTCCTTCACAGAAAATCCAAACGGATCAAATTCAATTGAACAATCATTATCACGAGTAAATTGACGAACAGAGATAAGATTTTTAATTATATGAGGTGTAATGAGAATGTCACGTAATTTAAAGTTTCGGGATAAAGAGGAAATAGATGATTGTCCGGTATAAGAAACAGGTAAAGCATCACCATTCCCAACAATAATCGAACTAGAATTTAAACAAGGTGTAATTTGAGAAAATGTACCGGAAGGTGAGGTAGTGTGCGCTGAAGCTCCCGTGTCCATGTACCACCCGTCCGCTGGCTGTTGAAGAGTCATTGTTGAAAATAAATGGTTGAGATTTGGAGGAGCTGTTGTAGCAGAAGGAGCTTGTGCATTGGCGGGAAATGCATGTGGAGGTGGACCCGTGTGGGATTGGAGGCCCAAAAATTGTTGTTGTCCTAATTGTTGCTGCTGACCTAATAAATGTTGTGTTCCCATTATTTGCTGCGAGTTGATAGAACCAACCATATGTGGCTGGACAGATGAAGCAGGAAAGTAATATGGACCGAGCAAGGTGTTGGGCTGCGGAGGAACTGGAGGAAGCTGCTGAATGGGCCATTTGTTGTTGTCCGTGGGCTGCTGGAAAGGCCAAGTTGCGTCTGAAAGCTGCTGCTGTCCAAGATGTCCGATTGGTGTTGAAGAGATGGCACCCGGTACCGTGTATGCATGATGTTGAGGACGATACCCGGCACCATGCTGATAGTAAGAGCGTTGTTGTTGACGTTGATGAAATGGTGATGCTCCAAGAATACCTGCAGAAGAATGAAAAGGATTGCCACGACTAGAACCACGACCGTAGCCGCGTCCCCGTCCTCTTGATCTGCCTCTACCATTTACAAATTGGGATGTGGGTGTGGAAAAATTTTGAGTGTAAAGAACAGCGGTAGGATCTGGATGTTGGGTTTGTCTCGTTTCGGCAAGCAATAACATAGAACGAACCGCATTAAAAGAAGGAGTTGGTTGTTGATGTTGAATTACCTCCACGGTTGTGTTGTAAGATTCAGGTAGACCATGTAGTGCCTGAAGGACAAGCTCTTGATCGGTGATAGGTTGATCAATATCTGCGAGAGAGTCTGAAATATTCTTGAGCTTTTGGAAGTACTCTGTTATCGACGAAGAACCCTTACGAAGATAACGAAGTTGTTGTTGTAGTTGCATAGCGCGAGACATTTTATTGTCCCGAAAAATAGATTCAATAGACTTCCAAAGCTCAAGTGCAGTCGCATCCGTCTTAAATATATCCGAGCGCAGGTCCGAATCGATAGTTGCATACAACCATGAGATAACTAGTGCATCAAGGCGTATCCATGACGAAGAAGGATCCTGTGGCGATGGATCGGTGATGTGAGAAATAACCTGATGACTGGTGCAAAGGATTTTGAACAATTCCCTCCATTGTTTGTAGCGAGGGTCCTTGGTTGCAAGCCGAAACTGGACGGTGTGACAAGGGTTGGAGACGGTGTAAGCAGGGTGGAGAGAAGTGTTGGAACTGGGTGCAGTAGCAGATGTTTGGGTACTGTGAGTGCCGGTAGATGAATCAGAACTCATAGTTAGGAATAAGAGATAGGTAGGTAGATATAATGTGTTAGATGGTGGTGTTTGATGGAGTAGGTTGCAGAAGCTACGAACAGTGATTTGGCTTGGTATATGTGGTGGGGTAGGTGAAAAAGAGGGATATAGATTGTTATGGTTGAAAGTAAAAGTGCAGACAGCAGAAATAGAGGAGCAGGGAAGAGAGATACGGTAATGGCAAGTGATGGCAAAACCAGAGAAAAAAAGAGCCAAGGCTCTGATACCATGAAAGACTTTGAACAGAGATTGTATTGATCGTCCTTGTGTGTCTGTTACAAAGAGATTATATACAGAGCATTTCTAATGTCTATACAATTAGGAGACTAAGAGATATATCCTAATCACAATATAAGAGGAGTAACCTAATCAAGATACAATAGTGTACTGTGTATGTAGACAGTCAAATGTATAATCTAACAATCGGTACAACACCGAGAGTCAAGGGATAAAACCCATACAAGCCTAGATGACAGCCGGAGTCCCCTGTTTGAAACAAAATAGGTGATCCGACACATTTGACTAAAAGTAAAGCATTTCTACACAATATGGTAAAATAACAATGCAACTGAAGATATGTTCAATAACGCGAACCAAGGGGCTAAATAACTGAGAGGGTGGTTGCCTTAGATCGTGGGGGTATAACGACAATCACCCCAAGGAACATGACCCCCCAAATAGGGCCAAGGAAAGGTTGAGAGGTATTTTGAAAAAAACCTCCTAACCGGCCAAGGACCTAGCATATTTCTCGACGAGACTGCTTACCAACATTCGTCGACATACAAGGGGGGGGGGTGCACATGCTGACCGTCAATTAAAACAAAAGCTTTCTTCTTGGAGCTAACCACTAATGCACTTGATCAATTTCCTTTCTCTTTAGCAAGGACCTTTATAGTCTTTGTTTCTCTTGGGCCTCGTTTGACTGGTTGTTTATTTTGCATCTCTTTCTTTGGCTTGCTCTTCATTGGGACACGCATCTTTCTCTAATCAAGACCTGCAAAAATTTCATGTTGGAGGATATGCTAGACATGATGAAATTGGGGCGACTCAACCTGACCCTGAGGCGGCTTCTGTTATGACTGACATCCCCCACCATCTTTTGGCACCTTGTCCTCACGAGCGGTGACGGACAGAGATGTCTTCAGGTTAGGCAATATTTTAGGTTGAATGGTCAACGAGGGTAGGGGGATACTACCTATCCCTTCCCGCATACGATATCCTTTACCATTACCTCTGATGGGGGGGTTTTTCGATACTCTGAGCTTGAGGAAATATTGTGGGTTGAACTTCAGCGAGCTCCCAAGCAGGGGAAGTTCCTTTTGGTTGACTGGTGGTTGCAGGCTAATGGGGTTCCGATCGCTCCTGAGAACCTGTAATAAAGTCAGAAAAAATTGAATTCGTAGAGGTTTCCATTCGAGTGTCAAAGCCGAAGGTGGCGTCGCATCCTAGTCCGTGCAGAAGATCCCTTCCGATTGGACTACCGGGGGAGCTCGTAGCAACTCTCCATATCTTATTGCTACCTGGTCCACGCCCAGGAGGACAACCATGGAAAATAAGTTAGCAACGGAACACCCATGTATCATCCATTTCCACCTAAAACCATAGGAACATGTCCACCTTCTTGGCTGGCTTGGGTTCTTCGAATTGCTCGCCCTTCGGATTTCAACTTCCTTTCCCAAATTTGAGACTATGAAAGCTCTCATATGGAAGATCCTAGCCTCCACCTTAATATCATAAGCTCTCACCGATAAGCAAACACATCGGAAGTTTAAGCTTTCTGGTTGGGTGTGTGGAGGTAGAGGAGTGAGAAGCAACACAATACCGTAAAAGGACCATGACTTCCTAGCTCGAATGCCATCCATCGTTGCTTTCGAATGGAAGTAGAAAGCCACAATTTTGTCCGTTAGAGGCTGGACCTTCAAGTCCCCCATATTCCAAGAATGTGCAATTACAGTGCAAAGGGATCGGAGTCTTACTCCTTTATCAACTAGAAGATGGACGACAAGAGAAAAATGATACTGAGAATCATCAAACGTCGAAACCGTGTTGACAGGGACCTCAATAATCACATCATCATCGTCGAACTCATCCATTTGGAGGTCATCAATGGAAACCTCAGTTAGTTTGTCCTGAATCGAGTCCAAACTCGTTGGACATGAGTCCGATGATGATTGTGGCCTGGAGGCTGAGGTCGAGGCTCGGAGGTGTGGGTTTGGGTATTCTCCCAATAGAGAATCTCATCCATGTTTCTTAAGAAGGTCAAGGTTGCCGAGGAGAGTGGAGTTGGTGGTAGAGGTTGCGGTTAAAGGTGTTTTAAGGTCAGGAGCAATGACAACGAGGTGGAGGGTTTAGGTCCTCGAGAGAAGGAAGTCAGTGAGGCTATCAATTTTTCTAATGATGGAGAGTTTTGAGAGATCAGATTGGACATGGATGGGGGTGGAGGTAAAGGAGAAGAGGAAGTAGGAGTTTCCATGGAGCTCCGATGAGAAAAAGAGGAAGAAAGGGACAAGTCCATCGTCATTAACACAAGTGTCGGGTAGAGGAGGAGTGTGTGAGACACGACAAAGAGAGCATGCAGAGGGGAGGGGCCCAAGACTACTCGCATTTTCCCCTAATTATAATTTAGTTTATTTTCTTGTTTAGCTATAACTATATTTAAATTGTTTATTTTAACTCAACAAGTTGTGATGAAATAAATTCTCAATTTCTCACATGTATATAAGTTTCTCATTCTTTATCTTAGAATATCTACATACATTAGTTAGGTTACATCAAAATCGTCTCCAAAATTCCACTACCCCTCTTTTAAATCAAAGACGCGTTCGTCCAAATTGTATGCAATGCAATGTTAGACAACTCAATTTCCAACTGATAATGAACAGTGCAACTACAAAAAAAAAAGAGTCGTTGAAAACATTATCGATAATGTATACAATTTTTTCACTAAAACAGATTATTCAAATTATATACATAAAACTTAAAATACTAGAAAACAACATTTATATCAAACAACATTTGGCAAAATCTTTTTGGAACATTCGGTGAATTGCTTCGTCCAAGCGACCCAATGGAACTAGGTGACTTTCTTGGCCTTCCCTCTTCATCCTCCACATTCATATGAATGTTGTTCATCCTCAACTACATATGATGTTATACAGAATAATAAGAATATTCATGATATGTATAAGGGTTGACCCCTCTCAAAATCAACCTAATAGGCTAATAGTGTGGGAAAGAATTTGGAAAACTCTGAACTTTTACTTTTATCCCTTATTTATTATTGGACTCGAGTTAACAATTTATACTTCGCCTACAATAATAGGACACGTATTGTTTTGACAAGTACATCCCACAAAGGTTAAGCACCGATTATTAGATAATAATCATGTTAATGATGCGTACCGCTTATTATTACTTGAGAGATTGCTCGCTTCTCAAATTATTCGTGAATAATAGTGATAGTACAAATAAATCATGTTGTTGGATTCGGTCACACTGAAATTAGAATTTCAATCTACGTGTCATGGGATACAGTAACTTCGAACATCAACGTTAGTTATCATGATCACCTATAATATGTTTTTCTTGCGAAGCCTTTTTTTTTTACTAACGCGAAGCTGTTAAATGGTTTTTCTATTCCACATGCATGCATTTAATAATTATTAACATGTTAGGGAAGTCACGATACTTGCCTACTTACGACAATATAAAAATATAATCTTCACTCAATCGACGTAGATAATGGTCATCTACAAAATCTCTTTACATATTGGAATACAATGGTTTCTTCCATTCAGATAATTTCATCAACAACATTTGTAGAGCCACCACACGTATGCTATCATCCAAATCGTTGGGCTACATTTTTTGTAAAAAGAAAATCCGAGTGGTTTCAAAAAATAGTCCGCCATGAGACAAAACTCTTACGCTTTGCAATTTTTGGAAATGGATACACATGGACGACGAAATTACCATACTTCGGGAGATTCTAAATCGTTGCTCGCTCCAAATCACTCGTGATTTGGAACTGTAGAAATTGTTGTGACACATGTAATACTTTTCCACCCGAAGTATGCATATTTTCTTACAATTTGAATGAATTTTCCGTTAAAATTACGAACGAATTGTATGTGCCTTTGATGTTCTTATTTATACTAACGGCTGGCGCATGGTTACCTTCAAGTTTACAGAAGTGAAAAGTGAAACCCAAGTTTCAGTGAGTCTAAAGAAAAATGAAAAGCAACATAACCCCTCAATTATGTAAACTTTATCCTTTTGGATTTTGGTACTACATAGCATTCGGTGGACACACCATTTCATGGACCTGAAATAATTGCACCATTAAAGAGAAAAAAGACAAGGATAAAAGGAAGAAAAAAACAAATGAAGGTCACTTTGGGTGCCAATAAGGATCCAGGTGCAGCCCAAAAGAAGAGACCAAAGGCATTGCCTTTCCTGATCCCATGACCCTCAGCCTCACCACGCTACCCTGCACCACACCCTTTTCTAGCCTGTGAAGCCTCTTGTGCCCCACCGTCGTCCCCTTGGCCACCAACTTCCCATCCACGTACACTCGGTGCCGTTGGATCCTCTGACCCAGCCCTATCGCTTCCTGCACCCTGATCACGTTGAATCTGAGCCCTCCATCGTGCGCACTCCTAACCTCAATCCAATGGTCACGACTCTGAGCATCCCCGGGAGCCCAATAGGTCCACAGATGGTCGCTGTCCACCACATTCTCCGGCCCGAAACCGCCGCCCTCCCCTCCCCTCTGGCTGCTTGCTCTTACGCTGCATTTCTCCGCCAAATTGGTTGAAAATATCGTGTTGATCGCTCCTCTCAACTCCTTCAGCCTCGCCGCGTCATTCTCCGATATGAGCCCGGCTGTGTTGGGCGGAACGTTCAGCAACAGCACGCAATTCCGCCCCACCGAGTTGTAGTAAATTTGTAAGAGCTCACTCAGCTTCTTCGGTGACTCCGTCTTGTGCCAGAACCAACCTGGTCGGATCGACACGTCACATTCCGCCGGCACCCAGTCAGTCCCCCGGGAGTCACCGCTCTGGAGATACCTGTCACCAGTAAAAAAAAACGTTAGACGCTAATCAAACGGAAAGGTCCTACGCGTTAGACGGGGATTAATCGGATTTTTATTATATATTATCAAAATTTATATTATATTATATAAAAAATATTAATAATATCGAACATTAAATATATTAAAAAATATATACTTGAACTAAAAATATCATACGATTCTTAAAAGAATATCAGTAAATATGATTATCAATTAGCATAATTTTATTGTTTCACTTGTCTTGTAGAAGGTTAGAAATATTTTTTTAACTACAAATCTGACCTGACGCCTGACCAACCCGCTCAATTAATCGACCAGACGGTGATTTATCTACCAAATCGAAGATTAATCGGTCATATTTCGCTCTAACGAACTAAAATGCCCTAAGAAAATAAATCGGATAATCAGAAGGGGAATTTTTACAACATTGCCTGTCACATGATACTCACTGTCCTAATCAATCCTTATGAAACACAGCTATATGTCACATGATAATTATGTCGTATGTCACATGATAATTGTGTCGTGTTAGGTAGCAAACAATTTGTTTGGCGGTTCAAAACATGATGTATGCATGAGCGATGGCTTTAAATATGTTAAACTTACCCAACAATGCTTTCATTTCCTATGGACAATGAAGTCCGGTTAATCTTGGACCAGCACGTGGTTCCGGCGTATCCTTTCTCCTCTCCGACCCACCTGACGTCCGGTCCGGCATCGGAAAATATGTTGATGCTACTCTGCAGCTCCTTCACCATTGAAAACCATTCCTTGAAATCGTACGTCATGTTCGGTCCATTCGGTCCTTTTGCTCCATCAAACCATACTTCCCTCACACTCCCGTAGCTGTACTTAATTTTGACGAATAAAATAATTCAGAAATCACAACATAAATCAATTTTAAAAAAATAAATAAACTTACTTATTTAGTAGCTCTTGCAGTTGAGCCAAGTAATACTCGTTGTACTCCAAATCGTGACCGTATCTTTTGTCGTGTCGATCCCAGGGCGAAAGGTACAAGCCAGCGTCGATGCGGCGAAGCTTGGCGGCGTCAACGAATTCGCGTACGACGTCGTGCTTGCAAGGACTGCTGGCGACCGAGTGCTCGGTGTAGCGAGAAGGCCACAAGCAGAAGCCGTCGTGGTGCTTGGCGGTCAGTATCATGAGGGTGACACCAGCCGATTCCGCCACCCGGACCCACTGGTGGGCGTCGAGCCGGGTCGGGTTGAAGATCTTCGGGTTCTCGTGGCCCGTGCCCCATTCGGAGTTTGTGAAGGTGTTGACTCCGAAGTGGAGGAACATTATGATCTCCCTCTGCTGCCATTGCAGCTGCGAGAATGATGGGAGTGGCAGTTGCGGCAGCGGGGGTGTCGGAATTGATTCCGGCCGCGAAATTGCTATATCCACGCCGGTCTGAAAGAGGAACAGAATTAGCGACCAGCCCAGGTGCCATGGCTTAGCCATGAAAGTTGATTTCTCTTATTTTTCTCTTTTTCTCGATCGAGTGTATGTTATATAAAGAAGGAGGTAGGCTCGTGAGAGCCAAACAAGGAGACAATCAACCAAGCAAAGGCGAGTTCACTTGCTAATATATTTTTTTGAACGAAAGGTGTAATTTTATAAATGATATATCATATCATTGATGTACGTCAGGAACATACTTTCTGGTCACTAAGGCCAGACAAAAGAAGAATGATTCACTAATCCCCTAAGTACTAGAACCGTCGCATATGATAATTGGATGCCATATAGGTAATGATAGAATACAAGAGATGAGAAGGTGATACTGGAAATCCTGTTCCAAAAACTGGCCAAAGACTTCAACGATAGTGGGGGGAGGCAAAACATCGACCAAGGACCCCTCCCAGGGCCAGTCCATGTTGCTCAGGTGGCCTAACATCACTCCTGACAAGACTGTTTACCAGCTCTCGCCTGATCATCTCGAGCCTCTTTAGCGGCTAACCTCTTGAGCACTCCAGTCACAACAACTCCTACAACATCAGGCTCACTCTAGAAATGGGCGCTGTAACTTCAGGGACCGACCCCCCAAGTAGCTGACTGGTCTCCATCCGGGTGATAGCCCGAGCCGCAGTATGGTTAGGTACAGTGCTCGGGGAAACCCAGGGACTCCCATTCAAAAATAAGAAGTCTTTAGGTACAGTGTTCAAGGACACATTCCCACAGCTTGGCAGGGCAGACGGCTGAACAGACGCACTCCAGTCCGCTGTATACTGCTTCACCTGCTTGCCCCTCTAGTACTCCAAAAGAGAGGAATCATATTGTGGGTTGCCTCGGACTTCCCATGCACAGTCCTTGACGATGTGTCCAAGCCTCCCACAGTTTTAGCAGAAGCTCAGAAGCTTGGTGTAGGTCATCTTGATCTTAACCGGGTCCGGGAACTACTTGAACCGCATGACCATCCCTCACCAGAGGGGCCGCACGATGAGGTGCTAGAAGCGGACCCTAACCGTGCCCCCCAGCACATCCCCCACTGGTCGCTCGGGACATCCACACAAGTATCCAACACGTCCCCAATGGACATCCCTGTCGCCTTCGTCCATACCAGGGTGGCAGACCCCGCACGTGCGCCCATAGTTGCATGCGATCCAATACCGGCAAGTCCCAGGCACAAGGATCTAGGTCCCCAAGGAGAAGAGCCCGCCCATCGAAGAAATATGGTTCATTACTCCGAACCCATGCACGTGTTTCTGATGACCAGAAATAGAAGCCAAAGATGTCTAGGCCCACCTCTTTGACGAGAAGGCCCTCCGCAGCTCGCCCCCATGCAATGGTGATGATCCGAAGCAGAGTCTCCTTACGGGGAGTTGTCGGCAACCAGAGCTTCCCCACCATACCCCACTGTTGCTTGGCAATAGCTGTGGAGGTGGTTGGAGAGAACGGCACGACAACCTCAACCTCCTCCTCTTCCTCAATCGAACATGAAGACAACCCATCTTGAAGAGCCGCCAGAGAGGCATAGAGGTCTGGACCCAACTCAGCATGGGTCAGTGAGGGCTCATGCATTCCTCGTGTTGGCGTCCGACCCTGACGCATCCCTCCCAGAATCGTAAGGCCAGCGGGGACGAGGGGGATCCGATCTCAATTAGGGAGGCAACAGCCCAAGCCTAGAGCTTCTATTGTCGTCCGAGGGAGGTCCTCCAGTGGCACCTTTCCTTTCGTCGGATCCCTTTGTAGGGGGACATCTAAAGAGGGGATGGTGGCGCCGAGAGGTGGCGGTGGCGAGGCTTGTTGTAAAACATGGGCTACAACCTTAGCAACCGCGCCATTATGAACGACTGGAGGTAGAACCATGGACGGAGAACCCGTTGGGCTAGGGTTGCGTGGAAGTGAAGGCAGGACCAGGCACGACGTAGGAGGAGGCGGACACAGGTTTCTTGGAGACGAAGCAACATGGGCTCGTCTTGTTGGACCTTCCCACCTCGATTTCGATGTAGGCGAAGGGGAGATAACCACTATGGAGAAGGGCACCAACTCAGTCGAGAGGTCCGGGAGCATCGCCGGAACAGGAGGAGAGGGAACCAAGGGGAAGAACTCAAACCGAGTGGTTTGGGTCTTCTCCTTCTGCGGGTCTTATCCCTAGCATCGGGCACGGTCTGCGAGAGATTGGACAGCACCGAGCCAATAACCACAGGGACGACACGAGCCTCAAGCGTAGTAGCACTAACAACGATAGGCGTAGTTATGGAAGACGACACGACATCGACATGATCAGAGGAAAACACCATAGTCGCGGCTAGGGTTAGGGTTTAGGTCTCAAGTTTCGAGAGAGCCCGTTGCTAATATTTATGATTGAGAAGTCTCCAGTTTTGTTGAATTTATTGTATTTAATTTAAGTATTTGTGAAAATGAATCTCAATTTTCCATTATATGCAGTAATTTTACGTACCGTTTTTTGATTCATCGAGATTCTTTTCAACAATGCATACGAAATTAATAATCATAGCACAAACTATTTGGTGTATACCATATCAATTTGAACGATCTTAATTTTTTTAAACATGGTGAATATTTTATTGAAAATAAACAAGTCAATACAATTCTTATCCAAATTCAAATTATAGTTTGAGACCTCATCAAGAGCCCGGTGTACCGGTGCTTTGGGCCTGTAGAGCTACACTGCTTTGTCTTGCAGATACACTGTAATAAGTAAAACAAAACTGAATACAAGAAAACAAATGACATAGTTTTCCATCATATCAAGGTTGCCTGAGGTATATCTCAGACCCACTGATAGGCTTCTTGCAAGACTGTGAAGGTGTCGACTTGAGTGTCCGCTGGTAGTTTGTATCCTACTGGAGTAGGGAGAGAACTACTGAGATACTGTCGCTCTGAAATTTCTAGCCGAACTAGAAAGTGTTTGAGTAATCCTATTTCCACCCAAATCCATCTCCGGCTTCCGTAGTTCATCGACAAACACATCCATGTTACACAACCCAAAAAGGCTGTCAAAACCCTCTACTCTACCGACCCTATATAGGAGACAGAGCGAAGAAAAAAAAAGTGAGAGAGTAAACGAAACGAGGGAGAGAAAGAGAAGGAGATGTAAAGTAAGACAGTAAAGTCGTCGTCGATGAAGGGTAGGGTTTGGGGGTGTTCTCTCTTTCAAGAGTTAGATCGAATGTAGACTAATGGATTCCAAATTAAGATGGTAATCGAACTCAAAATGATTAATGGATTATTTAGTGAGTATATATACAAATAACGAGTTTATCAAAATGTTATTCAAACTATATGTGATATATCAATTCTACTATAAATCAAATCAAAATATATGAAGACATACTTTGTTTGAAATCGAGATGGAACTGGAAGAACACCGGCTTCGATGGAATTCGAAATATAAAATTGCAAAGTGCGAATGGGAGAAGATTTGTGACAAGCTTTGGTCCCGATATTTTTGGAATAAAGACTATTGTTGTGTCATTGAACCCTTTTTCCAGTTCCCCTCCCCTAATTACTTTATGGACAAAGTTTGTCACTGTCGTTTCTAGGGTAGGGCAGTAATGTTGCTAAAATTTAGGGTTGAGGCCGTCTGGTCCATTTGGAATACGACTTGGGTTACTTATTCTATTGTTATGTTCGTCGTTAGATCTCGATTCTAGATTTCCTTAATCCTGGAGTTGATATGGAGGTTCATAATAGATAAAGAAGCCTCATAGGTGGTGAAGAGCTTTTTTGAAGTACGTGAGGAGGAGGTTGTCCATGCCCGAGTCCCATGTGAACGATCTTTTGTGATCATCTTGTATGGAGGATATCTGGTTGATATAATGGTGGAAGGAGACTAATGCATGAAATAATTTGGTATTTCGATCCCTTTTTGTGAGCCAATAGTGTTTGGCTTGTTGCTTCCAGAAGCTCCCATTTTAGGCTAATGTTGTTTCATATTGAATTTGGATTGCTTCCCTTTGCTGGATTCCTTCTCTATTTGTCCTATCATTGAGATTGGATACTTTTCGTTGACACCATTTGAGTTTTTAAAGGGTGGCCCGATAGCAATTATAACCATAGTCGTGAAGGGTCTCGCCTGCCCGTGCTATCCGGTCACCTATAACCACTAGTCTATTGTCATTCCATGCCTCTTGTTTAAGATGACCACATTCTGGTTCCTGTGTCCAATGTGATTTAAATCAGTTATTAGGTTTCCGGGTCGATCTAATTGAGGGAAATGTGGTGAGTAGTATGGGATAGTGGTCAGAGTTCGTGATGCATGTGTTTTGTAATCGGATATTCAAGAATTCCCTTCCCAAATCCCTTGAAATCAAGGTTCAATCCAATTTAGTTTTCATCCTAATTCCCTTCTTTCTTGAGACTGAACCATGTAAATTGATGCTTTTCTATCTGGACATCAGTGACCCCTATATCTTCTAGGATATCCTGAAATTCTGTAATGAGAGCTTGAGGGTATAATTGTCCTCCCCGAGTTTTGTCTTGTGCCAAGATTGCATTGAAGTCCTTAATTAGGATCCATCGGCTGATTTTTTTGGGGATAGTCCTCTCAAAGCCGACCAAGTGTTTTGGAGAATGCTCCTATTTGGTTCTCCTTAGAATCATGTTACTTGTAATGGAGCTTGATTCGATAGAGTGACGCTAACATCAATATATCGTAGGTCCTTATGTAGGATGATTGCGTGGACATCTGGTCCCCAGAAGAGGGCTAGTTTTCCTTTATGTCCTTCCAATGGTGGGACCCATATCACGTCCCCAAAACCTAAATTTATGCAGAGGATGACGGTGTCTTGTTCTTGTTGCATAGTTTCAGATAAGAAGAAAACCTCCGGTCGATAGGTATTGAGGATGATTTTTAGATGTTGGTGATGTTTCTTGGTTACCACTCCCTTATTCTTTCATGTCAAAATGTTGAACAAAAGGACTTAGGAATGAAGTGGACTGATCCCTTTTCGGTCGACGATGAAGGTGTGTCTGTGATTGATCCCCTGGAGAGGGAGGTGGGGGTGGGGATGAATGTGTATTTTCCGTTTGGTATTCCTGGTGTATGGTCAATGGTTGATCTGGTGGTGGCTGTTCGGTCGGGAAAACGAAATGTATGAGAAAGTCTCTTACATAAAGAGCCATCAATAGGGTGTGATGGTAAGGGGATAAATCGGGGATTGAGAAGTTGTTTTTTTTTGGCTCCAAATGAACCCATGACTTTAAGGCCCATCAAACTTAAGCCCATTTCGTCCCATTTGGTCATGTTGCAACAAAAGTGGGCATTAATATGTTGTTCTAAATCAAAGGAGGCAGAAGCTCATTTTGGGGAGATAGGACAACATTTGGAAAGAGGGAGAGAGTTTGGTTTTGTTGTGTGATTGTTCATCAATTGCTCCCAATAAATGATGGTGGATGAACCGTGAGACACAAGAAGAGGTTGGTGCCATAATGCAAGCTTTGATTATGTTGCTTGATTGAAGACAATATTTGAAATTTTGGTATGGTGTGGCTATGCTAACCAAGGATTGTATGATTGAGCATATCTTGATAGTCATAATGATCAAGAAACCTTTTCATCTTGGAGTAACCACCATAGCAACATAAAAAAGGTGCTTTCTTTCCACCCAAAAAATGCTAGGGTTTTGTCAAATTATGACATTCACTCCAGCTCAGGTTCAATTATGCCGATTCAATACATACACAGTGCTGGTACGTCATATACATGGGCGCCGGTACCACATGTATATGACTAACTAGCTGCTAGGCCAGGTTTAACTCATCAATCGGTGAGACTAACCAGCCCATCGGCCAGGTTTGACCCACCAATCGGACGCGTGAATAGTAGCTGTATGCGCGCGCGTGAAAAGGCCACGTATCGCTCTCCTGTGAGTTTGCAGTTCGCACAATAAGGATTGGTTCGCATTCGATACCGAGTATATATATATATATATATATAGTTGGTATTACGTACAAACCACCCCTTATTGTGCAAACTACGAACCAATCTGAGCCATAGGATCCCCCAAAGTGATGTCAGTAGAGCGCACCAGATGCTAACACGTGGGAAATAAATATATAAAACACCGCACCTTATTGTGCAAACTACGCACTCACCAGGTGTTGACACGTGGGCGGCGCGCGCACAGTGTTGATCGTTTGCGCGCATAGTGCTGATAGTTTGCATTTGTACCAAACTATCAGCACCGTGCGCGCAAACGATCAGCACCCGCGCGCGCACGTGGTCAACACGCGCACGCGCGTGGGCAGAGGCGCGCGCGAAGCGGCCACGTGTCAACATCGCGCGCGCTCTGCTGACGTCACTTTGACCGCTTCCTGTGGCTTAGATTGGCTCGTAGTTTGTACAATAAGGGTGATTTTTACTGGATAGCCACCCTATATATATATAGACACATAGAACTTGGGTACTATAAATCTTGGGTTGCAACCTCCGGTACCCCGAATATTTGACACATATGAATTTATATCTCGATAATAGATTCGTGAACACAAGCAATAATATCAACCCTATGTCAGTCAGTTGGAATGTTTCAGTGTATGATGAAACAATGAACCCGTTACAGCCTATATGGACAAAAGAGTTGAGCGTTCCTGAAATTTCACTTGCACATTGGACCGTGATGACAAACTGTGATGAAGATAACAAACAGTACAAATCTTTCACAATGATGTACATCAATGCGTTTGGTAACAACACCTATATATAACATAGAATGGATAAATTTTACATGATATTTAAGGCTAGTATCAATGTACCGAGCCTGAAACTTTGAATTATCTTAACCCCGACCTAAAAATATAATTTTATTTTTTTTACTTTACAACTACAACGACATTATGACGTCCCAGAGGTTATGCCTCTACAACTCCATAGCTATGACATCGTAGAGGATGGAAGAGACGACGTCGTTTCATCCTGATTTATCTTAAATGAAACGATGTCGTTCTTTATCCCCTGTGACGTCATAGCTATGGCGTCTGAAATGTAAATGAACATTTAGGTCTAACTCGGTCTCTTCTTCCTCACTTTACCTCTTTCGCGCTCATTCAAACCCAAACTTTCCATCCCCCCGCCTCTCTCCTTCTCTCTACGGCCTCAACTCCGACCATCTCCGGCCACTCCTTCCCTCACAAATAAAGCCTCACCTCAGACCATCTCCTTCTCTCTCTGACCTCACTTGTTGTCCCTGCTCCGTCCGAATCAACCCAACCTTCTTCAGTCTCCGTTCCAGTCGCCGTCGACCCAACCTCCTCTTCCTCGACATTCCAAGCTCGTTGTCGACCAAGTCGTTCGTCTCAAAATATAGTTGATTTTTTTTGCTGATGCATCTGTCATTCATAGCACTTACTGCATTGTTTGAACTAATGGTGGCTCTCTAAACATGTAATAAAATACAGTGAACATGTTAGGTTTAATAAAAAAAAGTTTAGGTTTTGATTGTTAGAATTGATTTTTGAGTTGAATGTAGGTTAGAATTGATTGTTGAAATGAATTTAGGTTAAGTTTCTTATGATGAATTTAATCAAAAAGTTTAGGTTTTGATTGTTAGAATTGATTGTTGAGTTGAATTTAAGTTAGAATTGATTGTTAGAATTGATTGTTGAAATGAATTAAGGTTGAGGTTCTTGTGATGAATTTAATCAAAAATTTAGGTTTTGATTGTTATAAAAAATTATTTAGGTTTTTAGGTTAAGGTTTTTGTGATGAATTTAGGTTAAGGTTATTGAAATACACTTGAACTCGGTCAAAAAAATTATTCAGAACACTAAACTATAACCTCGAAGGAATGTATGGAAGTACGATATGAAAATTGATGATTTTGGGTTATTCGATTGGGCAAACATATGTGTACCTGTCATTTATTGCAACATATTTTCAACATGACATATTTTCCATGAAAACTTGATGCATTTGTGTGTTTTTCGCTTTCCCGTGGCTAGAGAATTGTTTCTGTAATTTAGCATATCAAACTGAAAGGATTAGTTGTCTCTTCCACCTTTATTGTTTGCAAAGTTATTTAACATCTTTCTTTAGTTCCGGTTTATTCTATTTTAGTTCAAGCTATGAGCATGCTCAAAACCCTTACATGCAGCCATTAACGAGCTTTCAAGTATTCATGTTTTATGTACCTGAGTTCCATTATCTTGAGAAAGACCCTTTTGTATATTTCTTGAGCAGTGTTCTACAAAATTTAAAATGTTGTCTAAATTATTGCATTAAACAAGTGCTTTCATTTAAAACTCTTTGTAATAGTTTGATTGTAATTATGACAAAATTTGTTCCATGAGAATGTTCAAGTTCTAGTTGGCTATTTGGGAAATAAGACTATAAACGAGCCGAGTCATTGACGAGTAGTTCACAACTCCTCATTAATTATTTGTTTTGAATTCGTTATAGTTGAGCTTAAGGTTTTATAAATGTTTAAAGTATTTTTTTTTGAAGAAGCAATTTTGTTTATTAAAACTCTCAAGAATCTGAGAAAGATTCAAGAGAGAGGAGGAAAGTACCTCCCAATTACAACCTAAACCAACCAAGAGGATCAATTACATTACCTAATCAACCTAAAGTAAAGTGCAAGACCTACAATTTGCTGCATAAATAGATAAGTACCCAAGAAGAGTCTCAGTCCTATACCTAAAACCCAGCAAAAAGCTCAACCAAAGAGGTACCCAATGTGTCAAGTACCTAATACTAAGTGACAAACCAATGAAAAGAAAGCCAACATAGAAGATTAAACCCAATTATAAGCCCATACAACCGGCACTGATCACTGCATGCCTAACCTTGAACTGCAGAGTGAATGGCCGAGAAGAAAATGTAGTCTTATGTTTGATTATCCCTGTGTATGACCAAAAGAACCAAAAGAGCCATAGATTGATTGCAGAACTCCCATCTTGATTCCAGCTTGTGTAATTCCACACCATTCCAAGTGAAAAAACTCACACAAACCTTAAGACAGATCTCCCAGTGTATTAGTAGCTTGTAATAAGATTGAAGTAACCAAGAAAAAACAGTGCACACTCAACTTAAAGTAGAATTACCCACACTCCAATACCAGACCCTATAAGAGTAGAACACTCTTAACTACCCACACATACTAGAATGAACATAACCAAAGGAAGAACCTGTCACGCCCCAAATCCGGTATTGACCGGATTCGAGACGCGACTCGAGTTAAAATAAATTAAGTAATAAACGATTGATAAAATACTCGAATCTCATAAAAAATCCATCAAAACGATATAAGTAAATGTTCGAAATCCTCAATGAGTCACAGCTCGGTGTACAAAGTAAGATATAAAATGTTCAACAGGAAAGAACAACACAAATCCAAAACGAATCCCAAAATGAACTGAAGCTCCCAAGCCTCTCCCACTCTAGACATCTGGTACTCCTGTAAAACAGTAAGAGGAACAAAGGGGATGAGCTTACGCTCAGTAGGAAAAATCTCAATAACTCCACCTTTAGATCAATACTTAAACTGTTCAAACGGATAAACAAATGGCATAATAATACGATTAACAATGTAGCACTAATGAATAAGATATATAACCATAACAATTTCGCTCTCTTAAAGATAACCGTAACCTAAAAGAGTGCATAAAAGTTCGATAACGAAACGATAAGAGTAAAATGGGAGTAATTAATATCAAGCCAACCACTTGCTTTCTCAAGCCTCCGATCCATGATAGGTTCTAGGATCACTTCGGTTCCTATAATTCCGATCCACCAGATTACCCATGTCATATCAGATTTTCCCTCGGTCCAGAGGAAGCACATGCGTTGGGGCACCGGAAACAATCCCAATTGGGCGCTTATCATCGGGATTCCCAGAAATGCCTCTAAAGGACCATATGTCATAGGGAACCAAGGTGGTGCTCCACTGGGACACACGCCCTTGGGTGAAACCTCAGTAACCATCTCTCAAGAAATAACCCAATTAATATCCCGCAGGATCTGCTCATAATCAATCCATATCCCGCAGGATCTGCCAATAATCAATAAATATCCCGCAGGATCTGCCAATAATCCATACCCGTAATATCCAGTAATCGATGCCCTCAGGCTCCAATTCTCAACCAATATCTCACTGTATCTGTCAAACTCCACCTTTACCATGACACCGGATTACCCTCCCCCCTCGGTGTAGTACCGAACCAAACAAGCATTTTAAACAAGAATAAGAATAAAGAAAACACACCATAACTTGGTCACCAATCAACACTCATCGAATCACACTTTCATCACAACAAAGACATCCAATACACTCCACACTTACCGTATACTTACCTGTCACGAACCAACGGTACATCGATCACCTGATTGTTCCCCGTGGCACAACCAGTCATACTCGATCATCCGTTCAATCAAAAATTATATCAACACAAACACTCAATCAACCAAGTACGCATTCAACCAATCAACCATCATGTGAACGATCAATTAAGTATTCATTCATACAAGCTAATCTAGTTTCATTAGACTCTTATGTTATCCTAATAACTAGCAACCAAACATGTGAACCTAGCACACAGCTAATCCGAGAGCTCTTCACAGCCTCTCTACCAGTAAATCAATTTCCCAAGTATTGAAAACAATCTTCACTAATTATCATCAACCTAAGCATGCATACTATACTCATCCATTTATTAGTAATTGAAGTACGATTATTCTAGTTATTCGCATCCTATAGGAAATTCTAGGACCTTTCCGATTTTATTATCCTAATCATGCATACTAAGCGTTTAAATAAGAAGTTAAGACTTTCCCTACCTCGCGGTCTTCCTCTTAACACTCTGATGTCACAATCGATAGTCACCACACCGTTCTTCACACGGGTACCGGCAAGGTCTTCAGTCTTCAAGCTCTTCGTTCTTCAAGGTCTTGTGGTCTTTGAACACAAAAAAACTCTAATTAGACTCTACTTAAACGTAACAAAAGTCCCCAAAACCCTTCCAAAAGTTCAGCTCCAAAACAAACTCCAAACGGTGGAAAAATCTTCAAAAAACCCCAGAACTGGTCGGTCACGGACACTGTCACGGAGCGTGACACCGACCCTCACGGAAGACGTCACGGAGCCGTGACGTGTGCCGCCACGGTCTCCCTCACGGAGCCGTGACGTCGCCCATCACGGTCCGTGACGCTCTAGGGCAGTTTCGCCCTTCTTCAACCTCCAGCTCCTTTTCTCCGAAAATCCACCACCAAACTCCATTTTTAACCATTTCCAGCTCCCAAAACAATCAAATACCTCCAAAACTCCTGTACCCATGGTAGGAATCAACAAATAAACAAGTTTCCAATGATTCTCCAAATCACAATCAAATCAAAAACTCCAAAAGTTCATCCAAAGTCACCCAACAACAACACCTTCAAATGGGTTCATCAAAACTTCAACAAGAGCATAAACCAAACCTCCTACTTCACTACTTCTTCTCCAAATAACCAAAACAAAGCTAGTTTAACAACTTCAATCCAAAAACCAATAAAACCCAAGGAACGAGAGTAGATGAAATGGAGAGTTGTGAGCATCCATACCTCTAGGAGAATGAGTGGATGAAGATGAAGGTATTTTGGAGAGGATTTGGGTAAAGATTGATACAAAAGGTCTCTCTTTTCTCTTGCTTTCTCTTCAAGACACCCTGGAAGCTCCAAGCTCTCCCTCCTCTCTCAATTTTCGGCTGCCACTAGAGAAATAAGCTGAATTTGTGTCATCTAATGCCTTAAAAAGACCTAAAGGTGAAAAAGACCAAAAACCCTTTAGTTCTTATCCCTTTTATGGACAACTAGTGAGGGTAGAGATGTCATTTGAGCCTCTTTCCTCTCCTCCAAGCCATTAGTGACACTTGGCATTGTGGGGACCACTCTCTTCCATTTAAAATCCAGCAGTCCAAAATTAATTGCATTTATTCGATAAAAAGCTCGGTTTTGACCAAATTTGACTTCCTTCGATATTATACTCAGATGAATGGAAACGGCCCAATTAAGCCAACCGTGATGACGGATAAGCTTTTTGGGCCCTGAAAAGCCCCGAGTGACCTCCTGAGTCCTCGGTTGACTTTTTTGGCAGAAAGTCAAACTTGTCTTAAAAGTCACCGGTTCGACCGGGATCGACCGGGAGCGGTTCTTACAGAACCCAAATGAAACTCACTCTTCACACACTCAGTAGCCAAACCCAAACCTCCCACACCCACCCTGCCCCCTCTGAACCAATAAAGACACCAAAAGCCAACCAGAAATCCTCCAGAACCTCTTTTCAATTAGATCCTAACATGTGGAGCATGTTTGACCCTCAAGCACTTGTAAGGAGCCTATAACCATTGGTTGAAGGAGAAAGCATAATATTTGTTGAAATGTGCCCATTCAATAGTATAAGAAGAGTGTTGAATGGCTAGCAAGACTTCTGCAGTAGAGAGATATTGTTCCTGAAACACCATTTTATTTCTAACCAGCCAAGATTCCCAGAGAGTGATTGCAAAAATATTCCTCCAAGCCTTATTTCTCCTAAGCAGAAAATTCAAAGAGCAGAGGATTTCTGATTATGAAGCTTGTAAGCATCCTTGGACTTTCCACCAACAAAACAATGCCCCCCAGATTCTCCAAGATCTCTGGCACTTAGATATTAAATGCTGAATGTCCTCAAATTAAATGATCAAAGTCTTTAGCGGGTAGTGTTAGTCTTAGTGCCCGTAGTTCAATCCTAAATGTCCAAATATATATATATATATCATCGTTAACAATAAAATAAAAGCGACTTTATCTTACTTATGTGTTGGAGTAATATATCGATGTGTGCTCTGATCTATGCCCACCATGCGAATAGAACCATAGATCGAGATAGATCACACTCGATGGGTCCCTGGTCAACAAAGCTTCACTAGAAGTGACTAGTATGAAAACTGGCTCTTTATGGCTTACGTTCTGTTAGTCATTGGAATGGGATTCCGGAGTCTGATCATAGATATCATGTGGGACATGATATTGGACGACCCGCCCTGAATATGTGCCATATATTAAGTCATGAACATATTCAGTGTCGTAGCTTGTCATGTATCCTTAGACCAAGGAGTCTTTGTGATCGCTATGTTGTCAACAACTGAGTTTGACCTGAGCCTAACGTTGTCCGTAACAGGGCTTCCATAACGGCCAGGATTGGCTTGGGGACGGGCTACATGAGTGACACGAAAGGCGGCTAAGGGATTTATCCCTCATACTAAGGTATGGGAAAGATATCGGTTTTCGGCCGCTTGATCGAGAGTGACTGAAAGAATAGCACGACCATGCACATGATATTGGGTATCATATCTTCAGTCATCTCACATATCAAGGGACGGTGATTAAGAATAATAAGGATGACGACTCTATGCCTTATCTCAATCAGGATATCGGAGATAAAAGGATAATGATAGGGATGACAGAAAGGTTAGAATTAACAGGGTCGATTCATTATGCAGTGTCAGGCAATACTAAAGTCTCGTTAGTCGCCACTTAAATAGGATCAAGTAAAATGTGATTTTACGTTGATCTATTGACATGCATAAACCTAAGGGTCACACCGGAGGATGAAACTCATTGACACATTTATGGAGAATGGCCAAAAGGGATTTGTCTCGGGACATGACCAAAACTGGGTTTTGGGTCATGTGCCCCTAAGTGAACAGGACATTACGGATCAAGACAAGGCTTGGAGTCTTGGGATTGATCGCGTCGGATAATGTTGGACATTTCCGGTATGGAAGGCTTGGAGGCGATGAGCGAATCACCAGACCTCGTTGGAAATGGCCACGGGCCATGTTCCAAGAGGCCCATGAAAGGCCCATGTAACCAAGGCCCATGGAACTAATTAATCAAGTCTTGATTAATTAGTAACAAGTAAGCAAGACAAGGATTAAGGTGTTGGTGATTCACCACCTAACCCAATCTTGTCTTGCCATACTTTGTCCTATTTACACCTTACTTGTCACCATACTTGTCCCATGCCTTTAGTTGGACAAGTATGGGTTTTGTTATGTTTAAGTCATCTTTTTTCAACATAACAAACACAAGACAAGAATAGGAAACACAACTTCTCTCCCCCTTCCCTTGCAATTTCAGGTTTGGCAAGCTCCCACCTCCATTTTTGTG
Organism: Erodium maritimum; assembly: GCA_963921825.1. NCBI lineage: Eukaryota > Viridiplantae > Streptophyta > Magnoliopsida > Geraniales > Geraniaceae > Erodium > Erodium maritimum. The sequence continues at coordinate 20,004,079 of OY997592.1, read as the reverse complement.
TTCTTGAGTCCTCAAAGAGAAGAACTATGTGGCTTTGATTCCCATGTGGATACGTAGACGTCTTGGAGACTCAAGCCAATCATTTCTTACCCGGTGTTCTTGTTTTGGTAAGAACTAGTGCTGAATTTTTCTCTTGTGAATCCATTCTTTGTTAGTTGTTTCATGGTTTTAATCGTCTCTTGGTTTTCATTGATTTTTCGCTGCGAGTTGGTTCATCTCCAACCCTACCTCGAGACCCAACAGGTAGTTCATTTGTTAAATTTTTGTCTTAAACTTATTATAGTTGAGCTTAAGATTAGGCTTGTCTTATAAACAAGTAGAGTTTGAATCCAACCACTCAATATTCCATAGACTAACAAGTTCTCTTTTTGAACTCATTATATAACCTGTTTAGGTTTATTCAAGTTTGCATATTTATGTTTTAATTGAAGGGTAAACTACAAATACCTACCTCAAACTTGTCACGATTAATTGATACCTACCCTCATATTTTTTTTGTAACCGATACATACTCAAATGTTTAGTTTTTAACAGATAGCCCAAGCAGACAGGTAAAATGACGAAAATGCCCTCAAATACATTTCAGTAATTACTTTAATTTTTTTTGTAAAATATCACTTTTGTTAGGTATATATATGTACTTATTAAATCACTTCAGTTTTATTTAAATAATCACTTCAGTTTTATTTTTTTAAAATTATTTAAAAAATCACTTCATGGCATTTTCGTCATTTTACCTGTCTGCAGGGGCTTTGCGTTAATTTTCGGAACATTTGAGTATGTTCAGCAGGGAACACGTACTGATTTTGTGCTGGAGGAAGGATTCTTGTTTCGTGGTCTGCAGTTATGTATCACCGATTGCAGCCTTCGTTTGAAGATGATTCAGGAACGCCATAATGAAGGGCATGTGGGGCGTGATCGCACCTTCCAACTCCTTGCTGACTCCTATTTTTGGTCCTCCATGCGCAAAGAGGTTGGTCGCTTTGTCGCTCGCTGCCGTGTGTGTCAATTGGCGAAAGGCGGGTCTACAAACGTAGGATTATACATGTCACTACCCATTCCCACGCAACCTTGGTCTGATGTGAGTATGGATTTCGTCCTTGGGCTTCCACGTACTCAGCGTGGTTTTGATTCTATTTTTGTGGTGGTGGATCGCTTCTCCAAGATGGCCCATTTCATTGCCTGTAAGAAGGCGTCTGATGCAGTCGCCGTGGCACATCTCTACTTTCGGGATGTGTATCGCCTCCATGGGTTGCCCACTTCTATTGTTTCTGACCGTGATACACGCTTCGTGGGGCACTTTTGGCAAAGCCTGTGGCGTTTGGTCAACACTCTGCTGAACTTTAGTAGTGCATATCATCCTCAGACAGACGGTCAGACAGAGGTCGTCAATCACTCCCTTGGTAACCTTCTGCGCTGTCTAGTTGGAGATCATCCGAAGGCATGGGACCTGAAACTTCCTCAAGCTGAGTTTGCCCATAACCATGCTGTTAACCGTTCCACAGGTTTCAGCCATTTCTATGTGGTTTATGGCTTGTCACCTAGGGGTCCTCTTGATTTGCTATCTCTGCCCAGCAAGGTGCGTTCTCATGCTATTGCCGAGGAATTTGTTGGCCATTTAACTAAGGTGCACTCATCAACTCGTGACCATTTAGTGACTGCTACTGCCAAGTATAAGGAGAAGGCTGATCAGAGTCGTCGTGTTGTTGAGTTCGAGGTGGGAGATTTTGTTTGGGCCATACTGACCATAGATCGTTTCCCGGCTCGTGAATACAGTCAGCTTGCTGCCAAGAAGATTGGTCCCTTTGAGATTGTCGAGAAGATCAACCCAAATGCTTATCGTTTGCGTCTCCCTAGCCACATCCGCACCTCTGATGTCTTCAACATGAAACATCTTATTCCTTTTGCTGGGGATTCATCCTCTGAGGACGATGGAACGGGCCCAGATTCGAGGGCGAATCTTCTCTACCCCAGAGGGTATGATGCAGTGCATATTGAAGATGTTTTGGCGAATCGGCTAGAAAACCCGAAAATGCAACAGTTTCCGAAATTGACAAAACCTTAGCATTTTTCGGGTCGAAACGGGTCCCTGAGCAAAAGTCATCGCTTCTCCATGAGCTAAGACGTTTTTCGGTCATCCGAGATATTTTAGAGGGGCGAAACTGGTATTTTAGGGTCCGGTTCATTATTTCCTGTTTTTCATATTTCCTTTATTTTCGAATTAGGGTTTGGGTAATAATTTCCTTATTGTATTAGGACTTTGGGTACTAGTTTCTCTATTTAAGCACTTGTTATTCTCCATTGTAATTCAGATTTGATGAAATAAACCAAAAACGAGTTCTACTTAATTTCTATCTTATTCGGTATTCTCTTTGAATCAACGAATTCGATAAAGAATTCGTCCTTTTCGCTCCACACTTTGCATCAATTACCAAACCCATCTTCATGAACTTAAATTCTATGTGTTCTGTCTTGAATGGATAAATTAAGAATTTGCCTTTAGCAAGCTTCCATTTCTTTATTGTTGAAATTGTTACGATTAACATAGAAAATGATATCGACGTTTATTTACAATTAATATAGTGTTTAAAATATGAATAAGCATTTATTTTAAAAATGAGTTTCTAATCAATTTGTCGTGAAATATTGCTAATGAACTCATGACCAGCATATGTGGAATAGAAGATAAAGAACATATTTCATTTTATCTGTATCCCAATTTCATCACGTTTTTTCAATTATTATTATTAGTAATCTATCGACCATCTATATGAAAATTATGATGAACAACACAATGGCCTGCATTATTATGGGAACCAATATTACCTCCCAAGATAGCTGCATTTATTTGGTTAATATGTTTACAAGCTGTCCCAACCAAATGCTTTCTTTTGGCAAGGGGCTTATACTCACAAAATATCTGGTGCCCTTTTTGTGGTGAGGAGCCAGAAGAATTGGATCATCTATTTTTGGGGTGTTCATGGGCTTGGGAGGTGTGGGGTTTATGCTTGAATTGGTGGTGGAGAGTGCAAACAGCTAGCTCTGAAACAATTAAAGACTGGTTTATTGCTTGGAAGAGTCTTGATCCTAGCTGTAGAAAATCACATTGGAGTATGATGGTTTCAATAATTTTATGGAGGATTTGGCTTTGCAGGAACAACTTGGTTTTCAATGGGATTTTTATGCAACCTTCTGAAATTCTGCAACAAGTGCAAAATGACTCATTTCAATTACTTTGGGCCAAATACAAAAACAAGAAGTCCTTCTCCTTTTTGGCTTGGATCAACAATCCCTACGATTGCTTCCTCAAGTAGGAGGATCTGTGCTGGAATCATGATTGGAATTTTGGGGTTGGGAATGGGTGGTTAAGTGGGTAGGATGGGTACTGAGGTGAGTTTGGTAAGGAACTTCTATCTCATGGTTTTTTGAGTGTTGATGGTTTTGGTTTCTGTTTTGGAGTGGGGGATTAGTACATTTCTGTCTGATTTTGGTGGGAGGGTAGTACATATTAGTTTGAGAGTTTTTGTTTTCCTGGTATTGTCCTTTGCCTACAGGTACTCTGGAAGATGGCCTGGAACTTTGGGGCTCATTTGTTCTTTGGTGCTACAATCTGATGCAGTTTGGTGGGTTGAGCATTAGTGCAGAGGAGTTGTGAGGATTTGAAAGGATTGCAGTTGCTGGGAAATGATGTGGTATGTGGTTTTGTTGCTGCAGAAGTTGCTGCATAATTTGTTACTGATGTGAATGGCCCAACTCAATCTTCTCTTGGGGTTTCATCTCTGGGTTTGCAGTATAGATGGCCGTTTTTTTTCAAAAGTTTGGTGGTGTTCAGAATTGGTCTTAAGTAACTGCTAGGTTTTTGATTTGTGTTGTGTTGAATTTTAGTTTGCTTGGACCGCAAGCTTTGGGTTGGGGTTTTGAACAAGTTTGGTTCCTTGGGGCGCAAGTAACATTGTAGCCTCAAATTATGTAAGGGTAATGGGGGTAGTATTGTTGTGTTACTGTTTGGTTCCACTTGAGGGCTTGTCCCTTTCCCAAGTTTTTGATTCGAAAACTTGGTTTATAAAATTAAAACCTGCCGATAAAAAAATTAATTGATTTTAAAATACAATATGGTAGCAAGAAGAAGAGTTAGAATGCTAGAGGAGGGGGAGGAGACTGCCCCCACCCCACCCCGACCGCTGCCCACGTCGTTGCGGCCGCCCCTCCTCCGTTATGGTCGAGGGGACTGCAGACACCAGCAGACCCGGCTCGCCTGGACACAATAGCTAGTGATGAGTGGGTTAGTTGTTCCGTCAACCGTTACAACATCACAACAAGGAGGCCCGAGTTCGGGCATGACGGGAAGCTCGTCTACTGTGGTTGACGTTTGGTACGTCCGCAAGGCAGAAAAAAAGAGGGAGGCTACCAAACGTCCTGACCAGTTGCATATAAACTACGACGAGAGCGGGAGCAATATCGGGAGAAATAACATGCCCAACTCCTACTCTAACTCCGACTCTGAGGAGGCCGTTGACGCCACTATCGGGAGTGAGTCTGTTGACACCACTGCGGACACTAAGTCGCCTTTGGTAAAAAGAAGAGAGGCGGTAAAAAGGGGTGGGTGTCGATTTGCCGGAAAAATCAATATGTGGAGAAAAACGGAAGGTATACGCTCGTCTACGACGCCGAGAAGAAGAATGTGAGCTGCCCGGGTCACCCGGAAATCAACGACCAGTGAGTGACCTGAGATATCGGGTCCATCATTCGGTCGCACTTACCCATGTTGGCCGAAATGTAGGACGACATTAAAGTGGAAGATCGACATACGGTAAAAAGGAAGATCAAGTTACATATTTTTCCATGTAAGCGTCGTTTATTTTTGTTTTTTAATCGTTTGCGCATTAATTTCTCCACGTTTTTTTTGTAGGCGATGTACCTGCACCGCGAGAACAACGAACTCGATAGCAGTCCACTCCCAAAGGATCGCGGAAAAGACCCCTCAAACTTGACGCCGCTTCCCACCGAACGACAAGAAGAAGGCCAACCGCCACAAAGGGGTAAATAATTTCTTTTGAACTTTATGTTGGTTTTTTATATTTAATTAGCATTAAAACTAGACGTTTGAGTTTGCATGGACCCATCACACGGTCGCTAAATTTTCTTTGTTTTCTCAACACTTTTTTTGCTTCAAAAATAAATAAATATAATAGTTTCACATAAAGTTAACAGAATTTTTGTCACCATTGTCACAACATTTTATATTTACAAATAAAAATATTTACTTCATTGTACACCCGAGTCAATACTTGGTTACTTGACTTCATTATCATCATTGTCGTTTAGTAATTAGTAATTACATACCATCAATGTGTCATATTTTTAATCCGGTTAAAATATAATTAAATTTCCTGGAGAACGTCGAATTTGTTACTTGTTGTGTGGACAACGCGGAGTTAATAATTTATTTTATTATACTATTTTTTTGTGAAGTTCGTCAATATGAAGCTATATTGATTTTATTTATGGTTGATCTAATGATTTGTGTAATAAGCCTAGAATTAGGGTTCATTTTCCTTGATTTGTCTAAATCCTGGTTTGTTTCTTCAAAGAAAAAGATCGTCGCTTCGATCCGAGAAGTCCGATGGTCGGCCGACATCTCTACCCCCGTCCTAGAATTGGTTCAGGTTGAGGCACTCACTTCCAAGCTGAACAAACCGAGGAAGGGCAGCCAGCAGTCAGGATGTAGTAAGAGAGTCATCCTCCCGACGCCGAAGGCGATGGCGTCTTCCTTGACCACTACTACTTCCGTCGAAGTCTCTCAAGAAATAGAAGAGAGAGTGCGGGTATGAGTGATGGAGGAGGTGGAGAATGAACTTAGGGAAGAGAAGGAAGAGTTGGCCAAGGCAAGAGCGGATTTCGAGCAACAAATGACGGTACAACAAGAGAGTCAGGCATCAAGGGACACGGAGATGGAAGCGTCACTAAAGCATGTACATGACAATCTAAAAGTCTTAAAGGGAGGTATCCCGGCAACATAACAACGTGTACTTGAAGACGCCTTTGGTAAGGACGATCCGGGTAAAGACGGCCCTGGTAAGGATGGTTCGTGTGGATTGAGATGTATACTAAGATGAACAATTTCGAACATATAACTACTTGTTTTGTTGGATATTAGTACAAGTTTATAACTTTTGGACTACTGCGTATATATATAACTATTGTTTAATTATGAATGTGATATTTGCATGCATGTTTGATATATTATACAAGTTTTGCACGTTCGGGTGTATGTTTTTGTGGTATTTTTTTAATGTCGTAGAGGTTTAGACCTAAATACAACCTCTACGACTGCATGTAGGAAGTCGTAGAGGTTAGACAACCTCTGTGGCTGCATGTAGGTAGTCGTAGAAATTAGCCAACCTCTACGACTGCATAGATGTAGTCGTAGGGGTTAGAGAACCTCTACGACTTCATGTATGCAGTTGCAGAGGTTACCCACCTTCTGCGACTACATCTATGAAGTCGTAGAAATTGTCTAACATCTACGACTACATCTATGCAGTCGTAGAGGTTACCCAACCTTTGCGACTGCTTTTATGAAGTCGTAGAGGTGGATTTCGGTCAAATTAGTACGACTCGGTCATATGCCTTCACAGATGTATGTCGTCTTACCTCTACGACGACATCGACAACCTCTGCAACTCCAGACGCTCGTCGGATAAGTTGTAATCCCTTGTAATGAAAAAGGAGTGGAAGGACTCCATGGATGAGGAGATGTCATCTCTTTATAAAAATAAGACTTGGGAACTTGTTACACTTCCTAAGGTAAAGAGGTCGATTGGGTGAAAGTGGATCTTTAAAGTGAAAGAAGGGATTCCAAACTCCAAGGATACTTGTACGGGTATAGAGTACAAGGCAAGATTGGTGGCTAAGGAATATGCACAACAAGAAGGTGTGGACTATAATGAGGTTTTATCTCCGGTGGTAAACTATACTTCTATCCGAGTCCTATCAACATTGGGTACGCTGTTTGATTTAGAGCTTGAACAACTTGATGTTAAAATTGCATTCTTGCATGAAGATTTGGAGGAGGACATATATATATCGTAGCTCGATGGTTATGGTATTGTTGGTGAGGAAGGAAAGGTATGCAGACTGAAGAAATCATTGTATGGGTTCAAACAAGCCTCGAGGAAGTGGTACAGGAGGTTTGATACTTTTATTATTGAGCAGGGTATGTGAGGAGCGAGTATGATCCTTGTGTATTTATTAAGAAGCTCAAGGATGGATCTTTTGTGTTCCTCTTACTCTATGTTGATGATATGCTTATTGCTGCAAAGAGCATGGTAGAAATTGATAAGCTGAAGTCACAACTTAGTAGAGAGTTTGAGATGAAGGATCTTGGTCCAATGAAGAAAATACTTGGGATGGAGATTATTTGGGATAAGAAGCGGGGCAGGTTGACATTGTCATAACAGAAGTACTTAGAGAAGGTTATGAGTCGTTTTGACATGAATTCAAAAAAACCGATTAGTACTCCTTTAACTGCACACTTTAAACTCTCTAGTATTTTATCTTCTATCACCAAGGATGAGAGGGAATATATGGCTAAGGTTCCCTATGCGAGTACAGTTGGTAGTCTTATGTATTCCATGGTTTGCACGCGTCCTGATATTGGTTATCTAGTTAGTGTTGTTAGTCGGTTAATGGTGAACCCAGGAAAGAAGCATTAACAAGAAGTGAAGAGGATCTTAAGGTATCTTTGGGGTACACTGGATATTGGTTTGGTTTTTGAGAGATCGTCGATTTCAGTTGTATTGGGGTATGTTGATTCAGACTATGCTGGAGATATGGACAAGTGCCGATCGACTACAAGTTATTGTTTTATATTGGTTGGGGGTACTATATCTTGGAGGTCCATGTTACAGTCTGTAATAACCACTCCCGGTCAACGCCAGTCAAATCTGCGAAAAACAGGAAAATTTAAAATTTTTGGACAGACACCTAAATGAACCTAAATTTGACCACGAGGGTCATACTATACTTAAGTTGACCCCGATATCGACCAAAGTGAGTTCCGGGGGACTCAGGGCAGCTTTCTGACCAATTTGGGAAGGTTGACTTTTTGCTGGAAAAGTCAACCGAGCGACGTTTTGGTCCATTCGAGGTCCGTTTTGGATCCAAAAAGCTTAGCCGTCATCGCAGCGGTCTTAGTTGAGCCGTTTCCTTGTAGCCCGTGAAATTTCGTAATTTCTTGGAAAAAGTGCCCGTTCAGGGCCCGAAACGGCCGAATTTCGCGAATCTGCCAAAAAGGTGTGGGACCCACTTGCCACTTGCCACATGTCACCAATGTGGTGGTGTTAGGTTTATTGGACAAGACAAGAGAAGACTACTTTTAGTGTTAGTTTTGTAATTAAGTATTAGATTTGATTTTTAAAACAAAACAAAAAGGGGAAGACTTGGTATGTTCGGCCACTTTGTGAAAAAGGGAGACGTTTTTAGAGAGAGAAAAGGCAAGGGAAGAAGGAGAGAAAAGAGAAGGAGTTGGCTAGGGTTTTTCCATTTCTCGATCATCCGTCCGGTGGATCGTCTCAACGATAAAAGAATCGAGCTCACATCGACATTCTCTATGGTGAGCACCTAACCGATTTTCGTTTAGTTAAGTTTGAAAGTTAGGGTTTGGGTTGAAACTAGTGGTTTGTGGTTGAGTTGAGATGTGGGGTTCGTTGGAGGTGTTTTGGAGCGAAGAGATGAACGTTTTCCGGTGACCGGAGGCTCGGGGGAGCTCCAGCCACCGTGTATGGTGGCTGGCCGGTTTCGTAGGGTGGCTGGTCGGAGTTAGGACCAGCCACCACCTTGGTGGACCGGCCCCAAACCGGCCCTAGCCACCCACGGCCAAAGGGGGTCGGGTGGGGCCCACATGCTCGGGTGTTCGGGTTTCGTGTTCAAGTGGTTTAGGACGTTCCCCGAGTCATTAATCTACACCCGGATTGAAATTTGGAATTAAATTGTGAAAGTTGTAATTGACGGGTTTAGAAACTTCAAACGCAAATTAAATTACTCGGAAGTCGGAATTTGATTCCGTCGAGTGCCTAGGAACCCTTGAATTATTCTAAGACCGTAGAAACAAAAACGGGAATTTTCGGAGCCCCGGAAGGGCGTTTTCAAAACCCGGGCAGATTCGCCATGTCGGGCGAATCAGGCTTTTCCGGGTCCATTATTGACAATGTTGAGTAATTGGGAAGTTTGGGAGTGATCGACATTGTCGGGGTTACCTTTGGGCGTCTAGTTTATTAAATTCCAGTTTATGTCTGCGAACTTAAAAGTATTTAAATTGTGTTCTTGTTAGATCGTGCCGCAGACAGAGGAAAGGGAAAGCTAGGCGAGTGATCGAGATCACGCCGGAGCTTGTTTGTGCGCTTTTGGAGAAAGCTTACGAGGTAGGGAAAAGTAGCCGGATCTCAGCCCTGACTAGGGAAAGTTAACAGTAGAAATGCATGTGACACTGGGGTGTCGTGGGTTAAGTAAGTTTGTCGAATACTAGAAAGGCAGGCGACACCGGGTGGTGTCGTATGATACGGGAACGTATCGAACCATAGAAATGCATGTGGCACTTAGTAGTGTCGTAGGAGCAGTGAACTTTCGTTATTAGAACTACTGGAGGCTTTTGGTTATGCCCGGAGGTTGATTGTGAGGCTGTTGATATTAGAACTACTGGAGGCATTTGGTTATGCCCGGAGGTTGATTGTGAGCCTGTTGATATTAGAACTGCTGGAGGCATTGGTTATGCCCGAAGGTTGATTGTGTAGTTGTGTCCTGGTTGGCCATGAGAGCCCGTGCTTTACTGTTGTGTCTTGGGTGGCCATGAGAGCCCGTGTTTTACTGTTGGTGTCTTGGGTGACCATGAGAGCCCGTGCTTTACTGTTGTGTCTTGGGTGGCCATGAGAGCCCGTGTTTTACTGTTGGTGTCTTGGGTGGCCATGAGAGCCGTGTTTTACTGTTGTGTCTTGGGTGGCCATGAGTGCCCGTGGGGTTGTTGAGCCCGTGAGTTATTGTCGGTGTGTCTTGGGAAGCCGTGAGTACCCGTGGGGTTGTTGAGCCCGTGAGTTATTGTCGGTGTGTCTCGGGAGGCCGTGAGTGCCCGTGGGGTTGTTGAGCCCGTGAGTTATTGTCGGTGTGTCTTGGGTGGCCATGAGTGCCCGTGGGGTTGTTGAGTCCGTGAGTTACTGTTGGTGTGTCTTGGGTGGCCATGAGAGCCTGTGAAGTGTTAAACCGGTATTGTTGCTGTTTGTTGAACTTTGCTTGTGATTGTGATTGTGGTTACCTGAGGTTGGTGACCCGACTTTGTGTCGGGGATGTTGCGTGGGTGTGGCTAGCCTCTCGATAGAGATCGGGGGAAGTGGCGAGGTTGTGGGCTAGCCTCCCGACAGAGATCGGGAGAAGTTGCGTGGGTGTGGCTAGCCTCCCGATAGAGATCGGGGGAAGTGGCGAGGTTGTGGGCTAGCCTCCCGACAGAGATCGGGAGAAGTTGCGCGACAGGTCGACCGCCTGGCCTGATAGGGATCGGTTAAGGGCGTGAGGGGGGTTACTGAGCAGCTGGAGTGCGATCCTTTGTGATCTTGTTTGGTGTGCGATCCTTTGTGATCTTGGGTGTTGCGTGGTTGTCTTTCGTTTCTTTGGTGGAAGTCGTCCATCGTTGTGTCGGGTCTACATTACGGGTCCGAGTGTTGAGTCGGTTGAGGAAAGTAACAGTTGTGTGTGTCAGTCGGGTTGTTGTTGGTGTTAGCGGCATTGTCTGCTAAGTATGCCGTAGTCAGTCTGTTATCCGTGGTGGTGAGCGAACGCTCACCCCTAGCTGCTTTTCCTACAGGTACTGGTCGCAGGATGGACTAGGTGAGCTTCCGAAGCTTGAAGAGCTAGGAGCGGGAGTCCGAGTTTACTTTTGAGTCTAGCGACGTACCTTGTATTTTGTCCACTTTTTGGGACGTACTTTTGAGTTGCAAATAATTATTTTGTTTAACTAAATTGGTGGTTTTAAAGTGATTTATTTAAAAGGTTTCAAAATGTTTTACTGTTTTAAACGTTCGCGTTCCGAGTTCGGTTTTACTGAAATTGGGGCGTGACACAATAGTGGTTCTTTGTCTATGACAGAAACAAAGTACATGGTAGTGAAAGAGGCTATATGGCTTCGAGGATTGGTTCGAGACTTGGGTGTTGCTCAGAGGGATGTCACTATTCTTTGTGATAGTTAGAGCGTTATCCATTTGAAAAATAATCAAGCATTTCACTCTTGGACCAAACACATAGATGTGAGATTTTATTTTATCATAGATATCATTGAGGATAAACTGGTATTGTTGGAAAAAGTTGATACCAAGGAAAATGTAGCTGATATGTTGACAAAGGTGGTACCGGTGATCAAGTTAGAGCATTGTCTCAACTTGATCAATATTTCTCGATATTGATGCCCTTTGGGGTTGGACCCTTCAGGGTGGGGTCTTTACGGTTCGGTGGAGGACAACGAGCAGGTGTAGCTTTATAGGCTTTGTCACCAAAATGGAGATTTTTGTTTTTTGGCTCCAAATAGACCCATGGCTTTAAGGCCTATCAAACTTAAGCCCATTTTATCCCATTAGGTCATGTTGCAACAAAAGAGGACATCGATATGTCTTGTTCTAAATTAGAGAAGATGGAAGCTCATTTTGGGGAGAGAGGACAACATTTGGCAAGAGGGAGAGAGTTTGGTTTTGTTGTGTGATTGTTCATCAATTGGTCCTAATCAATGGTGGTGGATGAATCGTGAGAGACAAGAAGAGGTTGGTTCCATAAATGTCAAGCTTTGATTTCATTGCTTGATTGAAGACCGTATTTGAAGTTTGGTATGGTGTTGCTATGCTAACCAATTATTGTGTTCGTGAGTATATCTTGATGGTCATAATGATCAAGAAACCTTTTGATCTTGGAGATTCCATCATGGAAACATAAACAAGGTGCTTTCTTTCTCTACCTAGTCAATAGGGGTTGTGATATTTTCTTTCTTCTTGTTCTTTCTTGTTGTTCATGATAAGAACAACCTGTGTGGTTGGTATTTATTGGTTGTCTTAGAGCTAGTTATTGGTAACAAGAGATTAGATTTGTTCTCTTGTGGATTACTATTTGTGTATTGAGAAATAGAGAATTAGGTGTGTAATTCTCGGTTTGTTTCTTGGATAATACAAGGAGCTCATCGTTGTCACATGGATGTAGGCACATTGCCGAACCACATAAAATCTTGGGTCCTCTTTTTATTTTTCTGCACTTTCATTATTGTTCCATAATTTCCTCTTATCAGACATTCGCAATTTTATCGACTGGGTCATGGGATCGGGGGTTTAAAAATCAGGATATTGGAATTCATTAGAAATTGAATCGCGTCGGTTCATTTCTACGAATCCAATTGATTTTCGGGGTGGGTCTTTTATTCCAGTTTCGGGGGTACTAGATTTACTACATGAGAGACTGGTCTAGGGGTAACAATGAAGTCCCCAATTACAAAAGGGATAGAGATCTATGGTGGAGGTTGAGTACATGACAAGTAATTTTCAAAGGGGTGTTAGATCATACCTGAGGTCGTTGTATGTGTTGACGGAGAGAGGCATGGTCCATTGATGGTAGTCCGAAGAAGGGCGGAGGAGACGGAGGGGATGGTGGCTATGCAAGAGAGGGAAACGCCAAAAAAGTTGTACGCACTGGTGGGGAGAGATCTGTGTGAGCGGATGGACGGTTAGATGAACGTGAATGGCGACGGCAACGACGTCCAAGACGGTCCGTGGTGGTCGAAGGCTACGTCGACGTGAACTGAATCCTAGGGTCGAAAACATTAACGAATTTTGTTAACACAGTCTTTTCAAATTAAACCTCTACTTAATGCATGGAAAGGCTCTCTAAACAATTTATTTGATATAAACCTATCAAATTCCAAAATTAATTAATCATATATTGCATTTAAGCATTTGATTTATGTTTTAAATATGAACTGGGCCAGCATAATTATTATTATTATTATTATTATTATTATTAGCTAAAGGTGCAATTCATTAATTTAAATTCAAATACATCTAAGTGCATCAGGAATAAATCCTTGACCACGAAGAATAGACAAAAGACACAATGGTGTCGTAAATCTTTTCATACTATAACCGTCATTGACGGTATTGGGTGGGCCAACTAACACTGAGCTGGGATTGCATATAGGCAAGGAAGGAAGACGGGGGTTGAGAAGGTGTTACTGGAATTCCTGCTCCGAAAATTGGCCAAGGACTTCAACAATAATAGTGAGAGGCAATACATGAATCGGGGTTCCCTCCTTGGAAAAATCCATGATTCTCTGTTCACTAGGATTTGAACCTGCAAATACAAGCTCAAATAAAGTAAAAAGAACCCGCTCAATTAGCCAAATCTATAACCGTGAAAGGGGTCAAGGTAGTTGCGGCCGTGACCAGGGAGAAGGGCGTGCCGACTACGACAGCGGCTTTAGGGACGACTCTAGAGACGACGGCGACATCAGAGGCAGTGACGACATTAGAGGCGGCGGCGGCTTCACAAACGGCGACTGCAGCATCAGGGACGACAACCTCAGAGGTAGAAACCCCCGGAGTTGCAGAGGAAGGACCGAAAAAGGTCGGAAGACGTTGCGTTGGTGGCGGATAAAGGTCAACGTCGCGGTGGCTAAAGACGGCCCGAACGAAACCTCAACAGAAAAAATCTTCGCAAAATCCCTAAGAAGGGTACAAGCAAGATGATATGTAGATTAGAGAAACATAACCATGACATAAGTAATAATAAAAGCCATGACCATAGACATAAATTTTGAGTGCCGTAACATAAAGCTTCTCTTAGGGTTTAGAGGAACATAAACATGCAGAATTATGATTATATCTTAATTATTTATTAGTTGTATGACTCCGATAAATGAGCGATTAAATTAAAGTTGGAACGATGACGTAGTTGACTTATTCTTATACTTCAATACATACAAACCAATACATCCAATCCAACTAAGTATTTATTGATAAAGTAGTATTGTTTTAGACTTGTAGCAATCGCTCACGGGTTTGGTTTTATGGTTGGGTTTCTGCTTTAGAGTTTTGTATGGTACTGAACAGTGAACAGAGAAGTGGGCACATTTGGGTTCCACTTTCCAATGAGAATAGTGGCAGTCACTTCACTAGTCATGGACCTTTCATAACAGAAACATTCTTTATAACCCATGCGGTTTACTGCAAGATGCGGTTGGCTCAGCACTTTGGTACTGTGATTTAATGGTTACAGAGAGAATGTACTATATACATCCACGAGTCATGACACCAGGTTTGCTCTGTCGACTATATCATACGATATTTCTCCAATATGTGTAGCTATCAGGGCCCACTTGGAAGCCCAATGCCCCTTGTTGAGTCCAGTTACAGAGACACCCCCTCAAGAGCCACATCTCTTAGTTTGGATTTCGAAATTGGAAGGGTAATGCTTTTGCAAGCCCTCACCACACAAGAAACTACAGCATGCTCCAACAACAACAACAACCTTCAGATGCCATCAACAATCACAGATGCAATCTCCATCAACCTTCAAGATCATTTCAGCAAAGCCAAGTCTCAATCCATAAGAACAGACAACCAACCCATTTGCTGCTTACATCCTCAACAAACTACTGATCATTTGCTGCATACACCTTCAACAACTACTGATCTTTTCAATCGGTTCATCAATCCCAAATTCATCAGACTCAGTTGCAATACCCTCATTCCAAACTTCATATGACCAGAATCAAAGAGGACTCTACCTCATTCATCTCATTTTGGTTTGGATTTGATTTATTTTGTTTCTTGTACTGCAAGTAATCACTTCATTGTCCATTTCATTGCCTACAAGAAGTTCTATCTTGTAATTCCATCACACTTGTAACTCCTCTTTTACCTTAAAGGAGGCTTTATTTTAATATAATGTTTTGCTGATAAAAATAAAGGGTAATGCTAACTGTTTGTACATGAATATCAAATTGCACTAAAAGAACATTTGAGCATTATGGAACAATTCACCTTCTTACTCTCTTTTGTTTTCATGTGTTTAAGCATTAGAAAAGAAAAGAAATGGTGAGGAAATGATTTTGTCGAGAAACGGACAGGTTTTCCAACCTAGCATTTAGGTTCTATTTCCCCATCTCTAGAATCTATTTTAGATTGTAGTAATTTATTATTTCGGGAATATTTTAAGGGTAAACTTCATCTCACCTCCCTAAAAATACTTACGTTTCGTCTTACTACCCTAATCAAACTTTGTTGCACCTCACTACCCTAACGAAACTTTTAGTTGCACTTTCATACCCACTGTCAATTTTTTTTTTATGATCAGCAGATTCTTTTTTATATAAAAACCAACAGTTTCAAAATGAAACCGAAGGCAGAGGGCGAACCCTCGATACAACCCAGAGGACGCTGCCTCGAACCAACAATCCCAACAAGGGGAAATACAAACAAACAGGTCTACAAACCCTAATTTAACTAACATTAAGCGCAAGAACAATAAACTAAACAACAAATCCCAACAAGGGGAAACAAAACTAAAACATGTCAAAACCAAGATTTATCTAACGTTAAGAGCAAACCAGAAAATAACCCAAGTCCCCAGTCAGGCTCGAAGAGAATCCAGGCCCAACTAAGGACAACACAGACAAACCCTCCCACCACGAGCCCCGCTCCAACCACGCCAAATAAGCAACTGTTAGTCTTAGTGCCCGTAGTTCAATCCTAAATGTCCAAATGTATATATCATCGTTAGCAATAAAATTAAAGCGGCTTTATATTACTTATGTGTTGGAGTAATATATCGATGTGTGCTCTGATCTATGCCCACCATGCGAATAGAACCATAGATCGAGATAGATCACACTCGATGGGTCCCTAGTCAACAAACCTTTAGTAGAAGCGACTAGTATGAAAGATGGCTCTTTATGGCTTACGTTTTGTTAGTCATTGGAATGGGATTCCGGAGTCTGATCATAGATATCATGTGGGACATGATATTGGACGACCCGACATGAATATGTGCCATAGATCAAGTCATGAACATATTCATTGTCGTAGCTTGTCATGTATCCTTAGACCAAGGAGTCTTTGTGATCGCTATGTAGTCAACAACCTAGTTTGACCTGAGCCTAACGTTGTCCGTAACAGGGCTTCCATAACGGCCATGATTGTCTTGGTGACGGGCTACATGAGTGACACGAAAGACGGCTAAGGGATTTATCCCTCATACTGAGGTATGAGAAAGATATCGGTTCTCGGCCGCTTGATCGAGAGTGACTGAAAGAATAGCATGGCCATGCATATGATACTGGGTATCATATATTCAGTCATCTCACATATCAAGGAACAGTGATTGAGAATAATAAGGATGACGGCTCTATGCCTTATCTCAATCAGGATATCGGAGATAAAAGGATAATGACAGGGACGACGGAAAGGTTAGAATCGACAGGGTCGATTCGTTATGCAGTGTCAGGCAATACTAAAGTCTCGTTAGTTTCCACTTAAATAGGATCAAGTAAAATGGGATTTTACGTTGATCTATTGACATGCATAAACCTAAGGGTCACACCGGAGGATGAAACTCATTGACACATTTATGGAGAATGGCCAAAAGGGAGTTGTCTCGGGACATGACTGAAACTGGGTATTGGGTCATGTGCCCGTAAGTTAATAGGACTTTACGGATCGAGACAAGGCTTGGAGTCTTGGGATTGATCGCGTCGGATAATGTTGGACATTTCCGGTATGGAAGGCTTGGAGGCGATGAGCAAATCACGGGACGTCGTTGGAAATGGCCACGGGTCATGTTCCAAGAGGCCCATGAAAGGCCCATGCAACCAAGGCCCATGGAACTAATTAATCAAGTCTTGATTAATTAGTACTAAGTAAGCAAGACAAGGATTAAGGTGTTGGTGATTCACCACCTAACCCAATCTTGTCTTGCCATACTTTGTCCTATTTACACCTTACTTGACACCATACTTGTCCCATGCCTTTAGTTGGACAAGTATGGGTTTTGTTATGTTTAAGTCATCTTTTTTCAACATAACAAACACAAGACAAGAATAGGAAAAACATTTTCTCTCCCTCTTCCATGGCCATTTCGGGTTTGGCTAATTTCCACCTCCATTTTTGTGTTCTTGAGTCCTCAAAGAGAAGAACTACGTGGCTTTGATTCCCATGTGGATACGTAGGCATCTTGGAGACTCAAGCCAATCATTCGTTACCCGGTGTTCTTGTTTTGGTAAGAACTAGTGCTGAATTTTTCTCTTGTGAATCCATTCTTTGTTAGTTGTTTCATGGTTTTAATCGTCTCTTGGTTTTCATTGATTTTCCGCTGCGAGTTGGTTCATCTCCAACCCTACCTCGAGACCCAACAGCAACAACGATCAATCATCCCCCGCCGAGCACCGCAACCGGCCGAAAACCATCGACCGAACCAAACAAACCCCAACAGGTGCGACGAGAGGAAGAAAAAGACCCATGCCCCCCCAGCAGCTCCATCAAACGCATCATAGAGTTTTTTTTTTTTGATAAATGATGAATTTATTCATAGGCTTTGGAATAAAAGATTACAAAGCACGAGGTGAAAACCCCAAAATAACCTTCAAAAAAACAAGAAACAAAAAGGAGCTCAACTCCTAACAGGAACAATAAAAAACGAAGACGGAGATGCGAACCAAAGAGAAAGGGTTGCATCTCCTTTAAGATCACCAGCCATCCTGTAAATACTGAAACTGTGCAGCTGAAGCTTGGTGAAAACGTCCTCCACTGGCTCAACCTACTGCCTGAAAACACCTGAGTTCCTTTGCAACCAAATGTGCCAGAAGCAAAGGTAGCCAACCTTGACCCACAACCTCCACCACCTTCTCCTGCCCAACCCTCTCCAAGCACTAATCAAAGAAACACAATCCCCAAGAGAAACCCAAAGGATCGACCACCCAGAATATAACTTCGACCACAATGACCAAGAGAAAGAGCAATTCAAGAATAGGTGCGAGGTATCCTCAAAAACATGACCACAAAGACAACAGAACATGTCATTGAGAGAGATACGCATACCTCGCTCTTCCAAAAAATTCTTGGTTGGAACCGCATCATGAGAGAGATACGCATACCTCGCTCTTCCAAAAAAGTCTTGGTTGGAACCGCATCATGAGCCAACAACCAAACCAGAGAGCTATACTTGGGGGGGGGGGATTCTTGATCCACAAAAAACCCGCCCAAGGTACAAGAGAAGGAGCCGAGTCCTCAAGAAAGAGATAAGCAGAGGCCGATGAAAAACCACGCTCACGCTGAGACCAAGAAACCGAATCAAAGGTGTTGGGCCGGATACAAGCCGTAGATAGGAGATCCATGAGTACAGCAGAATCCTCCCACTCGTAGGAGAAGATGAAAGAGCGACGATAATCAACATTCCAGGAACCATTTTTCCAAACCTCGCCAATACGAGACCACTTTCCCAGACAGATGCTGTAAAGCCTAGATAAGCGGAAGCGAAAAGCGATAGGACCAATCTAGACATCTTGCCAGAACCGGATCCGATCCCCCCTCCTACTCGCCAATGAAGACTCTGGCTGCCAAACATGCCTCTGAAAGTTGGAGACTCAGAAAGACTCATGATAGGTCCAGAAAGGAATGAAGATCCCGGCTTATCAAGGGCGGTGAGATCCCATTGAGACAAGTTCCAGCCAAACTTTGCACACAACACACGCTTCCATAGAGAATACTTCTCAGCGGCAAAGCGCCAAAACCATTTAGCCAACAAACTCTGATTCACCTTTTCCAGTCCCCGGATGCCTAAACCACCCTCACTTTTGGGTTTACAAACAGTTAACCAGCGCACTTTGCAAAAAAACTCGAGAGTGAGCCCGATTATGCCATAAGAAACGTCGCCTCCAAGCTTCTAACTCTCGAATCACACCTTTGGAGCCCTGAACAGAGACATAAAGAAATCAGGCAAAGCAGACATACTAGATTTAATTAACACCAATCTACCTGGCATAGAGAGATCCTTCGTTTTCCAAAGGGCGAGAGAATCTTTGAACTTCTGGATAACAGGGGCCTAAAAGGATAGACGCCTGGGGTTCGCGCCCAAGCTGAATCCAAGATATTTGATAGGCAGAGTGCCTACCAAACAACCCAAAGAAGAGGCAACCGAATCCGGCGTGCAAGAGCGGGCATTCAGGAGGATATCAGTAGATTTGTCAAAGTTTATCTTAAGGTCCGAACTCAGCTCAAAAGTAAGAAGAGTGCTCTTAAGCCTCAGAAGATCATCAGGCGACCCTTTCACAAACATCAAGGTATCATCAGCAAACTGTAAGTGTAAAATGACTGGTCTAGAGGGGCCTATCTGAATACCAACAAAATCACCTAAACTGATACCCTTTTCCAGAACCTGATGAAGGACTTCAGCAACAATTAAGAAAATGAAAGGAAAGAGAGGGCAGCCCTGGCGAATTCCATTCAGGAGGGGGAAATCCTGACTAGGGGAACCATTCACGGGAACAGCTACGAAGGCCTTGAAGCAAGAAGCCATCCAGGAGCGCCATTTTGGACCAAAATCCATGGCTGACATCACCTCTTACACATAATCCCAATTCACTTTATCGAAAGCCTTCTCGAAATCCAGCTTGAGAACCACAACCTCTTCATTCGACATACGGACCATATCAATAACCTTAGAGGCAATCAGCACACCATCCACTAGTTGCCTGCCAGCAACGAAACCAGATTGAGAATCACTGATTATATCATCAAGAACTTGACGGAGCCGAATAGAGAGAACCTTAGCAAGGATTTTATAAGATCCCGAAATAAGGCTAATAGGTCTGTAGTCTTGAAAGCTGGCAGCATTCCGGTGCTTGGGAATCAAAGTAAGAAAAGTGGAATTGAGTCCCTTACCCAAATTTCCAGAAGCATAGAATTCCGAGAAAAATATCAACATGTCAGCCTTGATCGAGTCCCAACAAACTCTGTAAAACAGTAGGGAAAAACCATCCGGTCCTGGAGCCTTGTCCGAACCACAATCAGAAATAGCGTTAGTGATTTCCTCAGATGAAAATGGTTCCTCAAGAAAAGAGACCTGAAAGGCTGTCAGACGAGCAAAGGGGAGCGGAGTGAGGGAGACCTGAGAGGCCGATCTATTGAATCTCGAGCTGAAATGGGCTGCAACTAATCCCTTGATGTCCTCAGGATTAGAGTATGAGACTGAATCAACAATATTTTGAGAAATCTTGTTACTCGAAGCCCTTACATTGGCGATCCTGTGATGGAAACGCGAACAAACATCACCATGTTTGTTCCACTTCAGACGGGCCTTTTGGCTCCAAATACGCGCCAAAATTTTCTACTTACGGATGAGACGAACCCTAAGCAAAGACCGAGCAATACACTCAGGTCCTGATAGGTCTCGGACGTCCTAGGCTTCATCAAAATCATTAACTTCAGCTTCCAGTGCCTCAATCTCCCGATCAGTACGACCAAAGACATCCCTGTTCCAACGGTTGAGGTCGGATCGCAAACCACAGAGCTTAAACCATAGGCAATAAGTTGTCGAACCCTGACAAGAATATGAATCCTAGAATAAACGAGCATCCGATTTGAAATGTCTGTGGTTCGTCCACGCATTGATAAATCGCAATGGCTTAGGACCCCAATTGACGACGGAGGAAGATAAATTCAAGGGCTGGTGATTAGAAAGCGATCGAGGATGACCTCGCTGAATCAAGTCACCAAAGCATTCAAGAACTGAGGGAGACACGAGAAAACGATCTAATCGTGAAGCTTTAGACCCCCACCATACCAAGTGAATGACGCTCCCACGAGGTTCAAATCCAGCAGCTCCATACCCTACAAGAATTCAGAGAACACAGCACAATCCGAAGCTGAAGTAATAGTGTTCCTTCGTTCCTCAAAAAATAAAACAGAGTTAAAGTCCTCTCCTGCTATAAGGTTATCACCCAAAGTAGTGCGTTCTTGCAGCAAAGAATCCCAAAGGACACAACGAGCAGGGGAAGTAGATGGCCCATAAATGTTCAATGTAGAGACTGCAATGTCTGAGACAATAAGAGAGCCTGACCAGAACAAGGTCGAGATCAAAGGACGAGAGGAAACATGACGGAAAATAGAGACATTCCAAGCTAAAAGAAGACCGCCCGAAGCACCTGTAGATGACACAAAGGTGAAGTCCCAGCCTAAAAATAGCCCACAATCGCGGAGGAAGCTTGCAGGAACGTCACTGACTTTGGTCTCCTGAAGCAACACAAAATCAGGACGAAGCCCCAATATGACCCGCCGGATATCTCTCCTCTTATGAGGAGAATTTGCTCCTCTCACATTCCATGAGAGGAGCCTCATACCTCAGATGGAAGGAGGAGAGACAGTAGAAACGCCTCTATCAGAAACTGGGAGATCGGGAGCTTCTAGCAGGAGATAACCCTTGAGTTCAGCCTCAATATTTTCGAATTGCTCTCTTACATCTTCCCCAGAAGCTAAAGCTTTGAAGCCAATTCTCTTGACATGGTTCCAACTGGTCGGAATTGGAGAAGGCAACTTCGATGGACTAGAGACGCGAAAAGGCTGTGCGCGGGAGCGTCTCTTGCTCGAGACAGGGGACGTTGCTTGCGATCCACGCAACTTGGAAGTTCCGACCTCAACATGCTTCTAAGTAGCAATTGGAACAACTGAAAGGCCCACAGAATCTGGAACAATCTCAGGAGAGCCAGACCCAAGGAAGGAGTCTTCGTAATCGTTGAAACCTCGATTGGATAAGAGAGAACGATCCTCATCTGATAACCGGTTTGAATTTTGAACTTCATCGCTGCGCGTGAGAGTAGCATCGCGCGTAGGAGACATGATCGGAGGGTCCGACGTAACCGAGACTACTCCTTAGAAGAGGAAGTCACAGGTCGATTCACCGGCAACGGAACGACGCTGGCCAAAACTGGCTCAACCCATAGATTCAAAACCGAATCACCGAGCGTGAAAGCAGAGTACATCGGAAATAGACGATCTCTGCGATGAATCAGAACGAACATACTCTCAAACTCGAAAAGAATGACTTGAAAAACCTCACCCAATCCGGATCCAATTTTCATAAAGTTATCAGAGCTTCTACCCTGGATTGGGAGGCCCGAGACAGCTACCCACTGGAAGAAGCCAACATGAGTGAGGAGCTCCCCACTAGTACGAACAATGTCGAACCAAGGAGAAAGCACAGACCAATCCTTAGCTTCATCAGTCGAAGAGATCATAAATATCCTGTTACCAAAGCTTTTGAGTTGAAAATGCGATAAACCAGCAGCACGAAGGGCTTCTAAATGATGGGAAGAGGTTAAATTGGTGTGGGCGATACCAATTGAACTAGAAGTAGCTTTGGCTATCAAATCATTCACAACAACTCCAGTTGGAACAGAAGAAGTGATCGGGACCTCATCGGGGACAGGAACAGAGGGCCTCAAAGTCGAACGTGATTTGCGTGAAGGATCTAACCAGGCTGGAACTACCAGGATCTTTCTACCAGCGAATCGCTTGCCGTTCAAAGCCGAGGCCATATTCTGAGTGGCACCATGGATGAAGCAGAAAGGCCGACAAGAAGAAACAGATCGTTGACTGAGAAATATCCCTGTAATGGCGCCATGGACTGAAAAGACCCGATGGATCCAGGGTTCTTTGGCCATGGGAGGCAGATTCGTGGCAAAGAGTTTGCAAGGATCTTCCTGACGGCCATTTGGATGAGCCGGGGAAGGAAGGGCACGAACGCCGGCTCTGGCCGGAGCAACAACAAGAAAAAGAGGGCGACCAGACTCAAACCTATTAATCAGAGAGGACACCTTGAGCTTGGGAGCGCCTGATGGGGAACCAGAATCTCCACGCGAGGGGGTAGGAACAGATCTGCCGGAGATCGTGCTTGACGCCGAGGACTAGTCGGAGACCCCAGAAGAGAGAGAGATTTTCCCAGACATTTTTTCATTCAAAATATTAGTCATTGATAATTAAAAGAATACGCAGCAGAGAGTTATCCACCCAAAATCCACCCCAATCAACACCCTGCCCCAAGAGGTCGAAAATTCCCAACTCCCTTCCCAAATTACACCACCCAAATACCCAGAACCCAAAATTTGGGGATCCAGGACAACTTCCCGTGACCTTGTGAACCCAAAACCCAATCCTCGAGCCTCTATCCACTATTCTACAACACGCCGTTAGGCAATACCCAACACTAGCCAACCCCGAGTGCTGGGCCTCATCTTCCAATCGAAGATGAGGGAACGGAGAATGGGAAAAAGGAAAGAGAGAGAGGGATGAGTTCACAAAGATTAGGGTAAGAGGGCAAAACGAGATCTAACTCTCAAGCGAAACCCTAGTACCAAAACTCGCCATCACCAAGAGGAGAAGAGCGTCCCACTAGATCTGAGGCTGACTTCGTCGATGAAGACCCACGCCGCCGTGCCAAAGATGGAGAGCCAAAGAAGAGGGGAACGAAGGAAGGAAATGAGTCAAACCTACGGAGACAGAGAAGTAGGGTAAACGAGGAGTGGTGGCTCACCTGGCCGGAGCCAGATGACGCACCGACAGTGGCAAACACGGAAGCTCTAGGATTGAAGAAAGAGGAAAGTTCTAGAGAGAGGTTAGACACCTTATCTCTAGAAACAAGTAGCTAACTTGATTACCCGCCGTCAACTTGACATCCATTTTTGGATGGAAAATGGTAAAAAGTCCAAAATACCCCTCACTAACACTCATATTTTCAAAAACATGCAATTGTTTTTCAAAAATTCTTTTTATTTATTTATTTATTTATTTTATATCAATCAGTTTTTTATTGTTAAAAAATCAGTTTATTCTTTAAGAAAATCAGATTTTATTTTTTAAAATCAGTTTTTATTTTAAAAATTAATATGTTATTTAAAAAATCAGATTTTATTTTTAAAACTTTAGATTTTATTTAAAAAATCAGATTTTATTTTTAAAAATTGATTTCTATTTAAAAATCAGGTTTTATTTTAAAAAAATCAGATTTTATTTTCAAAAAATCAGTTTTTTTTTAAAAAAAAACAAAAAAAAAACAGTTTTCAAATATGCCCTTCTTTAGAAAAAAAACTGATTTTTTAAAATAAAAATCGATTTAAAAAAATTAAATCTGATTTTTAAAAATAAAAGTTAATTTTAAAAAAATATTGATTTAAAAAAAATCGATTTTTAAAAATAAAACCTGATTTGTTTTTAAATAAAAACTAAATTAAAAAAATGAAATCTGATTTTTTAAATAAAAAATAAAATTTAAAAAATAAAATATGATTTTCTTAAATAAAGTATTAATTTTTAAAATAAAAACTAACTTTTAATAATAAAATATGATTTTTTAAGAATAAACTGATTTTTTTAAAAATAAATAATTGGTTTATATAAAATCAATAAATAAAAAGAATTTTTGAAAACCAATGGCATGCTTTTGAAAATTCAAGTGTTAGGGAGGGGTATTTGGGACTTCTTACCATTTTCCATCCAAAAATGGATGTCAAGTTGACGGCGGGTATGAAAGTGCAACTAAAAGTTTCGTTAGGGTAGTGAGGTGCAACAAAGTTTGGTTAGGGTAGTGACACGAAACACAAGTATTTTTAGGATAGTGAGGTGAAGTTTACCCATGTTTTAATATGGATTTTGGATTACATAATCTTTGAATTTGTATCTCTTTTTTTTTAACGCAAGATACTATTTCATTTTATTACTACTGAAAAAGATTAAGTTATGAGAACGGGTCTCTAGAAGGTCTTTTTTTTAATCAAAGCTCTATGATAGATCTTTTGTCACACACAACTTTTAAAGGCAAGAAACGAACTGAAATATGATACTATCAAGAACCGTCAAGATGATGCTTAAATGCTACTTGATCCAATGGGGGAGACTCTTTTCACCGTGATGAAAGCGATCGAATCTGATCTCAACAGTAGCAATGAGAGAATATATGTTATTCAGGGTTCCCTCTCTGTAAAAGTCCGTGAATCTTCGCTCACTAGTTACAAATACGCCATGTAGCTCTGATATGGTGTTATACATATCGTGCATGTGATAGTTCATGGTGAACTCAAAATACGCATGAAGAAGAGACCATAGAACCCTATCTGCTATCATATTTAATTCTATATTAAGACCCAATCCATTAAGATGTAAGAGATGCCCTTTCTTTTCAGGACATGAGGTCTAGCCTTGTCAGGAAAATATTCTTTGCGTTTATATTAGAAAACTATCCTCAAATTTTGTACCAATCATATAGTTTGTCACATTAAGCTTGACCCCATCAAGAATGGTTTTTAATGACAAACTACTGTTTACTTTTTCCATTTGATCTACCCGACACAAATAATTGATCAGTAAACTGAATAAATTTTCTAAAGATCAAGTCTATACACTAACCAATCGATTATAAACCTTTAGAATCTAGAACCAAAATCATTGATTCACCCGATTAAGTTAAACGAAGGCTCATCACTCAATCGATCTATGTAGGTAGGACCCTATCCGATCACATCCAATGTGACTCTTGGCTAGGGTATGTACTTAAGTACACGGCTTACCCTATATGATACCCTAGCTCAACCCTGGTTGAGAATCGTAGTCAGGTTCACCAATTTTCAACTATGGCCCTACACTATACATGTGCTCCACTAAGGCGCACGAAACCTACATATGTCGTCCAAACCTACTACTCCGCTTTCCCATGGATGCTCCGCTAAGGTGCACGACACCCATATGACAGGGAGGTAGTAAGGTGTTGATCATTGAGAGGTATCAGGCATGACCCATTTTTACTTGTTTGATTTTGTTTTAAACTTTAGGCACATCCTAGATACGATGAGCATATCAACTACATTCAAAATGCAATGACGACTCCAATTACATCCAATGTAATTCTTCCTTCGGACCCGTCAACTACATCCAATGCAACGACGGTTCTAAGGACTTACATAACAAGGATCAAAATTTCAATTTTATCTTTGCATGTGAGATGATATGCTCGGTAAATAAAGTAAAGCATGCAAGTCTAATCATGCAAAACTAAACCAAGAATAAAGAGATAAATGTGCACATAATAGCCCCCTATACTAACTCACACTCGCTTCTTGAGGTTCACTGACTCCAAGCCGATGCCAAGACCCGAAAAGCCACCAATTGTATCCAATGTAATTCTTCCTTCGGACCCATCAACTACATTCAATGCAATGACGGTTCTAAGGACTCACATAACAAGGATCAAAATTTCAATTTTATCTTTGCATGTGAGATGATATGCTCGGTAAATAAAGTAAAGTATGCAAATCTAATCATGCAAAACTAAACCAAGAATAAAGAGATAAATGTGCACATAATAGCCCCCTATACTAACTCACACTCGCTTCTTGAGCTTCACCGACTCCAAGTCGATGCCAAGACCAGAAAAGCCACCAATTGCATCCAATGTAATTCTTCCTTCGGACCCATCAACTACATCCAATGCAATGACGGTTCTAAGGACTCACATAACAAGGATCAAAATTTCAATTTTATCTTTGCATGTGAGATGATATGCTCAGTAAATAAAGTAAAGCATGCAAATCTAATCATGCAAAACTAAACCAAGAATAAAGAGATAAATGTGCACATAATAACCCCGTATACTGACACTCGCTTCTTGAGCTTCACCGACTTCAAGTCGATGCCAAGACCCGAAAAGCCACCAATTGATACTTATCGCCCTTTCTTCGTCTTGAGAAAAGGATTAAAATTGAATACACGAATCGTAGGTCGGAAATAATAAATATTAAAATTAAGTAGTTTGACGACCACACTTCGAAATAATAATTACACGCTAACTCTAAGGGCTCGCAAGACGTAAAAAGTGATAAATAATTAAAACGAGCTCATAGCTATTTCGTGCACCATGCCAACATCACATCAAACAAGATGTTATCATTCAAACATGTTATAACACAACATGAGATTTTCCGGCTTTATTTTATCGCCAATTTTTGAAAATTTTTAATGCTCAGGTTTATTGAAACCGTTCAAAATTGAAACTTTTGAACATTTAATTTTTGAGATTGTCAAGAAGGTTCCAAACTCGTCATGACTAACTAAACGTTTTGGCCCGACATTTAACCTATCCAATGGTCATGCTCAGCCTAGATTCATCCAACGGAGCCTCGTTCAGTCCTAGGTTTGGCTCCTTGAGAGTCCCGCTCCAGAGACCCAAAAAATCATTTTTTTTTCAAAAATTACAGATTTGAATAAACTTTAAAAATTAAAATTTTCGTGGAATAAACCCACGAGAAATAAACTAGAACATGTTATCAAACAATTTCACAAAATAGCTAGTCAAAATCGAAACTACAAGCACAAAATCAAAACTTTCTTTTTTGTCTTGTGAATCCCTAATGTAGGACGGATCCAATACCATTGTTGGGTCTTGATGGAGAGTATGAACATACAATCGCAGCGGAAAATAACTTGAGACCATGCAAGCCATGAAAAGACTAACAAAGTTAGAAACACAAGAGAAAATTCAACACATGTATTCCTTACCCATTTGTTCAAGAATTCCAAGAAAAGAAGAGAACACCAAGGAAAGGATGATTGGTTTGAATCTCCAAGATTCCTACGTATCCATCTAGGAATCAAAGTCACGTAGTTCTTATGAAGAGAACTCAAAAACACAAAAATAGAGAGAAAACACCATGTTTGCCGAAACTTTGAGCGAGAGTGAGAAGTGTTGTCTTTCTATTTTGGATCTTGTGTTATTATGTTGAAAAAGATGACTTGAATCAAGTAAATCCCATCAACATAATAAACTAATACTTTAGGACAAGCATGATGTAAATAGGACAACTATGGTGGTAAGCATGATGTAGATTAGATGAAACTTGGTGGTGAATCACCTATACCATAATCTAATGTTGCTTACTTAGTACTAATTAATGAAGACTTAATTAATTAATTCCACGGGCCTTTGGTGGCATGGGCCGCCCATGGGCCTTGCAGGTCATGTCTCATGACCATTCCCAACGAGCCCCATGACGCGCTCATCGCTTCCACGCCTCCCATATCGGATATGTCGAACATTATCCGACGCGATCAATCCAAAGACTCCAAGCCTTGTCTTGATCCGTAATGTCCTAAATACTTACAGGCACATGACCCAACACCCAGTTTTAGTCATGTCTCGAGACAACTTCCCTTTTGTCCATTCTCCATAAATGTGTCAACGAGTTTCATCCTCCGATGTGACCCTTAGGTTTATGCATGTCGATAGATTAACGTAAAATCCCATTTTACATGATCCTATATAAGTGGCAACTAACGAGACTTTAATATTGCCTGACACGGCATAATAAATCGACCCTGCCGATTCGAACCTTTTTGTCGTCTATGTCACTGTTCGTGGCGGTGATTGAAGTTCAGAGGAGGTTGGAACATTGGTTGAGGTGTATATTAAGAGAAATTTGGTAGATTGATTTTGGTCGTAAAATATCTTGGTGAAATATGGAAGAGGAACTTTATTAGGATCCATTTTATAAATTTTGAGAGCTTGAACATAACGAGTTAAGAGGGAGAATAATGGAATGGAGTACGAAATTTTAAGTGTGAGGATTCAATTCATCGACAATTTTAGTTTTGAATGCAAAGAATATGTTTCTGTTTTTTAGTCGTTCAACCAACCGCTCTTTTGTCTAAGACTTATGTCACGTGTGAAGGAAGAAGACAAAGAAAAGGGTGTTATGTTGCAAGGAACCGGTTCCTGGTTTTAAGTTGGTGCTCCCTCAAAACCAGTGCGACACCAATATTACATTGCTTGAAACCGCTATCACACGGTGTTTTCTTCGATTAAGAGCATCTCTAATTGTAATAACCTAGTAAGGCTTAGCAGTTCGACTAAAACACGATTTTGCACATTCTCTCTTGTTCCAGCAAAGCTGTTAAACCTAGCTTTACAATAACAATAGCCTTTAATAGACTAAACAACTTGGCTCAAAAACAAATTTCTATCCTTTTTTTGTCTTTCTTTATCTTCATTACTTTTCTTAAATCTAACTTCAGTCAATTAAGAATATAACAACTAATTAACACTCTTTCTTTATTAATATTGTTTTATTGTTTCTCATATCACAAAAAAAAGACAATCACTATTTTAACCGCTTCTTTAGTCGCGTTTTAACCCATCGGTTGAAAATGCTTTAAGAGCATTTGTAGTACAAGGCTTTTTTATGGCGGAAAAGTATGCTGAAAGCAATTTAGATGAGAAATAAATAATAAAAGATATTTTAGTGTTACCTAGGTTGAAAGTTAACTGTATTTGTTTTCAGTCAATTAATAGATAAATATAAAAAATAAAACAAAACATATTGTTTTTCTTTCGGACGTTCTCTTTCAACTTCTTGGACAGTAAATAAAATCTTATTAATCAGATAAAAAGCAGAGATATTATTATTTTATCTTTTTAGCTTTTCCCTTTCACCCAAAGGATTACGGATGCTCTAAAAAAACCGTGTTGCACTACATATTAATATAAAAGGGAAAACCCAAGAACTAACTATCGTCGAGTTGTACCACTCAAGAACTTGCCGCTGAATTATTTGTCGATCAGAAACTCACGTTTGACTTATGTATTTACTAAAAACTAACCTTTAGGGGCATGTATTTACAGTTAACAGTTAACAGAAAACGTGACGTAAAGGGGCATGTGCACCCTTGATAATTTGGAAAAGACAAAAATGCCCTCCATTTGTGTCTGTAAAATCGCTTCTCACACCCTTGTTTTAGGACCTTTGCACCATCGACACAGAGTGAGAAACGAGGGAGATAGAGAAACGAGCTGAGAGCTAAGACGAGTTTGAGGACGAGGGAGAGAGAGAAATGAGTTGAGAGCTGAGACGATAGAGAGAGAAAAACCATCGGAGATCAGCAGAGGTCGAGAAGAAAAGATGCAGACGAAGCTAGAGGAAACAAGAGGAAGAAACAGCAATGGTAAGTACATCTCGTCGTCTTGAAGAAGCTTCGGTTTGATGAATCCCTATGAATATCGATTGTGTATGAAATCCTAGTATTAGGGGTTAAGGGTACCACGAAATTAGAACTAGGGTTACCCAATTTGTGGTAGAAGGAAACAAATTTAGGGCCTAACAGTTAGGGTTTAAGGATACCAAAACCAACCATAACACTAATTCCCCCCAAACCAGAAATATAGGGTGAACCCTACAAGGGTGCACAGTAATTCTCCCAATGTCAAGAGCAAGACAAAACAAGTAAGGATAGGGTTACCTAAGTATTGCCAGAAACCAAAAAAGATTGGTTTGGGAGACCAAATTTACCCCAAACCCAAACATATATTGTTAGTATAATTTGGGTTTGTAGGAAATCTGGAAATATAAATGTATATGTGTATACTGCCTGTGTCAAAAAAAATGTAGAGTTCTATTGAATGTTGAACTGAATTTCTGTATTGTTAAGGATGATGAAATAGGAAGGAAAAGCTCGGTATTGTGCTACTGTGGAGTTCCAGCTCCTATACTGACACCAAACTCAAGAAACAACCCCAGTAGAAGGTTTTATGGATGTGGGAAATACATCAACGTAAGATCTGATATACCTTGACACATGTTTTATGTTTTTCATGCATTTAGAGTGGTGACAATGTAATGTTTGGTGTAGGGAGGGCGAAGTTGTAAGCATTTCCTATAGGGTGATCGTGTTGAAGCACTGCCTGAATTGTATGACATGATTATGGTATTAGAAGAAGCTCTACGAGAGGAAAAATAGAAAGAATAGGAAAAAAACAAAGTGTGTGTATTTCCAACTGCATTTGGTTTATGTATGGGTTTGTGTTTTGTATAATTGTAGGATTATTGCATAATGATGGTAGTTCCGTGTCGGGGAAGAAGGACATATACTACCTTGTGTATGGAGCTTGTAATGTGTGGTAGTGTTGATGTACTTAATCAGTAATGTACTAAGACAAGTAATGTAATGAACGAGTTTATGACATTTAATACAAAAAACTGCATGATCATAGCATATCATACAATTATAGTTGATAATGTAAACTTTCACACAGTTGGTTTCCTAAACAGACTGAAAGGACTACCAGTACTACCTTGGGAGGATGCAACATCAGTTTCATCTCCACTGTCATCAACATCAACTTCATATTGGTTGGAAGGTGGGGCATGAGAGGAATGTTGATGTTTTGGGGAAGGTGGGGCAAGAGAGGAAGGTTGATGTTTTGGGAAAGGTGGGGCAGGTGAGGAAGGTAGATGTTTTGTGGATGGTGGGGCAGATGAGGAAGGTTGAATTTGGTTGGTAAGTTGGTGTTGGTGTTGGGATTGATTTAGGGTGCTTTGAACTTCATCGTCTGAAGGTGGGTCTTGTGATGGTGGGGCAAAATTCGTTGGCCACTCATCCGAGTATGGGTATTGCCAATCGAGGAGATGCTCTTGTGGGTGGGCATACTGAGTTGTTGGAGGAGGCCCATATGATTGAGCTTTGTTCCATTGATCAGAGTGCTCTGAGGAAGATTGTGGTGCTCTGTCCTCTCATGCTCTCAACCTTGCTTCTGCTTCATCATCTAAACTTGAGGTCTTTACCACCTTCAATTGTGCTCATTAGTGTTGGTGTGCATGGCTTTATAAAGGGTGAGAAGGAACTGGCCTACCATGTAATTTGCAAACACATTAAGGGCAGAGATGTAAATATCCAACATCTTATCACATTACACACACCCAAATGTTCATATAGCTATAAAAGCTACAGGAAATAACATTGTGACCCCAACCACAGTACAAAGAAAAGATGTCAAGGGTAAGGGAATCATATTCCCATGGGTATTGGCAAAAGTGGACTACTGTGGCACATGGTGTCTAGCACCACGTAAAACACAACACAACAAAAATAGTGCATAGTTAATGGCCATAATGGCCTCACCCAACCACAACAAAGACCTAGTGCAATGGACACCACAAAACCTAAAACCTAAGGCTTAGAGTTGTGCCCGTCCTTCATTGTGTCTTTTTTCAGCAATGGTTGGCTTGAACTTCCTCTTACATGAGCTCCTTTCGCAGCAATTTGGATCCTTTTCTCTTCTAGCCATTTCTCAAATCCTACTGCAGCCTGCATGTCATGGAAGAAGCTTAGTCCAATAATTATCAGGTATGTCATGTCACTATCAGTTTCATAGCGTAATTGTTTTTTGCGTAATAACCATGTTGAATCTGCATCATGACTTGAAGATATTTTGTGGGCATCTAGGT
The DNA here is from genome assembly GCA_963921825.1 of Erodium maritimum. Taxonomy (NCBI): domain Eukaryota; kingdom Viridiplantae; phylum Streptophyta; class Magnoliopsida; order Geraniales; family Geraniaceae; genus Erodium; species Erodium maritimum. The sequence continues at coordinate 19,971,750 of OY997592.1, read as the reverse complement.
CAGAAAATATAGTCATGGCCATACCACGTGATGCACACTAATTTCAGATCTGAAGTTGTCATGTTGAATCCCACCTATTCGTTGAATCTCATCTATTCGTTGCCCTAGCATAAAATCATCAAACCATTGAAAATGCTCTACAGTGTTCAATTTCATTATCAGTTTCAAAAAGCTACAGGAAATAACACTAACATACCCTAATTTTGAGGTTATAACACTTTAGTGGTTAATAGAGTAGTGTACCTTTCAGTTAGTTTAGATATAACTAAAGTTGTATCTGACTAAACTACATAGTTCATGTGTCTTCAGTTTATGTAAACCTAGCTTATGTTCTCATGTTCTAACTAAACTACATAGTTCATGTGTTTCCAAGTAGTAAATAAACCATTATTACTAACATTTATACAAAAACCAAAGAGTAATGCGTGTTCAGTACCTTTGAATTTTTCCATTTTGTCTCTACCACTGCATTACTTGTATGTCCAATGTCACATGCACTTGACTTGGGTCGCTGACTCTCCTTACGACTTTTCTCGTCACTGACCTTATCATTATCATCACCCAGATTGGTGAAGGTCACTGTCTTTACCATTGGTGAAGGTATGACTTTCTTCGGTGACAGCTTTATGATTTTGTTTTTGGGCCAAGCTTCTGGTTTAATTTCTTCGGTAATGCCTTTTCAATTTTCATTTTCACTTGAGGGGCCTTCAAAGCTGGTTTATTATCAGTCTTGGACTCCCCCACAATGCTAACTTCCTTAGAGATTGACATGCCTTTCTTCGGTCCAAGCTTAGTGATGCTTTTCTTGGGGGCTGCTATTGGATTGATTTTTTCGGTGATTCCTTTTCAATCTTAATTTTCATTGGAGGGGCCTTCCTAACTGGATTATCAGTCTTTGCCTCCCCCACAACCTTCTCTTTCCCCTTCTCAGTTATTGCCTTCGCAGTTACCGCCTTTTCCTTCCCCTTAGTACTTACCGCCTTCTCCTTACCCTTAGTACCAACTCTCCTTAATCATATTATTCACTTCCTTTTCCTTGCCCTTAGGACCAACAACCTTCCCCTTAATCTTCTCCCTAGCTTAGGACCAACAACCTTATCCTTAGAATTGACCTTATCCTTCTTGATTACAGTGTTGGTCTTCTCCATCCTCAATCTACTGTTCTTCTCAGCCTCATATTCTGCCTTAAACGATTTGACCGTACCATACACAGACTCTCTTGTCTTGGTTCTGCCTATTTCACATGGTGAAGGTTGCCAAAATTCCTCACCCAAGACTCTAAAAAAGTTATCTACTTCTTGTTTAATCTTCTCATGTTGATTGACCACTTCATCGATATCTCCTAATACAACATCTCCCATAATCCCGTCTTCATTAACTCCAAGGTCTGTCATACACACATTAGTACCCCAGTCGTCGACATCCATATCTTCTCCTTCTACATCCGTCCTTCCCGTGTTGTTGCCATCATTATGAGGTTGATCAACAAAGCCCACAACTTCAACAGGATTGGACTCATCACTTCCCACAACATCTAGAGGATTGGCCTCATCACTTCCCACATTAGCAGCATCTCTAGGTTGCTCATCACTACCCACATCAGCAACATCTTGGGGATTCGCCTCACGCCGTCTTGCATTGGCCCATAGCCTCTTCCTCAATTTTGCCTTCTCTAATCTTACATCACCAGGTGCTCTCTTCTTATCTAGGAGTGGTGCAATTACATCTTTGGACTTCCCCCCAACACGATATTGATGAGTGTTATGTGCTACTTTCCCTGCTCCTCCTCGCTGGTTAGGTGTTGCATTCTCACCATAGTCCATCATGCTACAATTACGTACATTGTGTTCCACATTTCAGCACCTACTACAACGGAGGATAACATTCTTCCTTGAATATGTTATGTTTCCATGTTCATCAACCTCCTTGGATCTCCTCCCACTTTGGCTTTGACTAGAACTGCCTCTGTCCATGAAACTCTTCCTTCTACCTTTCCTAGGCCTGCCCGGTTGCTTACACACTTTTGGAGGTAATATATGACCTTCCAAACTCACCTTCGTGCACTGACTCTACCCCACCACAGGGTAGATACGACATTCGTACGTCATACGAATCGTTAGAGTTAAGTAGTAAGGATTTACTAGTTTGCCAACATCTTTCTTCGCCTTCAACAACGAAGCTGCAACGTGGAGGCAAGGAATTCATGTCAGCTGCTACTCCAAACATGTGCAGATCTCCTCATATGTGTTCACTACATACGTGTCCTTGAACATCTCTACCTCAAACAAGCTGATCCCACTCTGAATGACCTTCCATTTCTGTGCCTTTACGGGTAACTCATCAAGCTGATCCTTAATTCGTGGGCACAACAGACTACCTTCACCTTCAACCAAGTTCCGTTTCTTATTGAACCATTGCATCATTTCTTCCGATAAAATTAGAGGAAATTCAAAAATGGGAGCTCCTTACCCTGCCCAATCTAAGAATTGAAGGACCACATATGTTGTTTTTCTGCGCTCCACACTTTACATGAGTACTGAACAAATCCTTGAACCCATTGGTGGGGGGGGGGGGGGGGGGGTCTATCACTCAACCACTCAAACGCCTTCCTCATCAATTCCTATGAGTTTCTCCATACAAGTCTCCAACATAACAACTGAGGTGACCCTCGAGCATTTCCATAGTTGAAGTTTGAGTTCATGCGACTTGAAAGGCTTGAACCAATTCTCGTACAACTGTCGCATGCAATGGCGATGCTCAATTTCAGGGTGTTCACTGAACACTTCTACTCTACAACAATTTCCATATTTTCAAATTATTATAACATCACATGGAAATAAGTGAAGCTATTAATTTATTAAAATAACGTTATTTAATTAAATGGGTTACCTTTTGCTTGTTTGACATATAAACCCACCCTTGTTATTCCCATTGCCAAAATCATCGAAGAACTCAGACATGAACCACTTCCAGGTTTCGATGGTTTCTTGTTCAACCACCGCCAGTGCAAGTGGGAATATCCCTTCATTCCCATCTCTTGCCACAACCGCTAGCACGATCCCACCATGGTACGACTTTATATGACATCCATCAAGACCTACGAAGGGCCTACAACCGTTTATGAAAAATGTCTTATGTGCTCCATATCTGATATACAGTCTCTTGAACATCCATGGACCATCTTTAGCAGTCAAGATAGTGAACCTCGATCCCGGGTTACTCTTCAGGATCTAGTCTCTGTATTTCTCCAACATCGCGTACGGCATCCCCTGATCTTCATAATGTAATTAATAACACGATAACACTTCCCTATACCAACATCGACACCGATGTCCTCTAGAATGTCTACATTCAGCTGCCCTACATCAACCTTTTTCTTCCCCTTTATGTACTCAGCGTACCTGTCAGTACAGACCATGCACATACATTACCATCTATAGCTACATTTATACTTAATTCAAAATAAAGTATAAGGGAAAACACAACTTTACTTGTAAGCAAGCGACCGAGCAGTGATATTCAAACCTCCTTGTTCAGTTTGACAAGTATGGTTCGACCGGAAGGTCTTAATTGCACAAATCTTTGCTTCCTTCATATACCCACACCAAATATAAAATCTACAACCATCCACTGGTCAAAAAAACCTATACCATCTCCCTTTTGATTCCTACTATAAACATAATTTTTTCACCTCTCTGCTGCGTAATTCTGTAGCACAACCATATAACACTGAGCACTCACGAACCTATCGCCTAAGTGTGGTTCTATTTTTTGCAAAGAGCTTTGGGTATCCCACATTTTGGTCTCTCTCTCCCCATTTGCACCACATTTCGTTGGATCGACATCAATCCTAGCTTCGCTATCCTCGACCTCTGCTTCGTCATCTTCAACAAAATTTTCGATGCTTCATTTGCTGCTGCATCAACTGCTTCATCATTTCCCTGGCCTACTTCTTTATCTACTCTCCCATGTTCGTCCTCATCCTCTACTTTGTAATCAGAATCATCAGATCCTATTTCAGGTTCAAAATCACCACATTCGTACTCTATCTCTTTATCCCCCAATTCTGGACCATCATCTTCCATTAACTCTTCATCTATAACTCCCTCATCAAACATCTCTACCTCATAAACCCCCCACCCATCATCATCTAATGGTTCATCGACTAAACTCCTACTGGCTTTCCTCTTCTACACATTGTTTAAATACATAATAATAGTCACCACACAATCAATTAATTGATATAACTCAAAAACCAAATGATTAGTTTATGTTCAGTGCATGCATCAACTTCAACCAAATACTACATTGTTCATCAACACAATTCCCCAAATTTGTAACCTTAACCCAAACTGATTTCATCACTAATACAACAATGCATTTCAAAATCATTAGCCCTAAATGGTTTCAATCACTACCCAGTCACTGTTTTCATCTCCATTTTTTTTTATTTAAACACATACAACCTTCGTCCTTTGATAACCACAAACCTCTACTAATTTCAAAAATCACAACCCTTATTCAATTAAAACCATAAATCACACATTTTAGGGATCTCTCCACATTCCCCCTTCACTTTTAACACAAACCCTAGCTATAAGTACAAAACACTCATCAACATTTCAGCCCCATTACAGTATCTCCAAATTTTAAAACAAATAAAACCCCCTTTCACGTTTAACAAAAATCCTAGCTAGAAAAACGAAGCAAAACCATGGGTTATTTGAGCTTTCATCCCCATTAAACTATCCCCGACCTAAACCCAATAAACATTCAACTTTCAACATGTTATGATGAAACCCTAACATCACAGGTTTAGAAACAATACCTAATATTCGTGCCAGTACTTGTTCTTGTAGTTAAAGCTTCATAATCAGAATAGGAAAACGAGCTGTGAAGAGTTAAGGATCAAACTCAGATAACGAGCTGCGATGGAGATGTTGATGAGCTAGGGTTCGAGAGAGGAAATGTTGGAAGTCGAAATGTTGGAAATGAGTGTAAAGACAATTCTATGGAAGTCGAAAGAGTTAAGTTTAGTTTCGAGGGCAGTTTAGACTTTTCAACTTCTTTGTTAGTGCCACGTTAGTAATGTAACAGATTATGTTGCTTTGTATAATTACCATAAGTCCGGAGTGAGTTTCTGATCGACAAATAAGTTGACCAGTAAGTTTTTGAGATGTACAAGTTAAGCATTGTTAGTACATGAAGTTTTTCTCAATATAAAATACCCATTTGCCATTTGTTCTACGGAGAAAAGACCCATGTTGGTGGGTTCGTTAGTATAGCGCGGATCAGAGGAGTATATTGACCTGATCTGCGAGTTACGGCCCATATAGTAAGCTTTGCCTAATAGGCCTTTGTTTCCTTTTATTCTTAAAGATAAATATATCCGTTTAATGACCTGGTTTGCTTCATTAGTTTCCAATTTTCATAGAATTAGAAAACTAAGTCGGAATCATGAGATTAACAAATAATATGTCATTTCCAATGAAACTAATCTTCATAAGTGACAAAAGCTAACAAGCCAGCACTACACTACACATCAACCTCTGAATTATAAATCAAGACAGGATTAATTAGCAATCTTGTTCACACTAATTACCAAATCACCTTGACTAGTCTTCACAAAAATGGCTGCCTTTTGTCCATAGCATCAATTTACTCTCTTTTTCATCTTCATATCTGCTTACAAAATTTGAGGACCCTCTGTGTTACTATCTTCCTGTTGCTTCATCCACCTATACAAATTATCTTGAATTTTCTGCAATCCAGAAATCATGTGGAGAGGCTTTTGTTGCGTTCCGCAAGGCCACAAACCAAGGATCAGGTGATGATTAATCATAAACTTAGCTCATTTCAATCTATGATCTATTTGCTTAATTTCTTTTGTTATGGAAATAGTTTGTGCTACATATGGTGCAGTGCCGCCAAGAAGCGTAGGAGTAGGGACTATCCATGGGAAATATACTCGTTGAAGGAGATTTTGAGTGCAACAAACAACTTTCATGATGATAACAAGATCGGACAAGGAGGTTTTGGAAGCGTTTATTGGGGACGAACGAGTAAAGGCGCAGAGGCAATCATCTTTTATCCGCATTCTCTTTGAATTTCAACTGTTTTGAATTGTTGATAATGACTAGTACACACAACTTTTATGTTCAGATTGCAGTGAAACGACTCAAGGCAATGACCGCAAAGGCTGAGATGGAGTTTGCGGTGGAAGTGGAGGTTCTTGGTAGGGCGAGGCACAAGAACTTGTTAGGGTTGCGGGGATTTTACGCCGGAGGGGACGAAAGGCTCATCATCTACGATTATATGCCTAATCATAGCTTGCTCACACATTTACATGGACAGCTTGCCGTTGATTGTTCATTAGATTGGCCGAGGAGAATGAGCATAGCCATTGGAGCAGCTCAAGGGATTGCGTAAGTAATTGCTAACTAGGAGAAACTATGGTTGCTAACTATCTTTAGTCTGTACATCTTAAGAGTTTGTTGTTGACTTATTAATCGATCAGATTAGGTATGTAGACTTAAAAGTAATTACCCAAACTAATATTTTTCGTTGGAAATGACAGAAAACGTTAGAAAAAAATCCAAGAACTAATTGTCATATGACTATTGAACTAAAAAATTAACGGTAGATTTGTTACTTTTTTGGAGTTTTTCCTAATGTTTATGTCATTTCTAACGAAGAATGTTAGTTTGTACAATTACCTTTAATCTACGGGCCTGATGTGGTCGACTAATAAATCAACAATTAGTTTTTGAACGGTACAAATTGACGATAATTAGTACCTGATTTTACTCCTACTAACTATACATTCTTGACTAAGTCTCCTTAATTTGTTTGTCTCTGTCCGGTTGGTATATTGAGAGACGGTAATGGAATCAAAATCACAAATAATTGATTGTTTATCGTGAAGGTACTTGCATCACGAGGCATGTCCTCATATAATACACAGAGACATAAAGGCGAGCAACGTTCTTCTAGACTCGGAGTTTGAAGCAAAAGTGGCTGATTTTGGGTTCGCAAAGCTTGTGCCAGATGGAGTGACCCAGATGACCACTAGAGTGAAGGGGACTTTGGGGTATTTGGCTCCCGAGTACGCTATGTGGGGGAAAGTTTCAGAAAGCTGCGATGTCTATAGCTTCGGCATCTTACTCCTTGAGATCATTAGCGCCAAGAAACCCTTGGAGAAACTTCCGGGCGGGGTCAAGCGCGACATTGTCCAATGGGTCACTCCTTTAGTCCAAAAGGGTGCATTTGATCGCGTGGCGGATCCCAAGTTGAAGGGAATGTTTGAACCCATACAGCTGAAAGCGGCTGTGATGATCGCGATGAGGTGCACGGACAGCAATCCGGAGAACAGGCCTAGTATGGCGGAAGTGGTGGAGTGGCTCGCCGGTGCTGATGGGAGGTTGAACAAAAATGTTGGTCCGGTGGCGAGGAAAGACTCCATGGATGAGGAAGATGAGTATCGTGATGATCCGGGTATAATTGCTGAATCGTATACAAGGGAACAGCGACCTAGAGCTTTAAAATTGCGATAACTAAATGCATATTTATGTGACGTAAGGGATGATGTGTTTAATGCCATGTGACCCTATTGCAAAGGACGAAAACGAACAAGCAATTTGGCTTGGCTTGATGTGAGATAGGAATCTAATTTCTTCGTGTTCCATTTCTTTTTGATAAGCGAGTAATATAAGCTTTGCAATTTGGGATGATTACAAAGTGGGGAGATCAAGCCAATAAAGAGATCCTCCAAAACTCTTGAAAAACGAAAAAAACGCTCTTTATCCACCTCTTCGTGAGGTTCCCTTCTACCCTAGCCAGGGCCTCGTTGCCACCGCCGCCACAGCTATCGCCGACCCACGTATGCACCCTCACCATCGTCGGTCCCGACCGAGTCATCATCTTCGCTCGCCGTCCCATTTGCTCCCGTCGTCTTTGGTTGGGTGTCGTCTCCATTTTCCCCGACGAGACCGCCTTCCTGTGGTGACCCCGATGAACTCCCGCCGCCGCTCGTCACCTCAGCCCCTCCCGGTACCAGATCTCCTTGTTCCTCGCCGGATTCACTCGGAAATGACAACCAACGACCAGATCCAACCCGTCGTCGACGAACCTCATCAGCAACACGCCCCCAACCTGGTTGGGTTCCTTGACGGCGCCACCTTCACGCCATCACCGTATGCAGAATCCTCTCGCCCCCAGCCGAACCACCGACGGTCGACCGGCCCCCTGGCCCTGAAAGACAAGCCAGGTACACACCTGACCACCTCCGCGGGCTATGAGACTCAGGCGACCGCCTTGGCTCACGGCGTAAGCTGACTGCTAGTGAGGGAGGCTCGGACGGGTCTTTCGTCCCGCTCTCGGCCACAACCACCAGAGATGGTGTCTAGGTACCGTCCTCTGTCAGATCGGGTACCGGACAAGAGTCCTCGGCCAGCCGACGGGCCGGGATTGAGTGTATGTCCACTTGACGTCAACCCGACCCGGATCTCTCCGGTCCTGGACTGGGAGGACGACGATGACGAGGTGGTAGTCTCGGAGGAAGGGGTACCGCTCTTCACCAATGGCACGTACCAGTTCTCCATGGCAGCTAGGGTTGTAGGGGACCGGGTCCACAATCAGAACGTTGTCTGTGCGATGATGCTATATAAGTGGAAGGTGAATGGAATCCAGGTGGAATTCATGTCCCGGGAGGTCACAGGTTATCACTTTTCGTCTGCAGAGACGATGGAAAATATCCGTCATAGGGGTCCTTGGAGTTTTAAGGGTTTTCCCCTTCTGTTGGAGCCACTCAGACAATATGTCCCGGCCAATGAGATTAATTTCCGCCATGTGGAGCTTGGTGTCAGGGCGTTAAACATCCCGGTGGGAGCCAGGAACTCATACATCTGCGGCCTCATTGCAGATAGTATTGGCACCCAAGTACTATCGACCCCGATTCTGTTGGCTAGGCGGGAGGATTTGTAAAACCCCGCTTAATTCTAAAGGGTATTATTTCGAAAATCGAAACGTTGGGCTGGGAAAATGCAACGAGCAATTTTGAAAAGAAGAAAATCAAAAAAAAAAGAAAAAAGAGAAAGGACAGTTTTGGGCCGAGCCTGGGATTGGGTCAGCTCGAGCCCACTGATTGAGCAGTGGCCCATCTAAGTGAGCCCAACCCGAGTTGGACTCAGGGTCCAACCCTATAAAAGGAGACAAAACCCTAGCGAAGGGTACTATTCACCTCCGCCCCAGACGCTCTCTCTCGTCTCTCCTTCTTCGCTCGCAAACTAAAGCAGGTCCAGCGACGACATCCCGTCCTCCGGCTCTTCTTCTCCTCCCGTGCTGTCAAGCTCCCCGTCTTCTTCTTCCTCCCTTCGGTACCAGCAGAGCCCCGCTCTCTAAATCGAGAAGAAATCGCCGGAACACCTCGGGTTCGAGTTCTCCGACTCAATCCGCGCCGACGACAGCAAATCGAGCGGCAGGTGACTCCCTCACCTCTTCCCTCTTCGATTCCGACTTCGCCTCGCCTGGAATCACACCCCCAGAGCTCTTTCCGAGCGGCTTCAGACGAGACTCTCGCCGGCGAAGCAGAGCTCTCCAGATCTGAAAAGGGGCGAGCGTGGGTCACGTCCCAAGCATCACCGTCACGGCTACGGCGTCACCAGCACACCTACGCACCTCGCCACCCTGTTTCCTCCCTGTCCTGAGCGTATCTAACGCTATGGATGGTGGCCGGAGCACCACTGCTCGCCGGAGACGCCGCTGGAGCGAGCTTGGGCTCGAGCAGAAATCGGGCCAGAAGAGCCTTGGGCTGAGAAGGCTTTGGGCCGGCAGATGGTGTGGGCCTTTTGGAAGGTCAGTTGGATCAGAGTGCATTCGGGCCTTGGCCCAGTTGGACTTCAGACCGGGTCTGGACCGGGTCTGGACACGGGTCTGGACCGGGTCCGGGCTCGGATCCGGGTCAACCCGACTGGAAGGAAAATTATTTTAAATTCAGTTTCAATTAATTAGTTAATTAAATTTAATTGGTTAAAATTGGATATTTAAAGAGACAATTTTGGTTAAATCAGTGGACCTTTGGACAATTATTGGTTTTGATTGGTGTAACTCGTTTTCAATACTTGGGAATTGATTTACAGGTAGAGAGGCTGTGAGGAGCTCTAGGATTAGTTGTGTGCTAGGTTCACATGCTTGGTTGCTAGTTATTAGGATAATCAAGATTCTAATGAAACTAGTTTACTTTATGTTCGATTGATTGAATGTTTACTTGCTTGGTTGCTAGTTATTAGGATAATCAAGAGTCTAATGAAACTAGTTTACTTTATGTTCGATTGATTGAGTGTTTACTTGCTTGGTTGAGTGATTACGTGTTGAATTACTTGTTGATTGGACGGATGATCGAGTATGACTAGTTGTGCCAATGGGCACAATTAGGTGATTGATGTACTGATGGTTCGTGACAGGTAAGTATACGGTAAGTGTGGAATGTTATTGGGTTTCTTTGCTGTGATGAAAGTGTGATTTGAGTAGTGTTCATTGTTGGATGAATTTAGTGCTCGTCTATTTATTCCTATTCTTGAAATGTTTTTTTGGTTCGGTACTACACCGGGGGGGGGGGGGGGGGTAATCCGATGCCATTGTGGTGGTTGGAGTTGGACAGATATACTGAGATATTGATATATTTTAGGAGCCTGAGGGCTCGGCAGATCCTGCGGGATATTGATTGATTATTGGAGCCTGAGAGCTCGGCAGATCATGCGGGATATTGATTGATTATTGGAGCCTGAGAGCTCGGCAGATCCTGTGGGATATTGATTGATTATTGGAGCCTGAGAGCTCGGCAGATCCTGCAGGATATTGATAGATTATAGGAGTCTGAGGGCTCGGCAGATCCTGCGGGATATTGATTGGATTACTTCATGAGAGATGGTTTCTGAGGTTTCACCCAAGGGTGTGCGTCCTACGGGAGCACTACCTTGGTTCCATATGAATTATGATCCTTTGGAGACATTTTCGAGAATACCGACAATGAGCATCCCTATGGGATGGTTTCCGGTGCTCCGATGTATGTGCCTCTTCTAGACCGAGGGAAAATCTGATGTGATATGAATACTCTAGTGGATCGGAATATGGGAACCGAGGTGACACTAGAATCTATTCATGGATCAGAGGCTTGAGAAAGCAAGTGGTTGGCGTGATATCAATTACTCCCTTTTAATCGTTATGATACTTTATAATAATTCTTTTATGGAAACTTTCAAGTGAAGGTTATCTTTAAAAGTTCGGCGCTTATCTATTTCTATCTTGGTTATTTATATTAGTTCATCGTACTTATCTTATTTTATCTTGTTACATATTATTTCATTGTTAATCGTATTTCTGTATTTTTATTTGAGTTATCTGTTACCCAGTACAGTATTGACCTGAGGGTTGAGTTGTTAGGGTTTTTCCTACTGAGCGTAAGCTCAACCCCTTTGGTTTTCTTACTATTTTACAGGCGTAGCTGATGTATAGTGAGTTCGAGGCTCGGGAGCTTTTTGACATCTTGGGGTTTACCTTAGAGTTATGTTGGTCTTGTGTTTTAAACATTATTTATTTAACTCTCCATGTTGAGCTGTGACTCATTGAAAGTTTTGGAACTATTTATGGTTGTTGATTTGAGAGAGTTTACCTTGGTATTATAAAGGTTTTGGTAATTAATTATTGCTTTTCTACTTTTAATCCCGGTCACGTCTCGAGTCCGGTCAAAACCGGATTTGGGGCGTGACAGGATATCTTCCTATGGATACGGGTCCATATGGAGTTGAACCGCCCTCTACGGAGAAGACTCCGACTCAGATTCCCAGGTACCACATCTTCCGTTGTGATTGAACTGCAATATGAGAGGCTAGCGGATTTTTGTCGTAGGTGTGGAATGTTAACCCACATTATCTCGGGTTTTACGACTCAGTTGCTGGGGATTGGTTGGGAAGAAATCTGGTACGACCCGTCTATCCTGGTCCCCCCCCCCCCGGTGACACACCCGACTATTACTTACCTGCTGAGTGACCTGTCCCTGAATCCGTTGATTCAATCCAGGGAAATTTCTATGGGAGAAAGTCTCCCCGGTGCAGACGTCTCAAAGTCTGACCATCTGGCTAGGGTTACCCCAGGAGGGGCAATTAATATAATGTAGGAGAGAGGGCGCCGAGTCTCTGGAGGGCCCCCGGGGTTCACGAAGTCTGAAAATCTGGCTAACGTCCACCCTGCTGCTGATCCTATTGACCGAGCTGAGCCCGGAGCTACTGTAGTGCCACGGGAGGGGAAGGAGGAAGATCCCATGTGGAAGGAGAAAGATCCCCATGCAGGACTAGGGAAAGGATGGCCCAACCGAGGGAAGGGTAAGCTGGATACCCTGAAGACTAGGAGCGGGTCACTGTATGCTCGTCCGCTGGAGTCGAAGAAGCCGATGGAGGATCCGTCCTTCAAACCAGAAATAGTGTGGCCGGTATACCAGAAATGGGATAGGGAAGAGCAGACGGAAGCACAACAGCCTCCGATGAAGGAATGACTCGGCCCGACAGGGGTGGGTGGAGTCGTCCTCAGACTATGCTTACAGACCCGGTGTAAGAACCACCCCGGTCGATCCCGATCGAACCAGTGATTTTTGGCGAAGTTTAACTTTCGCTCGGAAAAGTCAACTGATGACTCCGGGAGTCATTCAGGACCTTTCCGGGGCCGAAAAAGCTTAGTTGTCGTTACGGTTAGCTTAATTGGGCCGTTTCCTTTCAAATGACTGTATTTGTGAAAAAGTCAACTGTCGGTCATTTTCGGTCAAATCTAAGACTTAAAGGTTTATTTAATTGCTTTGCTGAGATATTTTGGAAGAGGTGGTCCACACTAGGGACACATGTCCATAGTAGCTTGGGTGAGAAGAAACTAGGGCAAAAAGACCCCTATACCCTTGATTTTGGTCTTGAAAGGCTTTTGGGCATTAAGGGCATTTGGGTCACTTCACTATTAGGTTAAAGGGGACCTAAGGTGAACATTTCAGCCCAAAATCATAGTGTTGGCCGAAATTAGAGAGAGGGTGGAGAGAGAGAGTGAAGCTTGAAGCTTGAGGAAGAAGAAAGGCGAGAAAGGAGGGAGCTTTTGGGTCATTTCTTCATCAAAGGCCTTGATTCTTCCATTTTCTTCTTCTACTCCCCATTTCCAAGGTAATCATCTAATCCTTTTTCGTTTTGGGTGATTTTGGTTCATGGGTTTTGAGGAGAAATGATGAACTTGGTTGGGTTTTGAGATTGTGGGTGTTGGATGATGATTTTTGGAGAGAAAAGGATGTTTGATGATTGTTTTAATGAGTTTTGTGGAGTTTTGATGAAGACCCCTGTTGGATGTTGAAGTAGAGACGTTTTAGGGTCTATTTTGGAGCTTTGGGAGGTCATAAATGGAGGTTTTGAGGGCTAATTTCGTGGAAAACTGAAGCTGGAGGAAGAAGGAGGTGAACAGTGTCAGACCCGTCACAGATCCGTGACGAGCACCGTGACGGGAGACGTCACGGCTCCGTGAGGGAGACCGTGACGACGTCTGTCACGGCTCCGTGAGGAGAACCGTGACGGCGCAAACCTCGAATCCGTGACCAGATCCGCTACGGAGCCCGTCAAGGCTCCGTGACCCGAACCGTGACAGACCTGAATTGGGCCTTTTGGGCCCATTTTGTTGGATTTCGAGTAATTGGGACGGTTATGTGATGGGCCCATTTTGGGGGTAAATTGGGAATGTTTCCTCCTTAAACCTTTTGTGAATTACTCTTGATTCGAGTGTTTAATTGTAATCCAAGACCTTGGACCCGAGCTTGACGGAGGAGGAGGCCTTTGGACCGCGTGAGGGGACGAGGAGGAAGCTAGCCAGGTCGTCAGCTGTTAGGATTGGATTGCTTTCGAGGTAGGGAAGAGTAGTAAACTCCACTTTTAATTTAAAGAATGCTAATAGTTTGCATATAGGATGTGATTCACTAGAATAACCGCTTTTAATTATGAGAATTGCCGTGCTGTTAGAATGGCCATGTCGAGCCTTAGGATTGATGGTTGATTGTGCTTGATTGTAGTCTTTAGTCCTTAAACGTCGATGCATATTATCATCTTTGATTGCTTTAAGAGTCATAACATGCCTATGATTGTGATACGAATGTTTGTACTTGCTATGATTGGTTGAATGGATGTGATGAATGTAATATTGGCTGTTGACTTGTGTTATGATCGGGTGGGTGATAGACCGATGTGGTGTGTTCGGTAAGTATGTTGGTAAGCTATGACGATACAATATGATTGGTGTGTTATGTTGAATTGATATGGTTGGTATTGCACGTTATGGTGTTTTGGTTGCTTGCCCCGATGCTCAGTGTTCCGGAAAGACATCTAGACCGAGGGGTATTCCGGTGCGATGTATGTGGTTTTACCCCGATGCTCAGTGTTCCGGGAAGATATCCGACCGAGTTGTATGCCGGTCCGGTATGTCTATTATATGGTTTCACCCCGATGCTCTGTGTTCCGAGAAGATATCTAAACCGAGGGATATTCCGGTATGATGTATATTGTTTCACCCCGATGCTCTGTGTTCCAGGAAGACATCTAGACCGAGGGACATTCCGGTATGATGTATTCGTTTCACCCCGATCTTTGTGTTCCGGGAAGATATCTAGGCCGATGTGTGTTCCGGTACGATATGTTGAAGTTGCGTGTGTTGGTCGGAGTATCGTAGTGTACTTTTCTTGTGTCTTATGTTGTCGGGTTTGAGGGATGTTCATAATGGACCTCGTAGTATAATGTCCTGTTTTGTATATGTTCTCCTAGCTTGATTCCATAGTCGATAGTGTGCTGTTCCGGTTGGTCTTCTATTCATGTTGTCGGTTGTCGGTTTACGGCCCTTGTCGTATGATTATCTTATTTTTTCGGTGTTCGTGTGTTTCTGGAGTTGGTTTCCATTAGTGAATAAGTTGTCTCCCCGTTGGTCTCCATTTGTGTTGTTGTTTGATTAAGTGTGGCAATTCCTGTTGATCTCTATTTGTGTTGTCTTTTGGTAATCGTACTAATCGAGAATTTTGAAGACAAAGCGGGAGTCCTTTTTCCCTTTACTACTTTTTCCTACTGAGCGTAAGCTCACCCCTTCTGTTTTACTGTTTTTATAGGTTTCGTTGGTGAGTAGGTTTTTAGGACATCTCATGGCTTGGGAGCTCATCGAGGGTCCGGGTGGTTATTGTCGTAGAGACGTACTTGCTCCTTTCGTATTGGACATTGTCTTACTTTACTATATTTTGAACTTTTGACTCGTAGCATCGGATTTGGACCGTGATTTCAGAATTATTTTATGTTGGAACTAATTTTGGAGATTTAATTTGCTTAAGTTGCTTTTATTTCTATTATATAAAATATTATTTTAGTTCACGTCTCGAGTGCGGTCAAAACCGGATTTGGGGCATGACAATTTGGTATCAGAGCCTGGTTTCATTGAAATTGTTTTCAAAACCTCGGACCGTACGTCATTTAGGTGGGTAGAGTTAGGTTGTTAAGGTTCTAGTGTTTGTTACGCAAGTCAGAAAAGTCCTATGCGTAGATCCGAGACGGTAAGAGTCTCGGATGGCGAAGTTCCTTGTTTGTTGTTTTGCCCTACTTTGTGCTATGCTGTGTGCCTTGGTTGAATTGTTATGCCGATCGGTTATGATCGAGGTTGTTGTAGCGAGCGAGGCTCGATGCTGTGGTTGACGTGGTTGTTAAGTGATTTTTATGTGGGTTTCCGCCTTGGTTGGCCGTTAAGTGATTGGTTGGATCTAAATGTTGACTTGACCGGGTGGTAATCGAGTAATTACCGAGACCCGAGGTGTGTACTTGCGATGTTTTGTGGTGGTGTGTACTTGCGATGTTTTGCGGTGTGCTGTGTTTTGCTGGATGCTTTGTGCAGTTTGTTTATTGAATGGCCCGCTTAAGCGGATGGTTAGAGGATTTTTCGAACGGGTCATGCCCTATTTTCTGCAAAAATGAAGTGTTTGTACTATCACGGGTTGAGTTAGGGGCGCCACTGTAGTCGAACGTGATAGGGGGATGTCAAGTGGTTACAACGTAATTCGGGGACGCCTGAACCGGGTTGTAATGACATGATGTCGACATGAATGTTGTGTTAGAAAGAGAAGGATGTTGAGAACTTGTGGAAATGAGTTAGTGCAGAAACTCGGGGGAATTGTTGTGTGATGTGAACGGTAAACTATGTGACTTGTTTGAAACTGTGACTCCTGTGGGAGATGGTTGAATTGTGTGATTGATTCTGTGAGACGCACGAGTGTGCAGACTTCTCTGTTTATATGAAATTATCTATGACTACACTTAGACTAAGTATACTGTTGGTCCGAATATGACCATTGTGAAACGTGTGTGAACGTTACTAGTTTAAGCGAGCCGCTTCATTCGAAATTGAGAAATTGAGGATGTGAGTTTATTCGTGCAGCGGATACAAGCGACATGGCTCGTACCTACATTCCGAGAGGCGCTACAGGTCGCCCAGCTGGGGGCCAAAGGCAGCCACCTGCCATTGAGCAGACAGGGGCAGCGGAGTGCCCAGGGTGCTACCTCTGCGAAGCACGAGAGAGATGATGCTGGGCCGTCAGGGTTACCGCCCAGAGTTCCTCCGGTTGCAGAGACGACCCAGGCGACCCCTCAGGAGGAGGTGGTTCGCGCAGTTCTCGTGGCGATCAGCGCCCAGAGGGAGACTGCAACACCGGCACCTGAGACCGTGCCTGTTGCCACTGCAGTTGCTGTTGCCAGGCCGAGTCAGGCTGACAGCTTCACAACCCAGGCGCTGCGAGACTTTCGCAGGCTGGGCACACATATCTTTTCCGGGGAGCCAGACCCCGAGGCAGCCGAGAGATGGCTGGAGCGGATCACTCGCAACTTGGACACATCGGAGATACGAGATGGTGGCATGAGAGAATCTTTCGCGGCGTTCCAGCTGGAGGGAGACGCATATTATTGGTGGCAGCGTGAGTAGGGGATGACTTTCAGCTGTTTGGACAGCGGTTCCTAGAGCAGTATTTCCCGAGGTCAGTATGAGATGACAGGCACCAGCGGTTCCTGGAGCTGCGCTAAGGAGGGATGACTGTATTGGAGTATGAGGCGAGGTTCACATCCTTGTCCCGCTTCGCACCAGAGATGGTGCAGACCGAGGAGCGTCGTTGCAGGAGATTTGAGAGGGGACTCATCTCGTCGATCGTGGACCGAGTGACCGCCTTCAGGACAGAGGTGTACACTGAGCTAGTGGACCAGGCACTGGCAGTGGAACAACATTTCAGAGAGACCGCCAGGACCCGCGAGAGCAGGCCGAGGCCGAGTGACTTTCTAAGGCCGTCTGAGGGCCGCGATTCGAGGAGGCAGAGGAGCTCAGGAGTCTTTCAGCCACAAGCCCAGTCAGGAGGAATGCGACGGGTAGGAGCAGTAGCATCCGTTGGACCTTCCCCGTTAGCACAGTTTTGTCCTTCGTGCAAACAGTTGGGATATCTGGGTCGAGACTGCCCGATGAGTGGTGGACCTGCAGACCGCCTAGCGGGTCGCCCGACAAAGGTCGAGGAGAGGCCGCGTGTCGTTGAGAGGATATGCTACCATTGCGGCCGACGTGGACACATCTCCACCGTGTGTCTCAACCTGGTTGGAGGAAGACCAGTGCAGCGACCACCGCAGACGCAGACCAGTCAGGCACCTTCGTTTCGCCCACGCCAGGCTCAGGCTCCGAGAGTCCCCCCAGCAGACAACGGGTACGCCAGCACAGAGTCATCAGCAGAGGGCTCCACATCAGGCGACCCTTCCACCACCCCCGAGAGGAGTTCCCCAAGCACCGCAAGGCCGAGTTGAGAGACATGATCCCGATCATGAGATCGCTCAGGGTATGCGCTTACCATTTAAATTTGAGTATCGCTTTATTTGTTACTTGAGTACCCGCTTGTTTATTGCTTCGTGGTTGCTTTATGCCGGGACGGGAGTTAGAACCGTTCAGCCCACCCTGTGCCTTATCACGCCGGCTGGGGGTGTTGTAGTGCCGATTAGTGTCAGATATGAGTTGAAGGTAGAGTAGCACACCGTCTTTGCCTAAAAGACCTTTTCGTGCTGGAAGTTCCTTTCCCTTCTTCGAGCATGGTGAGAGAGTTACGAGAACCGAATTGTGAGGTATCAAGCGTTCATCGATCGTTATCAGCGACAAGTACCCGAGCAACGAAGAGCCGCAACAATACCAGCACACTTTCAGGACAACTAGGCGAGGTGACCGAGTGATGATGAGGTTAGAGTCGCGCCAGCAGAGTTGACCTAACCGGAGCGTCAGTTCAAGGAGCCCGAGAGAACGCATCAAACTTCGTGAAGAAGAAGGGTGGACGCTAAAGAGGTGTATAGACCACCGGAAGCTGGACCGGATCACGATGAAGAACCGATACTCAATGCCGACGTGATAAAGCTGTAGAAGAAAGTCGTCAGCTGTAGCAACGCAGAAGGTAGTGAGCATGTAACGGATCGAGGAGGGTGTTCGTGCCCTGTAGCAGTAGAGACGACGTAATGTGAGAGTCACGCCATTCACATCTTACGATGCAGACGGGTAGAACCAAGAGGTACGACGACATTAAACGACATTCCCGGTGGAGCAAGATGCGGAGAGTGAGAGCAGAGTTCGTATCGAGGCGTATCATTTATCAACAAGTGTAGGACGAACGTCAACGTCCCGCGAGGACAAGTACAACCACTACGATTACACCATAGAAGTGAGAATACCTCATGATGGAGTCCGGAAACAGTTAGCCAAGTACGACTACCAACAGCTTCCAGGCCAGTAACGAGATGGCACCGAACGAAGCATGGTATGGTAGGTCGAGTAAATTGCCCATGCGGGGCACAGGTGAGAGTTAAGAATTAACCCTTGTTGGTCATGAGTAGTTCGAGAGACGATTGAAGGAACCACGCAGAGGCGACGCGGAAGCACGAGGATGAGGTGCGCGTAAAATACCCTAAACCGTTCAATCCTTGAGTACGGTAAATGTGGTGTTTTCGTTAAAGTAAAGTTTTGGATGAAAGGACTTATGAATGGGTTTGATTGATGGTATGCGAGTACGTGTTGTCGGTAAGTACGATATCGCTGGTTGAGTAACCTTTTGATGATCGACCGTGGGTGTGTGTTACCTCTTGTTGAGAGTGGTTATCGAACGTCTGACTTGTGTGTACTTCGAGATACGCCCATCTTCCGACTAGGTGACGGTGAGAGGTACTATTGTCCCCAGTTGAGGTGCACCCGCTTCCAGACCAGGTGTCGAAAATTTTATGCTATTATTTCACACCGTGCAGTAGGTTCGTGATCTCATGTCTCGATGAAGGTGTCTATGTGTTATTTTCTTGTATAATTGGGTGTGGTTGGTCATGACATGACCGTGTTTGAGTTCCAGTGTGATTTTCCCGAGTAACGGTTACTAAGTGAGCAGTCGAAGAGACTAGCTTAGGTTCTCTTTGAGAAGTGTTCCGGTGGGACATCTATACCGATGGAAAATTCCGGCATACGGTATCTGGTTAGATACAATGCTCAGGGAAACACACGGGATCCTTCCTCGAGATGAGGAGCCCTTAGATATACTGCTCGGGGAAACTTACTGCACAGCCAACAAGGTGCTTTGCGTTTGGGTCTCCGTCCAATCCGTTACATAGGGCTTGGCCAGATTGTCCTTCTGATACTCTAGAATGGAAGTATCGTATCTTGGTCTACCTAGCAGCTCCCTCTCATAGTCCCGCATAACATGATCGATGTGACCATAGTATGTGAGCTCGATCCTTATTGGGTACAGAAATTATTTGAACTGGAGATGGAGACCCCGCATGAGAGGGCGTTCAATAAGGTTCCCATAACGCACCTTTACAGTAGTCACCAGCACATCCCCCATTGGTAACAAGGGATGACTACATAGACCCTTAGAGCATCACAAATCGTCTCCCATGTTGCCTTCGTCCAAACTAAGGGCGGGAGGCCTCGGACATGGACCTAGAGTTGCAGATGGTCCAATGCTAGAACGTTCCGGGCACAAGGATCCAAGTCTCTGAGTAGGTTAGGACAGTCGTCGAAGCACCAAGATTCATTACCCCGAACCCAATCCCGAGCTTCTGCCGTCTTGAAGTAGAAGCCAAAAAAACTCAGGCCAAGATCCTTGACCACCAGGCCCTCCGTCGAACGCCCCCAACAGCAGAGATGATCCAAAGGAGAATGTTCTTCCGAGGAGGCTTTGGTGCCCAAAGCTTGCCCGCCAACCCAAATGACTATCGTTTAATCCCAATACAGTTGACCGGCGAGTATGGGACCACCACGTCCACCTCATCGTCTTCTTTAAGGGAACATGAAGAGAGCCTTTCCTGCAACGATATTAAAGAAACCTGAAGGTCTGGCAAGACCGATGACGTGAGAGAAGGGGGCTCCTCCAAGGAGATGGTTGGACGACCACGAGCCACACTGGCCGGTAATGTGAGAACGGAAGGGATGAGCGGGATCCTCTCCTTGTTAGGGAGAGAACACCCTAACCCCAAAGATTCCACTGTCGTCCTCAAAATCTCCTCAACCGGAGCTTTCCCACACGTCGGGTCCCGTTGAAGTGGAGGGGACGATAAAGGCCCATCCTCAAGAAAGAGAGTAGAAGCAGATGGGGGAGGCGGAACATGAACTGCGCCGGTCAGAGACATCGGAGGGAGGGATAAGGTTGGATTTCTTGCGGGGGAGTCAATCGGCTTAACCGTAATAGGTCGACCCCGACGAGGTTTCTCGATAGGGGGAAAAGAAGAAACTCCCATGGAGAAGGGCATCATGGCCGTGGAGAGGGTAAGCACCGGGGGAACACCGAGTTAGACGGAGGTTCTAAAGGAAGTCCATCTAGGGTTTGCTTGGGCTTCCTCCTACGCCGGGCAATTAAGGGTTGCGAGACCACGAGAGAAGACGGGGTCTTCGAGAGAGAAGGCTGGACCGTAGACGCCATGACAAAGTCGGCAAGAAGAGTAGTACTAGGTCAACGTTGTCGGCGTACAAGGAAGGGCTAGAAAGCACCATTATCGTAGAAAGGCTAGCGGCAAGGGCTATGGTGTGCTCTCAATTAGCGAGAGAGAAAATAAGGATTTGCAACGGCGGATCTAACTTTTAGGGTTATATACTTTTTGGTACCCAAATGTTTCGTCCAAAAACGAGTTGGTACCCTTATGAATTTTTATTCCAATTTGGTACCCTAATGTTCTGTCCATGAACGATTTGATTTAATGGGGTTAAAAAACTAACAGAATAATGTGGAATGACCATTTTACCCTTATATTGATTTAGTTGACTTTTGACTTTAATGTAAAATGACCATTTTACCCTTATATTGACTTTTGACTTTCAACTTTATTTTTAAACTTATTTTTTAGTAATTTTTTTTCATAAAAATAAATAAATTTAATTTATTTTATTGAATTCATTTTTTATAAAAAATTTAATTTCATATATTTTTAGAATTTCATATTTATTAATTTCTGAAATAAATAAAAAAAAGATTTTAAATTTTCTGAATAATTTATAATTAATAATTTATTATTTTTTAATCTTCATTTTTCAAATACAATTAATCTATTTATTTATTTTTTATATTATTTTTATTTTTTATTTATTTATTTTTATTTAATTATTTATTTTTGTAAAAATTTAATTTTTTAAATTTTTTAATATTTTACTTTTTAAAATGAATTAAGTTTTTACTTTTTATTTTTTAATATTTTAAAATTTTAATATATTTTTTTTAAGTTTTTAATTTTTAAAATTTAAATTTAAATTTTTTTATATTTTATTTTGTATTATTTTTAATTTTATTTATTTATTGTATTATAACTAAGGGTATAATAGTAATTTTTCTATCAAATTTATAAGCTTAAAATAATAAAGGGTAAAATCGTCATTTCACATCCCACTTAACTACACATGACTAACTTAGAGGAATATTTCATTAGTGTCCGTGGACAAATCAAAATGGTACCAAATTGGTCATTTGAAACATAAGGGTACCAAACGATTCGTGGACGAAACATTTGGATACCAAAAAGTATATAACCCTAACTTTTACAACGAGGAGGGGCACCAAATTTTTTATAATAATAAATAACATTAAAATATTAATATCGGGTAAAAGATAGTATTTTTTCCATTGAAAGTTACTATTTTATTAGATATCAGATTTAACAATACATTATAGTGCGTTAGGGAGGGACCCTGACCACTGAAGAACATGCATGGAACGCGCTTCCCTGGCTAGCCATTAGGAAGCTTTGTTTGCAGTTCTTTTTACAAATTGAAGGGTGATCACCTCCTTTTGAGACAGCATATGACGGATATTCCGTATATTCGTTCCGATAGGGGACGCTGGAGGGTCCCCTGTCATGATCATATTGAGAAGAACCTGAGCATCTGATCAAAGGATAAATGGGCCCTCTCCTAAGGGGGCCGTATTATGAAAAGCTGTTGCGATTGCACGGGCCTCCACCATGACCGGAGACCAACACCCTGGGAGGACTTCGTTCGCTGCAACACAAACCGCCTTCTCTGCATCCTAGGCTATGATTTCCCAACCTGATTGATTAGTTACCTGGAAAACTGCTCCATCTACATTAATTACTATAGTACCGCTAGGTGGACGAGTCTACCGAGATGGCCAAGAGGGGGGGGGGCATCCGTGTTGGTTCTATGTTGGCGCTTGCTTCCCGCCAAGTCGTGATATGAGCATGGGCTGTTGAGAGCACTTCTAAAGTTGTCGGCAGTGTACCCCCCATTTCAGGGCATTCTGAGCTTCCCAAATTTCCCATAGAACAAATAGAATACTTGCCACTTGACTCCAAGGTCCCTTCGTCTCAATTGCCTCCCACCACTTCACGAATCCCATGGTAGGGTCATAGGGGGGCATCCCTCCGAGTTGGGTCCAACACGTCCTCGTAATTCCACACCTCAAGAATAGATGATTAACCAATTTCGGGGCGCGCCCACACATATCGCACATCGGTGCAAATGGTACATAACAACTATTCAAGTTAGTTGGAAACTGCAGAGTATTTGTAAGACACCTACAAAGGAAAACATGTAGACGCGTAGGGACCAACATGTCTCACAGAGATGACCAAGCCACCATCGATGTGTTTAGATATGCATTATGTCGTTCTTTAGACAATATCGAATAACCTGCTTTTGTAGAATAAAGACCAGTCCTTTCGGACGCCTAATACCATGTGTTTTTGTTCCTCATATAAGATTGGGGGACCTGGAGAATCTAATCCTTCTCCTCTTCATCAAATAATTTAAAAAGTAATGGCACATCCCATTATCGGGACCCAAGAATCATCAGACCTACAATCGGTGCACCATCCAGAGCTGGACGGTGGATGCAATTTCCGGGTTCGGCCCCGAAAGCCATGGCATCCCTCTGATCAATGTATCCCGCCCATCGCCAAAAAAAGAATCATCGAAACCGCACCCAAGCTCACACATCGGAACAACCCGCTACGGCAGAACCAACCCACGCTCACATGCTTTAACAATCCACCGACGCCGACGAAAAGCAAGCAATCCTCTCAAACCGAACTGAGCAAACTACAGAATTTGATGTAGCAGGCAGCACCTCCCCTACCTTCCGCTTCCCAAATGGCAACTTATCATAATGTTGGATCTAAGCCATCTTGGCAAAAGATCCTGGATGAACAACTCAATTTAGGACCATCACAAATTCTCCCCAAACCAAATAGAACAAGTGGAAAACAAGGCACGTAAGAGAAGACCCAGAGAAGAACTAACCACGAAGGGACGACCACCACGACTCGCCAAGGACTAGCAACACGATCCCTATCAAACTAGCTCTGACTACAGAGGGGCGCGATAGAGCGGTGCACACTAAGGAGAGGATTATCGCGAGGGAAGCAAACTCGAAAAGAATGGCGGATCTGTGATCGTCAAATCGAAGATGGAGTGAGTCACACAATTGGACCACCGACGGATCCCAAGGCCAAAGCCCCGAAGACCGACGGCGGCGGAAACTGGAAATATTTTTAGTAACCTCGTTCTTTGATTCATGCAAGAAAATATTTTTTGATTTTTTCAAAATTATTAATTTCTCTTTGGATTTTTTCAAAAATTTATAACACGAAATGATGCATGAGCATACAAATGCAAACATAATGCAACTATGTGCCTTTCGAATATGTTATATATCGCCGTTATTATATTAACCCATATCTCATGGCCTAAGTGCTTCATTGAGATAAATTATTGTTTGGGATGTTGAGTGAGCGAAAGAGATAGAGAAAGGAGAATGTTGGTATGTCATTGGATTGTATTGGAAAAAAATATTATAGCTTTACCTTAAAAAGAAAAAAAAAAGGAAAAAAAGGAAAAGTAGACAAATTTTATCCCCTAGTGAAAAAGGTAAGTGTGGGGTAAGGCATGATGGGTTGGATAAAGGTGGAGCATTTTTGTATAACTAAGGTCATAAAAGAGAGATTTTTTTGGCAAATTAGTGCTACACTTGGCTATAATGAAATTAAGTTGTGAAAGGGTGTTGGAAAAAAGCTCTCTTCTACCTCTTCGTGAGGTCCTCTCTACCCTTTTAGGGTTTTCGTTATCTTTCCTACTGCCACCGCCGCCGCCCTCCACCCCACCCGCCTGCAACCTGCTGCTGATTCTCCTCCTTCACCATACGCTACGCCCCCTTCCAATCGCCTGTCACCACTGATGGCCCAATCCGGACATCGGTGCCAGCCCTACGGAGCCAGAGCTCGTCCATCGTGGTCGACGATGGTTCATCCACAGGTACTATCCCCTCCGCTCGACCTGTTCATGGGACCTCCGACCATGCAACGCCTGGGAGTTTGGTCTATGCAAGGGCGGGCTCCCAAGCCGTTGTGGCCGTATCAACCGTACCAGGACGATGCGCCACGACTGTACCCTCGTCGGGAACTAGGGGATGGGGGTCGGGACCAGCGACGGGGCCTAGGAAAAGGGGGGCCCAACCGAGGAAAGACCAAGACGGCTACCCTGAAGACTAGGAGCGGGCCGCTGTATGCCCGACCGCCGAGGTCAAAGAAGTCGCTGGATCATCCGACCCTCCAACCAGACATCAATTGGCCAGTATACAAGAAGGGAGATGGGGGAGAGCAGGCAGAGGCACAGCAACCTCCAATGCAGGAATGACCCGACCTGGCAGGGGTGGGTGGAGTCGCTCTGGGACTATACCTACGGACCCGGGACAACCAGTTCTGGGAGGTCCCGGGCAGCCTACAACAACAGCTCAGTATTATTATCTACTTTCTCGTTATTTACTTTATTTCTGGAACAATTTCTTTCATATTTTGTTTAGGACCTTTTACTTTATGTCTTGCTTTATTATAGGTCCATGAGCGTCGAGCCTTCTACGATCGGCTCGGACATACATCTGGAACCCGGGACGTTCACGTCCCTGCCTTGTTTGATTACCTATTGGTATTAATGAAAGTCTCCGGTTACCCGTTTAAAAAAAAGTGCTACATTTGGCTATTCAATAACAGGGAAAATGGTATTAGAGATTACAAAAGTTGATGGTGCATGTCACGCCCCAATTTCAGTAAACCGAACTAGGGACGCGAACGTTTAAAAACATGAACACTTGAAACCTGTTTTCAATAAAAGCTTTGACATTTCCATTTACTTCTCAAAATAATAGTATTTACAATACAAAAACGTCCCAACAAGTGGACAAGGTACAACATCCGTTACTAGACTCAACAAAAGTAAAGACCAGACTCCGCTCCAAGCTCCATGAACTTCAAGAGCTAACCTAGTCCGTCCGGTGATCAGTACCTGTAGGAAAAGCAGCTAGGGGTGAGCGTTCGCTCACCTCCACGGATAACAGACTGACTATGGCATAATTAGCAGAAAAGCCAGTAACACTAAAACCAAACCCAACGCCGGGACTACAGTCCCCAACTCAAGTACTCAACTGACCCACAACCCGTCACCTTCCTCAACAGACTCGACACTCGATAAAAACAGTGTAGACCCGATACAACTATCGACGACCTCCTCAAGGACTCGAACGAAACGACACAACACCAAACAAGATCACAAAGGATCGCACACCAGCTGCTCAGTAACCAATCTCAATCAGGTCAGGGTTCGACCTATCGCAATTCCTCGACACGAAGTCGGATCAGGCTGTCGACCTTTCAAACTCGCAATTCCTCGACACTAAGTCGGATCAGGCTGTCGACCTTTAAAACTCGCAATTCATCGACACTAAGTCGGATCAGGCTGTCGACCTTTAGAACTCGCAATTCATCGACACTAAGTCGGATCAGGCTGTCGACCTTTAAAACTCGCAATTCATCGACACTAAGTCGGATCAGGCTGTCGACCTTTAGAACTCGCAATTCATCGACACTAAGTCGGATCAGGCTGTCGACCTTTAGAACTCGCAATTCATCGACACTAAGTCGGATCAGGCTGTCGACCTTTAGAACTCGCAATTCATCGACACTAAGTCGGATCAGGCTGTCGACCTTTAGAACTCGCAATTCATCGACACTAAGTCGGATCAGGCTGTCGACCTTTAGAACTCGCAATTCATCGACACTAAGTCGGATCAGGCTGTCGACCTTTAGAACTCGCAATTCATCGACACTAAGTCGGATCAGGCTGTCGACCTTTAGAACTCACCACCCCAGGTAACCACAATCACAATCACAGGCAAGTTCAATCACACAGGCACTCAAGGCCACTCAAGACACCTCAACAGTTCAGACTCGGGTTCAACAACCCCACGGGCACTCACTGCCACTCAAGACACCAAATTAAATACACGGCTCTCATGGCCACCCCGACTCAACAATTAAATACGGGCTCTCAAGGCCACCCAAACTCAACAATTAAATACGGGCTCTCAAGGCCACCCAAACTCAACAATTAAATAAAACGCACGACAACCTCCGGCATACTCGATGCCTCCAACGGTCCTAAAATCTCTAGTTTCACAAACAACCTCCGGGCATGGTCATATGCCTCCAGTAATTCAATTATCGCTAAGTTCTCTGTTCCTACGACACTACTAAGTGTCACATGCTTTTCTCTTGAACGCTACAATCCCGTATCATGCTTTTCTAATAATTAAATAAATCTACTCAACCCACGACACCCCGGTGTCACATGCAATTCTACTATTAACTTTCCCTAATCAGGGCCGAGATCCGGCTACTTTTCCCTACCTCGTATATAGATCCAAAAGCGGTCCAACAAAACCCGAAGTACACCCAGTCACTCGCCGAGCTTCCCTTTGTCTCGGTCCGTAGCACGATCTAACAGAACACAAATTTAAAGTACTTTTAAACTAGTACGAATAAACCGAAAAATAACATACTTAACGCCCAAACGTAACCCCGACAATGCCGATCACTCCCAAACTTCCCCATTACTCGATATTGCGGAAAAAGGACCCGTAAGGGCCAGATTCGCCCGACATGGCGAATCTGCCCGGTTTTGGTTAATTGCCTTCCGGGGCTCCAAAAGCCCCCGTTTTCGTTTCCACGGTCTTAGAATAAATCAAGGAACTCAACGCACTTGACGGAATCGAATTCCGACTTCTAAATCAATTAATTAACGTTTAAAGTTTCCCAAAACCTGTTAATTACAACTTCTCCAATTTAATTCCAAAATTCGATTCGGTTTGGGATAAATGGTCCGGGGAACGTTTTAAACTACCTGAGTAATTAAAACACGAACAACCGAGCACGTGGGCCCCACCCAAAGGGCTTGGCCGTGCCCTAGGGTTTGAGGGAGGGGCTCGGCCACCAAGTGGTGGCTGCTGCCACCTCCGGCCAGCCACCACATGGCCGGCCGGCCACCACCCACGGTGGCCGGAGCTCCTCCCGAGCCTCCGGTCACCGGAAAACGTGAAGTTTCTCTCCCAAACACCTCTAAAACGTCTCCAACACCTCTCTAATCTCTACACAACCCTAAACCAAATTTTATAACCAAACTCTAGCTCTTGAAAATAATCGAAACGAGAATCGGTTCGGGTATTACCGTAGAGGAGAATGAGGGGAACGTGATTGCTCTTTGCTTCAAGACGATCCAAAGGTTTGATTTTCCTCCAAACCCTAACTTCCCTCTCTTCCTTCTTCTTCTTCTTCTCCTTCTCTCTCTAAACTCTCTCTTCTTCTTTTCTAATTAAAATAACTAACACAAAACACAACTTTCCCCCCTTTAACCATGTGTTTCGGCCAACACACCACAACCATCCATTTTCCCCCCAAAACTAACTCCACCAAGTAGTTGACATGTGTCAAGGTGGGTCCCACACCTTTTGGAAAATATCTAGTTGATATTTTCCAATCAGATTCGCGAAAAAAGGACGTTTCGGGCCCCGAACGGGCACTTTTCCCAAAAAAATTTTAAACTGGACGGGCTTCAAGGAAACGGCCCAACTAAGACCGCTACGACGACGGCTAAGCTTTTCGGGTCCAAAACGGTCCTCGAATGGACCAAAACGTCGCTCGGGTGACTTTTCCAGCGAAAAATCAATCTTTCCCAAATTGACCAGAAAGTTGCCATGAGTCCCCCGTAACTCATTTTAGTCGATAACGGGGTCAACTTAAGTCCGGTATGACCCTCGGGGTCAATTTAAGTTAAGTTAAGTGTCTGTCTTAAAATTTTTAAATTTTCCTGTTTTTCGCAGGTTTGACTGAGGTTGACCAGAAGTGGTTATTACAGTCTACCCCCCTTAAAGAAATTTCGTCCGCGAAATTTAAAACAGACGTACCTCGGGAGTCGAACAGGCTGGGATACTTCGCGCGAACCTCGTCCTCGCGTTCCCACGTCGACTCAGCTCCGTGATGTTTCCACTGCACTCGGACCAAGCGGATAATCTTGCCTCCCCGCAGAATCTGCTGCCGTGTGTCCATGATCCGAACCGGCTGCTCCTCATAGGAGACATCATCAGCCACCTCGATATCAGTCCACTCGATGACGTGGGAGGGGTCTGCGTTGTACTGCCGCAACTGGGATACGTGGAAGACGTTATGTACTCTCCCAAGCTGCGGTGGCAACGCCAGACGATAAGCCACGACTCCCACTCTGTCTAAGATCTGGAACGGGCCTATGTACCTCGGAGCCAACTTTCCCCCGCTGCGCCTGAACCGCACCAGCCCCTTCCTCGGGCTCACCTTCAGGAACACGTGATCCCCGACTGCAAACTCAAGAGGTCGACGTCGCCTGTCTGCATAACTCTTCTGCCGGCTCTGCGCGGTCCTCAACCGATCGCGGATCAATGTGACCTTCTCCGTCGTCTCTCTGACAAGATCTGGCCCCAGCAGACTCTTGTCCCCCACCTCTGCCCAGCATACTGGTGACCGACACGGCCTACCATACAACGCTTCGAACGGTGCCATCCCGATACTGGCCTGGAAGCTGTTGTTGTAGGAGAACTCGGCCAATGGCAGGTGGGTCTCCCAAGATCCCCTGAAATCCAGCACACATGCTCGCAGCATGTCCTCCAAGATCTGAATGGTACGCTCAGACTGACCGTCTGTCTGAGGATGATGTGCTGTGCTGAGTAGGATCTCTGTCCCCAGTGCCTTCTGCAGACTCGGCCAGAACCTGGACGTGAAGCGGGGATCCCTGTCAGACACTATCGACACCGGGACCCCGTGGAGGCGCACTATCTCCTGGATATACAGACTGCTCAACTTGTCGACCGGGTCTGTCATCCTCATAGCCAGAAAGTGGGCCGACTTGGTCAACCGGTCGACTACCACCCACACGGCGTCGTTTCCCTTGGGCGATCTCGGTAGTCCACACACGAAATCCATCGTAATGTGCTCCCACTTCCACTGAGCAATCGGTAGTGGCTGTAACAATCCCGCGGGACGCTGATGCTCTGCCTTCACCTGCTGACAGACAAGGCATCTCGACACAAACTCTACGACTGCTCTCCTCATGCCGCGCCACCAGTAGTGCCTCCTGAGGTCACGGTACATCTTGGTGCCCCCCGGATGCACTGCGAGACGCGAATGGTGTGCCTCTCGTAACACGGCATCTCTACAGTTAACTGGTACGAACAGCCCCCCGCGGTACCGTAGTCCCCAATCAGTACTGTCCTGCCAGCCCACCACCTCGTCACCCCTGACGACTCTCTCGCGGATCTCTGATGCTTCGACGTCCTCCCTCTGCGCCTCCAACACTTGGGCAAGCAGTGAGGGCTGAGCCACTAGGGAGCACATGGCAACACCCCCAGTAACCTCCTCTAGCTCAAGCCCGAATGTGCTCAGCTCCCCCATCATGTCCCACTCTCGGACAGATATGCTGGCGAGGCTCGGAGCCGACTTCCTACTTAAGGCGTCGGCGACAACGTTCGCCTTGCCTGGGTGGTAGTGTAGCTCGAAGTCGTACTCCTCGAGTAGTTCCATCCATCGTCGCTGACGCATGTTCAGGTCTCGCTGGGAAAATATGTACTTGAGGCTCTTGTGATCCGAGAACACCTGAAACCCCTCGCCGTACAGGTAATATCGCCAGCTCTTTAGCGCAAACACGACTGCTGCTAGCTCCAAGTCGTGGGTAGGATAGTTGCGCTCGTGTATCTTCAACTGTCTGGAGCCATAAGCCACAACTCTGCCCGACTGCATCAGCACGCAACCCAGTCCCTCTCCGGATGCATCGCAGTAAACATCATAGCCAATCCCTCGCTCGGGCACCACTAACACTGGAGCTGTAGTCAGTCGAGTCTTCAATTCCGCGAACGCACGCTCACAGTCATCTGTCCACACGAACCCAACACCCTTGCGCGTTAACAGAGTCATCGGTGCGGCTAGTCGTGCAAAATCCTGGACAAATCGCCTATAGTAGCCTGCCAATCCCAGAAAGCTGCGGATCTCGAAAACACTCGTGGGCCGTGCCCACTTCGAGACCGCGTCGATCTTCGATGGATCGACCAGGATACCGTCACGGGATACGATGTGGCCGAGGAATCTCACCTCAGAGAGCCAGAACTCGCACTTCTCCCGGTTGGCATATAGCTGGTGCTCGCGCAGTAGGGTCAGAACAACCCTCAGATGTGCCTCATGCGCCGCCTCGTTCTGCGAATATATTAGGATATCGTCCACGAACACCACCACAAACTGATCCAGGTACGGCCGGAAGATGCTGTTCATCAGGTCCATGAACGCTGCTGGCGCGTTCGTCAGTCCGAATGGCATCACCAGGAACTCGTAATGCCCATAGCGTGTCCGGAATGCAGTCTTTGCGACGTCCCCCTCACGGACTCGCAATTGATAATAACCGAATCGCAGATCGATCTTCGAGAAGTGAGTCGCCCCTCTCAACTGGTCAAACAAGTCATCGATCCTCGGCATCGGGTACCGGTTCTTCACCGTAACCCGGTTCAGCTTCCGGTAATCTATACACATCCGTAGCTCTCCACTCTTCTTCTTCACGAAGAGTGCTGGTGCTCCCCACGGCGATGCACTCGGACGGATAAACCCCTTCTGCTGAAGCTCCTCCAGTTGACGCTTCAGCTCAGTCAACTCTGCCGGCGCAAACCTGTAAGGCGCCATCGATATCGCCGCCGTTCCCGGCACTAGGTCAATCCCGAACTCCACCTCACGAATCGGTGGTAGCCCGCTCAACTCCTCAGGAAAGACCTCGGGGAACTCGCATACCACTCTCGGTAACTCTCGGCTCTGCACAGCCGGTACTTCCTCCTCTGCAGACAACGCCGACAGGAGGACCCCACTCTTACTCCCCAGCACGCACGTCACCTTCGTACCGCCCACTGTCACTGTCACTCGTCGTCTGTAGCAATCGATGTTGGCTCGGTACCTCGACAACCAATCCATACCCAAAATCACATCAAAGGTAGTCATCCCCAACACGAGAAGGTCACCAGGGCAAGGACAGTCTGCGACTCTAATCTCGCAGGCACGACATACTCTAGTCAACGATACACCACCCCCAACTGGGGTGTCCAGGCATAGGGGTGGACTCAACGGCTCTAAGCTCAACCCCAACCTCTCAGCACAACCCGACGAAATAAAAGAGTGCGATGCCCCGGTATCAAACAAGAACAAAGCCCATAAATGATACAACAAACACGTACCCTGGATGGTCTCACGGTACGTGCTAGGTCCTGGGGCTCTGGAGTCGGTGACTGCATATACTCTCCCCTGCGAGGCCTGCTGCCTCTGACCCTGCGCACTGGCTGCTGGATACACGTGACTCTGCTGCTGTCTCGGAATTGGTGCGCTCGTAGACGGCCGTGATGATCTCGGCTGCTGACCCTGTCGAGGGCGACCTCTGGGCGACTGTACTGTCCGCGACTGCTGCGGTCGCTGCACTGATGTCTCCCCCAACTGCTCTCGGCACCATGCCATAGTGTGACCGGCCCGGCCGCATCGGTAACAGCTGATCTCGTCAGCCCTCGACCCCGAGCCCTGGCCTGTCCGGCTAGTAGCTGGTACTGCCGCGGTTCCTCCCCTCGTCGGACAGTCTCGCTGTAAGTGGTCTGGTTGCCCGCAGTGATAGCATGACGGCCTCCTCTCTGAGGCGACTGGCCCCACTGATGCCACTGACCCCTGCTGTCTCGATCCACTCTGATGAGGCGGTGGTCGGAAGGATCCCGCGGTCCTCTGCCTCCGCGAGTCTCGTGAGTCTGACGGCCCTGCCCAACTGATCGGCCGAGGTCGGACCTCACGGCTCCTGACTGCATCCCTGGCGCCCTGCTCTACTGTAGCTGCGGTGTCCACGAGGTCGGTATACTTCCGTATCCTCAAGGCGAGAACCTGGTTCCGGATGCCCAGCCTCAGTCCGTCCTGGAACCGCAGGCAACGGTTCGCCTCGCTCGTCACCATCTCAGGCGCGAATCTGGCCAAGGCTGTGAACCTGGCTTCGTACTCTCCTACCGTCATCCCCCCTTGCTCCAGGTCTAAGAACTGCCGATGTCGCTCCAGCCGAGCCGACTCGGGGAAGTACTGTGCCATGAATACCTCCTGGAATACGCTGTAGTCGTATCCGACCGTGTCCTTCACCCGCCCCCACCAGTGGTAGGCGCTGTCTCTCAGCTGATGGGCCGCGAAGGACACTCTCCGACGGCCATCCTCGACACCCGATGTGTCCAAGTCTCGTGTGACCTGCTCTATCCATCGCTCAGCCAGGTCGGGATTCGGCTCCCCGACAAAAACAGGTATCCCGAGCTTCAGGAAATCTAGTAGCGCTCGGGAGGTAAGATCCTCTGTCTGAGCGGCCCTCACCGGGACTGCGGCTGCCTCTGGTGCTGGCGAAGCCGACTCTCGGCTGGCGATGATCGCCACCAAACTCTGAACGGTCCTGGTAAGCTCATCCAGGGCAGTCATCACTGGAGGGTCCGCGACTGGCGGAACACTGGGGGTGCCTGCAGACGGCCCCGCATCACTCCTCCTGTCTTCTCCGACAGGAGTACCCTGTGCCTCCGCATAGTCGGCGGGCTCGACGGTCGGCACCCTCCCTGGTGCCCCTGCTGACCGTCCCCGCCGGCCTCGCGTGGGTGCCTGGCCCCGCGTTCCTGATGGTCGTCCCCGCTTACCGCGAGCCATAAACAGTATCCTCTGCACGGATACACGCAAACGTTCAGTTTGCGAACTTAAATAAAAACGACAGTACAAACGCACTAACGTCCACCCTCTTAAGCTTACACTAACGTGCTTATCACTAAAGCGCTACACCGCTCAAGCTAAACGTACTTTATATACTAGCATTAGTAAACGAGACCACAACGAGACCGCACCGACGTGCACCAAACAAGCGACGGCAAACCAACCCACACAACACGACGACCCCCGTTCACCGGGCCAATCAAAAATCAAACATATGCCCATAGGGCCAATCAAGTTCAAGACATGCCAACAGGGCCAATAATTTTAAAACCTTCACCCTTTCATTTTAAAACTTCGTTCCTTGACATCACGTAGTTACAACCCGGTTCAGGCGTCCCCGAACCACGTTGTACCGACTTGACATCAACACCGTCACGTTCGACTACAGGAGCGCTCCTGAGTCGACCCGCGACAGTTAAAACAGTTCACGCAATCACACACAATCAGTATGCCAGCAACAAAATACTGTAACATACGCACAAACACAAAGAAGACTCAAGACATGACGGGTCTACACTGACTCGACTCTCCCCCCTAAGTGACGGACAGTCCGAGGTTTGAAACCTCGAGCTCTGATACCAAGCTGTCACGCCCCAATTTCAGTAAACCGAACTAGGGACGCGAACGTTTAAAAACATGAACACTTGAAACCTGTTTTCAATAAAAGCTTTGACATTTCCATTTACTTCTCAAAATAATAGTATTTACAATACAAAAACGTCCCAACAAGTGGACAAGGTACAACATCCGTTACTAGACTCAACAAAAGTAAAGACCAGACTCCGCTCCAAGCTCCATGAACTTCAAGAGCTAACCTAGTCCGTCCGGTGATCAGTACCTGTAGGAAAAGCAGCTAGGGGTGAGCGTTCGCTCACCTCCACGGATAACAGACTGACTATGGCATAATTAGCAGAAAAGCCAGTAACACTAAAACCAAACCCAACGCCGGGACTACAGTCCCCAACTCAAGTACTCAACTGACCCACAACCCGTCACCTTCCTCAACAGACTCGACACTCGATAAAAACAGTGTAGACCCGATACAACTATCGACGACCTCCTCAAGGACTCGAACGAAACGACACAACACCAAACAAGATCACAAAGGATCGCACACCAGCTGCTCAGTAACCAATCTCAATCAGGTCAGGGTTCGACCTATCGCAATTCCTCGACACGAAGTCGGATCAGGCTGTCGACCTTTCAAACTCGCAATTCCTCGACACTAAGTCGGATCAGGCTGTCGACCTTTAAAACTCGCAATTCATCGACACTAAGTCGGATCAGGCTGTCGACCTTTAGAACTCGCAATTCATCGACACTAAGTCGGATCAGGCTGTCGACCTTTAAAACTCGCAATTCATCGACACTAAGTCGGATCAGGCTGTCGACCTTTAGAACTCGCAATTCATCGACACTAAGTCGGATCAGGCTGTCGACCTTTAGAACTCGCAATTCATCGACACTAAGTCGGATCAGGCTGTCGACCTTTAGAACTCGCAATTCATCGACACTAAGTCGGATCAGGCTGTCGACCTTTAGAACTCGCAATTCATCGACACTAAGTCGGATCAGGCTGTCGACCTTTAGAACTCGCAATTCATCGACACTAAGTCGGATCAGGCTGTCGACCTTTAGAACTCGCAATTCATCGACACTAAGTCGGATCAGGCTGTCGACCTTTAGAACTCACCACCCCAGGTAACCACAATCACAATCACAGGCAAGTTCAATCACACAGGCACTCAAGGCCACTCAAGACACCTCAACAGTTCAGACTCGGGTTCAACAACCCCACGGGCACTCACTGCCACTCAAGACACCAAATTAAATACACGGCTCTCATGGCCACCCCGACTCAACAATTAAATACGGGCTCTCAAGGCCACCCAAACTCAACAATTAAATACGGGCTCTCAAGGCCACCCAAACTCAACAATTAAATAAAACGCACGACAACCTCCGGCATACTCGATGCCTCCAACGGTCCTAAAATCTCTAGTTTCACAAACAACCTCCGGGCATGGTCATATGCCTCCAGTAATTCAATTATCGCTAAGTTCTCTGTTCCTACGACACTACTAAGTGTCACATGCTTTTCTCTTGAACGCTACAATCCCGTATCATGCTTTTCTAATAATTAAATAAATCTACTCAACCCACGACACCCCGGTGTCACATGCAATTCTACTATTAACTTTCCCTAATCAGGGCCGAGATCCGGCTACTTTTCCCTACCTCGTATATAGATCCAAAAGCGGTCCAACAAAACCCGAAGTACACCCAGTCACTCGCCGAGCTTCCCTTTGTCTCGGTCCGTAGCACGATCTAACAGAACACAAATTTAAAGTACTTTTAAACTAGTACGAATAAACCGAAAAATAACATACTTAACGCCCAAACGTAACCCCGACAATGCCGATCACTCCCAAACTTCCCCATTACTCGATATTGCGGAAAAAGGACCCGTAAGGGCCAGATTCGCCCGACATGGCGAATCTGCCCGGTTTTGGTTAATTGCCTTCCGGGGCTCCAAAAGCCCCCGTTTTCGTTTCCACGGTCTTAGAATAAATCAAGGAACTCAACGCACTTGACGGAATCGAATTCCGACTTCTAAATCAATTAATTAACGTTTAAAGTTTCCCAAAACCTGTTAATTACAACTTCTCCAATTTAATTCCAAAATTCGATTCGGTTTGGGATAAATGGTCCGGGGAACGTTTTAAACTACCTGAGTAATTAAAACACGAACAACCGAGCACGTGGGCCCCACCCAAAGGGCTTGGCCGTGCCCTAGGGTTTGAGGGAGGGGCTCGGCCACCAAGTGGTGGCTGCTGCCACCTCCGGCCAGCCACCACATGGCCGGCCGGCCACCACCCACGGTGGCCGGAGCTCCTCCCGAGCCTCCGGTCACCGGAAAACGTGAAGTTTCTCTCCCAAACACCTCTAAAACGTCTCCAACACCTCTCTAATCTCTACACAACCCTAAACCAAATTTTATAACCAAACTCTAGCTCTTGAAAATAATCGAAACGAGAATCGGTTCGGGTATTACCGTAGAGGAGAATGAGGGGAACGTGATTGCTCTTTGCTTCAAGACGATCCAAAGGTTTGATTTTCCTCCAAACCCTAACTTCCCTCTCTTCCTTCTTCTTCTTCTTCTCCTTCTCTCTCTAAACTCTCTCTTCTTCTTTTCTAATTAAAATAACTAACACAAAACACAACTTTCCCCCCTTTAACCATGTGTTTCGGCCAACACACCACAACCATCCATTTTCCCCCCAAAACTAACTCCACCAAGTAGTTGACATGTGTCAAGGTGGGTCCCACACCTTTTGGAAAATATCTAGTTGATATTTTCCAATCAGATTCGCGAAAAAAGGACGTTTCGGGCCCCGAACGGGCACTTTTCCCAAAAAAATTTTAAACTGGACGGGCTTCAAGGAAACGGCCCAACTAAGACCGCTACGACGACGGCTAAGCTTTTCGGGTCCAAAACGGTCCTCGAATGGACCAAAACGTCGCTCGGGTGACTTTTCCAGCGAAAAATCAATCTTTCCCAAATTGACCAGAAAGTTGCCATGAGTCCCCCGTAACTCATTTTAGTCGATAACGGGGTCAACTTAAGTCCGGTATGACCCTCGGGGTCAATTTAAGTTAAGTTAAGTGTCTGTCTTAAAATTTTTAAATTTTCCTGTTTTTCGCAGGTTTGACTGAGGTTGACCAGAAGTGGTTATTACAGTGCACAAATGGGGATTGGGTTGTGTAACACATTTTGGGTTGTGAGAATGAGACATTTTGGCTTAAGGTATATATGTTAAAGCTTCTTTGCATATTCCTTGCACACCTTTTGCCTAGTCTTACATTACAGACTTAATTTAAGACCTTTCTAATTCTTAATGACCATGATATATTACAATTAGTGGATGGGTCTATCATGATAACATATGAATATCTAAACTCCATGTATAGGGAAAAGAGGAAACACATTGTTAGAGTTTATGAGAATGCAAGTTTAAATGGAAAGAGTTATTTTTTTTTAATCTGAGTAGCGTCGTGCATCAGGTAGTTACAACCCGGTCCGGGTGTCCCCGAACTACATTGTACCCATTTGATGTCAACACCGTCACGCTCGACTACAGGGGCGCCCTTGAGTCGAGTCGCGACAGCTTAAAAAATGTTTCACGCAGCAACACACAAACAGTATGCCAGTAATACCGTACTGCACATACACACAAACACAACCAGTACTCAAAACACAACGGGTCTACACACGGTTCCGACCTGCGTACCCAACGCACGACGGGACTTTACTGACTCGACTCTCCCCACCTAATTGACGTACAGTCCGAGGTGTTAAACCTCGAGCTCTGATACCAAGCTATCCCGCCCCAAATTCAATAGAACTGAACTCGGAACGCGAACGTTTAAAACAATAAAACATTTTCAATCCTTTTAAATAAATCACTTTAAAACCATCAAGTAGTTAATCAAAATAATTATTTACAACTCAAAAGCACGTCCCAACAAGCGGACAAAAGGCAAGGCATACGTCGCTAGACTCAAAAGTAAACCCGGACTCCCGCTCCTAGCTCTTCAAGCTTCGGAAGCTCACCTAGTCCGTCCCGCGACCAGTACCTGTAGGAAAAGAAGCTAGGGGTGAGCGTTCGCTCACCACCACGGATAACAGACTGACTACGGCATACTTAGCAGACAATGCCGGTAACACCAACAACAAACCTAACACCGGTGACTACTATTCCCAAACTCAAGTAACCCGAGTGACACACAAACTGTTACACTCCTCAACCGACTCAACACTCGGACACGTAATGTAGACCCGACACAACGATTGACGACTTCCTCCGAAGACACGACGGATAACCACGCAACACCCAAGATATCTAAGGATCGCACACCAAACAAGATCATAAAGGATCGCACTCCAATAGCTCAGTAACCCCCACGCCCTTTACCGATCCCTGTCAGGCCAGGCGGTCGACCTGTCGCACTTTTCCCGACACAAAGTCGGATCAGGCTGTCGACCTGTCACCACCACCCACGCACGCGCGGCCAGGACCCCTTTCCTCACGGGCGGGCCCCCTATCCCGTCTGAACATGCAGACGCGTGCGATCACAGGACCCCCGTTATTATGAAGCGGGCCCCCAACCTCAGGTAACCACAATCACAATCACAAACAAAGTCCAACAAACAGAAACAACACCGGTTTGACACTCCACAGGCACTCATGGCCACCCAAGACACCAACGGTAAAACACGGGTTCAACAACCCCACGGGCACTCAAGGCCACCCAAA
The DNA here is from genome assembly GCA_963921825.1 of Erodium maritimum. NCBI lineage: Eukaryota > Viridiplantae > Streptophyta > Magnoliopsida > Geraniales > Geraniaceae > Erodium > Erodium maritimum. The sequence continues at coordinate 19,932,749 of OY997592.1, read as the reverse complement.
ACACCAACGGTAGAACACGGGTTCAACAACCCCACAGGCACTCAAGGCCACCCAAAACACCAACGGTAGAACACGGGTTCAACAACCCCACGGGCACTCATGGCCACCCAAGACACCAAAAGTAAAGACACGTTCCCATATCATACGACACCACCCGGTGTCGCCTGCCTTTCTATTATTCGATAAACTTACTTAACCCACGACACCCAAGTGTCACATGCATTTCTAATGTTAACTTTCCCTAGTCAGGGCCGAGATCCGGCTACTTTTCCCTACCTCGTATGCTTTCTCCAAAAGCGCAGAAACAAGCTCCGGCGTGATCTCGATCACTCGCCTAGCTTTCCCTTTCCTCTGTCTGCGGCACGATCTAATAAGAACACAATTTTAGCTACTTTTAAGTTTGCAGCATAAACTGAATTTTAAAAAACTTGATGCCCAAAAGTAACCCCGACAATGTCGATCACTCCCAAACTTCCCAATTACTCGACATTGTCGATAATGGACCCGGAAAGGCCCGATTCGCCCGACATGGCGATCTGCCCGGGTTTTAAAAACGCCCTTCCGGGGCTCCGAAAATTGCCGTTTTCGTTTCTACGGTCTTAGAATAATTCAAGGGTTCATATGCACTCGACGGAATCAAATTCCGACTTCCGAGTAATTTAATTCGCGTTTAAAGTTTCTAAACCCGTCAATTACAACTTTCACAATTTAATTCCAAATTTCGATCCGGGTGTAGATTAATGACTCGGGGAACGTCCTAAACCATCCGAATACGAAACCCGTACACCCGAGCACGTGGGCCCCACCCGGCCAACCTTGCCCGTGGGTGGCTAGGGCATTTTGGGACCGGCTCACCATGGTGGTGGCCGGCCCTAGCTCCGGCCAGCCACCCCATGGCCGGCCAGCCACCACACACGTTGGCCAGAGCTCCCCCGAGCTCCTAGTCACCGGAAAACGTTCAATCTTTGCTCCAAAACGTCTCCAAGACGTCTCCAACGATCCCCCCCCCCCCCCCCCCCCCCCTCAATACCTCTATAAACTACTAGTTTTACTCAAACCCTAACTTTCAAACTTAAGCAAATCGAAAAACGGTTAGATGCTCACCTTAGAGAATGTCGATGGGAGTTCGATTCTCCTATCTTTGAGACGATCCAATGGTTTGATGCTCGTGAATAGTGGCAAAACCCCCAACACCTCTTCTCTTTTCTCTCTTCTCCTTCTCTCTTCTTTCTCTTTCTAAAACCTAATTTTACCTCATTTTTGAATGCTTGGCCGAACACCCCCCCCCCCCCTTGTACTCATCTTGTTTTGCCCCAAAAACCTAACACCACCACTTGGTTGACAAGTGGCAAGTGGGTGCCACTTTTTCGGGCCCTGAACGGGCACTTTTTCCTAGAAATTATGAAACTTCACGGGCTACAAGGAAACGGCTCAAGTAAGACCGATGCGACGACGGCTAAGCTTTTTGGATCCAAAACGGACCTCGAATGGACCAAAACGTCGCTCGGTTGACTTTTCCAGTGAAAAGTCAACATTTCACAAATTGGTCAGAAAGTTGCCCTGAGTCCCCCGGAACTTACTTTGGTCGATATCGGGGTCAACTTAAGTCCGGTATGACTCTCGGGGTCAAATTTTGGTTCATTTAAGTGTCTGTTTAAAATTTTAAAATTTTCCTGTTTTTTGCAGATTTGACTAGCGTTGACTGGGAGTGGTTCTTACAATCTACCCCCTTAAAGGAATTTCGTCCACGAAATTTAAAACAGACATACCTCAGGAAACGAACAACGGGGGGTACTTCGCGCGAACCTCGTCCTCTCGCTCCCAAGTCGACTCAGCCCCGTGATGCCTCCACTATACCCGTACTAGGCGGATAACCTTGCCATGCAGGACCTGCTCCCGTGTGTCCATGATCCGAATCGGCTGCTCCTCATAGGAGACGTCGTCAGCCACCTCGATATCTGTCCACTCAATGACGTGGGAGGGGTCCGCATTGTACTGCCGCAACTGGGACACGTGGAAGACGTTATGAACTCTCCCAAGTTGTGGTGGTAATGCCAGACGATAGGCCACTGCTCCCACTCTGCTCAAGATCTCGAACGGGCCAATGTACCGCGGAGCCAACTTGCCCACGTTGCGTCTGAACCGTACCAGTCCCTTCCTCGGGCTCACCTTCAGGAACACGTGCTCACCGACTGCGAACTCAAGAGGTCGACGACGTCTGTCGGTGTAGCTCTTCTGCCGACTCTGTGCGGTCTTCAACCGCTCGCGTATCAGCGCGGCCTTCTCTTTCGTCTGTCTAACAAGATCTGGCCCCAGCAGACTCTTGTCCCCCACCTCTGCCCAACACACTGGCGATCGACACAGCCTTTCATACAACGCTTCGAACGGTGCCATCCCAATACTGGCCTGGAAGCTGTTGTTGTAGGCGAACTCGACCAACGGCAGGTGGGTCTCCCATATGATCCCCTGAAGTCCATCAAACATGCCCGCAGCATGTCTTCCAAAATCAGAATAGTGCGCTCGGACTGACCGTTTGTCTGGGGATGGTGTGCTGTACTGAGTAGAACCTCGGTCCCCAACGCGGTCTGCAGACTCGGCCAAAATCTGGACGTGAATTGAGGATCCCTGTCAGACACTATCGACACAGGGACTCCATGGAGTCGCACTATCTCATGAATGTACAGGCTGCTCAACTTGTCGACCGGATCAGTCATCCTCATAGCCAGGAAATGGGCCGACTTGGTCAACCGATCGACTTCTACCCATACGGCGTCATGTCCCTTCGGCGATCTCGGTAGTCCACACACGAAGTCCATCGTAATATGCTCCCACTTCCACTGGGCAATCGGCAGTGGCTGCAATAATCCCGCGGGACGCTAATGTTCAGTCTTCACCTGCTGACAGACGAGACACCTCGATACAAATTCCGCGACCTCTCTCCGCATCCCGCTCCACCAGAAGTGCCGCCTGATGTCACGGTACATCTTGGTGCCACCCGGGTGCAATGTAAGACGCGAATGATGTGACTCTCGCAACACGTCGTCTCTATAGTTGCCCGACACGAATAACCCTCCTCGATACCGTAAACCCCAGTCTGCACTGATCTCCCAGCCTACCACCTCGTCACCGCTGACGACCCTCTCTCGGATCTCTGACGTCTCGACGTCCTCCGACTGCGCCTCCATCACTCGGGGAAGTAGTGAGGGCTGAGCCACCAATGAGCACATGGCCACGCCACCAGTAATCTCCTCTAACTCAAGCCCAAACGTGCTCAGTTCCCCCCTCATGTCCCATTCTCGGACTGATATGCTAGCAAGACTCGGAACCGGCTTCCTACGCAGGGCGTCGGCGACCACGTTCGCCTTACCCGGATGGTAGTGTAGCTCAAAGTCGTACTCCTCGAGTAGCTCCATCCATCGCCGCTGGCGCATGTTCAGGTCTCTTTGGGAAAAGATGTACTTCAGGCTCTTGTGATCCGAGAACACCTGGAATCCCTCGCCATACAGATAATACCGCCAGCCCTTCAGCGCGAACACGACTGGGGCTAGCTCCAAATCATGGGTAGGATAGTTGCGCTCGTGTGTCTTCAACTGCTTGGAGCCATAAGCAACAACTCTACCCAACTGCATCAGTACACAACCCAGTCCTTCCCCGGACGCGTCACAATAAACTTCATACCCGATCCCTCGCTCTGGCACTTCCAATACTGGAGCGGTAGTCAGACGAGTCTTCAACTCAGTGAACGCACGCTCACAATCCTCTGTCCACACAAACCCGACTCCCTTGCGCATCAACAGAGTCATCGGCGCGGCTAGTCGCGCAAAGTCCTGGACAAACCGTCGATAATAGCCTGCCAAACTCAGAAAGCTGCAGATCTCGAAGACACTAGTGGGCCGTGCCCACTTCGAAACCGCGTCGATCTTCGACGGATCGACCAGTATACCGTCACGGGATACAATGTGACCGAGGAATTTCACCTCAGCGAGCCAAAACTCACACTTCTCCAGGTTGGCATATAGTTGATGCGTGCGTAGCAGGGTCAGAACAGTTCTCAGATGTACCTCATGTGTCGCCTCGCTCTGTGAATAGATCAAGATGTCTTCTAAGAACACCACCACAAACTGATCTAAGTACGGTCTGAATATACTATTCATCAGATCCATAAACGCTGCAGGTGCGTTCGTCAGTCCAAACGGCATCACCAAGAACTCGTAATGCCCATAGCGTGTCCGGAATGCAGTCTTTGCGACGTCCCCCTCTCGGACTCGCAACGGGTAATATCCAGATCACAAATCGATCTTCGAGAAACATGTTGACCCTCTCAACTGGTCGAACAAGTCATCGATCCTCGACATCGGGTATCGGTTCTTCACCATAACCCGGTTCAGCTTCTGGTAATCTATACACATCCGAAGCTCTCCACTCTTCTTCTTCACGAAGAGTGCTGGTGCTCCCCACGGCGATACGCTCGGATCGATGAATCCCTTCTCCTGAAGCTCCTCGAGCTGACGCTTCATCTCGGTCAACTCTGTCGACGCAAACCTGTAAGGCGCCATCGATATCGCTGCCGTTCCCGGCACCAGGTCAATCCCGAACTCCACCTCACAGACTGGTGCCAACCCGCTCAGCTCCTCAGGAAAGACCTCGGGGAACTCACACACCACTCGCGGTAACTCTCGGCTCTGCATGGCCGACACTTCCTCAAGTGCGGACAACGCCGACAGGAGAACCCCGCTCTTACTACCCAGAACACACGTCACCTTCGTGTTGCATGTTGATACTGTCACTCGTCGCCTGTAACAGTCGATATTGGCTCGGTACTTCGCCAACCAATCCATTCCCAAGATCGCGTTAAAGGTCGTCATCCCCAGCACGAGAAGATCACTAGGGCAAGGACTGTCTGCGACTCTAATTTCGCAGGCACGACAGACCCTAGTCAACAATACATCACCCCCAACTGGGGTGTCCAGGCACAGGGGTGGACTCAACGGCTCTAAACTCAACCCCAACCTCTCAGCACAACTCGACGAAATAAACGAGTGCGACGCCCCGGTATCAAATAAGAAAAACGCCCATAAATGATACAATAAACACGTACCCTGAATGGTCTCGCGATAGGTAGTGGATCCTAGGGCCCGGGAGTCAGTAACTGCGTACACTCTTCCCTGTGGTGCCTGTTGCCTCTGATCCGGTGCACTGACTGCTGGATACCCAGATCTCTGTTGCTGTCTCGGAACCGGCGCGCTCGTGGACGGCCGTGAGAACCTTGACTGCTGGCTCTGACGCGGGCGATCCCTGGGTGACTGCACTGTATGCGATTACTGCGGTCGCTGCACTGACGTTGCCCCCAACGGCTCATAGCACATGGCGATAGTGTGCCCAACCCGACCGCACCGGAAAAACCTGGCCTCGTCGGCTCTCGACCCCGTGTCCATCGGATACTCTCGCTGCATGTGGCCTGGCTGCCCGCAGCCAAAACATCTCAACCGTCTCTCTGAAGCGACTGGCCCCACTGACGCCACCGACCCCACCTGTCTCGCTCCGCCCTGCTGAGCCTGTGACCTGAAGAACCCCGTGGTCCTCTGTCTTCTCGGATCTCGGAACTCGGATGGCCCCGCAACACTGGTCGGCCGCTTTCGAACCTCGCGGGTCCCGGCCGTATCCCAGAGACCCTGCTCTACTATCGCTGTAGTGTCCACAAGCTCTGAGTACTCCCGCAACCTCAAGGCGATGACTCGATCCCGAATCACCGGCCTCAGTCCCCCCTCGAACTACAGGCAACGGTTCTGCTCCGTCGCCACCATTTCTGGCGCGAATCTGGTCAGGGCCGTGAATCTTGCCTCATATTCTGCCACTGACATCCCATCCTGCTGCAGTTCTAGGAATTGCCGATGTCGGTCCACCCGAGCCGACTCAGGAAAATACTGCGCCAGAAAGACCGTCTGGAAGATACCGTAGTCGTGCCCGACTCTGTCCCTCACATGCCCCCACCAGTGGTAGGCGTTGTCCCTCAGCTGCTGAGCTGCAAAGGACACTCTTCTGCGACCATCCTCGATGCCTGAGGTGTCCAGGTCCCGCGTGACCTGCTCCAGCCATCTCTCGGCTTGGTCTAGGTTCGGCTCCCCGACAAATGTGGGTATGCCCAGCTTCAGAAAGTCAAGCAGTGTCCGGGCCGTATGGTCCTCGGCCTGAACGGGCCTCGCTGGGACCGCTGCTATCTCAGGAGCTGGCGATGTCAACTCTCTACTGGCGATGATTGCCACCAAACTCTGCACTTTCCTGGTCATCTCGTCCAAGGCGGTCGTAGTGGGAGGGTCTGCGGCCGGCGGGACGCTGGGCGTGCCCGTAGATGGTCCCGCGTCGCTCCTCCTGTCCTCTCCGACAAGAGTAACCTGGGCCTCCGCGTACTCAGCGGGCTCAACGGTAGGCACCCGTCCTGGTGTCCCTGCAGACCGTCCCCGCCTGCCTCGCGCGGGCGCCAGTCCCAGTGTCACGGCTGATCGTCCTCGTCTGCCACGAGCCATGTGTCGGTATCCTCTGCACGGATACACGCAAACGTTTAGTTTGCAAACTTATATAACGACAACATGCTCAAAATACTAGCGTTCATAGGGTCTACGTCTATCTCTAGCGTACTCGTTACTAAACGTCACACCGCTCACGCTATTAATACCTTAATTATAATAATACGTAAAGGAAAAGCTCAAACGACCGCATAATGACTCACAGACCAAATCAAGTCACTCAACCTCAACCACAAGCCAACACGGCCAAACAACAACAACACACGCCCACCGGGCCAACCAAAGTCACACACGCCCACCTGGCCAACCAAAGTAACACACGCCCACAGGACCAACCAATTTAAAAACTTTCTCAACTTCATTAACAAACCTCATTTCTTGACATCAGGTAGTTACAACTCGGTCCGGGCGTCCCCGAACTACATTGTACCCATTTGATGTCAACACCGTCACGCTCGACTACAGGGGCGCCACTGAGTCGAGTCGCAACAGCTTAAAAAATGTTTCACGCAGCAACACACAAACAGTATGCCAGTAATATCGTACTGCACATACACAAAAACACAACCAGTACTCAAAACACAACGGGTCTACACACGATTCCGACCTGCGTACCCAACGCACGACGGGACTTTACTGACTCGACTCTCCCCACCTAATTGACGTACACTCCGAGGTGTGAAACCTCGAGCTCTGATACCAAGCTGTCACGCCCCAAATTCAGTAGAACCGAACTCGGAACGCGAACGTTTAAAAAAATAAAACATTTTCAATCCTTTTAAATAAATCACTTTAAAACCATCAAGTAGTTAATCAAAATAATTATTTACAACTTAAAAGCACGTCCCAACAAGCGGAATAAAGGCAAGGCATACGTCGCTAGACTCAAAAGAAAACCGGACTCCCGCTCCTAGCTCTTCAAGCTTCGGAAGTTCACCTAGTCCGTCCCACGACCAGTACCTGTAGGAAAAGCAGCTAGGGGTGAGCGTTCGCTCATCACCACGGATAACAGACTGACTACGGCATACTTAGCAGACAATGCCGGTAACACCAACAACAAACCTAACACCGGGGACTACTATTCCCAAACTCAAGTAACCCGATTGACACACAAACTGTTACACTCCTCAACCGACTCAACACTCGGACACGTAATGTAGACCCGACACAACGATTGACGACTTCCTCCGAAGACACGACAGACAACCACGCAACACCCAAGATCACTAAGGATCGCACACCAAACAAGATCACTAAGGATCGCACTCCAACTGCTCAGTAACCTCCACGCCCTTTACCGATCCCTGCCAGGCCAGGCGGTCGACTTGTCGCACTTTTCCCGACACAAAGTCGGATCAGGCTGTCGACCTGTCACCACCACCCACGCATACGCGGCCAAGACCCCTTTCCTCACGGGCGGGCCCCCTAACACGTCTGAACATGCAGACGCGTGCGATCACAAGACCCCCGTTATTATGAAGCGGGTCCCCAACCTCAGGTAACCACAATCACAATCACAAACAAAGTCCAACAAACAGCAACAACACCGGTTTGACACTCCACAGGCACTCATGGCCACCCAAGACACCAACAGTAAAACACGGGTTCAACAACCCCACGGGCACTCAAGGCCACCCAAAACACCAACGGTAGAACACGGGTTCAACAACCCCACGGGCACTCAAGGCCACCCAAAACACCAATGGTAGAACACGGTTTCAACAACCCCACGGGCACTCATGGCCACCCAAGACACCAAAAGTAAAGACACGGGTTCAACAACCCCACGGGCACTCATGGCCACCCAAGACACCAACAGTAAAGACACGGGCTCTCATGGCCACCCAAGACACAGCAGTAAAATACGGGCTCCCATGGCCACCCAAGACACAACAGTAAAATACGGGCTCTCATGGCCACCCAAGACACAAACATTAAAGTACAGGCTCTCATGGCCACCCAAGACACAAATTAAGCAATCAAACTCCGGGCATAACCAAATGCCTCCAGTAATTCTAATATCGAAAGTTCACTGCTCCTACGACACTACTAAGTGTCACATGCATTTCTATTGTTCGATACGTTCCCGTATCATACGATACCACCCGGTGTCGCCTGCCTTTCTATTATTCGATAAACTTACTTAACCCACGACACCCAAGTGTCACATGCATTTCTACTGTTAACTTTCCCTAGTCAGGGCCGAGATCCGGCTACTTTTCCTACCTCGTATGCTTTCTCCAAAAGCGCAGAAACAAGCTCCGGCGTGATCTCGATCACTCGCCTAGCTTTCCCTTTCCTCTGTCTGCGGCACGATCTAATAAGAACACAATTTTAGCTACTTTTAAGTTTGCAGACATAAACTGAATTTTAATAAACTTGACGCCCAAAAGTAACCCCGACAATGTCGATCACTCCCAAACTTCCCAATTACTCGACATTGTCGATAATGGACCCGGAAAGGCCCGATTCGCCTGACATGGCGAATCAGCCCAGGTTTTGAAAACGCCATTCCGGGGCTCCGAAAATTCCCGTTTTCGTTTCTACGGTCTTAGAATAATTCAAGGGTTCCTATGCACTCGACGGAATAAAATTCCGACTTTCGAGTAATTTAATTCGCGTTTAAAGTTTCTAAACCCGTCAATTACAACTTTCACAATTTAATTCCAAATTTCGATCCGGGTGTAGATTAATGACTCGAGGAACGTCCTAAATCACCCGAACACGAAACCCGTACACCCGAGCACGTGGGCCCCACCCGGCCAACCTTGGCCGTGGGTGGCTAGGGCATTTTGGGCCCGGCTCACCATGGTAGTGGCCGGCCCTAGCTCCGGCCAGCCACCACACACGGTGGCCGGAGCTCCCCCCGAGCTCCCGGTCACCGAAAAACGTTCAATATTTGCTCCAAAACGTCTCCAAGACGTCTCCAACGATCCCCACCCCTCAATACCTCCATAAACTACTAGTTTTACTCAAACCCTAACTTTCAAACTTAAGGAAATCGAAAAACGGGTAGATGCTCACCGTAGATAATGTCGATGGGAGTTCGATTCTCCTATCTTTGAGACGATCCAATGATTTGATGCTCGTGAATAGTGGAAAAACCCCTAAGACCTCTTCTCTTTTCTCTCTTCTCCTTCTCTCTTCTTTCTCTTTCTAAAACCTAATTTTTAAACACCCATAATTTTGAATTATTGGGGATTAAAGATTGATTTTCATTGTGTTGAATGTTATGAGTATTGTGATATTGAATATAGTTTAGGGTTTATGTTTTATTTGTGCTTAATTTTGTATCTCTCTTATAGACCTGATAGATAATATATATTCGGGGTTCAATACTCGTGAGATGAGAATTGACATTAGTCTACAATCAGATTTAAATTGAGTTTAAATATAGACTATGGATAGGTAGGTTAACATAATCGCAATAGCTATAGGTTCGCACTGAAATCTAGAAACTATCGGAGAACTTAGTGATTTGGGTCTTCCTACATCTAAATTTTGGAGATCTAGGTGGTTAGATTCCATTAGTGTCTAAAACATTCGACATAAGTTAGGAATAGTTTATAGGTAGTTCATTTCCCTTAAGATTAGACAACTTCACAATATTTATCGGTATTCAATGCATTGGAATGGACTTTATGAACTTGTATGTTAAATTACCTTTGTCTGTGATTCGAACACTTTTCTGACTCACTTGAGTACTCATTTACATTTCAGTTATTTTTTACTGCTGCATGATATTCAAAAACCAAAACCAATTATTTAACAAAATAGCTTAATAATGACTCTAAAAATAAAATGCTTGTCTTTTTCTCCTTTGAGTTCGATAACTCCGAACTAAAACTCCCGAATACTAGACGATCAATACGCTTATCGCGCCCGCTTTTATGTTAAAATCGTAGGGCATCAAATTAATGAAGCACACAAACGCAAACACAATGCAATGCAAGGAATACCCCACCCCGCGCTTTAAAACTAAGCATTATCCCTAGTAAGACTCTAGACACATATTCACACATGCACCCGGTAAATAATAACAAATAGGCACCCCACACTTATAGTCAGCAGCTATACAATTCACACAATCCTATATGCAAGTTCTATCAGCACGACAATTCGGGCGCTTAGCACCGAACAGATATCATAAAGGAAACCAAATAGTGAAAAAATAGTATAAAGTAGGAAGGGAAGAGATAATGTCCCTCGAACAAGCGCTACGTCAACTGTACTGTCTGTAGGAATCCTTGTCCATGGATGGATGGAGCGTTCCTCTCCCGAGACAACCTCTAGGAGGTTCAACGCCATAGTATGCTCTATAACTGATTGCGCTCTCCACGCCATATGTTGTGTTGCCTCTTAACTAGCGTATTTGTTTAACGTCGTTAGCTCCACCAAAGGGGTGGCCATAGAAGCCACCCAAGCATTGCTCCATAAGCCATATATTGGCAGATATGATGTTAGACACAAACTCAAACACAAACATTAAAAAGCAGGAGAAATAAAAAATGATGCTTCCCCAAGTCCAATTGTTACAACCGATGAGAAAATAAAATATAGTCATTCAAAATACAACATGCATAGAAATAATTGGAAAGCAGCACACATATATACAAAGATGCATAAGGGTCTGTTTATTGTGATGAGCTAGGAGGGAAGTCACTAGGCCAACCAGAGGGGGCAGGAAACCAGTTAGACCTCAAGCGGCCATGAATCCACTCGAGGGTCATAGGGATCGTGGCAAGAGGCTCAAGACAGGTATTCACCCTATTAAACCGGGAGTGAATCCCATCAAACTGGGCATTCACACACAAAATCCAGGCATCCACCCCATCAAGCCGAGTATGTACCCCATGAAAATGAGTATTATACTTATCAAATAAGGTTTTCGTTCTCTGTAAACCCGCATACACTTCCTCTCTGAGTGTTGTGATCTTGGTCGTCAGGGTGGCATACCTCTCATCCATTCCCCCTCATTTTAAGGAGGTTGATCCG